>CM030371.1:0-600000 GCA_003604175.2 Clonorchis sinensis
GTGGTTATCAAAGAATTGTTTTGTTACACTTTCTACCTGAAAATCTGTACCGAGTAAAAGAGCGTGGAATGGAATTACTCACGTTGTAAATATCACCCCACGAGTCACGCCAGGAACATTATGGTTAGCGTATGCTTACCCTCTGAACGTGGGGAGATTTCAATGAAGATTTCATCCTGTAAACGAAGCCAATCTATGCGGACAACCTTGAAGCTGGAAGAGTGTGAATCGCATCCTGACGTGATGCTAACGGTGGAGGAATATGCCATTTGATTCACCGCCTGCTTCGTCTGGACCTCATTGGTGGTTGAATCGTCAGACACCTTAATACACATTTGGGCTGCGTGCATATTCACCGGAATTTGCACTATGGTTTCAAATCCACTGCAGCGTGCCGTTTGTGGACGTTCAGTGCACTGTGAGTTTGTTCGTTTCCCGCGAATCTTCGTCAGTGACCGCATAATCGAATGCTCCACAAATAGAGTTTTGAACGCTTAATTAACTTGGGTTTTGCATTGTCGGTCTTCGGCTACAATTACTCCGGTAAATGTCTAAGGAGTAACGCAAAGTAACATAGGTTCAGGGGCAAAATATATCCCAAGAATATTACTGTGAGTTAAATAATACATCTGCATGGATTTTTGTAGACAGTTCATCGGTGACGAGAATTTTTCTATCGCACTGCTGTTGTATTTTGGGGTAGGGTTGTAGCCTACCTTGAAATCTGATGAGAGAGTGATGACGCTGAAGGCAAAATGACGCCTGATGATCATCGTTTTGCATAGGCCTGATCACCGTAGAATCAAGTACTAGTTAACCAATTAGAGTGAAACTAAGAACGCCGAAACACACCCTAAAAGTTTGTTGTTCAAGTGCTGCATGTCCCGTCCTGTTTAGCTTCGTGTGAGAAGCACGACCATACCGCGTATCCACACCGGAGATGTGGTCATGGACTAATTTTTCGACACCGAGACAGAGGCTAGTCGCAGCTACCCGATTAATTGCAGTCCACAAATTATACCTACCGCGTGGTTTCTGTACGACAATGCAGCAGTGCGCCGAACAATCAGCTTCAATGACATTCTTGAAGAGGCTAGTTTCAACGTCTAGCCATCATGTCAGTTTGTGACCAGGCGTTTTACTCACTATGATTGTTCGAATAACGCGCCCTTGAGTGACGGTGATGTTGGATGAGCTGATTAACTGTGTTACGGCACAACTCGTAAGTTTGAGGACTTCAACGGTGAGAAATTTTTGTCGCGCTTAGTGTACAAATGGATATCCTCACCAAGAATAATGACAAACCCGCTTAGGCAGATTGATGCGTCGGGTCTATGCTTAAGCAACTCTGCCGGGAAATCTGATGATGCCCCATTGCAAACTCGCCCATTTCGAGTTTTAGATTTGGGTTTTCAAAGTGGATGAGTCCGTCATTTGGTTTACTGACTACTTCGCCGTAGGGGGGCGATCCAAGCGCGATGGATATCACGTGACACGACAGCTCAGATTCAAAGTCAGGCGTAGAGCACCCACCATGTCACACGCACGGACAAGCGGCGGAGCACATTAAATTCACTTCAGAATGATCGAGTTGGGCAGACCCTGACTAGCGACTTTGATGATGTTTTAACCTCAGTCATTTACTACATGACAGCGGGGATCTTATTCATATGGTTTCTCAATGATCTTATACAGCAATGTTTGACGCCTCTGCTTTCGAACGTGTTAGGAAGCTTGTCGCGTCGCAGATACTATTACTCGGGAAAACGTTTTAAGGTGCAAGAGAATATAGTAGATTCTGTGCAACATTGAAGGTGTTTCCCTGTATTACGAGCGCCCTTACTTCACAGTGGTGTTGAATCTGGATGATGCACGATGGGCTGATTGACAGTTTCACGGACGAATGATATGTTGGAATTCGATGAAATACTGATGGCGTTGAAAGCAAAATGTTAGTTATTACCCGTTGTTTTGAAAAAGCAACATCAACATGGAAACAATTTCCAGGTTAGTAGTGCGTTGAAATATAGGTAGCTCAGGAGAGTTTATTGGTTGTTGATCAGCTGGCTGTTGATCTGTTCGCCGAACTTGGCAATTGGCTTGCAAACGTGCCGTCACCATACGAGGAGACATCATCAGTGTGCAGTTGGGTGGGTACTTCCTCCCTGCTTATGTGCGTTTATATAGCATTTGAAGGCCATGTCTTATCTTCTGACATGATTGTCTACTTGGGTGGTAACGATTCTCGTGAATCTATTGGTCCGTTTGTGATCTTGGCTGCGTTGTGATCTGCGTTCCCTTGTGTTGATCGGTTATCCCAAGGCCTTCTATTTTCAGTAGTTCGTTCTCCGGCCTTGATTCGCATTGCGTTGTGGTCTGACGTTCTCGAGCTTGATAGATTGCTTTCACCGCCCTATTTTCTCCACTGTAAAGGTTAGTGTCCCTGCGTCCGCCGGTTACTTTGGTGTTTCGGTTGGGTGTCTCCTCCAATTCAATTGCTGCGTCCGTTGAATGAGGCTTTCCTGCTTCTCTTAGGAGTTCCTCGTCTGGTTACTTTTGCAACTCGAAGCTCTCTGGTTCTGGTGTTCTCTTACTCTTATTTGCTGGTAAATGGGATCAGTTTCGATTTGTTTGTTGATAGCTCCTTCAGCGGAGTACCACGCTTCTATAAATTTGCTTTCTTTCTTTGTTCTTGCTTCACCCAGTATGTGAACAGCGTTCCAGTCGAACTGGTGTCCTTCCTAATCTTTGTGTACAGAGATAAGAGAGAATTGATCGTGTCTTTTAGTGGCGAGTAGTGTTCATGTCTTCTAGTGGAGAACATCCTTCCTGTTTGTCCTATATACCGTTTGTCGCAGTCCTTGCATTGGATCCTGTATACGATATTGTTCTTCGTCATTGGATCTAATTTTCCCTTTGATCTTGATAGTGTCCTCCGCAAAGTGTTCGCTGGCTTATAAGCAACCGTTGTATTGTGCTGTTGTAACAGCCTTGCTGTCATTTCAGCGGTGTTCTTGATGTATAGGAGTGTGACTCGTTTTCTTGCATCTTGTGCTGTTGCATCGATCGTATTTGTCTGTCTGAGTGATCTCCAGATGAAATTCCTCGGGTATCCATTTTTCTGAAATAATTTGTACAGGCGTTTTTTTTCTTTGATCTTTGATTCTGTTGTGCTGCAGTGTGTCTCGATCCGCTTGAAAAGTGTCCGAATGCAGCTTCGTTTGTGACAATTTGGATGGTTGCTGTGGTAGCTGAGGATTTGGTCCGTATGTGTCGCCTTTCTGTAGACTTCAGTTTGTAGCTGTCCGTTTGGTAATCTAGTGATGAGGACGTACAGAAACGCCAGTTTTCCGTTGTTTTCTTCTTCGATTGTGAATTTGGTATCGTCGAAAACGTCGTTTAGCAGTTGACTTACTCGTTGCAGTTCGCTGCTCTTGCTGATCACAAATGTGTCGTCCACGGAACGGATCCACATTTTGGGATCTATATCGGGCAACACAATTTGTTCCAATTTTTGCATTGTGATTTCTGCAATAAATCCTGAGACTGGAACTCCCATTGGTGTCCCTCGTAGACGCTCATAATATTCTCCGCTCACATACTGGGTGAAGCAAGAACAAAGAAAGAAAGCAAATTTATAGAAGCGTGGTACTCCACTAAAGGATCTATCAATAAACATATCGAAATTGATCCCATTTACCAGCAACTAAGAGTGTAAGAGAACACCAGAACCAGAGAGCTTCGAGTTGCAAAAGTAACCAGACGAGGAACTCCTAAGAGAAGCAGGAAAGCCTCATTCAACGGACGCAGCAATTGAATTGGAGGAGACACCCAACCGAAACACCAAAGTAACCGGCGGACGCAGGGACACTAACCTTTACAGTGGAGAAAATAGGGCGGTGAAAGCAATCTATCAAGCTCGAGAACGTCAGACCACAACGCAATGCGAATCAAGGCCGGAGAACGAACTACTGAAAATAGAAGGCCTTGGGATAACCGATCAACACAAGGGAACGCAGATCACAACGCAGCCAAGATCACAAACGGACCAATAGATTCACGAGAATCGTTACCACCCAAGTAGACAATCATGTCAGAAGATAAGACATGGCCTTCAAATGCTATATAAACGCACATAAGCAGGGAGGAAGTACCCACCCAACTGCACACTGATGATGTCTCCTCGTATGGTGACGGCACGTTTGCAAGCCAATTGCCAAGTTCGGCGAACAGATCAACAGCCAGCTGATCAACAACCAATAACTTCCAGTTTATCGATTCCAATAATGCTAAGAACGTTCAACTAGAATGTCATTTGTTTGTTAAGTGTCGAACGTTCCGTCCAGTTTATCTCCATGCAGGAATCGCAACTCGTCCGTTCGTCTGTTCACACTGGCGACGTGGTCATTAATGGATCAGTGTGACAGTACAAATTAGGCCGGCTGCAGCTACCGTGAGAATGGCAGCCCAAAAATGTTTATTAGTTTCTTGGTCTTGTAAACTACTGGAACCATCCTGCAAACAGCCAGCTTCCAGAATACCAGTTCCAAGTTGATGAATAAGTTCCAACATACTGCCCTCCAAATAATATTCAAACCAACGTTGTCGTTCACAACAATACTGTAGCGAGTAGTTGGTCAACCGGAAAGTGGAAACGATCGAACTGGAAGCATCTGGGCAACTAAATACCATCGGTGAACTTGTGTTGCGAGTTGACCAACACTGCCAATTTCTTAGTTGAACTGTGATTATTGAAGAACACTATTCCACAGGCACGAACACAGTCCGACTCAAACTCCGAGAAAGCTTGTGCAGAATGTTCAAAAGAAAACCACATTATGGTTGCATCAATCTAACCGTCATTTCCGTTTGCAACCGGACGTTTTTTTTGTCACAACACACCTTGAGCATTGGGCGACAGTGTGAAGCGAGCAAATAAGGCTTTGAAGTAAAGCTTAGCTAAGTCTCTTGTTTATGCCAGTCTCCCGCAGAAGTGCCTATTTGGCCTTCTCCACATGGTGATGTGGTGTATACAAAGGGCCTACTTTTGACTTATACATTCAGCTGCATACCGATTAGCTTCTACCAGCATACTTACCTGGAACCCAGTTCGGTGGAATTCATACTCACAACACACATACAGGCTATGATATCTTCCAATTTTTTCGCGCTTTATTCACAAAAAACAACGCTTTAATCGTGGAATATCGCACAATCTTTTATTTGGAATATACGCGTGGATGATTGGACGGAGTATCAGCCAGGTAACGAAATCCAGCGCATACATGGGATGAAGACACAGCCGCAGTACACAAACATGCTTCGACACCTGGACTTCTAATCGTCGTGTGTGAAACTGGTTTTTGCATGGAGAAGCTTATCTGAAAGGTCAATATCCGAATCTTCCCCAATCACTCGCCATGTCGTTTCTCCTGCATTCTAGGTAGATCACTGCCTGAGAGTAATGCCACTGTAGGATGTCTGAAGATACTGTGGCGGTTTTGGGATTGCCACTTGCAAATGGCAGGCTTATTAGCTTCAAAACTGCCAGGCCCTCGGGGATTCGCTTTCTTGGAAATATGAAACTGATCTGCAGTTCTACAACATGCCTAACCCTTAAGACGTCTACTCTTTTTCAGACGTTTTCCCATTCTAAAACGCTAACAAATCCTAAGTTGGTTGGATTTTCACAAACCTTCTTTGCATGGCTTAGTTGGACATTAGTTTTGTAAAATTATAGGTCGCACGATAGGCCAACTGAGTTTACCCCTAATCAAATTGAACTACAAACCGTGTTTGTTGGTACGTGGAAAAGAATACTTTAGCCAGAAGATAAAGATTGCTATGACAAGCGGGCCAACTTGAGACATCCTATTGTTCTAGTAGACATGGGTCAAGTGTTGTGAAGTGCACTCAGCCAAAAACTGACCTACTGTCCTGATTTGGTGCATTATGGCTCACTGTTTTTCGTAGGAGTAGATTCTATTTGCTTGAACAGTTGATAGAGAAAATCCAAGGCGGGTTGGGGGACACACATCTAACGAAAGAGGGCGCATACGGCCAACCGTGACTTGCAAAGCCATTTGCTCAAGAAATGGTCGTTTTCGAATTACGGTTGTGTCTGTTGTGATTGAGGTCTATGTGAGTTCTACAGAATGTTCGTCATCTTAAGAAAACATGAATGTTGAATTATAACCTCGAGGTTATATTCTACTCTGGAGGTCAGTTGGCAAATACATAAAGCACGCTGAGCCCTGGCGTGGAGAACAGCTAGAAATGGAGCAATCCTCACCAAACGGAGTTGTTGTGCAGCCTCTTGTGGGAGGCGCAGCGCTCATAGTCCTCTAGAATGTCTTCAGTTGGATTTGTATTATGTAAAGGTAACAAGTTGGTAATATAGCGAGGTTTATAGCCTCAATTGTCTTGCTGGCCTGACGGTTTTTCACCTCTTATTCCGGGTTGACTACTTATTTTATCATCTGCAATAGATTAACCCGGATGCAGTGCGCAGGATGGATTTGAATGTTCCCAAACAGGGAGAAAGACCGTTGTTCACCACAATAATACCTCCGACATTTCATTTTTATACAAGCAAGAGACCTCAACATTCATGAGCATATCCTTGCTTAGGTTTGCCAACTATTTACGGTAGACTGCCCTTGCTCCTCGGTTACCGACCACGGAACATGCCTGGGCATGTACAGCAGTTGCAAGGTTTACTTGTGACGTCAGGCTGCGCTCTGACGCTTAAGGTCACTTCACAGGCTGGGTCCAAGAAGAAATTTGTTGTCAGTGACCATGATGCGAAGAGATGAAACTGTAAACATGGGCCTATGCAGTTAGCTCGAACGAGTTGGAAATTGATACCGGAGTGACAGAGTTCTGTGTTCTTGCATCAATCCCGATGAACCTCCATTTTACAACCATTTGTGCGGCGGGTGTCTGCCGTTGTAAAAGTATTACAAAAAAATCAATCAGCCAGTTTGAATAATTTCCCGATTAAACCAGTGCTCTGTTAGTGCAATGACTATGTGTAGACGAATTTGCCTTTTTTCACATTCTCACACGGAATTACCGCTACACTGTTACACAGTTTACCCGGATACCTCTTGGACTTAAACGTTTTCGTTTTATCGACCCCCACCGTGCACTCACTGTAAGACGTTCTGCAGGGTCTTACACTGACATACTGACAGCACACCAGCGATAAACCTTCTAAGTGACAACGAAGTAGACGCACGAATTGCAGAATCTCAACCGGCCCTTGTCCATTTCAAGAAACGTGGCTGGGACAATCATTGTTCCGATGTAGAGTCGATTTATGATACGTAGCGCGAAAAATCGGAACTCATGCGTTCATCAAGAGATGAATCATTTTCGACTGGCTGTTAATCGCCAGGAACTGTCAAGTAATTGCAGACGAACTAATTCCCTCCAAGCTGTATCTTGGAGCGTAATTTTCGACCAATTGGATGGCGTTCCACACACGAACTTTGGACAGACGCGCGCACCTTGTGGATCATTGGTGTTCATCAAACGCCACTACACCGCAGTAGCGGCAAATAAAATTATCTGAAAATAAATTGGTCGTTGATTTATGTTGAACAATATGCGTTTTGGCATCAATAAGGATCTAGAAGAATGCGGGGTGTCCACAAATACGAACTCTCACTTAATCATTCGGTTTTTAATGATGAGCAGTAATACAGCTCGTGAAGTTGAACTGCTCGCCTCAGCGGACTTGAAGTGAGTTTCACTGTTGACAGAGAAAATATCGTGCTTTTAAATAGACGAGGGAGGAAAATCCAAACACCGAAAGCATAAGAGTACTAAACGGATATACTGAATTTTCTAATCTGTTCTCGACGACTTAGCGAAAGTCCTGTACCCCCTGAAACGGCGATTTTGAGAAGAAGGCAAGGGTAGAGACTTCTTCCTGAAGATCTCAGGCTTCATGGCATACCAAAAGTGTTCTTCTCAAGAAAGCAGATGCTGCAACACTATTTTTTTGAAAAATCCCCATTTCTATCATCACAGCGTTAGCCAGCAAGTATTTAATGCTCTAGCATTTTGAGTACTGACTACTTTTCAGTTTGAGAGGGACAAAGAAGAGAATACCTTCTTGTCCCGACTTGACGGGTAGGGTTGCTATCCACTTGTGATTGCACCAATCTGTCGTGTCACTCCGGCGTAGGATGTAGAGGAGAATATTGTGACTGAAGAAGCTAGGGTAGGCGACAAAGACCCAAGGAAGCACGCTTCCCATAGGAGGTTAGGAAGTCCGTATAACAGCCATCGGCCATGCTTCCGTTCTGAAAACAGACCTGGTAAATTTCGTTGAAGGTTACCGAAAAACTGTGGTAGGCACTTCACCTACGTCTGCCCAACACCAGAACCGAACTGCCGTTCCAGATAGTTTATTATGGATAAACTCACAGTGAGTACGCTATTGTAAACTGTTGCACCTAACTGTGTGTACGGGAACGTCATCCTTTGAGGCTACATTCAACTGCTGAACGTGTCTGCTAATGAGGGTGCTTCTCGTGTCGCCTCGTTGCGACGCAAAAACATGGTGAGGATGCTTCACTATGAACATGACGCATTTCATCTAAAGTTCGAACAACCGCAGAAAGCCCACGTGAGTCCTTCGCACGCAACAAGCGAATCAAAAAGTTCAACTTTTAAGGATGCAGGGCATTCGAGACTTTGCAAAAATGTACTTAAAAAGTACTTGGACTCAGAGTAGTCTTTACATGGTCATGAAACCACTGTCCATGAACATCAAACAATCATTCAGTGGAATGCGCAAGTAGCACTAAAGCAGATGTATGTCTTGTATCCTTCTTGAAAAGGTGCACTTACGTCTGAGGCCCAAAGTCCGTACGGAAGACAAACTAGTAGTTCACAACCTTTCTGAGTCTTATCCAGGACAGTGTAATCGGTTGTGAAGTCTAACGTGACTATGTAGCATTCCTTCATATGCTGACCACCCTAAGAGGTCCGCAAAATTGGAGCGGACACTAGGGTTGAGCGTTTGTTATGACCCCAAACATGTCTTCTCAATTGCTCCAAACCAAGTGAGTATCACAACTGGAGAGGTACAAATCAACACACCCTGCTTACGAACCAACACCTATTGAAATGTCCTCTGCCTTTATTTATGACAGTCAAGTTCGGCCATGGCAGATCCCGTGGTTTGTTTACAGGTATTGTGAAGCAAGCAGAAGCCTTGTGAGTGAAAAGGCTTGTTCAGTCAACAACATTGTGGAGTGCACCCATTCTGAGCGCATTTGCAACAACGCGTTTTCTCACGACAGTTCCTTTCTTTGCTGTTCAGATTGTGTCAGAGTCGACAACGACAATGTGCCTGCTTCTACATGCCCACCTGAGCCATAAAGGACATTGCTTCTCACGTATTTTTTTTATCACGCTTGAATTTACTCACCCGTTTACGTGATTCCAATGTGCGCGTTCACCCTCATTTCAGAACGCTAAAGGCCAGTTCCTTTGTTACTTAACTAACAGGCAGCCGGAGTGGTGCGATCAGTGCAATTCTACTTGCGGTGGGTACATCTTGTCCAGAATCACAAACCGGCCAATTAGACGCCTCCTATATTGGCAGGATTTATGCGAGGAAGTAAGATAGCTCCCAGGCTAATGTGTGCCTTACACTCCAGTCACCACAGCGCTTCAGAGTTTGTCTCGAGGTTTCACGACCTTCGGCAATACCCACTAGGATTACGAAATCAGCAAATCAGCGCCCTTCATTTTTGACCAATCACGTTTTGATTGGGAAAGCGTAACGTGCGCGGTTATGTGTTAAGTGATGTATCACGGTTTTGTGACAAACGCTACATTGATTAGGATTTGTGTTATTGGTTTGAGCTAGTGAGGATATGGATGGAGAAAGCCGCAACATCTCGTGTAAACTCCGTGGCAGGTGCTTTGGTTAAAAATGCAATTAAACCAAGGCCCAATTTGACGCATGGGGCCATGCCTGTGAGATGGTCTGTTGCTTGCAATGGTGTAGCTGGTGTAAACTATAGGTAAAATATTGCAATACTGGATTTTTCGTCAGTTTTCAGGTAAATCATGCACTGTCAGATATGAAAGAAATTTATCCGTGATCAGCAAAATCACCCAAAGTGTGAACGTTTTTTCCACGACGTTCGTCCTCAAAGTGAAGAGATTCCACGTTCCAAACGTTATAGACAACAGCAACTCTGTATAGGCTGCGGAATATTTTGAGATGCATGGGCAAACTCATTGGACCTTGAAGTTGGCTGGGATATCAAATTCCGATAGACCATATTTTATTCGTTTTGAACATTTAACTTACCAATAGACGCTTTCATTGGAGGAATGTGGCGTGGCATTTGGTTCGTCTGTGCCTAATTCCATCAGATACTCAGACAGACGCCTCAATTCTGGATTATATTTGACAACTCAGACTGAAAAAAACAAAGTCCATAGAGAGAGGGAGCGATCAACTACCTGCTCGTTTATCCCTTTCAACGTCCTTTCCCTCTTCATGTCAAACTTAAAAGGGGCTTTTCTCACTCGTATATTTGGCCTGATGAGCCTTACATTGTCCGCAGTGTTTCGCATCGATTTCGCATCGTTCTGTCTTCTATCAATCCACTGCGGGTCATTTTTTCTGTCACTGTATATCCTGCAAGTAGGCGGGGGGATTTGTCCTCAACAATCAGCAATCTGTCGTCAATGTAGACCTGGTGTGCTCAAAGTTGATACAGTGTTATTTGTTATTTGTGATTTGCTCACATGTGTCGTATGGGTATTTCGAACACCACATTTCCCAGACGCCCATCTACGTAGATCGGCCCACTTTGAATGTTTGATCACGGCTATGGCAATTGACATTTGTGCACGCAAACCAGATGGATGCACTCGGAAGACATCCGAGATTCGCATGCTATAGTCACTGGACGTCTCACCAATCAATTTAATCGGTCCTGCCGTAAGCAGTTTCCACATTACCCTCCACAGATTGTGCTTTATCTTTTTTTGGTGGCATATATAATTCACCATTAGTTTTGTACTCCTCTCAGTGGGAAAATTCTTTTTTATCAACCCTCACTGTGAATTTATCAATCACTCTCATGGGTGACAAAAGATTTATTCAACTCATCGGTGACTGTGCGACGCAATACCTCTGATAACCTTCTTGAGCATACGTGAACACATCAGGGGTCATTCGTTGAAGAAGATGCGCAAATCGTCAAATCAAAACTGTACTCTGAAGGGGTAGAGAACCGGGTTTCGTTGCTGGCGAAAAGGTTCCCGTGTTAGATTTTAGTAAAGAAATGTGAAAGATGGTTACCAAAATGTCAGTTAAACGACTTTGTTGAATCCTTTTTCAAGCCTAGCTTTCACCTGGGATCACTGGCAGACGAAATGGAAGGAATCGTGACAAGCCAAGTGTATCTCATGTGGCGCAAGCTTCTCAACCAAAACTTGTTCTCTGAATTTTTTAGTACGTAATTACTCCAAAACAAGTAGCGTTTGATGCTCCACTACGTGCTCGTCCACAACGGTGTTGGTTTCACCGAATGCGCTCAATTCATAGTCAGTCATACCGGAATCCCAATGCTCGCTTGGTATGCTGCAATCGACTGATCCGCTGAATGACTCACGCAAGTTCTAAAATCAAGCCCGGCGGACACTTTGAGACCACAGGTGTTCTGAAATCTGATCGTTCTGTTGTGGTAGATCATCGCCTGCCAATTCAGCCAGCGTTATTTTGAGTAATGGATTATGGGCACCACAGCTCACGTAATGATTAGCTTTATTTGGGAGGAACATACTGTGCTCCTCTGGCTTCCAGTAAGTTGAGACTTTGATCTATTTAAGCTTAAATTGGGGTCGTTTGATTCTCTTAGGGTGTTTCCTGTTGCAATTTATGATGTTTTCCATCTTTTTTTCAGTAAGCAATTGGCCAACAACTGCTGAAGCAGCTGAGATAAGTTCGTTAGCTGGAACGACCCTTATGTGGGGGTCACCAGGACACATATGGCCCAAAATAAGACCAGTGCCGTACAACAGTTCCATTCAATAAGGATACGGATTTCGGGTGTCATCCTTCAGCCAACTAACAGAGCGTTCTGCTCTTGGCCAACTCGGGTTTGGATGAGCCAGCTGGAACGACCACGATAGAACTGGATGTAAATCAGTTGTGCGGGGGGGGGTGCTGATCGCTATTGTTCTAGATAAGCCGTCCGTTTTTGGCCAGAATGAATTTTCGTGGTGTCAATGGTTGCGTTCCTAGCAACCTGACGATTAACTTGTCGAAAATCATGCTCTTCGAATAATCACACCAAAATCTCGGGTCTTTCATTTCCTTGTTTAGTATAAGAGGTTCTTGTATGTCACTGAGTCGACATTTCCCCTTCGTATTCTATGTACTGGAGGCTCCATTTTGAATTATGGGTAAGACGCATTTCGGTAAACGTTGATGCATTCGTTAACCAAGGCCCTTACTTCGGCACGGTCAAATGCGATTTTACGAGGTCAAACGTAAGAATACTTTCACTTTTTGCAGGGTGATGCGAACTGAACTAGTCATGTTGATAACCAACGGACTGGTTTCATACACCAGTGTTAAGTGGTTGGTGCAACACGATCGTGTTTATTGGTGAAGCTGATATCTAATGCACTCTGGCCCGTTCGTCCTCGCCTGTTAACAGCCGAGCCTCGTCGATTTCGTCATGATAAATGGTTTGTGGGTAAAACACGTGATGCGAGCCTCCTAGTCAAAACTGACTTCCCAGATAGGCATTGTGCGAAACCTTCGGTAGGCAGGGTTGTGTATCCTGAACATCGAAACAGTGGCAATAAATTTCACAAAATGCATGTATTTGGAAATTCATACAGCATTCAAGGGCTCCCCATCTCAAAATTCGTCTTTTGCCATGTTGTGATGACAAACACGCATTTGGGCAACTAACTAACCATCAGTGACAAAAGGAACCACAGTGATCCGCATGTGCATGATCTTGCAACGAGCAACCAGTCTTCGGGTTCCTCCAAGACGACAATGAAAGCCCGTTTGCCTGGAAAAGTATGCTGCCCCAGCATGCTGTCAGTTTTTAAACGATAACTGATCTCAGAAACGTCCAGCTTCGTGTTCCGGTATAATATACCGCTCGTAAAAATTTGAGACGTACACACTTCAAAATCTTCATTGAAATCTCCCCACGTTCAGAGAATCAACGTATACTAACCATAGTGTTCATAAGCATAAATTATTTACGCCCTGGCGTGACTCGTGGAGTGATATTTACAACGTGAGTAATTCCATTCCACGCTCTTTTACTCGGTACAGATGTTCGGGTAGAACGTGTAACAAAACAATTCTTTGATAACCACTAATGGCCAATTAGGTGCCGCAGAATGATGTCTCTGTATCAGTGACATTCTTCTACACACCGAGCGTGTCCTAATTAACCGAATGCATAAAAGAGAGAATTTGATGCATCCCAAAGTCTCGGCGAAATGGAAATCGTGAGCGTTATATTTCTGATAGGATATCTTCAGAGGAATGTGAAGTCCCAACATAATCGTGAGTATCATCACTATTTTAACTGAGTACTTCGTGGTTTAAATCCGAATTGGTTTGTCTCGGACTCGCTCAAATGTGGGTTCAAGTAGAACACAAGTTTGACGGAATCCTGGGGATTGCATCCACTTGACAAGCCCCAAGAAGGGCGCATTTGTGACTGGTTTCGTTTACGACGAAAATATGCTGCAATATTCCGAATGTCGAACCCAGTGAAAAGGGAGGTGACGATAGTGTTTAGAGCGCTCGATAGTAACCATGATTTAGTTTAGAATTCTCTCAAGAGACTGCCAACATGTGGGGCCAAATGCCCACCAATTCAGGCAACGTCCTCGCTTCGTGTGTGATACCATATGTGCACGGTCGTTCTCCTTTCTCAGTGCTAACTGGCTGAAACAGGGATCACGTGCACTCCTGGTAACGTTTGCGCTTTGATGCTGCGGGAAACAACGTGCATATACCTCTTTCCATTTATTTTAGTTGGGCAGCTCAACGGACTTTTTGAAGGGTATGTTCCTTTATGTAAGTTGATAAGCTATCACCACATTCACTTATCTGCGGGTTAACCGCAACTTTCAACTAAATCCCATCTGAGCCCCACGTATATGGTATTCTTTGGCTGAATGTACCGCACAGAGACCGCCTCAACTTTTAGTTGGCATGATACTGGAGGCCTCGAAGTACAATGTCCAGACTGAAAACACTGCTCGTAGGTTCATCGCTGCCGTTCATCTCCTTCCACAACCAACTCATTACAGCATGCGATATACACTCAGCTGAAGACTAATTTTGTTTCTGACGGGAGGTTCAACTGAATCCCGGCTGAAATTCTCCGAACTGGCTATTCTCTCATTTTCGTTTGTTAAGCTTTCCTATAAAATGCAATCTCGTTCAGGAGGATGCCCGAAATAGGATTATTCATGCAACTATCATTCGAGGCACTACCCAACTGATCCGCCCATGTGTGACAAGCTTCGTTTATTTCTTTGCAAGTATATAAACCTTGAAAACGCACTTTAGCCTAACACACGTGCATTCTCAACGAAACGTATGGTCCCCATCCAACCAAACCATAGGGTTCCACACGAGATTTCTACCACTCACAATAAGTGTGTGGGTGTATCTCCCGGCCGAGGTGTTTGTTATGCAGACTAGTTCTATAGATCCATACCGGTGCTAAGACACTTTTGAAGAGAATTTGCCATTTTTGTGTTGGATCAGAATCACCTGCAAGTTCCTCATAGCAAAGTATTTTGTTTATAGCGCTTCAAGTTCGAAGTTCTGTCGGAATATGTGGAATATGTAAGGGATAGCTTGGAATATGGACTGTCGAGCAACTGCACATGAAACTGGTGATGGCAAAGAAAGCGTTTTGTTCCAGCAAATATCGCCATTAGGCGGTCACACGAGCCCCCAACAAAAATCGCTGTTGTTCTTTTCGCTAAGCATGCCATCTTGATTAACTATGTCTACTAGCTATCTAGTAGGGTTGGTCATCCGACGGGCCAGTCACGATCAATGGTCATCGTTGGCCAACAGCATAGATAATTGCGCATAGAATGTTACTCTAACCCCTCCGTACGACGCACCGCTAAAGGCCGACTGAAAGCACATCTAGGCCAAATATGTCACCCTCACTGGGTACGGGACTTTTGAACCCAACTTGCCATGTTCACTGAAAAGCCGATGGGTGCTAATAACACCCCGTTAAGGGAATGAAGGCGCTTTTCGTGTTCATTCAGGGGCAGATTTGGGGCACTTTTTGTAGAATGAGGGTAGAAGTCAAAAAATAGAAGAACGTAAATTAGGCCTCCCTGGTGCGATTCGATTCACACGTCCACACAAGTTGTGTCGGCCCATGAGCCTCAGAGAACCAACTCAGTTCAGCAACATCGACCTGAACTAGTTAAAATACCTTCGCTCTGTTGAAATAACAAACTCGCTGAAGTGGGGACATGAATGGTGCAAATCTTGAAGGGACTGTGCTGGTGTCTGCTTGGGAAGGATGTGAGCCCTGGAGGAAAAATAAATCGCAAGTCTGCTTGGGATGGATGTGAGCCCTGGAGAAAAAAAATACATCGCAGAAAATGTCAGCAACCAACAGTTGGAAGACACCGAGGATTGAATCATAGAATCGGATGAACTGGTGATCTGTGCGAGTGAAAAAGGCTGACAGTGACACTCTGCAGCATAAACACTAGTAAAGGCACAATGGTGAGGATTCGTGAAGACCTATCTGACAAGCACCTGTGGGATGAATGCCACATCAGTTTGTCACAGAGTTCCTTCTGGTTATGTGTCACAGAAACCTATCCGATGGGAGGTGAGGACGTTGAAACTTCCAGTGCGTTCCTTCTGGTTATGTGTCACACAAGCCTATCCGATTGGGAGTGAGGACTTTGAAACTTCCAGTGTTTCAATAGCGGTATCTTTGAGTCTCGTGAGAATGTCTGGAACGTAATACTGATGTACGTGACGGAAGACGTAACCATCTCTAACGGCACTACATCTGTGACGTCAACCAAATTACTTGATGCGTCATTCGGTGGGCACTGGGTTTCAATACATCTCTCCGCATAACCATTTGGAGGTTGTAAACGAGTCAAGGAAGGACAAGATATGGCCTAGCATTGGAGCGTGAAAGCCACCACTGAAAATAACAGCTATGCTCTTTTCTGACATTTCTCTGAATGAGGTTCCTGAGACGGACGGAACTCGTCAGTGATTAGGAACATTGCGAACCATGGACCAATTGCGCGCCCACCGAGTTGCGTTCACGCAAGCAGCCAACGCCAATTGGTTAAGTTCCCTTCCAATATGCCGGTCAGACAAGAAGGCCGTTTACACCGCGAAACCAAGCCTTAGTGGATATCGATCAACGCCTTGCGTGCAAGGGTATTCACACTTGGGGTATTCACTTCTATTCTCCAGATCATCGGAACGAGGGCATGATAGCTAGAAGCACTGCTCAACATACATTCACGGTACACAGGTGATGTTATTCATGGACGGCTTTTCGTCACGGTAGTATGTGGGCCTCAGTGATTCTACGAACTTTACTGGCATGAACTCAGTCACGTAAGTTTCAGGCAGAACAGAATGGAGAAATATAGGCGCCTGCTGGAGTGCATCGGACCCCGTGTTAAAAAAACAGATCATTTTACTGCAGCGGACCACGAGTCCGTTATTTTTCAGGACGCACATTGGCATGAGAAATATGGCCTCTCTTGCATAGTTCTCACAGTCCAGATTAGGTCACTGCCCAGTGAGAGGTCACACAATTGGAAACCAGTGATTCAATGAAGCCTCCACTCCCCGTGGCAATGACAGAAAATCTCACGCTGGCACACACAAACAGTTTACACACAGTCTACACAACGAAATAATCCACGTGAAACGCCATCATGTCCTGGAAGTTCTAATGAGCTAACTGCAGTCTAAACTAGTGGATGACTTCAAACATACGAATGGTCGACGGGCCGATGGCCGAAGGGATTATATGAACACCTAATTGAGCAAGCAAGTGGCTGCACGCAAATCCGTACGTAATCTGATAGAAACCATACTAGTAAGAGGGCAACAGTGGCAAACGTACATCATACGTACCTGTCCGTCGAAGACTCATGACCTCCACCCTTTGCACCAGTGGTTCGTTGACTCACCTCACTCCGATTGGTTCAACTTCGTCACTGCCAGTCCGAATGACCAATTGTTGGTTCCAGTTGCTTGGTCATGCGCCTAATGTGCAATGCATATGCATTTGCCCACCAGGTGAGTAAAACAAACCACCCATTTATTCATCAATATTCTACATACTCATAACAGTCCTAGCAAGTAGATGTCCGTGTTCTCATGTCAAGGGCAGCATAACACAAACATATGCGCAACAGACGCACGGCCACACAGTTCGAAATCGGCTCAAGTTGTGGCCGTTTTCAGGGTCTCACTCAAACAGTTGTTGTGCTGGTCTGTGGCGCAATAGCGGGTAATTGCTGGTTGGTTTTGAAACGCACAACACTAGAGAAGATGGCTTCTCAGGGGTGCCAATCATGGCAATGCATGACAACATTAATATGGATTTCTTGGTCATAAGCTTAAATAATGCAGTGATGTTTAAAAAATCACCTGATGGATTTCTTGATCATAAGCTTAAATAATTCGGCGATGTCTAAAAGATCACCTGCGTTTTGCTGTTTGTAACCGATCAGAATAGGTTTTAGATATCTTCTGTTTTTTTTTTATCTAATTCGAACAGATATCCGTTTTCAATAGTTGGGTGCGGCAAGCAACCGGCATATTGCTTGAACAGAGCATACATCGGCAATAAAAACCGACGAGAAATTTACATCCACACTACGAAGTGTGATAAGGCCTTTGAAGAATGTGCCTATTGTTGCCCACATTGCGATGGTTTATGTTCAGTTTAGCTCCTTGCAACCGCCGCGTCTCCAAAACCCAGGCATTTCGTTCGTTTCCGCGAGCAAGCAGCCACCCACATGTGGAGTTGCAACATGAATGTACTCACCTACGCACCTGGGTACCGCGCGTTTCTGCTAGTGCCGCAGAGTTTGGTGACAGTTCGCCGACGCGCGGAGACTTCATTGAAGACCACCGATATCGTATGAATCGTCCGCTTGCCAAGCTTCTAACAGTTCCGCCAACACGATTAGTCTGTATGCGCTCTCAGCTGTGCCAAAATTCCGCTTGTTTCACCGAAATTGGTCTGCCTATAGGACGTCCCTTAGATGACTCAATGCAAACGACAGTCCCGACCACCTGACTCGTTCGCTCCAGCGTACTGTTCCGCACGAGGAACGATGGGATTTTGATCATGGCCCACATTTGCCTGTCATACACAGGCGGAACAACGTCTACCACTTCCCATGCGATGATGCTTGCGCCGAAGCATTTGTGTACGTCATTAGGTGAATTGGTTGTTCTAAAATCAGCGAAATAATCGGGCTTTGCACATGTGATGTGTGAAACCGGGCTAAACCGTGAACAGTTCACTGGCGTGTGCACTGTTATTCTGTGATAGTTAACGGCCCTAGGAAGGCTGTAATAAACAGAACAAACTGTGAAAGTAAGTGAGCTATAATGTCACGAGGAAAACAATCCAAGGAATGTTTTACTCACAGTTCACAGAATTAAATCCCGCAGATCCGCATTCTGTTGAATCACCGCATTCGGTATTTCAAACCTCCGGTAGGCTCAGTTAGCGATAGGCAGTGCTGCGCTCACGGAACAAAAGTAACAGTCACCCGTTGAGCCCTAGGAACGGAAGCTTGTTGTGTATTTCAATGAAAAGTTCGTTGTAGAATAACGTGACCCCGCACGAGGAACGATGGGATTTTGATCATGGCCCACATTTGCCTGTCATACACAGGCGGAACAACGTCTACCACTTCCCATGCGATGATGCTTGCGCCGAAGCATTTGTGTACGTCATTAGGGAATTGGTTGTTCTAAAATCAGCGAAATGATCGGGCTTTGCACATGTGATGTGTGAAACCGGGCTGAACCGTGAACAGTTCACCGGCGTGTGCACTATTATTCTGTGATAGTCAACGGCCCTAGGAAGGCTGTAATAAACAGAACAAACTGTGAAAGTAAGTGAGCTATAATGTCACGAGGAGAACAATCCAAGGAATTTTTGACCCACAAATCCGCATTCTGTTGAATCACCGCACCCGGTATTCCAAACCTCCGTTTGGTCCAGTTTTTGAAGCAAAATTTTCTCCAAATGTGTAATTAGCGATAGGCAATACTGCGCAAATGAGAGACAAAACAGCGCTCACTCAGCAAATGGCACAAAGACTAGTCGAGCCCTAGGAACGGAAGTTTGTTGCGTATTTCAGTGAAAAGACCTTTGTAGAATAACGTGACAGATATCCGCAGGGAGAAGAGAGTGACATCGAGCAACTGCTGCACGCTGTATGTCTGCTTTATTTTATGGGTAAATGATTACCCTCCCTTTATGAGAGGCTCATGTAATGTGAATATGACCGATGTCCCCACAGCAACACATGTGATCCCGCACGTCCCCAACTGAGTAAATGCTGTTCTACAGTTCTTCCGGCAAGTGTGTTAAATGGAAATTTATTCAAAATTGACAAATTATAGCGTGAAATCTTGGATTTTGATTGCTCTGTTTTCACAGTAATGGGCGTTTTTCTATACTTGTAAGATTTAGCTTACCTGTATTCAAAGAGGTTAAAATATCTCACCGGTTGCGAATGACATCACGTGCTACCCTGTTGTCAGTTAATTCAAAATGTCTTCATGGTTCGGTTTATTGCTACGCAGTTAAATTCTGTACCGAATTTAATATTAGAATAGTTTGTTCTCAGCACCATTGTAATACAATGTTTTTTTCGAAACAGCACATGGATCGGCAAACGTGGCACAGGACGTAGAAGCACTCCAGGATGTGGCGAAACAAACTAAGATGGCAGATAGATCTCCCTACCTGAGACCTCTTGACGGCTTTTACAAGTGTCCTACATGCGATAATTCATTTGCTTACCTGTCCTGGGCCCTACGGCATCAAAAGTGTCACGCAGCCGATCGTGATCTTCACTGCAATCTATGCATGTTTTCTTTCAAGTTTGAAGGCAGTCTTCATAGGCACATGAGGAAAGCACACGCAAGCCACACTGCTCATCAGCCTTCGAAAACATCAAGCAAACAAGTCCGAGAATCAGAAGCACGTGGTAACCCATGTCTTGACTGTTATAGAAATTTCGCAAGTTGGGATAATCTCCAAAAACATCAACATTCAGTACATGGTAAACGCGACCGGCCCATGTGTGATGAATGCGGAATGCGTTTCAGCGACAAACGATCTCTTCCGCGGCATATCAGAGAAGTGCACACAAGGAATTGCCACAAACGGTGTGAACAATGTCATAAAACGTTCAGCCGTTCAGATGGGCTTAAAAAACATATTGAATTTGTGCATGGCGGTGGTCAGGAAGAAAATTGACGATTGAGTGTACTGAACAATTCCACAAACCACCATTCCTTCACCCAACTTGTGATTCATACTATTCATTCTATGCTATACTTGCAAACTTCCTCAAATTTGGATGGGACTCCGTAGGTGGTGTGTTCTACAAATGGTGGCGATTCCGCTCACATGGCTTGATTTCTCGGTGCTCACCATCCGCCCGTCGCCGGTGTGCTTTCCGCACGCTCAACCCGATTTCTTCACAAGGCCATAAATCCTACCAATGACTGTGTACGTACTTGTATGCACGCGCAACACGCGCATGCGCGACACACACACTGTCGCACGCGCGCACGTGCCTATTCGCATACGCACATATTCGCATGGCCAATCTGATCAGACTTCTACGGGTTGCTGCATGTCATTTCGTGTGCGCTTGCATTTCAATAGGTTCTTTCATGCCCTATAATCGAGTTGGTTTTTAATGTCATCATAAGGGCTTTGCTCTTCCCTTCAAAAATCTTCCGTTTCATGGGCCGGAAGGCACAGTTGCGAATTGGCGAAATCTGCGGCTTTGCATGCTGCGCACAATTGATCATAACACCGTTTTTGGCGCTTTTCGTTTTCTCGCTCATGTTATTAAGCTCAGGGACGATTTTCAACACAATGGACCTTTTGTTACATCTGACTGTTGTTCCCGCTTCCGTTCCTAGTGCGGAAAAAAAGACGCGCCGTGAGGAACACAACAGGTTTATTGTGCACAAGCGAGTGGGTGCGCGTACAGCACTTACAAGGGACCTCAAGCTATTTTGAATTTTGCTTTCATCGATCCAGACTGTTGCTGAATTGACTGAATGCTTGATTAACCTGGATGTTTGCCCGCTTTCCTATTGAGATTTTGGTGGAATTCTGGGTAGGTTCTGAGCATTCTGGATCTCTTTTAGGAATCTGACTTTCCTGACATCTTTGTAGGCCACTTCTTGTTCACCTCGCCCAGAAATGGCTTCAGCAAGATAGAACCAGAGGTTCGGTGTGAGGGACTAACCAGAAACGTCTTTGCTAATCATTTTGAAGTTATTCAGTCTTGTGGAAGATGAGAGTGTTTATTGCACTGGTTTCCCCAGAAACGCTCTTGCATTGTTTGTCTAACGGTTGGGGTCGTTCCCCCTAGCTTTGATTCACTGGCATGGTTTATTCGATGGAAATTTCTTTGATCAACAAAATACGCTTCTCTAGCATCGCAAGACTGCGAAAGAACAGCTTTGAAACGCACAAGAACCCTATAAGTCTCGCGGAGTTTCCAAGTACGCGCATCTTCTACTAGATGCGCTTTGAGTTATCCGTTTCTGTCGTAATGCTGGTCGACAGCCCTATCCGCCGAAGCTTTCAGACAATTTTTGTCTGGAAAACCAGTTCTAACCGAGAAGTTCGCAACACGCCTTTCATTTCCAAACCAGTAAAAAGACGAAAGCAATGAGGCCAAATTTGTCACTGGAATGGATGTACATGCTGCAGGTCATTACGTATTAGATACACCAATAAACATGACAGTGTTGTGCCAATCAATGAACACGGGTATATGAAACCAGTCCTTCGGATATCAACTTGACTGGTACAGTTTTCCCAACCCTACAAAAATTGCGGGCACGCTTAAGTTCAGTTTCGTTAAACCGCATCGGACAAGTTACCTTACAAATGAGTGTATTCGGCAAATTTCAAGCAATCTGTGCCTCAGTAGAGCAGGGAAATGAACGAGACTTCCAGTCTGCGTCTACCGAATGAGGCCAAACGAAAGAAAGCCCACTGTTGGCTGCCAGATGGTTACCCTTGATCGTGGACCAGAGTTTACTAATGCATAAACAGAGGTTTTATTATGGTGCGCTGCAGTTTTAATGCTCCACTGCCATGTCGTGGGTTCGAGACTACCACTTATTGAAGTTTTGTGTACCTCTGATCGATCGCAACTCGAAGTAAACAACCTTTCGGTGATTTTCTGTTTTTCAACCTAGCTTTGCTTGAGCGGCACGACGAAATCTCCCTTTGATTACATCAACTTCACCTGCCTTTGGAAAAATAGATCACCCGGTGAGGAAACAAGAAAGATTTCGTTTTAGCGGACTAGCGAAGATCTGTCGCAAGCCGGTCAAATAAAACCAAACTATGTGGTCACACGGGAGTTTAAGATACGAAGTAAGATTACATTGCGGGGTTAATTTTTCATAGCTCTCCAGAAGGTAGTACTTGTGGAGTGGTTGTTGGCCTGCGCGACGAAGGGTGTGAAAAAGTTTCCTAGCGAACTCAGTTACCTTGACTGTTTGTTGCAGACGACTGGGCTTGTTTCAGGTCCGTTGATATTCAATGACATCGGGCCCTGTACGATATTGTGCTCAGGTTCTTCAAGTCCTTTTGACCACAGTTCTGCTCCATCTCTCCTCCCAGGCGAATCTATTCCCGCAGTTCTCCTCGTCAACCCATTCAGGTCTCTGTTTATCACGTTACCCGTCCCGACATCCGACATCTTGTCCCATTTTTCAAGGTGAAAACTCCACCAGCCTACTCCACCACCTACTGCAACATTCATCTTACAATTGATGGTAGTTCACGATAAAATGTGTGGTTGCCCCGTGTTCTACAGTATGACGACAGACGATGAAACCCATGGAATATTCACTCAAGTTTTCGCACTTCCTGTGGCCCAGGTAATAGGTCCAGTTCCCGCATTTATATCAGTTTTGTTCCGCAGTTGAACGCTAGTGTGCCACTTGCAAAGGAGCTGGTGTTCGTGGAAGGCACTTCCAGGTTCGCTGAGGTGTATTCCCACGCTTGATGCTGCAAAAGACTCATCTATGCGTTGCCAGAAAAAAAGCTCCCTCATTGATTTTTTTTAGCTCAAACGCATGTAAGACGCAGCACGCGGACGTATCAGCGGACTGGTCTATTTTCTAGGCCCAAGTAAGATATGGCGTTTATACGTAATGTACTACTCATAAGGTTGCTGAAAACTCTTCGACAGCCCACGACCGGTTTCGCCCTTCTTGGGGCTGGCTCATCAGGTAGGTGCAGTCCCCGCGTTTCCGTCAACCTTATGTTCTACTTGAACCCAAATTGGACTGTTTTTCGAGAAATACACTCATTTGCAAATCAATTTGGTTTTTGCGAGAGACTCACCCGGAACCCAGCTGAATCTCCCGATTGTGATGTTTTCAGGCAACTGAATGTGCTGCACCAGGCCGCCTCATGTTCCAGTTGCCACGATATTCGAGATATCGCGATACATATATATACGTAATGTAATACTCATAAGGTTGCTGAAATTCTTCGGCAGCCGTGTGAAACTGTCACATTTTTAGGCTAGTTGTGCCTTCTACGAAACGATGCGACTATATCACACATCTGCATTAGTATGTTAATTGTTTGTGCGACAAAAGCAACCCAGTGACGAGAGGATATCGGATGAGGTGGTGCATCCCATCGGGCATGACTCCTTCCTTTGAGTACTCTCCGCAGTAGATGAGATTCATGCTGAAGATCGTCACTTCCACGGCAGCTTACAAGACATTGTCATCGGGTGCTTTGAACAGCCGAGTTGGGCAAAACAGTATTCCGTCTCAGCAAGATCTAGTCTCATTCCATCCGTTGTGTGTTTGACTGACGGCAGGATTAAAAACGTGCCTGAGAAGCTCAGGCCAAGTATTCGGTCGAGTCGCACAAATGCGACAGATGCAATTGTTCAACGGTTAACTAGAGAAGGATAGAGAATTAACTATTCCCTCTATAAATTCGTGAAAACAAGTGTGTACTCGACCACAGAAAAGATCTGCCAGTCACAGGATAACCTACGTTGAATAGGCCTAAGCCTGTTTGAGATCGCGGAAGACACATAACCAGATAATGCTGAACCGAGTGGAGCACCACGGAGCGATCTCTTTGCCGAGGGGGTCCATCAAACAAGTGTGGCTAAAATATATGCTACAGTATATGTAGACAATCCGGATATCTGATTGGTTATGTATAACGGTAAGTGTGTGCTTTGTGGTTCCGAGCATAATAGTCCTTTGGCGATGGCGTGACATATGCACGTCCATATGCACAAGTAGAATATCTGGGGTAAAACGATTTCGGGCGGCAGGCACGTGGGCAACAATCGCTTGCAGTAGGTTTGCGCAGTATACAGAATCAGAGATTTGTTGAGCATCTTCGTGAACATACGGGAAGGAATCGATTTTCCTGTCCCCCTTGTAAGATTCGTTTCAAAACGTCCTCAATGCATGAAAACACCTCTACAGTGTCTTACTTTGAATTCGAGTTGAAAGATGCGTAACCGGATGCTTAGCGGTTCCAAAATGAGCGGCTGAACAACAGCACTGAGACAGGCTACACCGCCACCTTCCTTCAATCTAATGTGACCACGTGATGTGGATCCCCTGGTTGAAGGATTGCCAGCGTTATATCTTACCTAAATGCGAGCTAATCACAATGCCGATCAGCCGCTGTTGACCGGAGAGTAAAGTATTCAAACTATTAGTCGGGCTGCTTTGAAAGAAATCTGCAGGAGGGAACATCCACTAACTTGATCGAACCCACGAAAAACTTGATTTATTCTTGCGTTAACCTGAGGGTAAATTCGCACGCCACAGCTACTTAGACTAGGCAGTTGACTGCCCATGAGTAGATAAGTGAACCACAGTATTTAAGTGGTGCAGTGAACCGAATGCAAACTGCTTGGACGACGGATGGTGTTGCGCGCAAGCATCATGTTCCAGGTGATGAGAGCAGGGGTTGACCAATAAAAATACGCTCCTGGAATAAGATGCGAAAAGCTGTTTGGATAGCAAGACAGAGACAAGCGCTGCGAAATACCGTCGGTTCAAAGGGACTACACTGTAATGAGGCCGAGTAAATTGTACTTTGGAAAGCATCATTCAATTATTGAATTTTTTACGAGTATTCGTACCGGATACAGGTTTATGGTTAACTGACATAAGGTCAAAACACAGGCGCCTATTGATCTGCGTTTTGGTTACCGCTTTTGGCGTTCCACTCCTAAGAAAGGTAATCCGCGTGGACCAGATCGTCGAGCAATAAACCTCAGCATTGTAACAGTGTATTGATCTATCATACCAAAAGTTAATCCTGCGATTCAAACATGTGGAAGCCAAACATGTGGAAGCAGGGAGCCAGTTGTCCCACTAGTGGCTGCAGTACCGTGGGGCTGTACTTGATTCATTGCTGCACCCTCTATCGATCAAGCCAGTGTTCGTTTTGGCAGATTTATTAGTCAGGCTACATCTACGAGCCTATATTCAAAAACCGCTCTTTCATTGGGGTGATTAGCAAAATATGCCTAAACGACCTTCACAACAATCGCAGCTACCTGCATCATGTGCGATGGGTTTTGCCAAGCTTGATTGAACGTGTGTAACAACTTTCCTGAACTGTGAGATTTTCAACCCAATTGTGTTTTTGTATGAAACGTTTGGACAAAATATAGATTTACTAAAGTCCGACTGGTTAGACGCCGGTCGGCCCTTTGAGGGTGAAAATTCACGGAAGGTGTCTCCCTTGTTATCCTGTGTGCTGAGGTCGTCAAATTGAAAAATCACCGCAACGATTCACATATTTCATTCGCCTTGCAAATGACGCCAAATGAATGATGGTCGAGAGTGCGAGAAAGACGTCTCACTTGACTGGGTTTGTTACTGGTGATGCAGGCGGAAACACTAGTGTTGAGGTGGCCAAAGTACCACTAGATCCAAGTTCCATATCTGCTTGACACTCAGTTTCACTGATTACACAAGGCTTCCTTCAGGACAAAATGCTTCACCTAAAGAGAGCGATTTTTGTAAAGCAGGCCCATAAAATCTTCTTAAATGTGCGCGCCCAGCACCATGAAGTAGTACTCGGATTAACAACGATTGAACGTTGAACGGTAGAGTCCATCAGGCAAGGCACAATCGATCGTGTTCTACACAAAGAAGGGAGGACAACTGGTTAGTCTGCCGATGAACGTGGCTCACTTGGTTTGTCTACTGGGACGATAGGACGTTTCTAGTAGCCGATCACCTTTGTATTACGGGCAGGCATTTGTGCTAAAGACTGTTGAGCTAGCCCTCTGCTTTTGCGTCTATGTCTTACATTCGACTTGCTCATTTATAGCCGCGGTCTATGGGTTTAGGTCGTTCCACTTGATGAAAGGCAACACGGCTTTCTGCGTTAAAGCGTCACTGGGCCGCTGGATCATTTGTGCCACTTTAATCGAAGACGGTCAAGAATCCTCGCTTTTGTCACTGTGATCCTGTTTATTTGGCAACAGAGACTTATTCCAAAGCAACGAAGCCATTGCTTAGACGTACTCGTGTTCAAAACGCTCTAAACTTTTGGGGCGTATGTCTCATGCTTGTTGTGACACGACTACCGGCTCCGTTTGCTTATCGATGACCAAATGCGGCATTTGAGCAGCACAGCCGAGAGCTTCAAGCAGCATTTCAACCTGGTGTATTGTACACTTTTTCGATTGTATATCCTACTGTAGGCCGATGTGTCGGACATGGTAAAACATACCAGTTAGGCGAGTGGCTGAATACTAATGTCACCTAATTGAGCTTGGTCTGTATGGAACACGGAAAAATAAGCCAACGTTCTCTGTGGCCACAGTATAGCCACACCTTCGCAAAGCCTTCAGCTTAAGGGCCCCCGGCGTCAATGGTTTGTAAAAGGAAGAGTGACCTAGTAGGCGGAAGGTGCCTTACATTTGACTGTTTACCTTTCGGGATATTTTGATTTCCGTCCTTCTCTGAAAGAAGGTAAAATGTCATAGCGCAGACAAGAAATTTTGCTTCCAGATATCACATAAGCTTGACTACTGCCGCAGTCAAGCAAACGGGGGATTATTACCACTGCCGCAATATGTGCACCAAAGTATATTCCTTGTTTTGAGAACCGCTTAAGAGGCACAATGATGAGTTGGAAAAACGTTGGATTTGCCAGGCGGATAGCCACTGATAGCTCTGACGTTGAGTGTGGACTCACAAATCTCTGGATGGAGCTGAAAATCAGGACGTTCTGATCAGTATCACTTTACCACGAGAGAGTAAGCAGCAGGTATCTCGTTATTCTGTTTGGTAGCTGGGCAGTTAGATCACACCGGTATCAACAAGACGATACCGCTGTTGCAACGTTAAGCGAAGCGTCTCACTAACGATGTGAACACACTTGGTGCCGAATTGTTCGTAGTCTCGTCCGAATCTTAGCAAACGAACAGGCAGCAGACGGCACAAATCCAGCTACCAATGTTTGCTTGAATGGCAGACCAGCACTGTGATTGATTCGCATATGGACAAGACAATTTTGTTATCGTTGGAACAAGTAGCCGACGGGATCGTTAACCGGAGTTGGCCGGCTAATCAGTTGACGACGTAAGCTATGTTGTCCATGCGACTTGGGGAATAATTCGTCTTTTCAGTGATATTATGCAGGAGTTATTAGTTTGACGACCACCACAATAACGGTGCACTTATTACTCGTGGGAAAGATAGCCCCTACCAGAATTCGGGATTTTGCCGACGTTTAAACTGCTCCTTCTCTGCAAGATTAAAGCTTTTGTTCGTCTCGTTGTTCGCAATATCCTTAAATTGAAGCACTGGCCACCAAAATACAAACAATTGATAAGTGCATTTGAATTTTCTCTCAGAATCTGTAACTCCAAGCCATCAAGGACAAGCTTCAGGACAATGATCATCCCACCGATTGTGAGGAGATAGTATTTGGACGAAGTTTATTTAAACTGCGCGTGGTGCGTGTCTATAACTGCAAGCTGAAATGGACCACACATTCCACACGTCCAAACCAATTTGAGAATGATCAATCTTCTTGACAGTCCCAAGATCAGTAATAGCAGACTGTAAATTAAACAGTTCAGTTGAGTTATACACGATTTCATAGCAGAAACATCCGCTCCAAAGCCGTTGGAAGTGTGGCTCACCAACAGCTTGATTTGAATAATCGTTAAGGAGCTCATGCTTGGTCTACCGGGTCTCAGTGATTTGGCAAACGAGCTGGTACAACCGAAATCTGAAGAAGGGCCCAGAATAAACTGCCGGTCTTTACTAATTTCTAAAACCAAGAGCGTGGCTCGTCACTGGAGTAGTCCGCAATTCACGCGACTTTTCATTGCTGAGAAGCAAGTTCCGATGAAAAGGCCCAACCATGTCCGGGGTTTGGGAGGAGTGACCAAAGTCCAGTGACAACCCAATCTCGACTTTTCCGCCAGCTTGGCCTGCTGTTAAGTCGCATTCACTCCATTTTTCAGAATTAGATGCTGACTCCCACGAATATGGACCTCCTGTCCGCACACTCAGTAGACCTACGAGTGAGTTTTGGGAGCCACAGTTTTCTCTTTTCTTCAAAGACTGCAACACACCACTGCTATCGTTCAAAGCCCAAAACGGGTTTCCTGTTCATTTTTTTAATGCAAGAGGAGGCCACGCCATAGATCCACCACAGATACAAGCAAAACGCATTGAGTCTGTATGCAAGGTTTACGGACAAACGACATGTTTCTAGATGTTGTCCAGCGGAAGGGGTTGTGTTAATTTCTATTCCGAAGGAGGTCAAAAGATTTCCAGAATGTCCAAACTTTCGGCATATTAGCAAGCATCATGGTGATTCACAAAACCGGAACTTCCAATCTTTCGGGGTATTTATCCGATTTGTCGGATTATTCCGCGTCTTTTTTTCATCGTCTAATTGAAGCAGCAGTCCGTGGCACTATGCTTGTGCCGTATGCGAAGGCCACTATGGACCGAAACAGGATTTTGACTGAGAATTTTCGTGAATATACGGCTGAATGTATGTTTTCTCATCCCGTTTGCAAGACGCGTTAAAGGACGTCCTCAAAATGTGTGTATTATCCGGAGCTATGTCACCAATTTCCAGGAGTTGATGATTCACGCAAAAGACCGGACGAGGTCTGGTTCAGCAAATTTCGCCAGACGTCATTCAGAAAAGTCGCTTCAATCATTCAAACAAGAATTTTGTGACATTGATCTGGTCAATAACCTGATGTTTATTTGCAAAGTGAACGCAGCTAATGTCTGTGTTCTCACTTCAGTCATCCAAACTTTGTGGCCACTGGAAAAACAAATAAAATAGAGGATTCTTGGTTCGCTCCCAAAACATTTCCCGGAAAATTACTTCGATGTATTTTCGTTAGTTTAACAAAGCCAGAGCCTCAATTAAATTTTCAGTGGAATAAATTTCACTCGATTGGGATTGTGTGATTTTCCGCTGGTGGACCTCAACTTTCGTTTGGTTCCTGTGATAGTGGGGACAAAAACGGGGTCTGAGGAATCCCGTCTTTCCCACAAGCGTCAGACACGATCATAAGACAACCGGAGAACCCCGCCCTTGTGTAATCTATGTATTGTGTGTGAATTATTAATTGTCCATGCCAAGCGCTGTAGCAAATCTACGGGCCTCCATCAGCTCAGATCATTATTTTGGGGTCAGTCAACTCGGCAATCATTATGATCTACTGTTTTAAAACGCCTCATGGATAAAAAAATTATCCATAAGGTCTTATCTAACAGGTGAGTTCAACCGTTACCAACCAGAACGCTTAACCATTGGGCCACGAGCTGCTCACAAGCAGTGTGATTAATCAGCGTTGAGACCGGGTTTGGTACCTCTGGCCTGCGACCACGAGATGTGGATCTCATGATTGTAGAAGGAGCTGCGCCATATCCCAAGTGAGGTTCAGTCGCAATGTTGTCAATGTTGACATCTCGTCAACTTGCTGTCTTCAAGTGAGTCATTTTTTCAACCATCACTGTTGGAATATCGCTCGTCAACTGGAAATTGAATTGTAACGTCATTATTTGCTGGCGTATGTCTTAAGTGATTGCCGTATAATCAGGGAACTTACATAGGAACGACAGCTTGCCGTGGGCGAGGGAAGAACTGTCTGTGAGCAATGACCATGTATTTGTTCGTGGTCCGAACGAAGGCATCAACAACATTCAGCTTTGAGGAATGATTAAACATCTGTGTTGATCACAGAAAGCGCAAAACTGACCGCATTTCGAAAAATGACAAGAAACATTCAGTAGGTGTTCTATCATACGTCGAACACGAAAAACAGAAGCTGGCATCAGAGCAATAAATAATGACCTTACTGCAACAGATGATGCTTGCTTTACACTCTTGTAAAAGGCGATATCTAATTCACAGACAAGAAGCAGTTTAGAACGGAGGATACATACACAAGTCGCTATTGAATTTAGGTGTATTCGTGGATTAACCCAAATATAAACACAGCTGTAAACTGTCCTGGAGAGGTGAGAGAGTATTGCTCAGTCAATCTGACGAGCTTCCAGAAGGTCATTTGTGTGATACACTACGCCGCTTGGCGGTGGTTATGGACACCCATTTGCAGAAGCGTACGTAGCCATCAAGTTAATGTCGACTTCAGAAAGCAGTGTCGTTTGACTGATTCCAGCGTTGGTTCACAAAATTGCATGGGGATCCGGTTACACAAGGTTATCAAAATTGTTCCTCTCGAATCCCGGGTATATCTGAGGGAATCCAGTCTCATAGTTGGTCGCCAAGACGCACAGTAGGAGCGCCTCGTAAACTTTCGAATAGAAGCTGGTGTGAACAAGCAAAAGCATTTTCCACTTCTAAGAAAGGACCAGAACTTCGAGCAATAAACCTTGGCATATAAAACGCGTGTCGTTCTGTCCCACGACAACCCACATGAAGTAGACTGTAACTCAGAGAGACGTGTAACCAAATCAAGCAGACTGCAGAACATTACAGTACGGCAGGGATTAATTCACTCAGAGCTATACCCACGGGGTCATTTGATCTCCAAAGCATGGGTCAACGTAGAAAGCGTTCTGTTCAACTGGGCTCCACGGTATAACTACTTGATCAGGTTTTGAAATCGCTCTTTCCTCAAGGTGAAAGACATTCCGCAAAACAACATTTACAACAGCAATTAGGGAGCGACCTACGTGTTTGCGAAGGATTTTAGCTAACACGGCTGCCCATAGGCAACTACTTTCAAGGACTGTAAGATTCTCATACCAACTCGTGTTTTTTCTATGAAAATCCCAAACCGGTTTGCAAAAGGAGTCTACTTCTACCAAGCTTCAAAGGAGCCAGAAACTGACCGGCTCTTCTATGGAACAAGGCCTTTCTTTTTCTGTGTGCAGGGATCGTCAAATTAAAACAAAACCGATGTTCTAATAAACGATAATTCACATACGCGATTTGCCGTGAAAAAAAATGGAATGAGGACACGTTTGATGTTTCGGATGAGTAGCCGAACACTAGTAATTCTGTCATACACGCTTGATTCTACATGTATTTGGTTACACTGTACGCTGTGTATTACAGAATACTCCATCTAAGGATCATCTTGAAGGGGAACGGCTTTTGTGATGCAGTCTGAGACCTAAGTGCACAGAAAATTCAGTGTGAGTGGCCAGCTCCATGGAGTGGCACCCAGATTAACACCGAATGACCAACCATGATGATGAACATCAGGCATGTCGTAATGGACCGAGTTCTAATCAGCAAGAGAAAGACAATTGGCCACGTTGCAGCCGAACGTAGGTCACATGGTTTGTCTACCGGGACAATGGGACTATCTCGTCACACTGATGTTTGCCATTTAGTGGAATGCTTGGTTTCTACCTGTGAACACGTATGGTTGTAAAAGACATGCGCGTGAGACCTAATGAGCGAACAAGATTCTGCCGAGATGTCATCTTCCATAACTAACGGCCAATTAGGCCCCGTAACAGACGAAACAGACGAAAAGATGCAACAAGTTTTTTTTTCCTGGGGCTGATTAATCTTAGCTTAGCCTTAATCTTAGCTTAATCTTAAGCTTAGCCTAGACATACTCATTAGAACACCACAGTCGGAGTTTTACGAGGAGGTATTGATTTGCGGTAAGATGCAGAGTCAATAAACGAAATTTTAAGTTTCCTCAGAAAGGTGTGAGATATTAAAGAACTGTGGCAAAATTCTCATAATTTTCTGTATGACGAATCCTGGAGTTCACATTACCGTTTAGTCCAGTCCAGGTCTTTAAGTTTTGCACAACAATAAACTCCTTGTAGAGAGTCAAAAGTCCATCCTTAACCTCACTTTCCTTCGTTGGTAATAGCTGAGCCAGCAATGCTGAAGTTTATAGATGTTAATCGTAGAAGGAGCACTGCAACTCGAAAGGCCTTTCTTCTCAGACCCTGGTCCACATCCGTTTCAGGAAAACCAACCTGGTTGTTTCCAGGAGAGCAAAGTCCTGGCGTAGAAACCTGTCTGGATACTACGATTTTGTGCCGGCTTGTACGGGGGACCACCTGGTTCGGCGAACCTGCTAACAATTGGAAAACAATCATGCTCTCTGTACTTTATTTTGGGTTCCAATGAGCTATTAGTCAGGGTCGATAGGTCAGGGCAATCTCCTTCGTGCGCTGCAGCACCGCATGAAAAAAGACAAAGTTCTCAAAGGGGTTTGGCATCCAAGTGTTGCGCTTTCCAAATTCCACACTCTCAAACTATCCTTCTGCTTCCTGCCCCAAACTTTAGAACAAAACGAGTAGGTACTACTTGAACATTCCTATACGTAATCCACAGTGCACAGCGTTCAGGGCGCGTGCCTCTTCAGATCACAGTGTGTGAAATGCCAAGATGGCGGCAAGAGTGAAGTGTCTTTCTTTTGCCTATGTAGAAGGAAATGCCTTGGGGTGTGGATCGAACTCTATGCTCTCTGGAGAGCAATCTTTCGGGATCACCTGACTCGTTGAGTACCTGGGCGCTCGTCTTTTGAAAGCTTCATAAGTGCGTTTGTGAAAAAGGAACGCCATTGACCAAACGAGTGCTATAGTTGAAAAGGTCATATAATATTTATCACGTCCCAGTAAAGAGCCACCGAAAGTGACCGGTGTCAGTGATTTCAAGAGAGTTTGCTGGACGTGTTTTCGCATTTGACACGGAGGTCTTGTCCGGTCAAGTAACTTACCATATTGGTGAAATTGTAACACAAATAATTCGGCGGCTTAGGTTGCCCCCACGCTACTACTGAAAGAAAAAATCCAGAAATGAACAAACTTCCGTGATTTTCATTTCTCAGCCATCTCATCCAGGCTAATGCTCAACGGATGGCTACACGCACTAGTCAATATGCAGATTTCGGGAGGCAAACAGTGAAACCACTTATCCGAGCCAACATAAGAGCATAACGTCACAGACGGTACTCCTTTTGGAGTATGTGATACCTGTTTAACAAGTTGAAAGGCTTTGTGTGGAGAAACAGCCGTGGGGGACTGGTTTACATAGTTTCTTTGTTCAGGTGAGCACGCAACTATTATTTGACAATGTTCGTCTAAGTAGCGCATTCCTGCCGGGGAAATTAATCGCCACATGCTTGCTTAGACGGTTGCACGTGAAACCTGTTCTCCTATTCTAGCAACGCGCTTCTCTTGGATAGCGTTTGAACAGTACTTCCAAATGAGGCACTCGTGTTTTTTGTCCATCGAGAAGTAAAGTTGAATTTTGTTCGGTGTCTTGGAACTACCTACTCCAGGGAATTCTCTGCCTGTGCGGGGCATACTTCAGTAGCTTAGAAGAATCAAAGACTAGGCATAATTCCTGGATTAAACTTACTTCGGTAGCTGCAGCACAAAACGAGTAGGTACTACTTGAACATTCCTATACGTAATCCACAGTGCACAGCGTTCAGGGCGCGTGCCTCTTCAGATCACAGTGTGTGAAATGCCAAGATGGCGGCAAGAGTGAAGTGTCTTTCTTTTGCCTATGTAGAAGGAAATGCCTTGGGGTGTGGATCGAACTCTATGCTCTCTGGAGAGCAATCTTTCGGGATCACCTGACTCGTTGAGTACCTGGGCGCTCGTCTTTTGAAAGCTTCATAAGTGCGTTTGTGAAAAAGGAACGCCATTGACCAAACGAGTGCTATAGTTGAAAAGGTCATATAATATTTATCACGTCCCAGTAAAGAGCCACCGAAAGTGACCGGTGTCAGTGATTTCAAGAGAGTTTGCTGGACGTGTTTTCGCATTTGACACGGAGGTCTTGTCCGGTCAAGTAACTTACCATATTGGTGAAATTGTAACACAAATAATTCGGCGGCTTAGGTTGCCCCCACGCTACTACTGAAAGAAAAAATCCAGAAATGAACAAACTTCCGTGATTTTCATTTCTCAGCCATCTCATCCAGGCTAATGCTCAACGGATGGCTACACGCACTAGTCAATATGCAGATTTCGGGAGGCAAACAGTGAAACCACTTATCCGAGCCAACATAAGAGCATAACGTCACAGACGGTACTCCTTTTGGAGTATGTGATACCTGTTTAACAAGTTGAAAGGCTTTGTGTGGAGAAACAGCCGTGGGGGACTGGTTTACATAGTTTCTTTGTTCAGGTGAGCACGCAACTATTATTTGACAATGTTCGTCTAAGTAGCGCATTCCTGCCGGGGAAATTAATCGCCACATGCTTGCTTAGACGGTTGCACGTGAAACCTGTTCTCCTATTCTAGCAACGCGCTTCTCTTGGATAGCGTTTGAACAGTACTTCCAAATGAGGCACTCGTGTTTTTTGTCCATCGAGAAGTAAAGTTGAATTTTGTTCGGTGTCTTGGAACTACCTACTCCAGGGAATTCTCTGCCTGTGCGGGGCATACTTCAGTAGCTTAGAAGAATCAAAGACTAGGCATAATTCCTGGATTAAACTTACTTCGGTAGCTGCAGCTTGTATCTGAAGCGGAATTTGGTGGTTGAATTTTAAGTCGCCGAGTTAATATTTCCACCAAACGTAATTGCGCCGCTTCAAACTGGTTTTTTCATTGCAGCAGAATTACTTTCAACGCTTCTGCAGTGATTGTCATGAGTCTGTGGGTTCGGGCGTTGCAATCTATTGTATATTCTGGTTTGCCATTCTGTTGTATCTGCTGCTGACCCCGCTCCAGTGCCTAGTGCCGGAGAAAAAGACTCACAGAAGGGAACACAACAGCCATATTCCGAACAAGCAAGTGCGAGAGCCTGGTTGCGTCGGTCTCAAGCTATTCTGTTGGGGGAACAGTGTCTGAACTCGGTCCAACGCTGACGCACACTGTCTGGCTTTTGTACGAGGCTATGTCGCCCTGCATATTACGGGGACGTTGTCTGACCTTGATCAACGCTGACTCGCGCTGTCTTGTTTTGATACTAGGCTGTCACGCGCTGCATATCAAGGGGGCATTATCTGTCTGGTCAGCATCTAGCGGAGCTGAGGATCTCAGTAGGTTTCGGGCATTTAGTCGTTGCATTCAGGAATCTGACCTTCCTGATAAGTTGATTCTGCGAAACCAGATTTACTCGGTCACATTCAACAAAACAGTTAGCGAATAATCACTCCGTCTTTCTGTTTTGGCTAGTTGAATGCACAGTGTTGCATTCAGGCTCACCGGAAGGACGGCTGTCGCGCCGTTTAAACACAAATCTGCCAAACATTATGGACTTAAAATATACGTTTCCAATGCTGTGATAAAATACATTTTTTAGCATTCAAGGACGTTTCAAGCGACCACGTAGTATGCAAACGTAAGTCATCCGCATACCACCAAGAATGAGAAAGGGTGGAGACATTCTTTTTTGCTATGCCCACAACTTGAGCTCAAATTACCCCTGAGCGACTATATCGCTTACGCAGTATTTTATTTCTCAATATACGGCACAATAAAGGGACTACAATCCAGGCGCTCTCTCACACTTCAGAGAATGGAGACGGCGGCTGGAAACTTGATTCCATGCCTAAGTTAAATGTGGCAGCCTTAACATAATCTCACTGTTGGTTAAAACAATCCACTTCTTCGGGCAGTAAAAGTTCAATGCTTAATATGACGACAATAAATTACCAATTGTTTACGGAAGTTGCAACTGGAATTTCCCCATCTGAAAACATTCGAGCGTGAACCAAAACTTAGGCGTGTCTGCCGCTCCCGATGATTGGCCATGAAATTTCTCCATGAATGCAATAAGGCTGATGATATGAGTGAACGCGGAGGTATGCGTGGTTTGCGGGTTAACAATAACGGTGATACTTCCTAGGTACACCTGGTCATAAATACAAAAACACGATGTGCACTGATTTATTTTTCAATACACCTCTGGTAATCAGTTTGACTCACATCTGCATCACCAATGCTGTAACATGGTGAAGTCGCCTCGGAAATATCATTCAAGTTGGTGGCATTTCCCCCGTTCGTCTACTTATTACGCCAGTATGCTTGTTGACGTGCGCCTTTCTCGCTTTGTACTCAGCATTCGGGACACCTTAAATGCCTCCCCGTACGCCAATATTACGCTAGCCGTTGCGTGTTTCGCAGCACCTACTTGCTCATATTCGTGCGGGCTGCGTCTGTTGGGCCCACAGCACTTCGTCCTGGCATTACACGCACCGCCAAGCCGAATCCCCTGATGACCGCATCCACGCCACCGAGCGAACATTTCGCTTTTATTGACCTGCTGTAAAGTTCTCAGCAATTTATTTTTTGTGCCAATTTGGAAGCACGAACGTGAAAAATTGAGATCCGCTTTGTGACATCGCTTAGTTTTGTGAATACAGGACTGTAGAATTTGGAACACAATTGCACCTTCTTATATGTGGGACCACCAAAATTACGCATGACTGAAAATCGGAAACAGCGTGAGTGTTGATAACGTACCGTGTGACTTTTTTTGACTTGCCACAATGATTGTTCACACGAGGCCTTGGAGATTCCAAATTCTGCCAGCCTCCATTCCTCATGCAATTACAGATTTCTGCAAGTTTTCTATAGAGGATAGCTCATAGTTTGAGTTGAATTTGAAGGACTATCGACAAACGTTTTGACATTTCGAAAGGTTGTTAGTTAAGTATTAGTAGAATTTAGAAAGTGAACCTTTGGAAGCAAATGATGAAGAATGCTGGCACTCCATGTTTGGTGACTACGCTCCCCTCCGGCATGTGATGGAAAGTGAAGTTTATTGCTGAATTTGTGGAACTGCTTTCCGATATTCGTGTACTATTGTGTTGTTATTCAATGAATATCAAGGAGATTTTAAGACAACCCACAAGAAGTTGCAGTTTTTATGGATTATTTGCAAGATAGATGTGCACGTCCTGATCGAATGACTTGTAACGCCTTCATTTGTTTCGTCCTAAATGGCTTCCTTTCAAGGTTTAATCCCCGTCTATGTTTTTACTGAATGTCTGAACCCGTTTCAGAGTACTGCTTGAAAAATGGGGGTTCGCTGTATTACTTGCTCCTTCATATATCATGGAAGCAAACGATAGATTCCAGGTGTCAGAGGCGGTATTTTGTCGCATTTTAAAACGCAATTTCTTCGCATCAGCGTTTATTATATTACAGAACAAAAAAAACAAATTCACAGCAGCCAGTTAAGCTTAACACACAAAAGTTGGACGATATACCAAGCACAGGCCCCCGTTACTGCGAAGGAGAGAAAAGTAACTTTGGATTTTACCTCTGCGATTCAATTGAAAAATTTAATAGAAACCATCAATTCCTAGGTGTTCCGCGTTCCAGCGAATCATGAAAGTGATATCTTAACAAACACCTGGCACAAAAACAATATTTGTACACGATTTTGGGAAAGGCGTATCTTGAGAGCAACATGTGAGCAATGCTCTCAGCGATTGCTCGATTCTGCAGCACATCGATCCGCCTTCAGATCGATCGGATTTTTCAATTCTGATACGTGAGTGGTCGGAAAAGCACTGCTGGATAAGTGGGTTCCACGCAATAAAGCGTGGAAAGAAAACACTTAAGCTGCGTAAATTTGGTCGAGGTTTTGTTTGGAAGTCAGGAATTGGTAATCAACGACAACTTTAGGTATGCGGTTTCGGTCTGACGCACAAAGCGGCAAACCTGAGTAATCGAGCCTCCACAACTTGGAGTCTGATTACCGAGGTAGTAAACAGTCTATCTTATTGTTTCGCATACAGTCGAACGTGGCACTTTTCGCACAAGATACATGTTTGAAAAGTAACTTGTTCTTGACTACAGTGATCAGAATATCAGCTGGAGATCGTGTTATGATATTCTCCAGCTGATTGTCCTGCATAAAATCTGGCAAATATTTTGCTTAGAACAGCATATGAAAAACCGCCGTTCATCATAATCTTGATGAAACGGACAATTTGGTTGGCAGAATGAGGATATGACGGATATTGTGTCACCCCAACTTATCTGCCGATGGAGGAATCGCGCCAGTCATGCACAGTTGATTTTCTGATCAAAACACAAGGTTGACGGCACACCAAAGATTGCACAGATTACCTGAACTCGACAGGGACGAAAGTTGTTAGGGGTTGTCGAAAAATCAATTTAGTTTCTCAATTAATCAGCTTTAAACCAAGCACCATGAAGAGACTTTTTCCAACTGCCTCCGGTCGGAAATTGAAAGATGCTAAGGGCTAAATTGATTGCTTTTTCAGCTAGTTTGGGAATCGGGTACGCACTGAAGGCGACCACTTCGATGTACGAGCGCCACTGACTGCGCGATGGTGCCATTTCGGCTGGTGTCATTAGTTAGTGAGTCGAATCCCTCACCTCCAGCTAGCCAACAGTATGAACAAGTCAACTTGAGAAAGAGTATCCCTGGATGATTTCTATAGCCAAGTAACTCACAAACCGCTTCTTGCCTGGCTCATGAAGCAGTGATTTCTCAAATGGAATACCTGCACATAGCCTGAAAACCATTTTCCATTCATGCTGGTTGCACTTGTCTGTAGTACGAGGTAGTTGTAAGAGCTTCACCGGAGTACTCTCCCGAGTTCCTTCTGCTATACGTTTTTCTGATGTCAGAATCGCATGAACGGTTTCACAGTTTCAGCTTGCACACCTGGTTTTTCATTGTCAAGGCAAACTCCTGTCCACTGAAACGCCGAGCCACAAACATTTGTGAGGCACTGTGTGATTCAAAAAAAATATTTGTGGCAGTCACAAACAAACCAGAGTAATTTCGTTTTGAGGATTTGTTACTGCCGTCTTTGGAATAATGTATTTTTCCCGCTCTTTCAGCAAACACTTGTCCAATCATTTACCTGTTCTATATAACGAATCGTATCTCCCCAAAGATATCACATTTACACGTTTTCCAGCAGACCTTGTCCCATTCCTAAGTAGTTATGCGAAATTCCATTTTCGATCGATAAATCCTGAGTGGGTGCACCAATGGGATATTCTTTTCATCACCTAGTCCGAACGAAATATCAGGTGTTTCGTTGCTTCCATTTTGGGTAATGTTATCCTAACAAAAGTAGACAACTCTGATTGTTGCCCGCCACGGATTAACGATTTGTGTGTCATTGAGGCTTCTCACGGGAGGCAAAAGTCACCGGTGTGGGCTAATGAAGCATTTTTTTCATCAGACTCGCTCTTGTTCCGCAAATATATGCCGGACAATGATCGCACAACAGTTTGGGCAATTATACTGTGGCTTCCGTGAGGACGGTGTCTGGTAAGGAAATTAAATACAGATTGTCCCTCAAATCGGTCGGGCTTTTCGGAGTTTCGCACCGTTTTAACTAATGTCTGGATGATTTCGGCGCTACTGAATCACCAGACATGAAGAGCTGTGGACGGCAAATTTTGCCGGCTTTACTCCCTCAAATCCCGCATACTTTGTGAGCCACAACTTTCATGTATAACCACACGATTCGGGTTTATTTAAAAACACCACAACAGTGACGCGTCAGTTTACAAAGACAACTTTCTCACCGTGCTGTATGTTTAGTAAACGAATCCAAAATGTATATTGAGATGATGGAGCCAGGCCAAACTTCGGAGCATGAACAGCGTTTGAAGGTGCTTGACCTATCACTACAAGGTTTGTGGTGATTAGTAAGGCATCCTGTTTGACATTTCAGGAGAAAATGCGAGAAAAATATGCAGTTTTCTTATTAAAAACACCACAAAATGAGTCTCCTGCGAACCCTTTTACTCATAATGATTTAATTGAAGGTTTGTTCTGAAATCGCATCATCTTCGCAGAAACATGTAGAACATGTCAAGACTATGAATGATATACTGAGTGAACGTCGTATAACTGTTTCTCTATGCACAGAGGGTCCAACGAAGTACAGTTGTATATCACATTTATGATGGTTCCCAGCCATCTCCATCCACCAGAAGGTCTTTGGGTGTCCGATGGTTTTCAGAAAACCTGAAAATTCCTGTGTTTTATCTAGAGTAAGCTTCCTGTTTAAAGCACAGCTGACAACTTGCCTCTATTGACGTTCTGTTTCTATCAGTTGCCTGATTGGTAGACGTATTTGCTCCCAAATTCCGCCCGATATTCGTCGCGCGTGCGCCGAGCAACTCAATGTACTGAGATTCTGATAAACCTATGCCTTGGACAGAATAATGATGCGCAAGCGTGGGAACATTATGAGAGAGCATTGCTAGCAGCAGGTAAATTTACTCATTCTGAATCGATCAAAACGACGAGTGCAACTCACCTATTTTTCTGACCTCCAGGGAACTGCATATCCAGAACATTCACAGCCCTCGTTATTTAGAAGTATACTGATTTTACACATATTTTTGTATGTGCAAACATAAATGAAAAACGGTGCGCCAGATCAAAAACTCTATCCAGCAACTGCATTGTGGATGGTCTTATCCTATGAGTTGGCAGCAATCAGCGGAAACGCTCCAAATGGACGACTGGCATATTTGTGTTTTTATGTCAAGGATTCTGACCCAGGGTTGTATTGCGGAAGGATGGATGGTCAAAATGTATTGTACACTGTCTAGACATATCTTGCGATACCACCGCTGCGAGGAACCTTGAATACGCGCAAACGTTTATGTGTTTCCCATTGGAACAAGAATTCGGAGGTCACGTAGAAGGTGTTAGTCCTACGCAGGACAAGGACAGTAGGTTACAATTATGAGAAGTACCCATAAGGTCGGTGGAAACCGAATGAACTGTAAGTGTTTGCTGAACTCTAACTAGTGTGATAACTAAGCGAACAAAAACGAAACAAATTATGGAGATCTGATGCTCAAGTCGAAGGAAGATGGTTTGAGCAGGCAAGAAAATTACCCTCCACACCTTAGGCGGGGGCTGAGCAGTTAGCTATTTGAAGGATTTAGTATTATTGCAATAGGCCGCAGTAACTACACCGAAGCACTTGCTGATCGTCAACGGAGGTAGGCCAAATCAGTTAGTGGGCGGCGAGCATGGCCAATCATTCGATAACCGACATGTGCACCGTCTGTCAAACACACACTCCGTCAATATCTGCTCATGTTAGAAACTTGCTTCGAATTGATGGCCACCCATCCGTCGTCTTGCTGCTATATTTTTCCCCGAAAAGTAGGCTGCTTACCTCTGGGTTGCCAAAATGTTGGATTGCGACAGTATTAGACGCAAACTGCTTCCGATCTCCAGACCGTCTTTTAGACAGGTTTCTCACATGGCGTACAAATTGAGTGAACATACTCGGGAAACGTGAACCATCAGGTCTGTCCTGGATGGTATTACTAACCACTGATATTCCAAAGGGTCCCATCGGTATTGCTTGCCCGTACAATAAAGCAGCAATTTGTCCTGTCCACTTCCAGATTATTGATTTTCATACACCCAGGTCTACGGCCTTCACAACAAGTCTATATATTATATTAGCTCCTGAAGGAATCCTCTTCAGTGGCGTGTGATGAAACTGTTCAATCGGTATATAATGATTCCCGAAACCTACCATTTTTGTCCTCACGTATATGTCCGTTGGCTCGAATTGTCAATCAAAACGAACAGTTTGCATGCATTGGTTCTTGTTGAAGCTGGAGGTGGCTTGATGTTTAGGGCCCACATTTGCTCACTGGAAGGTTGGTGGTGTGAACCGAATCACAGCCTCCCGACCTACTCTGTTTGGACTTGCTAAACCCGAGAGTAGAATTCTTTCGGGCTGTCTCCGTTTCCCCTGCATGATAGGCACCAAACCGTTATTCGACTGGGTGGTATTAGTGCGCTTATCCACAGGTGAGTCTGCATCACTGAAGTGTTTTCCGTGGTTCGCGCTGACAGACATTCGTGGAAGTTGCCTCAGTGTTTAAATCAGCAGGCGCAAAATCAGGTTCTTTTGCTACACCGTGCAAATTCGTTCACGATGTCTAGCCACTGGTCCGTTTTTTTAAACGAAACTAATTTGTTTGAGTGACAGGTAGCTAACTACTTCGAACATCCGATTGAGAACACACTCTCAGGTGCGATGTGGCATCTAAATATCATCACGTGTTCAAGGTATCCATTTGGTGTTCGATACGTACGCTCCATTACTGACCACTTAGTCATGACACAATGCATAATCTAAATTGTGTTTAATGACGTGAACTTCCGGTAATCCACCAACCTCCAAGCACCACAAAACACTTTTGAACACTGGCGAGCTAGCCATATTGAGTTACATCCAAAAAGTTGAAGTTATGCGGACCGGTTACTAAAAGCCTATGTATAAGCACAACGTATCCGTCCAAACACTCTGCAGCGACCGTGAGTTTCAGCTAGGGAAGCGGCTTAAAGACCACTAGCTGGACTTTTCATGCAGTGGTTCATGCTGAAGCTGGAGGTGGTTTGATGAACGCAGAACGGGCGTGTTTGTCGTATTTACGTTTTTACTGTCGCGCAACAGGTTCAAACAACGAAAATGACTACAAGTGAACAGTTTACGTTTCGTCCACCAGGAAAAGCTAACGTAGTTTAGTTCACGAGAACCATATGGAAAGTGTCACATGGGTTCCTGGTATGCAACAAAACGAATGGCCTGGGCAAATATAAAAGCAAATTCACTCAAAACTGTCTGAGTTGGGTATTTCATTATATATTAAACTACCACTTACCCCCTTTATTACTCAACATAGTGCTCAGAAAATCAGCTGAGTTTGAAATGAAAACCAGATAGTTGAAACATAACACAATCCGAAAAAAACAAGCCGAGAATACAAGCTAAACTTATAATCGTTATTATCGGGGAATTTTGTCACCCGACGAGAAGGAACCATAGTGTAATTTGTGCAGTTCTTCTAATTAGTGAATACACTACTGAGTAGTTACGCAGTAGTGTATTCGAGGAAGTTTGAGCATGCAGTTATGGTGTGAAGCCTCCTGGAGACTCACAACAAAATTACATGAGCAACACATTTTGTTCTAAGTACACGAGCCATCGTGATCTTGGTGAATACAGTACCATGTCCCAACTGTTTTGAAATGCACTAACCGTCATATGCTATTTCTCATGAGGGGAAGTCAGGGTAAGATGGAAGTTTGTCGGGAAAAAGACTTCGATGTAACTGAGGGAGATCGCGTTTTCAGTTTCACACTTGCACGTACGTCGAGGGAAAGCATCTAGGAAGATGCTACAGGAATGATGGTGAAGTCCAAGGAACTGAGCTATTGCTGCGGTGTGTTTTGTGGATGTATTCTACTCGACAGCTATCACGATAGCAAGGTCATTCCTGTCATCTAATTTGTTATTGATGGGGAATAAATATTGATGTAACGGTGGATACTACTGATGGGACATGCGAGTAGAATGTCTCCTCGTAAATCCGCTTCGCGTCTCTTGAAAAGTTAGATCTGTTACGGAATTTGTGGAGTCTCTTTGTAGCATTTGCTTGCAGTTGAGTAGCAGTCAATGAATATCCAGAAAAAGTTCAGGAAGACGCGTTCAAGGAGAACATGGAGATTCAATTCTGTAAACAAGATGCATATGAGAGTTTTGCTTCCCTGTCCAATAGTCTGTAACTGTTGATTTGGTGTTTCTGTAATAAACAGCTCCGCAGCGAAGGTCTTCTTCTATTTCATTGGTAGCTCAGACGGCGCAGATGATGTTTGGTTTGTTCGCTGAGCCGAGCACTTCGATTGCAGGCTTTTCATCACTAATCCACATGACATCCTGTGTATGCTGATGGGGGCGGATTTCAGCGTGGAGATGTGTCATCGGTTTGGTACTGAGTATTGACGTGTGTATGTTCCCATATGAAGGCAATAGACCAGTCGTTGTCTAATTGTTCATATGATTGTCAAAGTCTAGTTTTGCCCACATACAACTTATCGAGGACGAGCGTCCAGTTGATGCGACTGAAACTGTTGTTTTGCTGTAGCATTGTCAAATCTGTGGCAGAACAAATCTGTGATGACGCAACAAAAATTGTGCCTTGTGACAATCCTGGTGAACTAATCACACCCAAAGAATTTCGTATGACATCAGCCGGTACTACGATTCAAACGTACATCAAGTTGTTGCTACCAGGCCGGCATTGCCACCATCTGTGTGTGCCAAATCACATTGTGGGATTCTGCCACTCGGCGGGGACCAGGTATCAATATGTACTCATATTCACATGTAAATAATCCTCACGCTTCGTCGGTTGACGTTTCTTTGTATTTTGTAACTTGTTATAAAATTTTTGTTTTGATTTTACTGATGTACTGATTACATGCATCACCAAGTAGTATATACGAATTTCTTAGAAGGGCGTACATGGTTTGAGTGGACTAGTAGCACAAACTATTGCATTACCAAAAGTTTCCTTGTCGTTAGGTGTATAAACCCCTAGAGAAATTCGTGGAGATTGTACTGAATTTGTGTCATACGAACATGCGTTAGTGTCCTCTCTCAACTGATCACTTTGCTGCACATAAATTTGGAAGAACAAATTTTAAAATGATCAGTTTTATGTTTAAAACATGAATGCTGCGATGCCCTCCGTATTACTATACGGATCAGAAACCTGACCGCTGCGCGCCGAGGACGTCAAACGACTTTCAGTGTTTGACCATCGATGTCTCCGGAGCATTGCCCGAATCTGGTGGGAACACCGGATCAGCAATGCTGAAGTACGTCGAATGGTATTCGGGAGAAATAACTCACCCTCGATAGATGAACTGATCACACTGCATAAGTTGCGCTGGCTTGGCCACGTGCTCCGTATGCCAGTCGACCGACTTCCCCGAAGGGTTCTTTTCGCACAACCACGTGAAGGGTGGAAACGAGCCAGAGGCGATCAAACAATGACTTGGCAGCGACGTATAAAAGCCAGTGCCAGCAAACTGAGCTGTGCTTGGAACGAAACTGTGGCAGCTACAACCACTGTACGACAAGTACACGGTTCTTGCAGCTGACGATGATGATGATGATTAAACATGAATTGGTCTTCCTCACGTGACAGTTTGTCCAGTAAGGGACTTCACTCATTGTTAACAAAGCGGAAACACCCTACAGCTCTTTTTTCCGTATTGAACGTCATTAGCGGTGTGCTCTAAACCCCAGTAGGAAGCTTTAAAACCGCGTAACACCGAGTGGTAATTTTCGAAACTGAGAGGCTAGACAGTAGTGCATCTGACCCTCACTTAGAGACAACATAACCTCGCGCATTCTCTAATCACGTTAACAAAATTATATGGTTGCGGATTGACTGGCTGTTTGATTGACGACATCTCAGTTGGAATTTTCACTCATCCGGTGAAATTATTTTTTCTCCGAGCTAACATGATTCGTCTCGCAAATTTATGGGAATCTTCGGATTTGCTGTTGAGCTTTACACAGTATAAAGGTAGTTTTTTTTTAAAAAAACGGGCTGGGAAGGCAGTTGTTCTGTCCGTTGGTAAACCCGAGCCTATCGATTCCGTGGAATTGTGAATCAATAGTCGATGTCCTGAAATCACTTGGTTATCTTAGTTCATAGAACGATCTGTAGGCTAGCTTGGAGCCATGGGACTCAAAAGGCCTGTATTTAATCCAGAACTAATTATAACGTTTTGCAATTAGCATCGCACTTTTCCAGAGTCAAAATACATGCAATGCATAAAGCCGAGTTGCGCTTGGATTCATAATACTTGATTTCAGCGGGTGCCATTTGGCACTGTCTGCTGACACGGCCAAGAATTTGGACAAGAAGGCTTGAAAAACCTTTTTTTATCGAACTCATTGGTTTCGTATCCGTGGCACTGAGACACTTAGAATTTCCATTTTTATGCCATACATACAATTTATTCGCTTTTTTGAATAAGAATGAAATCGTAACGTATCGCATCAAAGGTTTTCTGAATTTTACAGTTTGCATATTTGACATTTTGAACTCTAAACAGCGTGTTTGAGTGGAGAGCAAATGCTCAACTTTCCATCCACCTGGGAGTGTCCTTCGTTAGAGGCTGGATGATGTAAAACACACTGAAATAGCCATCAGAGGACTTGACTTCAGCCAAGCGCATAATGGCAGAGCGAAACGACACGATGCACACCACGGTGATCGGTTGTGCCCTATATTCTGCACTGCTTTCGGAAAGAGTTCCTTAAAAGAAAAAAACAGCGCCTTCGCAAGAACGTAATCTTTGGTGCACTCGCTGAAACTACCTTAAACGGGCAATTTCAATCTGGCGCTCTTGGGGGCCGGACTGACTGCGGAGTATGCGCTCAGGCAACAACCCGTGGCGAACAAACTACGGCCGACCGACGCTCACTATGCTACGAAGACATCAGTGATCAAACACGTGAAGAGACATTTGCTCTTCGGATGCGCAGGGGAAAGTCTCACAACCCTAACCCTACACACGCCTCTTTAGCTTCAGAGAAGATCGGTTTGGTCATGAATAGGTTAATTTTGCAAACGTTTGCTCGCCACTGGGCTTTCAGACCCATTAATATAATTTTTTGCGATACAGCCACGACCAATGTGAACCGCCAAACAAAGAGAAATCTATCTCTTTGAAGTGTTTGTGGAACACAAGGCTATATTTAAGGTTGAACCATGACTTTGCGCTTTGAAGGTGCAAAGTCCATGTCAAAAGATGGCTATCGCCAATGTTGTGGAATATAGGTAGCTCGGGTGCGCTGATTGATTGTTGGTCTGTTCGCCGAGCTTGGCAGTTGGATTGCGGACGTTTCATCATCAATCGAGGTGACATCATCAGTGCGGGGTTGAGTGATGATGTCACCTCGATTGGTGATGAAACGTTTGAGATCCAACTGCCAGACTCGGCGAACAGACCAACCATCAAAAGGTGGCTATTCTCGACATTCTGGTTAGAATTATTTACGTGGACAACTGATTGACGATGATCCAAATCCAACAATCTCTCTCTGAAAGCACGAACATGGCGAGAGGCACGAAAATGGAGCGTACTAAGGATGTTATCGGACTTCAAGTGCGAACGTCCCTAGCCGAGAACGTTCGAAGGTTTTCGTAAAGTTACAGATAAATGCTATTTTTGGTCGCCGTTATGAATAGGGTTTCAAAAGCACTTGACATAACGTCCGGATTTGAACAATGCAACGTGTGTCAAGCCCATGCACTGCTTGGTGGAACCCACAGGGGAGTGGTACAATAATCCATCGAGTGAATGGACCTAATGGCCACCAAATTCCAAGAGATTGCAACTGGAACACTGTTCTGTTGGCTTTCCCCGCATGTGGTCAGATAGAGAACTGGCCTCTATATTCCAGACCGTTTAACAGGGCGGTTCAGTTTGGTGTGAAAAGTCCACCTCTTTGGCGTGTTAATTTGGTGGACATCACCGACTGAGTTGGCATAAGTGAGGCGAGTTTACGCAATGAGGCAGTGTGGGGCCTACCTTTTTTGTGTTGTCAAAGGCTGGAAGGGTCGTCTGGCACACAGAATATCCCCAATCGAAAAATGACTTTGTCCCCAGTCATCGTCGGCGCTATCAATTGAGAAAGTCTGTGATGAACTTGGTACTAAGTAACACACTTATTCGGTAATGCTACTGTGTTTTATGAGCAGTTGTTAACATAAATTCATCCGACCAATTTGTGTGTGAACATGCAGCATCATCCACGGTAACCTCTGATGAGAAATTGAAAAAGGCATCATATCTACTGAGATCAATCATTTATCGATTCCATCACTCCCGAAAAGTTATGCGGAGAAAATGATTTATTCGAATTTCTCATGGACCGCAAACGGAGACTTGTGGGGAGAAACATCCCGGAATATCAGGCTGGCCACATAAGAAACAAACTTTTGGAGCTGATGGAATTTCGGCTTCCAATCTGAAAGGGTCTTGACAGATCTTTCTCGGAGTCTTCCTGTATTCCCAGTGTTCAATAACAGTTCAACTGACTGACACAAACTGGCTTCTACTGTGAGGTCAGTGACCTTCATATGAGGAAAATCAATACTCAAGCAATCTATTTTGTACCAGCCTTTCACGTACTACTTAGTACGTGCGTGTACCAGTCTCGTTTTGTTGTCCATTCTAGTACCTGTGTGCCGCGGTGTCAGGTCGGCTGCCGTGGGTGTGCGTTTCGTTTGTTTGTTTGGTTTTCTTTCATATTACTTTAGTTGTCTTCATCGCATGGACAATGTATATGTGTATGTATATGTGTGTATATATGTGTATATGTATATATGTACATATATATATTGTATAAGGCATATTTGTAAAACGTACTCTTTTGCAAATTTAAGGACTTCTCTGATAAACCAAAAAGTGGATCACACCGTTAGAAACCTGTTGGAACAGAGTGGGGATTCGCCGTTTTCAGAGAAGCTTGGGAAACCATGTTTCGACTAATCCGGAACTGTTTTCCGTTGCTTATAAATGAAATTCTTGCCCATGTGTTGTATTATCCGTTCAAAATAGAGTTCTGGCAAAATGAACGTTTTAGGTGGCATGCGGTTTAGGGCGTCCTAATAGGTAGCAATAAAATTCCTCACACCCTTCTATCAGAAAACCAGTGTCTTTTGACGTGGCTTTTCGCCCTTCTTTGAAAGTGAAGGGCACAAACGGCAAGCCGAAAATAGCCTCTAATTTCGGCAATGTTATACTACGCAACATTCTAAAACATGGCCCGAGACACGTTTATGGGGGGATAGCTAGTGCATTCGGAACGGGACGATTTGTAAGTTGGATTGGTTGGAATAATCCAGTTATTTTGTCATGAATTCAAAGTTCAAAGTTCAAATTCAAAGTTCTCATGATTGCGGCTTAAAGAATACATTGTGAATTTCCGACAACGAGGAATGTTTGCCTCATACGTTTGACCATGAATCTACTGGAAACCAATAGCCTCATGTTTGAGCGACTAAATAGTTCGGCCCGTGTTAATTCGACAGAGGCAGTCACCATCTCCGTATGCATCCAACGGAATATTGCATTAGAAAAGTGATCTTTGGCTCCCCACCCTCACCTGATAGTTGAGACTTTTCCTCCAAATCATTGCAATCTACGTTGACTAGCAAGACGCAGTTAGCATTCCATGAGACTCCGGAGGGCCGTCTAGAGCTCAGCACCTCCTGACTACTAGTTTGAACACTTGTTCATCCTGCCACGGGAGGTGGAACAGGCTTGAGATTACCTTTCACTTAGACAGGACACAACATCACCGATCGTTCATTCGGGGGGTCCAAATCACGCGGTCACACGCGCTGACTAGCTCTTGAGCGTGAGTGAAGTGTGGGTGGTGCTATTCTTTTCGAATTGCAAGCAAATCACAATGTCGGTGAACAGCCCCCGGTCGAAAGTTTGAGTTTGGCCAACCTACTGACTGGGAGGTCACCAGCTGGAAATTCAAAAGATAGGAGTAGTGCGCTGGGATGAACCAGTTGTGAATTGCTCCTCGGCATTACGACGGGACCGAATTTCGGGAGTGATTACGTCTCATGTCTGGTTCATTGTTGGTGAAATGGAAGGGCTGAAAGTGTTGAATTAGTTCGGTCTCTCGTTGTCCGATGCCGTTTTTCCAACCACCGAGCGCTGAGTTCTGTCTGTTTTTTTTTGACAGAATGCGAGATGTGACTGGTGATTGATAGCTGTTAAAATACGAGGTTCCGCGTCACCAATGTAGGTTGGATTCAAGTCGCGTAGCACCCTTTCCGCTGTTATTCAATCGATTTGGTAGTTTTTTTATAAAAAGCTCTGAACTCCACTCGGAACAAAATAAAAAGCTAGTTGATTAAAACGTTTGAAAACCCGTTGCGTTCAATACGCTGTTCGGCATATTTTACCGCGTTTCTTTTAGGACTTCTCACGTGACTATATTTCAATACCCTGCGTGCTTCTACTGTTTTACTATAGACCATGATTCTGAGACCTCAGCAGTGGTTCTAGGTTTTCGTTCAAACTTACCCGCTGAATTACGCCAGCTCTGATGTTTTACCCGTTTTGGTCCCTCGTTTTCCACAATTTGCAGCTTTCTTGTCGCGTTTCAGACAGGATTTTCGCCCTACCCCGTTTGTTTTTGCTCGTCACCTTCAAGTCCCAGCGATCTGATCTTGCTTCAGCTTGATATGTTCCCCACAAGTACAAAGCAATAGTGACTGTGCTTTCCTGCTTTTGCCGGTGTAGGAGTGACCGCGTTCACATCGGAAAGTGCCCACTGCCTGTGACACCGTCGCTTCTACGTGCAATCTCCGGTACCCGCAAGTCCCGCCAGTAATGCCTTCTTCTGACAGTAACATTATGATCAGGTGGCCGTTGATCTGTTCACCGAGCTTGGCAATTGGCTTGCAAACGTTTCGCTACCATACGAGGAGGCATCATCATCATCATCATCCAGCTGCGCACTGATGGTGTCTCCTCGTATGGTGACGAAACGATTGCAAGAAAATTGACAAGCTCGGCGAGCAGATCAACAGCCACCTGATCAAAAACCAATAAACTCACCCGAGCTACCAACATGTCGACGCATTAGCAACAGTATGATCATGTTTGACGGTACGCAACCCAACATTTGTGAATAAACATTATCGTTATCGCCATAAATGATAGTCAGTCGGTGTGGGATTCGTTGAGGAATAAGTCGGTTAATTTTTCCTCACGGAAGTTATCGATTCAAGCCTCTGCTAAGCCAGCTGGTGTTGCTGACTTTTAGAGGTTTCGGCCACTTGATCTGTGAATTCGGGCCGTCATTATTGTTCTGTCAGTGCCGTCTTGACGAGTTTGCAGAAGCAAAACTTTTCGCCTCTCGCAGAGTTGATTTCAAAGTTAACACCCCACATTTTATGTGTAGATCGAATCGTTGATTTTATCCGTGTACTGTTGGTTTACGCCTGAAATTATTTCATTCAGACGCCCACTGTATCTTTCAGGAAGCTTGCACCACTGAGTCAAATTAAATTGCAGCACTTCGCGGCACGTTATTGTAGAGATCAAATGGTTTCATCGGCCAAGGTTTGTGTCGTAGTAAATCCTTCTAGAAAATTAGGGCAGAAACGAATCTTGAAACCCTTTTTATGACTACTTGTAGCTGGACAGAACGTATCCTTCCTACGAAAGTAAGACAGTGTGTTTGTCAAAAAATAATGTTTTACTCATCAGGAATCTTACTTTTTACTGCCATCAAAAATTCTGAAACAGAGAGAGAGGGAGCAGAGCACACTGCTGTTAATCGATTAGTTGGGTTTTCCGATCGGTTTGAAATCACTCGTCACCGTGGGTGGCGGTATTTTCAGGGCACACACTGACGTTGTTCCATAGAATGCTGAACTTTCTACGCAAAAATGCCTTCCGTAATCCTGGTGTGCGTTTAAACACCATACACTGCCAGCATAAAATTATAAATCCCGCGATTATTGCACAATCAAAGGTGTGTAGTTTGGAAAACTGGGATCGAATTTCTGGGTTCGATAAAGTTTGTGTACGTCTACCGAAATCCGCCAAAAGACGAATGGATCATAGGTATTACCAGCAACTTACTTTCCAACTGGGTCAGATAAGCTGCAGTTGGGATGAAAGAAGGACGTTTTCGACGTGTGCAATCACACTTCCGTTCATGGATTCATGTTTATGGCAGTCATGCTTGGAGTGTACAGCACGTCTTGCTTTGGTATGCATGCAAATGAGAAAGCCAGAAGGCAGTTTGTTTCTTTTGGTGTCGTGACTTTGGATGAGACTAATGCGGTGGCCGCTCAGATTTATAATGCTCACTTTACATGAGGAGGAATTAACAAGTGAAAAACGAAAATATGACCAGGCATGGAGCTATCCCCTGGTGACTATGTTTGCGGATAATTCTCGCGTAATTGTAGCAGAAACGGTGTGCTCTGTGTTAAAGCATTTCTGGTTGCCAGCCAGAATAATTCTGACACCTCTAATTGCTACAGCAACGTCCACATCGGGAGATGAAACTGGGGTTCAACTTTGCTATTGCCAATATCCAGTAAGCTCAGTTCAGTGCAAATTTTCTGACGACATCTGCAACGGAGTACAGGGGGTTGCAGGGACAGGAACTGAGTTTTACGCGTTGTAATCGGTGGTCCAGTTGTTCCACTGACTCACAATCGTTCAGTTTGAGGCGTTTGAAAAGAACTAAGGGTCCTGCAGTGATGGCGATAGCTTGCGCAATTATCTACGTGACACGGTCAATTCCAGGTCATTTCAAGTTGCCTAAATGGTATCGCAGGACGATTTTTTAGACGCTTCGCACCTTACTGTCCAATGTGTTTGTGAAACATTGGATTGTACCAAGCGTAAAACTCACATGTTTGGTGATATCTAACGTTGCAGGTAAAACTCACATGTTTGGTGATATCTAACTTTACACGACTACTTTACACAGTACAGGTGCAAATCGCTTACCATACCGCACTGCAGAATTATTTAGACCACGTAAAATGGTGGGAATTTTTAAAACGTTTGCTCCAAGTATTGTGAAATCGTTGGGCTGCTGTTTGTCCGTGAGCACATCACTCGGCGAACACTTCCATCCATGAGGTGATACAGACAATAGACTTCACCGGAGCAATACACAGATTACTGGACCACGTAAAATGGTGGGAATTTTTAAAACGTTTGCTCCAAGTATTGTGAAATCGTTGGGCTGCTGTTTGTCCGTGAGCACATCACTCGGCGAACACTTCCATCCATGAGGTGATACACAGATTACTTTGTAGAAAAAAAATGGTGACAAAATGAATGTTTCTCGATACTACTGGATTTAGTGAATTCAGTCACAGCCATGGAAATGGAATCTTTGCGGAAAAGCAGTTATTCCTCAGATTTTTCAAGTCAAAAGCACCTTGCAGAAACTCGTCACCCGAATCGGTTACTCAGAAGCATTATCTGCAGAAGTTTTCACCGTGATTAAGCAAACTGCAATGTAATAGTTTTCCGACGAGAAAGATCGCAGATATTCAGTTCAAGTCTACCCAAACCTATATAGACATTCATTTAACACGTGCTCTAGGTTGTAGTCCTGTTCTATTGACGTTAATTTCGTTTTCCGGGATATCTCTAATTTGAAAGCGTCTGGCTCATTGCTGAGGTTGTCCAGGTGGTTTGCTAATGTTTTGGCGGCACACGTGAAATATGGGACGGATATCCCAAGTGGCTGATCAAAACGTTGAATGGGAGGCCATCCTGTCATCTAGGTCCATACTGCATCAAGCTGGCCCCTAAATCTTCAAGAGGATTTGCACCTATGAACTGATGATTCACAATACATTGCAGCAACTCCCGAAAGCTCAGGACGATTTTTCGGCTTGTGGCCTATATGTTTCACAAAAGCATATTGAAAAACAAATAACATGAACAATGGCTGGGGAAAATATGGGTTGACCACTCACATTTGTCTCCAGTTAACGCTTGAAAACATCAAAATAAGCTGTTTTCAAATTTTCTTCGCTGACATTGTGTCGGGGGAAACAGACATGGCAAATCAAGATTCCCTATTCGTTATTTAGCTGTGAAAAACAGCATAGAATACACGGCTGAATCGGCTGCTGTTGAGCGTGGGATAACCGGAAAGGTTACTCACATCTACTGAAACGATCCACTTGACCATCTTTAGCCTCTGAATTTCCGAAAATCATTTGTGAGATTCTGGAATCTGATATTTTCGACTTCAACTAAGGGACTTGTTTTAGCAAAAGGCCAAGATGGAACAAGGAGACCACCAATTCGTCCCGGTGAGCCAAGCTGCCTTCAGAGGAATTATAGAATTCATGGTACTCAGACTCTGTGTTTCAATGAACCTGAGGATCACGCTCGTTTGAACTGAGCTCCTCAGCTTTCACTCGGGCAACAAAGGCCATAGGAAAACAACAAGAGGAAAAACGGAAAATTCTAAAAATCCCACGTTGAGGCGGTCCGGGGGAAACATTACATCGCTCTGTGAGGCAGGATTTGAAGACATCTGTTTGCGTCGTTTCCGCCGACTAGCCGGTTGGCCCAAAAGGCAAGGAACTCCGGGATCTCTAAAAGGTTGACGATCGATATTCACTTAGGTCTACACGCTTCTAAACCCAAGTTGTCTGTTGCTGCTCGAAAGTGGGGCGCTGTGCGCAGTTGCACTGGGAGTCAGACAGTTATTAACTACTATCGCGCCATTGGGCTAGACCGGACCCTTACAGCCGATTGGTTACGGTAATAATCCCTACTGCATCCCATCTCACGGTTCGGAATTTCGATTTGGAGGCTAGTTGGTCAAAAGATTCGAGGGAATGCATTGCAACTAACCATAATTTCGATTTGGAGGCTAGTTGGTCAAAATATTCGAGGGAACGCATTGCAACTAACCATCTCCTTCCGCCTGTGCAACACGAAAGCAACCACGACTAAACAGTGAACCTTTTGAAGCCTCAGCAAGGCGATTGGATTTTGAGGACAAAACCAGAGAACAGATTATCATCCACAGCTCTGTTTTTGGTGAGGAATTTTGGCAGAAGAATGACGAAAATCAAGGAGCAAGCGTGCATTCTTTAGGGCTGTCGACGCCTTACTTTAATTCGTCTTGTTAACAAGGTGATTCCGTATTTTGAGTGTTCCCCTTCTGCACCTATAACACGTATCGGGTTTGTTTTAGACGTGAACCACTCTCTGACCCTGTGTTTGCCCGTCTTGTTTGCACCAACAAGTGGGGTTCGCTGAAATGTGCTCACGTTACCCTGAGTCGGTGTGAAATTTTGGACTTGGCCTGGGGATAGCAGTTCATATCCCGGTGTACGGAAGCCGACAGAGTCACAATTGGTTGCTGGAAACAATGGATAAATGACCATATCGTCCTGCACTTATTAGTGCACAGTTGATGATAGCCATAATATGATTCAGAAGGTATATATGCACTAATAACAGTCTTTACTATGGTTGACAGTGGTGAGTTGCAACACGTATGAAAATAAATACAATGCGGAATGTGGAGCAAGACAAAAAGGGAACTTATCGGTTGTGAGAGTCCCTTGGTGAAAGTCCGGACGGCGGTAACGTGTTTTCTCCGCAGCATAGTTGCTACACGTGTTCCATATTGTCCGTGGACTTGTGGAGGGCGGTCGACGTCCTTCTCCCTGCGCGCGCGCGATTTTTGTGTGTCTTGAGTATGCTCGGCTTTCCTATATGTAGTTGCGTTTGCGTGTACGTGGGTGTCAGCACATGACTTGTTGCTACGCTTACTGGCCGGTAGAGACAGTCAATATCAGATGAGTCACCCTTGTGTGTCGCGATTTGTAAGTGTACGGTAAAAAGCGAGTCTCGTGATCTAGGGAGCGATTGTGAGCTGTGTAGTTAGGTGAGTCACGATTGTGTAGCGTGGTTTGTGAGTGTAAAAAAAGGACAGATCTCGTGATCCAGTGAGTGGCGGTGGGCTGTACAGTCATGTATGTTGGTGAAGGGGCCGCTACACACTTATCACCAGCGAAACTTTCTGAGCTACGTGTCACTAGCTCATACCACAAGCTGCCTTTTGGATAGCTCGCGCGCATGACGGGCCACTATCTGACTGCAAAATGTTGGACTCTCTCAGCTGCTCTGTGGAAGATATGGTCGGCTGTTCATCCACTGTTTGTCGTTGTATACTAATCGTGCAAGCTGTTTACTAGGATCTTCTTACGCAAGTTCGCGCAAAATACCTTATAAGCACACCGTTCTCCCCCCAAACACTTCAACCTCCGGCGTAAGCAATTCCAAAATATGAGTTTGGCGGTTCAAGTCAACTGCATCAGTTTCAGTATCAGAATTCTACCACTGAAGAGGATTTGCGATAACGTTATCCTGGTTTCGAACCATGTCACGTGACACAGCGGACTGGTGAATTGGTGGCGGCAAAAACAGAAATGTCTTTGAAGTCTAACACATTCAAATGCTGGTCAAACAATATTTCTCACGACTGGAATAGGAATTTGTGCAACTTGTCCATTCAGTAGACTCAGGAGAATCGGACTCCTTCGCATCCAACCTGCTCAGTCTAAACCGTCATTAGTAAGCCACGGAATTGCCTGGGCAATTTTCTCTCATGTGTAACCATCAAACTTAGGTCAGCTGATGACTCCCTAGCAGGTCTATGCTTGTTTTCCTATCGATTATATTCTACCGGTTTCCCATCGGCTTCAGTGACTGGCATGCTATACTACATTCAGCTGCGCGTCAGCGGCATGCATTTTGCTATCCGTAAGGAGTGGTCTTACCAGCGATCAACCATAACTGTGGATCCGTTTTGCATGACAGGCGACCATATCCCGTCGAATGGTTGGATTTGCGCAACAGTACAAATGAGACTGGAACTTACCACATTGTGACGATTTGTGCATATCTCTGACCCCTGAGCAATAAAGGGACGTTTCCGCGCGATACTCGCAGAGTCTCTCATGCAAGATGTACTGACTAACACAGTATCCTGCCCCAATCAGACTTCTTAGGATTTGCAACATACGTGCTTGTCTTTTAAGATGTTAGTTCGCCTGCATATTCAAAAAATCATCGCAGTTTTATAGTTATTCTTTCCAACCAAAGGCTTATTTCGAAGACCCTGTTGAGGCCATGGAGCCCTGCCAGCACTCTAGCTAAAGTACAACTATGATACCCATAAATAAGAATACAATCATGCCAAACCGGTCTTCGCGAAGGGTATCCACCGGGTTGCCTTAATTGCTTGATGGGTCAACTAGCGATACGAACCTCAGCTATTTCGAGATGGTGATGATGGTATGAAAAGACGTCCGAAACTATCTGCCACTCATTATCTTCCTAATTTATACTAATTTTTGCCACTTTTTTTCAAGTTTTCCAGACAAAATTCTGGCTTGGCCGAAGTGAAGGGAGCGGTTGTAAAATATGTCGCAAGCACTCATTGTGCGAACCTCTTTTTGTTCAGCAAAGTGAGTTGGAAATTTATAGGATTGATGCAATTTGGTGAGTTACTAGAGCTTAGTTTCACTATGAAAACGGATGTAGGGTACTTACATTTAGTAACGGTTTCTGTAACATGTTACAATGTTTGCACAATGTAATGAGCATTCCGACAAGGTAAAATAAATGAATAATAAATAAAATACAGCATTTCTATCCCGTTCCATTATTTACATGAAGGATCTGTCGAATGTTTTGCGCATCGCATTTCCCCGCGCAATTAAAACCGACTTATGGCAGGTTTTGAAAACGAAAACGTTTGCCGTCGATTCTTTAAGTGGCGTGTACAAAACCGGCCCTAGCATACAGGCAAAACACTTTCCAGCTATGTACATCAAGAAGAAACGATTTCTAGGATGGTTGAATGGGGAGTAAACGTAAGTGGTAAGGGTGACGGATACGAAGTCCAATACAGAAATCATATTGAGCGCAAATCCGCCTTATTTATACGTACAAAATAATCCACTTTCCTTGAGTTATTGAGGTCCCAATTTACCGAGATTGAGTCGCAGGCGATGACATGTGTTCAGTGTCAACTGGTTAGCGTCACAACAAATATGAACTAATGAACCAGTCAGAACCGTCCACTTTAAATATCTAGTCACAATCAAGGCAAACGCGATGCGCACACAAAAACCTATTTTAGGGAACGCACTGGGTCTTCCGCGATTCGCTCACGTGACCGTTGTCCAATCAGGCGTAAGCAGTTTGCACAACCTCACTCACGGACTGCAGTTCACACCAGTTTTACTTGCACACTGCCTGTTGTCAGTTTCATACTTCTGAGATCTTCGTTACCCGGAAGAAAAATTTGCGAAAAAATCAATTGCCGTCAATTTGTATTCTTAATTTTCAGTCTGTATCAAATTGTACTGCATACAAACAAAACGTACGGGCAGCGATGAACCCCCCACTAACACAAACAGGAGCAGATATATAGAAGAAGGAGTATTACAGTCTTCCCAAAAGACAACATATCGCCGGTATTTCGCTGATGGCAGTTTCGTGTTTATATTTTGAGGGATTTATATTGAATAACTTTATGTTCTGAACTTCGGGTGGGAAGGTGGGCGATGAAAAGCGAATTAGTAACATGCGGAATCTTCATCATGCCTCAAACCAGCGGCTGGCATTTGACATCAGGAGTGAACACCGTTGCAGAATACCTAAGGTGGGTGGGCTCATATCCCCCGCACCTCCCATCCGTACTGCAGACTTCCATCGGCAATCTGATCGAGAAAGCGATGAAAAAACACGGAGGAAACATTTTCCCTTAGAGCACTCGGGTTAGTCTGGCGCAGGTCACGGTGGATCCGAGGCTTGTGGCGATTAAGCGGAGCTCAAGCTGCTGCATTTGTAAAAGTTGATTTGGGGGAAGCCATCAAAGGACAGAAAATACCTTTAAGATTATTTCAGTGTATCTCTGTGCCAGATAGTCCAAATCCTGTGGGCCTGGAAGTTGATAGCAATCTTTTGTCATTTATTGTGGCTTTACACGGACTTTCGGAAGTGCTTGAGTCAGGAAGTCGAGGGCTGATGTGTTTCTTGGTGAAATTTTTCAAGGGAGTGAATAAAAGGGTAGCGTTTACACTTTGGCGGATCCAACCATGTCCAGGTATACTAAACTTGAAATCGGTGTCCTCTTGATTACTACCGAGTCTAAAATAGATTCAGTTTCTGAACTCTGCTGTTTGACGCAGTTCGTGTGGCAGGATGGCAAATTTGAAACGGGTTCCAGTTGAGTCCACTGGGGCAGAGACAGTGGACCTCTTTTCCTGATTTTGTCCTAATGACTGAAGAGGAGAAACAGAGTGTTCTGATATTCAGCAAAAGTTTTTTAAAAACACTCTACGGAACTCAGCTTTCGAGTGTGGGAGCAGATTGCGGTTAGGTGGCTTCTTCGTTATCAAAACGAACTGCACTTATAAAATGATCGTTGTCAATCGGTATCAAGTAGTTTTTTCACCCGTATGTTAAAAGGGTCCCGATCATCAACTGATTATCCCACAGCACTATCAGTTTGCATTCTGACCTCTCAACACAGTGGAATACCTCTTTCAGATGTGTTCCGGGACCTTGATAAACAGAACGATTGGTAGTCCTTGATGAGCATTTCTGTTTAAGCAGATCCTGAATTCGCAGCATTTTTTTTGGTGGTGGTGGTACCGAGTACCTTTCGTTTTTATCTGATTTTGAATCATATGTTGTGTTAATACAATTCCGCTGAAACGCCACCTTCTGGGTACAAAGGACTCTTTGTAACCTATATTTGATTTAAAATTACATGTGTGTACATATATTTTTACAGCAGAAATTTTGTCGAATCTGCGGCGGCTTTTGTTTGACGTTTTGACTACCAGCGGCAGCTTTTTTCAGGGAATATGATGAACATTAAAAGGTTATCAAAGTATTGTAGTACAAGTCATTTTGTTCCGTGGTAAAGGCCACCTAAGTTGAACACAAATGCAGGCAATCTCATTAATTACCTTTTCTGCGTTGTCAACAGCACTTTCGCTATGATGCTGGAATTCACAGCTCCTAAACAGTCTTAATTCCATCAAAATCACTTGGGAGGGGGGGGGGTAACGCATCGGTATGACACCCGATTTACCTATGATGCAGGCGAATGCTAATAGCTCATTCCAACAGTAAATCAAGAACATGCTTAAAACCGTTGCTTAAGGTAAAAGAAGGTGTGTATTTCGGATCACCAAGGTTGGCAAATGGAAATTTGTTCCGAAATTACTCAGGCCGATTCCGGATAGCAGTCAGCTTCTGCAGTGTTCTCATCTATCTGTGGATCCGCTTTAACCTTGCACATAATTAAGTGTATTTCCAAAAGCCCTTTTTGGATTCACACAGTTCCCAGTGTGGTGTGTGAGATACGGGTGCACATTTCAGGATGAATGAATATCTACACTGGCCATATTGGGTGCCTTACGCAGCTCAAAAATTTAAACCCTTCGCCCAGGGGGGAATTGGACCGGCAGCCCAACTTCTTACGATTGGATTTGGATAATTGCGACGTTTCCATGATCAAATTACTATGGAGGTTGTACAGGTTTGTAAGGCTCGTACCATTTGCTTGCAACCGTTTCGTTCGCATTCCGAGAGATATCGGCCATGAACAGTTAAATGTGCGCTTCCGCTGTGCCTAGCTGAAGTGAATTTTTCCCCTCATGTGATTGGTTAATTGGTATATACCTTCTGTGCCATGCTATTGGCCCGACCATGATTTACGCTGCGCTGTGGTCTGCATGTCTCATGATCAACTGGTTGGTTGAGTGAATGGCTGCTTGGGATAGAACTGAAATTCTCGGGAATGCTGGTCCACAGCTATTCATCTTGCGGTCTTAGGCTCTTCCACAGAAAGCTCCTAATGAAAAAATAACCTTTGTGGCAATCTACCGGTATGGCTTAATTATTGGCTCACCCAGCTTGGAACTACACAGCTTTTGGCGATTAAACGGGTCGAAATGATACAGCAGTTCATTTAGGGCTCAAATCACAGAAGAAGCGTCAGCCATGTCATTAGCTGTATACGTTTTGGAACTAAACTACTACAAGTTCCCGCAAATTTGACCGAAAAATTTTGGAGAAGAACGATCTAATGTAGTGGGTGATAGGACCATTGTGAACGGTATGGTGACAGAACGTAATAAATCGCGATCGAAATTGTGTTTTAGTATATGAATTTGCAAGGTGGCGAATTTTAGATATACAGCAAACGGATTCTGGTTACTGTCTATACATTTGTGATCCGGCGACTTCCCCATTCTGCTAGATGTATGTCAGTGGGCAGTGGTTAAATTTTACGTCTTAGTTGACTGGACAAGCTCAGCAGATATTATTTGTCAATATCCATCACCCCCTATCCACAGTGACTCAAGGGAGACCAGAAGTCACCTGCAACTATGCAGCCGAAGTCGTTCTGACCCTTGTTGTACTTCGTAGTTAGATTGCTGACAAAACATTATGGGAGAGCTTCTGACCAGATGTAACGTCAAAAGAATATTCACGATTGGGTTCCATACCGGGGCATCCTTCTACCTAGCTAACTGCGGTGCAGACATAATATTGTAAGTTCGCAAAAATTCCAAGAAAATACTGAGTGCCACTGGAGAGGGCGAGAAATATGGACTATCAGGGGATCTTGCGCCTAGAACGTAAACTTGGAAGACGAGGGTGTATTACGAGCGGTAAATTTCCAGTCGGAAGTTATGGAACGGGACGACCAAGATCAAATTCTCGCGGATGAACTATGTTGTCGTTGGCTCGGTGATTAGGAATTTATTTTTTGGCCAATAGGCGTGTGTTTCTTTTTGTCTCCTTTCCGAAAACCACAGTATTTTTAACAACTATAAATGAGGAGGCTCCTTGTAAAGTGAACTGAACGGCTTTTCAGCTCGTCTGAAGTTTAGCCTAGCTGTTGGCTGGATGAGTCAACACCTTACCGGTTAGGCTATTGAAAATTCATTGAGTTGACCAGCTTAGACACAAACAACTTTCCGATGCTGAGATTCATGGTGTCTGAAACGAATTGCAAAATCGTTCATCTATGGGATAAAATGACTGTACTAGAACAGGTCCAAATAAAGCCAACTTTCACAAACAGCTGTTCAACAGAAACTAACCTGTTGCCTTTTTAAGAGCTGCACCCTCTTAAAGAAGAATTTGCAGATGTGGAATAGATTATTTTCTAACAAGATCCTCATAAAAAGATATTCATATGAGCTTTATTGATTTTAATGTGAAACAATAAACGCTGTGCAAATGCGAGTAGCGGGGGGGGGGAGAATTCCTCAGAAATAAAATTCAGACTGAACAAAAGGTTGACGGAAACTCGGTCTTCCTTACCGGCCTCAGGAAGGACGAAATTGGTAGTGGTCTTTCAAGGATTTTTCAGCAACCTTGTTAGTAATGCCTTATAGCTAGAAAACAGATTGCGATATCTCGAGACATGAAACAGCCTCATAAAGCACACTCAGTTGGAGAAGACCGCCATAAATCAGAACCAGTTTTGAATTCATTTGAGTCTCACGTGAAGCCCGGATTAGCGTGCAGATGACAGTAACTGGGTGAGCTTCCATTCACTCCTCAAAACACTCTCTTTGTACATCTGAGTAATCTGCAAGTGGCCACTGTGTCCTAAAGGCTACCAATGGGAAGGGATGGGTGTGCGGACTACATAGTCTCAGTTTGGTTCCTGTCGGATTGACCGTTACATAAAAATTGTTTGGAAAGACTAGAGAGAAATGGGCAACACATCAACTGTGCCTTTGCAACGGAATTAAAACAGATTCGCCCACGAGGGTTCAGTCAGCCGGTTGGATGCATGCCAATTACCAGGTCGGAAATACACCTACCTCTCTTGGCCGTTGTCTAACTTCATATGGCGGAATCCCTCAAGGTCATCAGCATTGCATTTAAAAGCCATAGTGCGTAGTTGGAGGCGCAGCGTTTGTATCTGTCCATACACATGGTAAATACCCACCTAAATACATACGTTAACGTATTCTGTAGACAAACGAATAATGACGCACTGGGATGCAGAAATAAATTCTTCTGAAGCACGCACGGCTAATCAAGACACTCTCGCACGACTGGTCGCTCGTTCAGCAGGGCACGAAAAATGGACCCAGAGATCAAATTCCACGGGTAGTCACTTGAATGATCTCATTGGTTTACACAAACCTTCGGTGTCATGTAGTCGTTCGATAAACGACAAACTGAAGAGCTCCTTACGTTCCAAACAATGCGATATTCAATAAGACCATCGATTAACTTGCAGAAAATCGTATATTCTTCCATGAACACTGGAATTCGTTGTGTAAAAAAACTAATCTCCGAATAACTTTATACTCACCTGGAAGAGCTGTTACGTAGGAAGAAAGAAGTTACACTTACTGCAATGCTAACGTGCAGTGATAATTTACGCTGCCCGCGTAAATTACCTAGTACTTAGTCAGTTGATTTTAAATTTTGTTTGAATTCTCCTGTGATAGGATGGGCGGACTTTATGAATGTCTAATATAAAACGGTGACAAGCTACGCCTGCAGAGATTGAGATGAAATCCCAATTTGAATAACCGAAAATAGGTTGCCATTAAAACGCCTCCGCCTCTGAAATGACCAAGAAGGCTTATACTATGCCAGAATATCGAAATCGGAATGAAATTGACAGGATATCTAGGTTGGGTTCGACCCGCGGACGTTCAGCTCAGCTGTTGCGCATACTAATCCTCCATCCCTCCCGACTCGGGCCGTCAAGTGTGCGCAATCTGCTTCCGAATATTTAACCTCAAGTTTTGGGATGCCCTGTATTTTAAGCGACCAAGTTGCGCATTCCCACGTGGGGCCGCCTAGACTTGTTTTCAAGTATAGGAAACATTGCCACATTCACTGTCATTGTCGAAAGTATAACAACAACTTTCAATGTTACTGCCCATCTACCGTGAAACCAGGTTTAACTTGACAGCCCTATTGCGAAGAAAATAATGAGAGGGGATGGGGAAAGAGCATCTGAAGGGGCTCATTCCTCCAGACACTCATTCAGACAATCTGATTAAAAGTTGCCAAGCAAAATGCCATGGACATAGGTAAGCAGCTATATCATGTAGCGTCTCTAACCCAGGCCTTTTAAGATCATGCAAACTCCATTTCGGAGGGCGAGCACAACCGACGGCACCAATACGTTTCTCAAGTTCTATCGTACCCGCTCTAGTAACGCCACTCGGAGTTGGACACAAAAAACCGCATTCTCTTAAGCAGCTAATGGTTTGGCATGCTCAGTACATGGCTTAAACACCGTAGCTTCTAGAGTTCGATACGTTATTGTATGGATGTCTCCGTTGCACGAGCGAACGTGCGCTTTCTAGCTGGCTCGCTACAAACTCGCCGAAGATGAACCGCACGAGCCATGGTTCTGAGACAACGTCTGAAGTTGTCTCAATTCCGCGAATTCACCACATTCGTATAGCATAACAGCCCGTAATCTAGCCTTATACATACGTCCTTTTAGATTCAGGGGTAAACAGCTTTGATGCCACAGGTGATTCAAATTGGCGAAGGTGACGCACGCCGTAGAGATTCGTGCATTGGAATAGTGTGTCGCAACAGAATCGGATGGAAACCCACTCCCTGGATGCATTAAGTAACCCACAACTTCGAGTGACTCTCCTATGATTGCAAGTTGCCTGTCCAGGGAGCATGACCTTGAACTTGGTGAGTGGAAATCGCATAACGGAGGGCGAGATGACGTTGGACATTTCAGTCAGAAATAACTTTGCCTTCGTATTCTCTTCGCAGACGAGAAAGATGTAGTCCATTTATTTCAGATAGATGAGGTTTTCTTCAGCAGCTATTTGAAACAGTGTTTCGAAAATCCTCCAGCTTTTGCGTCATCATTTCATCGATTAAGAAATTAAATAGGAATAGAGAGAGAGAGAGCAAGAACCCCTAACGGACACCACTTCGTGTACGAAAGCTTTTAAAAAGCTCTCAGTGTACTCTTGTTTATCCGGAAGCTGGAGGCTATCATGAACATGTTATGTTCACAAATGCCCGGCATATACCTTCTTGGGCAAGTCTACCAAATGCGGGAAGAACTCGGTCAGCTGAGCCTGGTGCGCCTTGGTAATTCAGAAACACCAAAATTACGGGTCCTTAAATACGTGTGACGATGTTGAAGCACCTGACGTTGTGTGAATGTTTGGTCATAGCACCCCATACCATGGCGGAATCTGACTTGCTGCTATCGACTCAGTTTTCGATGAGCCGCCATAAGGTGACTAGTGGCTGGTGACAAAAGACACACGAGGGAAGTAAAACTGAACTCCCTATGACTACCGGACTCCCCATGGGCCCCTTTTCCGAAAATGGATGCATTAATCAGTAACTTTGTCAATTTCTCTCGAAACGTTTCATTTCCACACCAGCAGGCAAATAGCCCGGATAATATGTGACTACGGAAATCACCCATGCTAATCAACGCAGAAGCCAGGTCGCCCGGACTCGGAGCTTGACAGCAATCGAGAAAAGTTATGCGATCATAAACTTCAGAGGCCGTAGGGGTTTCCATGTTGATCTTTGACATGAGTTGTGGGATTCCAAAGAAAGGCAGCGCGTGCTCTATTGGTTAGCTGGTCTTCCTTTAATACAGATTGTCCTGGCACTTTAACTTCTGATAGTTTTTGTGGACTGGTGACACTGATCAACTGATACAATCTTGGGGCAATTTTGACCTGCTAGGCCCTTTCTCTTCTTGCATTTTGTGTTCACTAGACTCCGTAGTCGTCGCGCAACCTGGCTCCCATTTGACGTCTTATAATGAATCAGTCTCTTGGAACATAGTCAATAGTTCCCCGAGGTTTCAGCTGTGTTACTCTTCTGTATGATACACAGTTCCCATGCGGACCTATTAGTGCCGTATCACAGGCAAAGATTCGGGCAAGGTACAAAGACCTGGCAATACCATTTCAGCGCAAATCTGCATCCCACGGTGGAGCAATTGGGAGGGTTTCCACAAAACCATTCTGATAACCTCGTCCGATATCAGGATCTGCGTCGTTCTGCTGGGTAAGCAATTTGTCTGCACCTTGTACAGCAGTCAAAATTCCCGGAATAAATGGCGGTCACATGTTGATCCGTGCCATTGGTAACTGATGGCGGTATGATCAATTTCGGTTTTCGGTCTCATGCTCCTAGAAGACACGAAAACTTCTTCGGATGCCTCGGAGGTTAGAACAGCATAATCGGTAAACCCTTGTTCACACGTTGGTTATTTTCTTTGCTTCGGAAGTCCTTCGCACGCTGCTCACGAGGATCATTGGATGTTTCATGCGAAGGATAGCATGTTCTTTAGCCTTACAGTTAAGCAGAACCTAATTTTCAAATCACTGGGCAATCGCCTACTTGTTATTTGCAGGTTTGATGGTTTTTACTTGGTAGCTAACATGTTTTGGTCAAATAGCACAAAGTTATCGGCATGTTTAATGTATGCGCTCAAAATGCATGACGTCATTTAGACTACAATGGATTCCCTTAAAACCTCCTCGGTTCCCTCACTGTCCCTCCGCGGTAGCTCACTTGAACTCAGGTCTTCGTTGGAGAACAATATTCCCTTATGAATACCACGGGCTTAGCTGGTACATGATCAGTGTGAATGACGTTCCAGACTGACACACGGTGGATGGATTCGAACGCTGTGCAAACGTCAGCGAGGCAGGAAACATTTTGCTGTTGGCAATAGGCCCATGGTTCTGAAAGTTGATGCGGGTAACTCCTCTGGTCTTCTAATCCGGGAACTACCTTAATTGGTCAGTTTTGGGCATTTCGTACTTTGAAAGATGTATCATGCAGTACACATGCAAAAATCTAATAATTGATAGCTATTTGACTGAATCACCGATGACTTTCGCATACGGATTTATCACCTGTCTTGGGGGTTGGAAAATGGACTCCGCCTCCAATTATCGATATTTTTACATTTGTGGTAGGTAGTTGGCCAAAGATTTCGATCCAGTTTACCCTCTGAGTTGCCCGCCATCGGCTCTTTTTTGTGTGAAAATTCCACGTGAACTAAATTAAACCAGAGTTGAAATGCAATGGACGACAAAGTTAAGAAAGTTCATCAAACTGCGTGGCTTCCTCAATAATGACAGATAAATTTGCCCCCAGCGCATCTGGCTTGTTGATGCCGGAAGATCAGGACTCAGCAGCCTTTATGGGGCGCATTTGTAAGACAGCCTTATAGTATGATATAGGGTTAGGTCTGAAATCCCGCCCTAATGGCGATGCGTGCTACAAGCAAGACAGTTCTTTGCGGTTTTGTTGGATAGATTCCTGATATACGAAACATCAGATACTCTTGAAGATCTGTTTATTGAAGAAGGTCTCAAGCAGCTGCATTTTAGTTGCTTCTTTATGTTGCTGGTGGGAAACAACTTAGGCGAAGGACTTGCAGCAGGCGGTGGTTTTGCTTCTCTCTTAAACTGATGAGTTTCACTGGTATCATAATGTGGCCAGATTCTCAACAAGTTCTCATTAAACCCCCCTCTTAGCGATCGGCACGTTTCCACCGCTGACTGCCATCTAGATTGCACCAAGACCGAATCTATTCAAGGTACAGTGGAATCAGCATCCGAATGTCATTTTTAGCAAACATGAACCCGCACTGGTGCTCAGCGATTTGCGAGCATTTTTGGGCCATCAGGTAGACGCAAACATATCCGTTGAGGGTCACATTGGTATCGTCTTTGTGCGGTCCGTCTAAATTTTGCATGCAGGCTCTACTTAAGTCAAACACTGAGACTCCGGTCACTTATTCAACATTATCGGTCTTGACGATCAGTAAATCGTACGTATGGAATCGGTCTTAGACTGGCCGTCGGTAGCGGAATTCGTGCAAACTTACAGCCGAACGTAGAGAGAGGGAGGTTTGCATGCACACTGTGGCAACAAGTTGTGAACAGGCGTGACTGAACATGTCCGCCGCGAAGCTAGTCCCAAATAAACAGCATGAAACGTTTTCCCCAATAATTCCGAAAGTGTCCTCCGCGGTTTCGAATGCAACACTTGGGTTTACCGACCATGACTTAGGTACTTATTCGAAGTCCTTTACCGTTAACATGTAAACTTGAAGAGATCATCCGTTTCAAACACAGGATCTCCCAAATCCAAGCTCGTGTGTCTCGTTCTTCCAATAGATTCAAGACGACAAGTTGAGTCAATTAACCTTCCACGGCGTTTCAGCCGCCTTTTAATCGCACCGGAGACTAGTGCAAAGCTAAAAAATCCTTAGACTTCTTGATGGGTTCATACAAACGGCGATATGGAAGCCCAAAAAATGGAGGATATCAAAATTTTTGATGCGACAGAAATGACACATTTAGAGCGACGAGTCGAATCAATCCAGGACTATGCAATCCAACTCCAAAGTGCTATCATTGTGGACCGCATTTAAGTTTTCTGCATTCGTCAAATGTCTTTTTTGCGCAACGCATCAGAATGAAAACACTAAACCGAGCGTACTGTGCGCGCGTTTATCGTAGCAACATGTGGTTCACTCGAGAGCATAGGGTCAAGCTTACCTGCAAATACTGGAAAAATAACGCGTTTGTTTTGATAAATATTTTGACGAAACCGATATAAATTATTTTTCTCAACGGTTTAATAGCCAAAACAAAAAGTATGACGTTCACGTCACTCTTGTAAGGACAATAGTCCTCCTCTGCTGGCTGAATCGTTCTTGAGAGTGCCCACCAAACACACAGGCATTAGACTCGGGTTTCTCCCCCCAGAGTCAGGCTTTGAACTACCCATATCTGACTTGCCAAGCGCCTAGCCAACTGCACATTCCGGTTCACTTGAACTATCATACGATTGTGCTCATTGTCGATTGTCCAAAAAGATGACATTGCTCAACATGAATAGGTTTGTGCGTTCAGACTTGATGCGTCAGGAGCGACCAGACCGCGCTGTTTTTGTGTAGTGGTAACATCTGCAGCTCGCATGTCACAGGTTCTGGATTGAGTACCTTAGCTGGACAAGAAAACCAAAAAGTAATTTTGCATCTAAAACACTTTCGATGTGTGCATAATGCACCACCCGGAGGAAGAACAAACGCCGGAATATTGTCCGGCGGTCAAGGCCTAGATAGATGCAGTCAAAATGCTGAGCATTCGTTCGAATCACGAACTAATTGATGAGTAAAGTCGCACCCTATCCACTGAGCCTCTCAAAGTCAAGGCCAATTATATGCACCAATCTGATGAAAGTAAACCTCGAGTCCGATTCTGACAACATCTGATGTGAACCAATTAGAAAACAACATCAGGAGAGCCGGATGGCAGTTTAAACGCAAAAGATGTGAATGTCCAGCAGACACCTACAGCTGACACGATGTTATATACCTGTAAACTGACATGTTACTCGCCTTCATTTGTACCAACGCTTGGGTAACTCAAACAGATGACAACTGTTGAGTGGTTTGTTCGATGCAAATCCCTACAGTTGTTTGAATTATGCCTCTAAAGTGTGTTGAATGAAGCACTGATCGGTTTCTTGTTCTGTGGCCCTTTTTATCCCAATTGTTTTTTAACTTGTCAGAATGTCTTCAGTCACAAACAGAAGACCTCTATGAGCCGCCGTAACTGTTGGTGAGTGTTTTTGCACCCTGCTCTCAGATTGTATTCTACTGACTTTCGGGACGCGCTGATTCACCACGCATGATTGCCTCTCGCCTCGGGAACGAATTGCACCAAGGAAAGTCTGCAAATGACGCGAACAGCTTACTATCTCCTGCTCTTACTAAAATTAGTAAGACCGATTTCACAGAATGCCTGGTTCGGTGGATAATTTTGGAAAGCAATTTTATCTGAGCCGTCCGCGCAACTAGAAGGTTGTTTCGCGTCTGCTGGTTGTCTAGTAGGCCCCGTTCTACAAACATGAGGAGCACTTAAACAGCAACACCCCCCTTAGTTCGCAGAGCTGAGCCGTCCGGATGCAGTTCCAAAGTTGAGGATAGTATGATGTTGACCTAGTTTAGGTAAGAGCGGGCGAGATTCCGTAATCGAGTTTGAACCAGCCTGTATTTTCGCACCCTAACCCTAAAAAATCCTCTTAAATTTTAGTTTAGGAGATTTGTGTAACAAAAGTTGCGTTTCTTTTACAGCTGGTGGTGACTTACTTGCTCGATCTGTCACAGGCAGAACAGTACCAAAGACTCATCATCACCAAACGGCTAATCATTTGTGGCATTTTAAACGTTTATTGTTAAGGTCAATCGTAATTGCACACCTCGTACCCCGGTATCATCAACGGTCCTCAGTAGGTTAAGCGATCATTAGATCTGTAGAGAGCCCACCAATAGGGGGCCTTCGTAAGTCGAATCAAGTTGTACTTTAGAAGACGGAGGTTCTTCGTTGCCCCAACTGCATAATCTCTCCGGATTGTAAGTTAAAATTGTAATAAACCTACCCCATACGAACGAATTTTTAACTTTTTTCATTCTCATAAATAGTATAATTACAAAAATTCTACTGATACAACCAGAGTGTAGGTGCCGCTGGGTAGCTGTTGGTTGAGGGCTTGATCACTTGTCACATTGCTGTGGAAATGGTCCGTGAATCTTGCCTGAAGAGGTTGAATTCATCAGTTTTTCCAATGTGGTTCGAGACAAAAGACCGGGTATCGAGTCTACCTTGTAATCCTGTCCAACTGCGTCTTTTGCGTTTGTCTCCTGTCTGGTCCACGTATAAAACCGTGGGTCGTAGACGATACTGGAGCAAATTGCTGAAAAACGACCACCTCGCATCCTATGATGTTCTTCATGAGTTACTTTCTAAAGTAACATGCATGCGAAGGCCACGCGTAATGACAACAGTGGAAACAGCCTCCCAAAAGACCTTCAGGACACAAAATTTGCTGCACGCAAATTTGGTATCGACCGATTGATAGGGGAGTCTGGCGCGAGTACAAATCCCGATTTGTCCTTTGCAGCTTTCGAAGTTCCTTTTGCTTCCTGTTCCACGACCGCAGCGAGCATTCAACTCGTGAACTTTGTTCGCCGTCATATTATGAGGTATTTTTGCAGGGCCTGTTACTGAGTTTTGTTGGTTGCCCTATTAAAATGCTTTGGTGTGGCCAAATGAATTTTCCTATTGTGATAGTCGAATTTTTATGGGTACTGATAAAAGCATGAATTCAGACTTACTGGCCTCAGCTGAAATTCAGAATACGCCTGGTTTAATCAGTCAGTCAGTCCTCAGATAACATATTCATATTTAGGCGCTACCCAATTTGGTGCTTGTTACACAAGCACACACTCAAGCACACCCTAAGGCGACTCAAATTATGCTAGTAAGCAAGTAAAAAGTGAGAATACGGCGGTTGTGAGATGTGATGCGTGAGACAACAGTATCTCAAATCGTGAATGTTTAGGCCGCTCAGTGGTGGTTATATAAGGACTGAGTAGTCAAAATGGAAGAAACTGAGGAATAAAGATTTTGAAACCGGCTGCAATTCGTCCAGTTTGGCAGGCTCATCTTATGTATAAACCGTAGACTAAAGGATCAACTGATCGGACACCGTAACCTTTGTGTCACTACAGAGTTTGATCCGTTATGAGGAGACCGAAACTTACAATGGTGTGACAGTTTCTGTGACTCTGCGACCCGTTGGCATTTACCATTGGATATCCGTTCGAAACTTGTAGTCCCTCTTACCAGGTTGATCAGCGGTAGTTTATGTGACCACACTTGTCACGTGGCCCTCGTGGTTCGAAGCTTGTGCGGAGACTTATTCTGCAAATCAGCAGTGCACCTGCATCTCCCGTCAAATAACGCTCCCTTGCGGTCAGCATTTTGGGGCAAACTTTTTTGAAAGGCTATAACTTTTCACTTTCTAGGTGCCTTAGCAATATCCCAGCCCACATACAACGACGGGTTTTACGACAGCAGCGCAGCAGCACCCAACGTTGATATCTTGATGTTGATGGTGACGACGGGTGAGTGTCGGGCCTTATCTGTTGTAGAATGGATGTTGGACAGTTCTCGTTATCAATTGACACAGTAGTGTCATCTAGTCATATGGGCGTCTTAATTGGTCCATTGGTTAACGATTCCGGTTTAGGTTACTGGGTCATCGGTGCTTTTTGTTCGCAAACGCGGGTTATTTTGTGTGCAAATTATTCTCTTTCATATTGCTGAATAAATATTATTTTTGCTTTTAAATGTGCTATTTGCACACGTCCTGCTGAAAGATCCTTTAGTGTTAGGTCTACAGCATTGTTGGATGTGACTGCAAATTACCAGTGACGTAAAGCTCAAGCTGAAATTATGGCACTAACTTGTCATGTGTTTGTGTTTTCAGCGTATCCTCTATTGGAAGCCACTCGAAGACATTGCACACACACACAATGTGGGTTTTGTTTGTTCAAACCTTCTTTATCAGAATGATCATTACGGGCGAGTTGGGCGTTCTGCTGACTTTAGAGATACCCTCACGCCTGTCCTCTCGGCGATCCTGTTTTAAAACAGAAACAACAACGCTTCCAGGAAACTGAATGTGCTGCACCAGGCCGCCTCATGTTCCAGTTGCTACGATATTCGAGATATCGCTATACATGTAGATACGTAATGCACTACTCATAAGGGTGCTGAAAAACGTGAGATTCAGCTGGGTTCCAGGTGAGTCTCTCGCAAAACCAAATTGATTTGCAAATTAGTGTATTTCTCAAAAAACAGTCCAATTTGGGTTCAAGTAGAACATGCGGTTGACGGTTATTTTGTGTGCAAATTATTCTCTTTCATATTGCTGAATAAATATTATTTTTGCTTTTAAATGTGCTATTTGCACACGTCCTGAGTAGTGGCTTACGTAGAAACAACAAGATTTATTTCGCATGAGCGGGTTGCACAATGTGTCAGACTATTCTCCCATGCCGATCCCACGTTGGACGTGAACTAGTGGTTTAGACTCTGATTGGTTGACGGCCCAGAGTTGTTCCAAGGAGAAGTGACAGATCTGTTTTTTGCCACATCTAATGGCGTCTCATTTTTGGAGGCCCTGCCAACTGGTGTAACCTTACCTCCCAGGAACAGGATATATTATACCAAGGGTTGATGATAATCCCCGGTACGCCAGAAGAGTACGGAAGGTTAGAAACCCAATTCAATAGTAAGTAGATCAGGCAAAACATTCTAGATGAATTCCCTAGAAGATGTGACTTCAACCGATTTCTTCCCTCAACGTCATAGGAAAAGTGCAATGCATACCAGCAGACCAAAGACAACTCATCATATTCAAGTTAGGGTAAATCACGGAAGCAATGTTTACAAACGTCCGGGGCTCATTTATGAAAAATACAGAAACACGATCAACATTTTGCGCGCATTCAGTTACATTTTTACCATAAATCGTTGCTTCAAAACTCCGCTTTTGCATTGAGGCACCTTTCTTACCAGACACACCGGGTTCTTTTTGAAGCATCACTCCTCAGAGATAGACCGTGATTCATGGCGTTACTGCAAAGCGTAAGTTTGATATTGTTTTGTATTTGCCGAGGTGCAGTTCTATGTTCGCCGGCATCCACTGGTTGACCGATTCAGGCCATACTACGAGAAAGAATTCTAAACACGCTTGGATAGCAAAACGCGGGTCGGGAGTACAACGGAGACAAGTGAAGCTCGAAATTTAATGTATGTTCTAAAGTCTGCGTTGGTCTACAAAAATGTACGAGCAAGGTCAGCAGAAGATCACCAGGCTTCCTCGAGAGGATGGAGTCGACTAATTCAGAAATCGGTGCGCGGTAAAATCAGAAACTGAAGGCTGTTGCACCAAACACTTTACGCCTTCAATTAGACCACTCCCATCGATAGCTCTTAAGCCAGACATCGTTCGTGAATGTTGTTTCCCCTTTCCATAATTTCTTGCCCTCTGACTTTCCAAATGAGTCTTGTGACTGGTCTTCTGTTAATCCCTTGGGATTCATTTTGGTTTTGGTTAAAAAGATGCATTTTTTCGAGTATGTTTGGGTTACATTTCACGTGATGTTGATGTAATCGTCCCGCAGAGCATTTAGACAGACGAACAGCAGGCGCAAGAAAACGATGTGCCGTTAGGCGTTACTGAACAGGACGCAAACGAGCAGTCTGTCATTTGACCAAGTTGCGCCGACCTTGCCGACCATGGAGTGCATGATGTCTGCTCGTCCAGTCATCATATTCCACTGTGCTGGAGCTGGACAGCATCCACATGAATGAGGAAGACGCTTTAATCGCCCACAATCAGCACGAGAATTCCCGGAGCGCATTCGGTAGACATAGGGTCCGCTTTCCGAAAAAAAATCTTCAGTTTGAACACTCAATTGCGCGTTACTGGAGAACGACACTTACTCGAAACTTCAGTCACAAATACGCACATTGTACCGAGTATACATTCACATTGTTTGTGTGTACACAAACACTTTGTCGTTGGTACTTTTTGTTTGGGCGGCACATTATGAGACAAACGTGTTGCAGCCTTCTCAGGATTTTCCAATACAGAAAAGATGGACAGGAACAAATAGTGCGAAACCGACGCTCAGCTACAACTTACCAAGGCGCCCTGTATCAGCGGAAATTCGATCGTGCATGGAACGAATATATATATGACTCATTATGGGTAATTCGCTTTATCCGACCAAATGTTCGCAAACAGTCACTTTCCATCAACATGACAGGTTACCATCTAGATCATTTATTGTTGGGCAAAGGTAATATATGTGACTGCATAGTATTTAAAACGTAGCACAACTTGAGTAAACATTCTGCACCTCAGCCTCTAGGGGGAGGCTGAAGAACGGGAATGGCTTCCAAATTTTACCACATTTCCCATCAAAGCCGATTTATTTCAGAAGGTGGGAATGTGTTGGCAACGGTAGTGAGAGCCTGGGAAGAGTGTCTGTTGGAAAACAGTAGCCAGAGAGGTAGTCCAAAAAGTACAGCACAAGGTGGTAGAGAAACATGTAAGAATGCGAAGCATTTTTGGCCTAGCAATCCAGCGTAGAACTCAGCGAATGCTAGCAGAAAGAAATTTAACGCTCTTTGAAACTGGTGTGAACTTTATTTGGTTTTAATGGAGGTTTCACCGCTTCCTTGAAGATAACCTACCCTGAAAAGTCGATTAGATCTGTACAGCTGTTTTTCCAGCTTGTTGGGAATCATCAGCAAGGTGCAGCTCACGAAGCTCTGATATATCTTTGAACCCCCAGCTAGCGTTTGGAAAGTTAAGTGGTCGGCCACGACTAGACAATAAGCACTGTGATTAATCGTCACCTAGACAGGACATACAGTCACTCATACTTGGGTCAAGGACGCCACATCACATGGTCACGTTTTGACTAGTTCCTCGTCTGACAATTTCTCAGAGGAAAGACCCACTCAGTCCTCTGCGAGCTACCCATAGTGATGGATGTGTGAGGAGATATGGAAGTTTGCGTTGGCGATTTCCCATAGTCATTGAAGTCAACCCATGCTTAAAACTCGGCTTCTACGCGTAGACACGCTTTACTAACTGGACGAAATATCTGTTGAATGATCCTGTTTTGCTTGCACGTAGTGTGGTTAGGCTTACAAATAGTGGCCCCATGTTCATGTTCACGCTGGTTCTCGCCGACCGAACTCTTCACATGCTAATATCACAATTGTCCTTGTTAACAACTTTCCTATAAGACGGTTACAAGAGATCGCACTCAATGAAAAATGCTCTCAAGAACTCACCAATGACGTTCGCTAGGCCTGGGGTCGTTTTTGGAAAGAGCAACGTTCAACCCACCGCTGAATGAATAATGAATTTAGGAATTACATCTGACCACTTGTGACCATGGTTGTGATTTACAAAAATTCACATTGACTTCTTGACCGTCTGAGCAGTCACGCATCAATAACGACAACCAAGATTTGTTGGGGTGAGAAACAATCGGTCACGGGGTAGGACTTTGTAGTATTGAGCCAGTATACAATTGGAAATTTTTCCAACTGCATGTGCGATGGGACTCAGGCGAAAACAACTCAGACATAGGAGCATCTCGTGCAGAGAGCCATGGACGACTGAAGACGGGTCCATGTATTATCGAATTCCGCGGGGTCTCTGCGTAACCAAACAACTTGCTTAAATGCAAATAAGCAAAGTGGATCTCCGAGGAATGCGGCGATTTCGTCAACGCTTCTGGGGAGCAAGAAGCATGGTCAAGCATTTGTCCGATTGTTGATCAACTCCCTCAGTCGAACAGAAAAAAGGAACACCATCCGACAGGGCCACTCACGTTTCAGTTGATACCCAATTCCAGATATCACAGTATGTTCAGTTACAACGGACCAGTTAGATTCATTTGAATCTCTAATATAAACCAAGTTTGTGTAAAAAGTTGAGTGGCAAAATTTGTTCAAATAGGGTTAAAATGGAACATAAGTTTGACGGGAACTCGGTTACTGCGCACACATTATGGGTCCTAAGAAGAGCGAATCCAGTGATGACGCCCATATTGGGTCCTAAACTGCTGCGGCTAAACTTCAAATTATTTCCGCGACCAAACAGTCCGTATCAGGGCAACAAACAGTCACCGGCCATCAGAAACCTCAGTTTCGGATAGGGCTCGCCTAAAAATTCTTGCTGCCCCCTCGGGTGATCCCAACGTACCGTTCATCGCGCCTGTTGTCGTGATTGGTTCTGGAGTGCTTCAGCTCAACACTTCCCAGTAACTGGATGACAGGTCTTGCTTAAAACATCTCCGCTATTTGCCGTTCAAGTTTCAACACAATAGATTACCCTCAGGAAAGCAAATAATGACGCACAGCTGTTCCATGATGCGTAGGTCAGTGACTAGCATCTTGTTTTACCTAATTTTTTCACCCAGTTCGTATCAGTTTCCTACAACATTGAGCACCTTTAAAAATGCACCTAGCGTCGTCAAATTATTTCGACACAAATGGCAGCATTGGGAGACTATTGCGAGTATTGGGGGTGTTACTATTTTGTGAGTATTACTAAGTAGTAGTAAGTAGTACACCCTGATTGGTAACATATTATACTCATTTGGAGTTCGAACGTAAGATCCAAATATGTGCTGTGGGCGAAATATGCCAATATGAGACTAGTTGGTCAAAACGTGCTTACCAACGATTAAGTCGGCTGAGACTAGACGAAATTCATTTGAAAGAATGTTAGCCGGAACGCTTGAAAAGCATGACGCACAAAAAATGAAGTCAAGGAGTTTGGCCAAATGGTATCTAAACCACTAAGTGTACAAGTGAACATAGGTTACCCCGGATAAGCAGGTTATTCTCCCTCTCAGGAGGATTTTGTTTGACCATATTGCTTTACTCCACCCGCTAGTAGATGACCGGACTGGCAAGTTGCCACCATCGCTCGGAGTAAAAGTGGAGGAACACATTTACGACGCGAAAGAAGATATATAAACTATCTGTCAGCTTTAACACCCCTTTAGTGTCCAACCACGTGCCACCTGAAAGAATCAATGAAACTGAGATAATGCCCGGTTACCAAAGTCTAGACAGGAACAGCTGGGTTTCCGGGGTTGGGCCTCCCAATAAGTAAGTTGACGCCTTAATCATCGAGTTATCTCACTTCTACGTGAACGTTGAATTCCTTAATATATTCCGTAATACAAAATGCCTAAAAACCTGCTTGCTCTCTGTCCCATGTGTTTGCAACCAGACCGTATGTGTTAGTCACGTCATGCTGGCTCTGGGCTACCTGAATTACCACACCTGAATATCTGGGTTTTCTGCATCAGGTTTCATTTGTTTATACTAAAGGTCCGATACGAATCGTTTGTGTTTTACACAAACGTCTTACTTTTGTTCAGATCTGAAGACTCGAGACATTTTCCGGGAGTTCATTTCTCAATTAACAAACCGTTTGTTTGCTGTTTTTATACAAAATGGTCATATCTTGCGTTTGTTGGAAGTTCTCACTAAATTGAAGCACGTCCAAGAGGTTACACTTCAGGGAAAATTGATTTACGATCTACTTCACCTCTCTGTGTGCTACATTGAGGAACGGTCCCATGAATGAAAAGTTGTTCTCTGATCAACAGCGCTAAGTACTGGGAAATCGAATTTGCACCGTAGTTGCACAAAACCTTCCAGCCTCTAAGTGTACCAGGTCAAACGAATGAAACCTTCTACCCAGCGCATTCCTCTTGTAGAAAAATTGGGAAATAGGCCTAGAACCGAAACGGACTTACAGGCAGAGGACAGCCGGATTATCTTTACTAAGGAGTACAAAATTGCGGAACTCATAAATCTGAGCAAGTCTTGAAGACGCTGTCTCCCTGCTGGTAGCTTGCACCATTAACTGTCTGGTCATTGGTGACTAATCGACAATTCGATTATTTGCACTTATTCAGTTTGTTTTTTTATCTTGTTATAATTTACCTTGTTATTACGGTCATGTGATCACGTGATCACACTTGTGGACTGCTTATTTTGTTGTATCAGTCGGGTTGTTTGAACGAACGCATAAACTGGGCAATTATTCATTGACGCGAGTTTTTTTGTATTGACGGCATGACTGAACCAAAAGTCAGTAAACACTGAACAGTTGCGTGGCAGAGTTGCCGTTAAGGGGAGTAACAGTTGTCGACCCGACCGAGTTTCCTGGTCAACGATTTCATACATCGTTCTCAGGCAACGAAATGCTTGCCCACCAGTTGTTTCCACAGCGAAGAAGCCGGACAAACGGAAATATGCGAATCGCGGTATAGTACTGGATCTTTGGAGAAATGCGCAATTTGTAAGCGGTTCCGCAGCTATACAACAGCGATTGTGACATATTTTTACACACTTGAATGGTTGAAGGGGCCACATCTCCAGTGTCAGATAGTGCGCGTCCTCATACACACAAGGCTGGAGTAGAACACAATTGGTTTGACCCGAGAATTTTTTCACATGTATATAATCATTATTTTTTATCAACACGAAGCTAAAGGGAAGCAGATTGGATGTACTCTTTGGAAACCACTTCCTGTTGGAGTGCTTTTAGAGAGTTCGCCACATATTGTCACACGTCCAAATGTGTGTGTGTGAATGTAGGAACACCAGCTGAGGAAGTTACCGCCATTTTTACATAGGACAGGTGGAGAGACGTCAGGTCCAGGAGGGCGGAACTGCGCGAGGATGCAATTCGGAGATTTCTGAGGCGTTTGGGGCTCCACGCTAGAGGTCCACCTTTCAGTCGAAGGCCAGCAGCCCGAAATGGTGGAACCAGGTGGTCAGCAGATTGTTCTCAGAGGTCCAAAGGTTCGATATCATGGAGCCAATTTGGTCCTTGATGATTTTACTGACAAGGAGCATTCGAGATCCAGTCGCAGGACCTCGTTTCCCCGAACTTGTTTCACAGGCGCTGCTTAACACAACGCGTAGAGGCGACTAGCGGAAGACATCTAGTCAAGTAGAAAATCTTTCTCTCAGTCTCTCAATGCAGTACTCACCCCAGCAGGTACAGGTGAAACGACCACCTCATCATCTGAGCTACGCAGTCGGGAATTTGGAGGTGAGCGCGGGTGCAGTCATTTCAATTATAGAAAATCTGTGATTTATCTTCGTTTTTTTGACTGGCAGGATAAACCAATGCAGAGGAAGTACAGGGTATAATCAAGAGACGCTTGTTGTCCTGCTTACTGTGGCTTGCTAGATTGCAACTTGTAAGACCATTTTCCGGGGTACGGAAACGGACTTCGAGGTTCTTCAACCCGTCACTGTTGTTGGCCAATCAGAATCCGCAGCCGTGCGTGATACACAGCGAAAAGAACAGTCAGACCTAGTGTTGGGATCCACGGCGGGCTCATTTGGACTTGGGTGGGGTGGATTACGTGGGAAGAATAAGTAATACGTGAAAGAGCATCGGCAGTAGCACGTTTTCGCCCAGTTGTATGCAGCAGGTAAACCACTCGTTTGGAGACACCACGGGATGGCCGATGTGACATAAGGTTTTAGTCAGTAGTGAGTGACACGGTGGTAAGTTAGGAGGGGACTGCGTAGGCGCCTACATATGGACGGGAGGCCGAGTTGGGCCCGAACCATGGCTGTATCCCAAAAGCCAGAGACACGAGGCAACGCTGTTTGAACTCGCATATTTGAACCACCCCCAACAAAAAACTGTGTGTTGGTCAAACCTTTAACCATGGACCATCCTGCTGTGGGCAGTATCTGGGCGTCGCAGAGGCAGAGGCAGTATAGTTCAGTAAGTTACGGAGATGGGCGCACCATCACTCCTCGATAATGTCAAGCTTTCTGGTGGAAGGATTTGGATGGGACCACACGGTGCACGTGCAATTCAATTCTGTCCCAGAATTTGTCAATTAGCTTGCAGATTGCTCATTTTATTAGACAGCAAAAGGCGTATCCCGTTGGAAAGCTCTGAAAAATTACATTGCAGGCGCCCCAAGTTGTCTTTATTCGGTATTTTTTCAGTTTGATGAATAGAAAAGTCACAAAGCATGGGATCCTTTGGATTCTTTTTTTTGCCGTCTATCTATCTATCTATCTATCTATCTATCTTGCAACTCCCTATAGGGTTTTTTGTCGCGTGACGATTGCAAGGAATTTGGCTAACGCTTGGTGCACGCCAATACCCCATCATCCCAGGTGGTCAGCTGAGTCAAGTGGGCTGGCCTGGATGTAAAACCGAGAAATATACGAGCACATTAGGGGCGTTATGCTAAAAATTTGGCGTAACAGGTCCCTCAAAGTGTACTCTTTTCAGTGCGTAGTTTCGTCTGCATTGGTGTCTGAAACTCAATCAACAAACGGTTTCGGAGCGCTCCTAGAAACTCTCACTTTACTGTGTAAATCCTTACGTTTCTGTTAGGGGTCACGCAGTCTTCCCGGGAAGTTCGCACTAGCCGTTCGAAGGTTTGGCGGCTTTTCGTTCTTGAGTGTCCATTGTTTGCTACAGTGCATCGATGGGGCTCCTACAGTACTGACCAAAGTGAAGCTTGCCAACTGGATCACCACGGCTTGCATTGTTTTGCTCTTGGACACTGAAGATGGTTGGTCGACTTAGTTTCAATGGGATCCCCGCAAATGCAATGCAACGAACGCGGTGCGTGCTATGCGTCGCCCTCCGGCAGTAAATCACAACCTACCTACTACGTTGTCTCCCTTTTAGTCAGAAACGGTAAATAAGCTGCAGCAAGTGTTGTGAAGTCCAGCAACTTGCATATCGGTAGTTTAGTCTATCCTATTCGCATGTGCACTCGCTGCTATCCGTATATTTGGGTGAAACACGGAGTTAAGGTGAAAATAGCAGATAACGAAAATTATTTCCCCAAGGAAACAAAGCGCCGTGGACGATAATTGTGCCGGAAAAGCGATAGCAAATAGACGTACCGGTGTTATCTTTCAATAACGCTACAGATCGATAAGTCGAAAATTATGATAATGGGTGACAGTTGATCGATTGATCGGTTAAATATCAATGTGACACCTCAGTGAGTGATACTCAACAATATTTCGACCATACTGCTCTGGAGGCACAATCCACACAATTCTGCACTCTCGAATTTCACACAACATTTGAACTGCAAAAGTTTCAATAATTTTCTTGGCTCATACATAGACATGGATAGTCAAAACGGCATAAACAACGCAGTTCAGGTTTCTAACGGACAAATCAAACTACGCGAAAGCAATCCGTGGGTTGACCAACAATTTTAGAGGGATCAGCACAGCTCAGAGATCATAACATCACAACCAGGAAAGGAGAGGTTTGCTAAATCAACCTAGCGCTGACGACGTTACTTCGAGTCGCGATGGAACTTTCGGAATCCATCTACGAAGGTCGGCGAACAGACCATCAGCCAAACACGTCAGTCTATTCGTAAACATCTACTAACCGTAAAGTTTCAGACTGGACAAATTTGGCGATTCTCATGAGTTCACTGATTAACTGTCCAGCGAAAAAAAATCAACGTGTTTTAGCAAGATTTTGGAAAGAAAATCGGAACCCAGTTTGTGGTGCAAACAACCCTAATTGAAGAAAACTTTGACAATCCAGGCTGTGCATTCCTGCCACAAAGAAGAACTCATGTAGTGGTCGTGTTTTCGAAGAGAGCAATAATTAGTTTACTGCCTCACGCATATGCATTTTAAGATACAGAGCGCCTCCTAAGCGAGATGTTTCCTGAAAGCACAAACCTAGCTACACCGCATGGGAGATACTCCCGGGGCGCATGCTCCCGCAAGTGGAAACCAGGATCAAATCTTAGTTGCATTACCTGCAAGGCAGTTGGATAAGCAATCCAAGCAGGTGAAAGCGAAGCCAAATGTTTACTAAGGCAAAGAGATGTATTTCGGTATTTCCCTCTTCAGATGATTGCAGTTGTCTTGTGCACAGCAACGCGTCGCGAGAATACATTGCAAGTCCTCCGCCAGAGTTTGACTGTAACAACTTAGCCGGTGACCAAGCGCTTGAAACCGGCCTCCAGAAGCACTGTAGACCTGTTTCGCCCAGCGTCAGCATTGTGTCTCGAACTTGACTGCCTCGTGGCCAGGTGTTTAAGCACCCTAATCGTTAGACCATGAATGAATGGTTAGCTCTGGAGTTATCCCGCGTTAAGACAAGCTACAACGTTACTCATTCGTCAATCATGGAAACCGCGTTGCGTGCTAAGGTGTTGGCTGTCTCTTCGCTTGACGATTTATCCAAATGGCGTTTTCAAAAATCCGATAGATCACTGTTTGTCCGATTACTTGGGGATCGATTGATTATGCGGTCAATGATCAACCTAATTTGAGTGTTCACTGTGTACACTTTTGGAAAAGCAGTATCCTAGAGTGTCAACAACGTGTAATTCCTCCCAGTGGCAGTTGATTTAATAATTAGTTGAGTGAATTAATAATGATAACACAATCGTCATAATTTCAACTAATTCGAGCGACCAACCCCAGCTGTCTTCAAACGTCGTTACAAAACAAAGGGGAAGATTTGCCTGAGGGAACCTGTTGTCGTAGTCATTCAATCCTGCAGTGTTTCAGACAGTAATCATTTCATTCTATTCGGTTTTCTGAGACCGGTTTCCGGCTATCAACCAGCCACGCATCTCACCATGGATGATACAGTTCTACACCGCCTCCAAACAGTCCGCTTGGACTATACTCACCTACATGACGATGGCCGAAAAAATGCTCCTCAAACAGCCAACAATTAATATGTAGCTCAACAAGTGGGCCGCCCATCTGAGAATTCATCATTCAAGGATTTTGTAAGCATGTGATGTGTAACCTCTGATTCTAGAACAAGCGGGGATCAATAATTTCCTACAACCCGAACTACAATCGTTGAAGTCGGACAACAAATCAAACGGAGTTGTGGAAGACAACAGCATATTGAATCAGCCTAGCGACGGACGGCCAGTTCGGCGCGAAAATTAGGTTTCGATAATCATGAACACAAAAGAGTGATTAGGTCTGTATATTTGTAAAGAGGGAGGATCTGCATGCGTAGCATTGTAATACGTTTGTACCATTATTCGTGGCTTGCATAGTTAATTTCTGCAATCTGCATGCAAGCATTGCAAATTTACTCACCCCGCAAACTGGTCAGCATGTCTTTTGCTAAAAATATTGAAAATGCTGGTCAGTACCAGAAGCTTCGATCACATACGAGGAATGTTCTCCAATCGGAGGCACAAGAATTTGGTCGCGTTGTAAAACATCTAACGTGTCGAAGGGTGTTCTAGCTTTCTAACTTACCCACAGATGTCAGCTGACAGTTAGGCTGACATACTTTTAAATATGGTCACGTAATCACGTCATATTTGATGCAGGTAAACGTCGCCATCGCCCCACGCATAACACATTAGGAATGGAACATTTTCTGCACACCCGCAAACCATATTATCGATCGTGAGCCTAGGATGTCCCACTGATGAACGATGTAGGTAAAAACGAAAGATCTTCATGATGCTCAAATGCGGTTTCTGGAGATCTCGTCAACATATATCATCTGTTTCGAACAAAATAATCGGAACTCGATTAGGTCTTACGTCACAGTCCACCAGGGGAATGAGTGCACTTCGTCTCCTTCTGTCCGGGTAAGCCGTAATGGACGCTGATCGCTACGCTGTTCTTTATCTGAAGTCTTTTTGGATAAGAGGATGATTCCTATGCGTTACGACTAACAAAAATCTGGCAAAAGCTGCCGGATAAATTCCACCTATCGTCAGATCTATGAGACCTTGTTAGAGTCCTGGCCAACGAGCGGGAACTCACATAGTGTAATGCTTGATATTTGCCACATGGTATGTTATGAAATGCCCGGACAAAAAGTAACACACGGTATGTGGTCCCTTCCGTGGGACTTTCAGTTTTACGAACATCTGAACTCTCCTTGTGATTTCAGCCAGTATCACCTTATTGTTTACCGAGCAGACAAAGGCGAACGAAAACAAATCAGATGGGGAAACGACCAGAAGTAACGGAAGTTAAAATCACGTGACCGAGCCACTCTGATTGGAGCAAACTGGTTCGCTTGTCAACTGATGTTGGTATGGAACATACCTGTTACTGTATGGTTTGAAACGAAATGGGAAAGAGAGAACGAGGCAATAAATTGGATAAGCTGTTTAATTAGTAACTAGAATACCGATAACAAGGCCTTGTTTTCCCGACGCACAGTGACTGGTGATGCGCGGAAATGTAGAAAAATACAGACCTATAATTGGCAACACCTCGAGAGAGGAAGTTTGAATGGTGACTGCTTTACTGGAAGACGTCCTGCCAAAACGTGGAGTGTTTGGGGTTCTAGGAATAATTTTGATGTTCAGTCTCAATTGTAAAAAACGCTATACTGCAAAACAGACAAACTGGAAATAATAAGCAAAAAAGCGAACACAAGTTGGCTGTTCAACCTTCAAAAATCGAAATATTCTGATGAAAGTCCGGTAAGGGCACCTCAAAGAGGGACATTGGAGATGTAACGTGCTTGTGTGGTTCAACTAAGGCTTTGTTCTCGAGGGATTCAAACGACCAACGGATCGTAGCACGATGGGTTCTGTTTCAGTCAGAATATCAACCAATTAGTTGGTATAACCTTGTTGCATAGAACAGGCACTGCGTTTTACTTCGTGGTAAGCTATCAGTCATTCAAATCAACACAGAACTGTTCACCTGAACTGGAGACCGACTTAGCAAACGGGATCTACAATGGGAACTTACCCATCGCTGTTGTAAATGGGAATTTTGGGAGAATGATCATTTTGCTCGAATAATATCTTTATTTGATCGAAACTAAACAAGTCAACGGCCACTGTCCGATTCAAATACTTCATTCTTGGCCAAGGTAATCGTAAAAAAGAAATGCCGATAGTAGGGAATTTTCGTATGTTAGGCGCGCTCATGTTTTTTCGTCGCCTAGATAATAAAACTTCCTGGGACAGACCCCAGTAGGGCGATGTAGCGCATATTTGAATGCAGCTGGAAGCCGAAGTTCTTACGTTTGACCACCAGTGGCAAACCACAGGCCATTGCGCATTATTAAGCGTTGTAATCTATGAACCCTTGAAGAAGCAAACTATTCGAAGTTAGCTCGTAGCGTCTGAGTATTCACTTGCCTAACATCAATGACTGCCTCATCATTTCTACAAGAGTTACGGACCCATATCTCATGAGAAAGTGTGTGCTATAGGTTGGGTCCAAACTTTTCGACGACGCAAAAAATCAAGTGTACATGCTCCACAATGCGACGTTAACAAGGCTAAAATAATTGGGCGGTATTAGACTGGGTAGCAGCACACGCTCAACTTTCATCTCAAAAGTTGACCAAACTGTTTGGGGAAGTTGAGGTACTTGGTTGGAGCGACCACCTGCTAGTAGTCCTTGCATCTGAGTTGTGCGGGAGATTCTGTGCGCTGTCTTAAAAATATAATTATAAGTAGTTATAAGTAGTTTTCTGGATAAACTGGCATTTCTGGCCGGCCAAAGTGCAAATGAGATGAAAATTTTCAGCTGTACGTGTGAGTTTTCTATGGAAAATTGACGATTATGATCAAAACGGTGCTGGTTGACCCGCTGTGTTGCTTTTCAGGTAACTGAAGTAAATCTAGTCACATATTCGAGGCTTGCAGATGCGCGTTATAAGGATTTTGGGCACTTTCACCCCGATTTGGAAGCAAATGTAATAATTACCACTGAATGTGATTGAGCCAATTGATATTTGTTTTCCTGGACAGTTGTATAAATTCCGGCGAAACAGCTTGAGACGACGTAACCTCTCACGGGCCATGGTGGATTCTGTCAGCCACTTACGCCTGTAGAGCACATATGATGTGAGTTTGTCCGACAGCGCCCGAGGATCTCCTGAAATCCACACGGATTTATGGATAAAAATAGCATTTTAGTGCACAGGAGGTGGGAAGACTGTCAGTTTTTGGCCGTCGGTGTCTTCGTCGCGTTCGTCGAGTCTGGTGTGAACGTTGGATTAGATTTGCCCCAAATCCCGGCCATACTCTGATTTGCTTCAAAACATGTATTAGGAAACGAAGCTTGACAGCAACGGAAAATTATGAGTTTTCTAATTTTGTGAATGACAAGAGAAAATTTAGCATTCATTGTGTGTTTGTGGGTTACCAGGGGTACCTGGGCGCCGGGTGTTCCCCGCCTAGAACGGAGGAACAAATTTCATCAGACAGGACTCAATTATTTATGCCGGATTTTTCACACTGGAAGAAGTTGCAGTTCGCTTAGACCGGTAGGGAACTCTCTACGTTGAGTCGTTTCTCGAAAATGTTAGCGTTTTTGTTCACCTAATTTGGTTGTTTTGTTTTCCATTTCTCCTGTGTCGTTCTACGCAGTGGAATGCGACATGTTTTTGTCCATACGTACTTAAACTGTTCGCCTTCGGCATAGGTTAAAACGCATGGGGACATGTATACGCTTGAAATCACCCTGTGATGCACATTGGTGAATTGCACCTATACATAGAAGGTGAAAGACAAATACGGGCTGTAAAATGTGCGTACTATGTTTATTCGAACAATTAGCCAAGGGCCAAGGTTCTGTGCTTGAGAAGTCGTACGGCACAACTCTAACGAGTTGAAAGCAGAGGACGCGGGCTGTGTGATGACTGGCTGAGCAATGGCCACCTAGAAAAGCAGTTGAACAAACAAGATAAATTTTATCGACAGAAGCACGGTTCCTCTATGATGAACATTGTGGGCAAACAGGTATGGTCAAGGCACATGTTGTAAATCTACGGAGAATTTAGTCTGCCGAGAGTGACCTCAAAGTTTTCGGATAATCAGTAGTTCATCTTGTTCACAGCACGTCATTGTTTCTTTCCGAAAACGGCTGACTAACTTGTTGAGTTTTTATGTGACCTGCATGAGATCTGTGTAGTTTACCTTGTATGCACATGCCCAAAGCCGATCAGATACGCGAAATGAATTCAGAACAGGCCAAAATGTTTCAGAAAGCCCACCTGTCCTCAAACAGAACTGCTATATTGCCGTACAGAAAACACAACGTATTTTAGGTCCAGGAACCAAGGAAGGAAGAGAAACGTATCAGCTACAATGGAGACATATACATGGAAGCGTCGTGCGCTCCAGACATCGTACGCACTTAACTCCAAAAGAAGGGCCTTGTGGATGACTAACATCGTGAACAAAGCGCACACTCGTAGTCTGAAAATCTCACTGATTGGATTGCATAGCGCGCAAACTACTTTCGTGTCTCAATAACGAATTTTTCAGTCAAGTAATTGATGTTTTCTTTGTTCAATTTCTTGTTCAACCTATTACCTCGATGTTTTCATACATTTAAAAGCTTTCCACTGAAACATAATATTCAAACCCGAAACATCCGTTTTCCTGGGCTTTTGTCCACAAAACACCTATATTTCCCAACAAAGAAGTGTAAACGCTGATACACGCGCAACACTTTTGTTGCCGCGGGGGGGGGGAGCGAAAATTTCAGTTGCAAGCACAGAATAATTCTGACGTTCTAAGTGTATATTTTACGGCAAAAAATATTAAACGGCTACCTGTCATATGGGTAGGAGACTCTAGCATATAACCTTGCTCATTGAATGAATAACAATTCCCAGATAACCGTAACTAGTTAAAAACTGAATGAAAACCAGGTGTAGAAGACTTATCGAAAATAACTCACTGGTCAAAGCTAAAACGGTCAGTAGTTGAACCAGTAAAGTCTGCATTTCGCCGAAAATCTTGAAAGCGGAAGAACACACCAGTCTGTTGTTTGCCTTGATTTATATCGCGAATTCTGACCAATCAGGACTTAAATTGCATACCATGAAGTGAGTGGTTCTGAGCCAAGCTACCATCCGGTGTCAAAAATCGAACTCTACATATCAGGTAATCTGTGCAACCAAGAATAACGTCCGTATACCCGACGAAGGGCGGCATATATTTCAGACAACCCATCAGATATGACAATTGCGTTGAAGGTGTACGAGAGCAGGGATTTTGCGCAATAAGAAGTTGTCGATGCGCTCCAGTTCATAGGGACAAAATTATGTGACCGCCGGTGACAAGGCAAAGGTAAAGCAAGAATAATTTTTTTCTTTAGAGTGTCTTAGCCGACTTATGCACAATTGTGTTACTAGTGAGAAGACAAATTGTCACTTGCATTTTCACTGACGTGAGTCGCGAACATGAATACTGTATATTTACAGACGTAAAGCGTGATAGACACTAAACGTCGGAATTACTACCGGGCTTCTGATTAACGTAAACATCAAAGCATTTTCGGTGGGTATTACAAACCCACACTCCCCGCCTTTTCCAAGTTTGTGCAAATATGATCACGAGCGCAATACTCGCGCAGCTCGTGTCTGTCCATATTTTCGGTGCAAATGGACCTTAGCGACAGAAGACAGGGTGATTTTTCAACTTGAATTCACCGCCCGCTGCATATTAGCGAAAAAAATTTGCGAGCCAGTACTTGGAGCAGGCAATCGTAATACTAGCACTGTCCTACAAACTGGTCCCCCCTATGAGCTATGGGTGCCCAGCGAAATGAGAAAAGAAAACTGGGCCCTCTCGTTTGGGGGTCAGATTCCAAGGAACATCGAGTATTCTGCTGGCACAAGATTTGTGTTCAAGTCCTTCGGTACCAAAATACATCCATCACTGCATGACATCAGAACACGAGGGGAATACCTACTGAGGATTTGTTCTCTCATCCGGATCGAATAACCGGTGTCGGTTTGTGTACAGTTCAATATTTCGATTGACCCGTCGAAACTCTGCGAGCCCCATCATGGGTGACGTCATGCAACGCGATTTCTCATCCCGGTCACATGCAAGACGATAAATCTAGACATAAGATACGGTAGAAAACATTATTACTGTGAGCTCTGGTTGTTTGGGAGATGGCTCATCTGTTCGCCGAGCTGCACAGTTGACCGGGTATTTATCGGTTCTGCCTCTACCAATGAAGTACACCCATTATCCGTATGACAAATTAAACGAAAATTGTGCGGACCTCCCTGCTAGCATTAGGACCAAACTTGTCAACCTATACGACATCATGACAAAGCGAAAAAGATCATTCTCGGTTTTTCAACGTGGCTTGATTACGAGGTGCACGTTTATCAGATGAATTTGGAAAATACGGGGTCGATAAACGTTTACTCTGGCTACGCTGGTCGCATCCGAAGACACCTAGCCAGCAACCACTTTAGCTCCCCAGATTTTTACAATTTAACTTATGTACGAAAGCCGCCAGGTGATATAGTTCAACCCTGGAAATGGGTATTGATATACTTATTCGGTAGATTCTTTGAACGTTATTATCATATATCAGGGGTGAGGTGTGACAGTTCTCAATGAATGATTCACATTCGGATTGAACAGGATTTTGACTACCTGTGCCTCCGCATCACAAATGATTAGCTCCAACAAAACGTTTAACAACAAAACTCTTTGTGACATCGAAACGCATCATCACAAATTTTGGTCCATCGAAGAAGCCCGGGAAACTGGCGCATTGCGAAAGTTAGTACTGCTGAGGCATTACCGAACGTTGGTGATGATGGGCATGCAAGTTTGAACCAGAAGGACCCAGAATCATCGCTTGATTAGCCCCGTTTGATGCGTGCAAGGCATTCGAACCACCAGCACCACTACCAACTTGGGTGCCAGAACTGTTCACAGAAGGGGCACCTGCATTCGATTGGTTCGCACTTCCAGCAACAGGACCTCCGGCATGAGCCGCCTGGTGTTGTTGAGCAGAGGCAGCTGCCCCATCAATCTTATCTGTCTGGATGCTGTACTAAACTATACACTTGAATATCGATGTGACAGAATACAGTCTTATGGCAGACTGAGGCCTCCGGTTGGAGTTCCGTGAACATTTTAATATATTGACCTGAATGTGCCTGACCTTAACGCAACTGGTGTTCCGGTCAAACTAAGATCAATGCAGGTCAATGCGGCAAACGATGTCTATCAGCATGCAGTCCAACAGACGACGGTGTCATATCTGGTAAGGACGGGTGTTATTGAGACCTGTCTAGGCTGCATTGGTCGGCAGATGATATGAAAGCCAAGGTGAGACTGTGGAGTCTGGAAGAAGCACAATGAGGTGACATATATTGATTCATTGCGCAGCATACGGATAGTGGAGAGCGGTTTCTTTATTTGCGCTCTAAAACCGCTGTTTTTTGGCCTGCAAGAAATATTGCCATAAAGGACCACATCGCTCTAGTTGGATGCCAGCAACAGCGAGCCAATCAAGGAACCGTTTGAGCAATATAGTAGTCACTTACCGATAAAAATCCTCCATTGAAGTTTGTCGTTCATTCTCAGGTGCGTTTCCTGAATCCAAATGTGCGTTTATGCGGCCCAAACGATAGGTCTTGCAGCGTCACCGTTATGCGAATCAAGGCAAGGCGAATATGTTCTTCACCGCTAATATCGAGCTGATAAGGTGACAAGGATACAACACAATGCCATGCTGGTAAAGAAGATTGGCTTGTATTTGAATGGAACAGTGGTAACGAAGCCACGCTTCCAGTTTCTGGGACTTTCTCGGCTAAGTAAATACTTCCCACCCCTGAGAACATCAGATTTTTTACTGACCTAGCAGAATCATCCGTACATTGCGATAGAAATGTGGCAAGAATACTTCAAACGGCTGTGTAACCAAGAGCCGAAGTCCGACGGGTGAAGTTGGTGAGTTGCGAAGGTTCGGGGGCCCCAGAATTGTTTCGTTGATGTCAAAAGCCGCGGTCTATTTCGTATGATTTGACCAATGTTCAAAATAAGATAAATTACAGCAAAACAGCCTTCAAGGTGGGCGGATCAACAGCATGCTCCCAGGAGCATAGTCCTGATCGATTGACTGAAAATTCTAGTGCGTTTCAGCTGGCATTCTAAAACAAAACTCCTGAGAGAACCAGGCGGCATTGAATGGAATATAAGCACTAGCGCTCCACTGCTGGCGCAATGCGAGACGCATCCCGGATAGGTCGGAATTCCCCAAAAAATACGATGTGCTCAGAGGAGCAGTCTGACCACCGGATGAAACCAGAATGGCAGAGGGATCGAGCGCCTTGATGGTCAATCCTGCTTTCGAAACTAGTAGAAGCGCTTCACCAGGTTCAACGTTCTGACATCACTCTGGTATCCGTTGCGTTTGGCGCCTTTCCTGGCGTTGTTTTCCGCAAGCTGATCGATTTTCTTCTAGGGCACTCTCATAGCACTGGTGCTAGGTTCCGCCATAGCTGAGAACAAATCGAATAACTAGAATCTTTTCATTGTTTGGACATCTTGATATGAAGCCTGCTTTAGAATCTCTCGACCGCCAGAATATTTGAGGATGTCCGGTGACCAAGGTTTTTGTTTCCAAATCTATATCCACTCTGAGAGTACTGTGTGTGTGCTGTCGCTTGCGCGCGAGTTGACACATTCTGTGGTGTACGATGATACCGCCCGTTTTCTCGACATTACCCGTCACATCCTTTACTGGTGTGATGTTTGAAGTTCGTCCTCCTACTCTGTAATCTTGATGATCTAAATTCTCCGGGAATGTTCGGTCACACACATTGAGTTTGTGGTTGATATTGTGCTTTATGGTTCAGATATTTCAAGAAGTCAGGACAGTTCATACAACCTAAATAATCCGGCTCATCATCCCACATGCACTCCTCACCTGCATAAGGTAAAGCGCTGGTGGGGTGAGTTAAACCCAAAACGTATGCCCACAGACGAACCAGTTGACATTCGTTTTCCTGGACAGTTGTATAAATTCCGGCGAAATAGCTTGAGACGACGTAACCTCTCACGGGCCATGGTGGATTCTGTCAGCCACTTACGCCTGTAGAGCACATATGATGTGAGTTTGTCCGACAGCGCCCGAGGATCTCCTGAAATCCACACGGATTTATGGATAAAAATAGCATTTTAGTGCACAGGAGGTGGGAAGACTGTCAGTTTTTGGCCGTCGGTGTCTTCGTCGCGTTCGTCGAGTCTGGTGTGAACGTTGGATTAGATTTGCCCCAAATCCCGGCCATACTCTGATTTGCTTCAAAACATGTATTAGGGAACGAAGCTTGAAAGCAACGGAAAATTATGAGTTTTCTAATTTTGTGAATGACAAGAGAAAATTTAGCATTCATTGTGTGTTTGTGGGTTACCAGGGGTACCTGGGCGCCGGGTGTTCCCCGCCTAGAACGGAGGAACAAATTTCATCAGACAGGACTCAATTATTTATGCCGGATTTTTCACACTGGAAGAAGTTGCAGTTCGCTTAGACCGGTAGGGAACTCTCTACGTTGAGTCGTTTCTCGAAAATGTTAGCGTTTTTGTTCACCTAATTTGGTTGTTTTGTTTTCCATTTCTCCTGTGTCGTTCTACGCAGTGGAATGCGACATGTTTTTGTCCATACGTACTTAAACTGTTCGCCTTCGGCATAGGTTAAAACGCATGGGGACATGTATACGCTTGAAATCACCCTGTGATGCACATTGGTGAATTGCACCTATACATAGAAGGTGAAAGACAAATACGGGCTGTAAAATGTGCGTACTATGTTTATTCGAACAATTAGCCAAGGGCCAAGGTTCTGTGCTTGAGAAGTCGTACGGCACAACTCTAACGAGTTGAAAGCAGAGGACGCGGGCTGTGTGATGACTGGCTGAGCAATGGCCACCTAGAAAAGCAGTTGAACAAACAAGATAAATTTTATCGACAGAAGCACGGTTCCTCTATGATGAACATTGTGGGCAAACAGGTATGGTCAAGGCACATGTTGTAAATCTACGGAGAATTTAGTCTGCCGAGAGTGACCTCAAAGTTTTCGGATAATCAGTAGTTCATCTTGTTCACAGCACGTCATTGTTTCTTTCCGAAAACGGCTGACTAACTTGTTGAGTTTTTATGTGACCTGCATGAGATCTGTGTAGTTTACCTTGTATGCACATGCCCAAAGCCGATCAGATACGCGAAATGAATTCAGAACAGGCCAAAATGTTTCAGAAAGCCCACCTGTCCTCAAACAGAACTGCTATATTGCCGTACAGAAAACACAACGTATTTTAGGTCCAGGAACCAAGGAAGGAAGAGAAACGTATCAGCTACAATGGAGACATATACATGGAAGCGTCGTGCGCTCCAGACATCGTACGCACTTAACTCCTTTCGATGATCAAGCGATGTTGCTGAATGACGTTCTGACAGGTTCTATTGATCACTAGGTTGAGGTTTATTTGAAATGAAACTCTTTCGACATATTTAGCAACTTACTATCATGAGAACAAGGTGTTTCCCATAACATTTCGCTAAGTAGCGCTCAGTTCACTACAGTTTGGGGGGAAATGTGCGAGGTGTCTTTCCACGAAGCTCAAGAAAGCCAAAATGTTAGAGTTCATGGTAAGGCCATTTTAATAAGACGAAATAGAAAGCGCTAGGGGTGAAGTGCTTCACGAGCAAAAATAAAGCAGTTGTAGAGAAATGTGCCGTTAAGATATGAACTTGGATGACACTGGATTGAGACAAGAATGTCGCACGTCATTTGTTATAAGCTTAGTCTTGCTGTGTTGGGACTCTTCGAGGGTTCTGAATTTCCAAAACGTCGCCAAACCCTATAAACCGACAACTGGAAATGAAAGCACCGTTGGTGGCTCTTGGTATTTGGCAGTTGTGTGCCTTCTTGTTTCACAGAACCCCACAAGTTGATCAGCAGTCAACCTCTTTCGATTGAACGTTCTGCTGTGTTTAAATTTTACGTGTATCCAAATGAAATTTTGTGAATGCAATAGACAACTGATTTGAGACAGTACGTACTCCGTTGTACTTTGTTTGTTCTGGGTTATTACTGGAAAACTGAGCGTTTTGTGCATGTATGAAGGTATTTTTGCTCCTGGGGAAGGCGCACTGTGCTCCGTAGTTCTCCTGGCCTTCTTCATTCCCACACGCGTTTGCTTTTCACTCAACAATACTGGCGTTTGTTTCTTTTTGTTGCCTATATACCTGGGAAATATGCCTTCATAGGAAACTATATGTACGGATTTGGACAGAGCAGGACTGGCATTTTCGAAACCTGCCTCAATGTTTTTCTATTTGCGTAGAAGACACCGATGCGTGAAAAATTTGTCCGATCGTTCATGCATAAACTTAATACACCGCCAGTTAGGTTGCTTAAACACGTCATCAACGAGAGATTCAGCTGGTTTCCAGGTTAGTCTCTGGAAGCACCAAATTTGTCTGCAAATGTGTGCACGTCGCTAATCTTTCATGAAATTGTTCGAACCGGAAAGAAAATCCGTCGGTTATGAGAAGGTGGACTATTTAGCCTCGTCCCAATGGTCATTAAAATGCTAAACGTGTGATGAACACCACAATGTGTTACATTTCCAGAAATGGTTATTAGATGATGGTTGGTTATCTCCGTTCTGCCAATGAAACCAAGCCCCAGTGAGCCATCAAAGTATATCAGTATGAGGAATTTTCCCTTGTACTGTTTCGGAAAAGGCAATGTTTCTGACGAATTTGAGTTTTTGTAACACACTTCAAAATTTCCACATGTATCTTAACCAGTCAGTAAATGGTGTAAGAAAGTAATGTTGTGTGATGAGCAATCGTTACAGACGACTGGCCAAAATGGTCTTGCATATCATCATCATTACCCCCCGGAAACGTAACATCATTGCTGAAGCCTCAGGCTACATTGCTTTAGGATTGGTTTCCAAATACCTCGATCCCTCAGCGCCAATTGTCGCAGCGGAACCGGAGCGAAGCGAGTAAGGTACTCAGTCATAACAGGCGAACCCAAAAAGAGAGAGTCAGTATGTGATGGAGATGAAATTGAGGCGCCACTGTGAATTTGAATCCGCTCATCTACCCTGATACATGCAACAAGCAACGTGACCGGGATGAAGACGCCACGCAAAGAACGTTTTGGCCTAAGAGTACTTCTAGTTCTGAGTATCATGCTTGTATTTGAGATAGAATGCTGCCTGGACGCCCTCAACTAGAGAGGGTCTTCGAACTAAGCATTTGGCTGGATAGACATCGGTATTTACTAGGAAATTTAGGTGCACTAACATTTGCAAAGAACTAGCCGGCCCGTATTTAAAAAAACCCTCAAGCAGGTTGGGGGTAAGGAGACTGTGTGGACCACAAGGTTGACTAAATTCCTATGAGGGAGTCTAAGTGTCCGCGCTGAACCTCCCCAGTATAGATCAATGGGTCAGAGAGGCATACAAACCGTCACAGTGTGGCAAGGCCCAGTATCATTTTTGACGCTTACGCAAATCCAACTTTTGAAATTAAAATTTCGATGAAATATGGCAGTCGTGCATCCAAGACGGATTCAGAGTATTGATTGATCGGTGGCTGGACCACTGTGTACAGGTCGCAAAGCGCACGCAGTTTAGGCGGAGCCAAATTCGGTGTACCATGTAAGCCACCGGAGCCGATAGAAAACCGATGGAATATAATTGACATGCAAAGGCTCACCAGACAGCTATCAGCTAGCCTGGGTTTCATTGTTAGAAATGACAGAAACTTGCCCAAGAAATTCAGTGGCGTCTCATTGACGGGTCTGATTGCGTAGGTCGGATGCCGAAGCGTCTTTATTCTCGCCAGGCCCCTCAATGGGCAAGCTTCGCAAATTCAGACACTGGTTATACTCAATACTTCTCGACCGAAGCACATGCGCGGCACTTGGATGTATTGAGCATCAAGGGCCTTCCAGTTTTTGAGGGCGCTATTTTACGAGTTCGCATTGCCAGGTGAAAAGGCTAGAAATCAAGTGAACAGGCTTGCAGGCCTTCACAGAATAGGGATTCTGACACTGGTGTAACGGCATATGCTACTGATGGGGCATGCGAACAGTCTGTGATTGTGTCGAAGCTATGCCCTGCGTCAACTGTCAGGTGGACTTTAATGCGGAATTTGTGGAACCGCTTTGCAATGTTCGTTTACGCTTGTGTGATAGTCAGTGAATATCCATTAAAGTTTAAGAAGGCTCGGGAGAATATTCAGTTTTTAAAAACTATGTGCATATTGGATGCATAATCTCCTTCCAATAGGTTGTCATTGCTTACTTCGTGTTTGCTAATGAACGACTTTGCAGCGAGTTTTTTCTTCTATTTTTAACTGGGACACATGGCGTAACTACAAATCGCTGAACAAATTGACTTGCACTGCCGATCTCAGGCTTAGTGCGCTGCGAGGGTCTCTGTTTGTCCACACTACACTTCAAACTGCTTCCCATATTTTGAAAAAACGTTCAGCACAGCCGTTTCAGTGCCTGGAAACAACAGAGTGGTGTTTTGCGCGAAATCACAAAGAACCGACGGGAATACCGTCAGGCGACCCTCGTGAACATCTTTTGCAGTAAGAGCACAAGATCACTATACGAAAAAACGGAAGGTGTCTTGCACAAAGCTGTTTCAAATTGTTTGATCTACAACAGTAGCTGATTAAAATACTATGGAAGGCTGAACAGGTGGGTGACAGGTGACGTTCCTATAGGCAACACAGATTCCCACAAGAGAGTTTAAGTTGACAGCAGGTGACAGGTAGCTAAAAGAGTTCTGTTGCTAGCGCCCGCACATGACTCTGTTCATTTATTCATTGTTCTCAACAGAGTTCCGGCTTCTATGCACCAGTTTAGAAACTGTTTATCCAGACAAAATCTCACACCTACTCAAGACAACTTGACCACAAGGTAACGAACCTCAAGCATTGATTTAAACGGGACGTGCGGTGACAGGGTTAAATTGCATTCAGGTCAAAACGTAAAAGGCAGTATGAGCGCAAAACGGAAACAACAAAACGGAGACTTAGGTTGTACGGAAAACGGGTGGTAGTAACGTTTTAATAGTCTTGACAAATGCATGCTTTCTCTTTGATATTCTTCAAAAGGACGATTTCACTACGTCTGGGTGACAGTACGAAAGTCTTACTGAACACAGACGTTTAATTCCAATTTTCTTGACTGTGCCTGATTACTCTCTTTGGCTGGGATTTACAAGGTTATGCAGGCACTGTATGCTGGTCTGAAGCACATGGTACGCACACAAACGGAAGACGCATTTTTGTATATATAGTGTTCACCATTCGGGGAATATCATCACTGCCCGCCCTCAAGTCATTCTTTCATGCGGTAACCAGACGATTTTAAACCAATCAGAAAATCCGGTGAACCCAATGACAGCCGTCTGATCAATCAAATCAGGTGAGGTACCGATGGTTCCTCACACCGTCCACACTCTGTATTATGGCGCTGGTACAAAACTTCCCACACGTCAACGACCTTAGCACTAACCTCTGTGCACTGTTTTAATTTCAGCGCTTTTCTTCCCATATGAGTTTGAGTGTTCCCCTTGGAACCCGGCTGCTAAACGGCAGTAACAGCTCAAATGCCGTTACTTCCCACTGTATCTTTGCGTACCTGGTTTTTCTTAAAATATTGTACTCAAAAGATAACCGGTTACAGTGAGCTTTGGATCGCCTGATCCCAAAAGTACGTATTTGACGTTATTGTGAAAACAATTTGCTCTAAACTACTTAATAGCATGCTTAAAAAGCATGCTATTCACACAACGCATTGTTCTGACGCATTCTGTTTAAAGGGGTTGCATTAGACCCGACCACTGCACTCTAAGAAGCGTTTGGTATCGTTTATCCATGGTTCAAATGCTGGTCATGAAAATTGCGCTTCTATGCACTGCATTCTTTAATAGGTTGGCGGTGATTTCGTCTGACTTTGCAAATATTGGCGAATCAATGAAAGGGTTCCCTTGCTTTTCCAATAAAGACGAACCTCAAGTTTGAATTTATTCGCATACGAATGGGAAGGTGAAATGTTGAGGCGTCCTTGAAGCGGAGGTATTTGACCCCGTTCAACACCGAAAGAGAAATCGGTTGAATATGAGCAAAGTAGCTGATTAACTTGGTTTGCTTTTATGCGGAATTGGTCACGTGACGCAGACTCCAATAAAAACCATATCACGGGGGCTGATTTCGAACAGGCAAATTTTAACATTGGGTTATCGAAAGTACACATTATGTGGCGAATGCAATTAGACGGCTGCAGTGCTGAGTTCCAGTGAGCGCAGCTGACGAGCTTGCGAATCGATTTAGCTCAAGTTGAGGATAGACGTGGTTGGCCAGCAGTGACTGATTCCATTTGCCATCTGATCGCTATGGCGGATAAAGTAATTTCCAGTCGGAGCAAATAAAATATGTTCCAACGCGCATTCACAGAGCCCTCTGCTCGTTTGTGGAAGCAACATTTCCTATCAGCCGGCAGTCCCTACGTATGCTGGACTTCTGAAAAGAACTCACAATTCAATCCAGGCCTGCTGTTAAGCAAACACTTGTGGTTGGTGGTTTCATATTTGTACGGAAAGCTGATGGAGTTCGCGTTAACAAGCTAAAGAAACAATCTGGGCCGATTTGAATTAATTTCAAGGGCCGCACCCCTTCCAAACGCTTTAAATTAGTTAATTTTCTAATTTCCCAGTTTCGGTGCTCCACTGATTAGAAAATTGTTTGTTTCGGGATATAGCACGCAAAATTGTACCTATGGAGACCGGCTTTACCATCAGCAACAACGTAAAAATCGCAATTCGGCCTTATTTGTGCAATTATAGTCATCCATTAAATCCTAAAATGGTATCGTCAATGATCTTCAAAAGTGGGCTGATTTCGTAGATTTCAGCGAGTGTAATGATGTTCGCAAAGAGGGGCAACTTGACGGTTACCTTCAGGGTAGCAAATGCAAAGGCTGTAGATCACGAGCGAATCTGAATCATAAAGTAGCAAGCGGGTGATCAGCTTTAACCCTCATTTATGTGGCAGAACCGACTCTCTTCCAGGTTACCGAATGCTTTTTGGTACCGCGATATCCAGTGCAACTCACCTGGGACACCGCAACTGGGCGTAGTCCTCGAGGTTCTCTCACTCATGCTTTCTGCCCGAAACACCAAACACAAATGATGAAATCCGCTCATTAGTATATTAATTTGCGGTTAAAAGGAAACCCAAATGAAACCCGGCTGAATCGCTTGTTGTATTATATATGTATGTATGCATTTTCTAGAAACACTATACAGGTTACAATTATAGTCAGAACAATTGTTACTTCACCGGGCGATTTGGATGGACGATATATGCCCATCCGTCAACTTGGTCCTTAGGCGGCGGGTAGGTGTGAAATCAGTTGGTTTTTTCTCCAGGCGAAACAATGTAACATGCCCTGTCCCACTCACGTACACTGGATTCTTCTTGATTAGCCCGCCAATCTATATGTTGATATTGATTTTCATACAGCACACCTTTCTGGTAACCTTGTAAACAGATGAGGTTGAACTGTTGTCGTGTGGGCAGGCTGCATTCCATAACAGCAACAGCGACCACAATATGGTTCTCGCATACAAAAGCTTTCTCCATATACATCACCATTTTGTTCAAGCCTCGGCAATTGTACTCTCCTTACGCCGTAGATATCTAACAGAATGGGACTATTGTTTATTGCTATTTAGGTTGTTCGTTCACTAACAAGATTAACCATATGGTTGCTTGCCTCATCACCATCAACACTGTTCTCCGCATAATTATGCAGTTATCTGTACGCGGTGGACCTAGTTTTTGGTGCGAGATATCCTACATATAAATGTCAAATTAGGTTTCTCTTGGTTGGCCGTCAGAAGCGATTAGGTCCGACTCGTATGAAGGTCATTCACGTGAACTTGCCGCGCGTCAGAGTTGTAACTAATAGGCACCGCCCAAACTTTAAGGCTTCCCATTGTTGCTTGAATGTGAACAAATGTGTGAACCGGAATTTTCAACAATCATATGGTAGGAACTTTTGAGTAGATACTTGCATTCAGCTGACAGGATTGAGCGCTCAAAACCTATCATGCCTCTTTTGAGTTTACTTGGATGATTTAGTTTTATTTCACCACAGGCACTACCCACAGAGAGTGAGTGACTCTTTCCGGTTTTGTTAACCGCCGCAGTTCAAGAGAAGAATGGCCGTGCCGGCGTTTGGACTCCGGGCACCTGACGTGCGAGGCGAGCGTGTTACCACTACTCCACCAATGCACGTTGGACGCATCTGAATTTTCACGTCTGGACGGGTGAACATGTTCACACCTGAGCGATCTGATTGGTGTGCCCGACACTTTTTTGAAACGACGACCCACCAACTGTCCTGGTTGTGACGACCTATTGACCTACCTGTCAGGCCTTCCAGGCCAGGTAGCGCCACACGCGCTTGAAACCTACTGGACTATTTCTTTCGTTACGCCAGGACAGCAGGATGACTGTTCAAACGAGAGTGATGTGAATATGGACAATGCATATCCCGCAGACTCCACAAAAGTTATTAACGAGATTGCATTTGAGCTTGATACGAATGCGTGTCATGGATCCCTCACGTGCTCAACCACTGTTCCCTTTGAGCAAGCAACTCATTGTCTTCAAAGAAGAAAAGTGTGTGCTTTCACTTGGCCCTCTGTGGCTTGATGAATTGAGAGCAGCAGAATAGCCAAAATTTCAATATGTACAACAGCATGGCTTTCAGCATTTATCTGACGCCCTCTCCAAAAAAACACGCCCCGATGGGACCCACAGTGTGGTTCCGGCTAACTCGTTACATAAACTCTTTAGAGTAGTGCTTAGAGGACTGATGTGTGTCGGTGGAAGTCCCATTATACTTCCTAGTCGACATCCCGTGACACATTCGTTGATTAGACACTACTATTGTAACGGTGGATACTACTGATGAGGCATGTCAGTAGTACGTCTTCTAATACGACGCATAATTAGATGTCATGCGTCAGAAATTTGGGGTTATCAGGCGGCAGCCTCAGTAAAGAGACTCGTGCATAGGTGTTTGTGACGCAAGGCAAAGTCGATGAAGAAAGCGAAAAAGTTGATGACACCCTCGCCATCCAGCAGATTTAAACCCAATTACGCTTACACTTCCACCGCTGGGGAATGTTTTGGTCCTTTTTGTACGCGACGGACGACAGTGGAGGAAGCGATCCAGATGTACTTCCTCGTGTCTGACGACTCGTGCTCCTCAAATCCAGGTAGCTCAGTCCTTAATGAGTGACTCCTCTCTTGTCACACTTTCCGGTTTTGTTAACCGCCGCAGTTCAAAGAAATAAATGCCCTGTGGCCAAGGAAACAACTCCACTTGAGTCGAACCAGAACTTAGGCAATAGCAGAAATCGTTAAACTGCGATTCCTTGAATAAGTAGAATGCAATATTTAGGGTTTTATTCTACCCTCGAAGTTTTTGCAGCTAAGCAGCCCTACGACGGAGCGGATCCTCTGACGCACATCCTAAATTGCAATGAAAAAGTGGTTCGAACGAAGGAATCTTTAAAATAAGGCACACGTATTTAAACCAGCGCCGTCTTAAATGAGCAATTGCCAACCAATTGCGTAGGCAGGACACCCAGGTAATTCCCAGAACACACTAAACAAATAGCTGAATCAATGGACGCATCAAGTGTGCTGTACACTTTGCAATATACTACTCGGTGTAAACGATGAATTTCAAGATATTAAATCATTAGGTAAGCTACGGGACAGCCGCTGAGTGATTTTCACCACATTTTGTTAATCAGCATCCCCTGAGTTTTTTTGGCTCATTGATTTTAAGATAACTTCTGTCGCAATAAAGAGTAGCCTCGCAGAGGTTAGACGGTGTAAGCATACGTACCGCTGGTCCAAGCACATTACCTTGGTGAAAGAAGCTTTGTAAGAGAGAAAAACAACTTGTGACTGGAGCTGTATTACAAATCACGCGCGTTCTATCCTTGGGCGTCCTCGTTGTGGTGCTGAGGAACACTAGATCCCACTTCATGGAAGCTTTTAAGTGGTGACACAAACATCTTACAAAGCAATAAGCTTATTCCGCGGTTCCGACATAATGCAACGTTGCATTTTGTGCATAACGAAGAAATTCCAGCCAATCCGACTTCAGCTACCGACAACACGAGAAAACTTTGACTGGAAGAGAGGAGTCGTCCATTTAGAACCTTTTGGTTTTAAAATCAATACATGGTGGCAGTTATGACAGTCCCAGGGAATATGGATGGGAGGGGTTTGTGGAATAGGGTTTTCGGGGTTTTCCATCACTTGGATTGGTATGCTTGTTGATTGGGAGTTTTGCTTGTGTACTGCTGAGTGACTGGGGTTCGTTCGATTTTGTTGTGCGTATTTGTAGTTGCGGACTGCTCTTGCCTGCGAACCCGAAAATAGCCCAAACATTGAATACAACCTCTGGTATACTGTCCCATCGACTGTTTACTAGTAGTAAATATGTTTGCGGAGATCTTGCCGACGGCGGCGTACCATTTTGCTGTGTCGATATTCATATTATGATTTACCCCGTCCATGTAGTGGTTTACATAGAAGTCTTTCGTTAGAACAGAGGAGTAAAATTTCAGATACTTTTAAAATACCATGAACGGAAACAAGTAAATAATTCTTCGCTACCTGCATGAGTATAAAATGTATAGATAAAACAGCGCTCTCCGACAGCTTTTGCATCCACTCCGAGCACATATTACGTCAAGTCACCGTTCGTGGTCATTAACACAGGTAATCTCGTGAGACACTCAAACAAAGCTATGAGAGGACCATTGCACAAGAACAATCCGCAACTACTACTCCGAAGCAATCCAAGCCCCTAATGTAAAACCCGAAGAAGATTGCAAGCCCACAACTACAACAACCAATAATCAACCAACCAATAATCAATAACAACACCTACAACTACTCCTTCTACAACAGAGGGAGACAAAAAGGCATACCCAGAAACAGTCAGCATAATGGGAACCAAACGCCGACGCCTAGACACTGACGAAGACCCCTAAACAGGATCCAATCTGGCTGAAGCAAAACCTGCTCACAAACTTTTCGGCATACACTACTACAGGACAGATATCACCGTCACCAGAAAACAACATCTCACTCTGGCATAAGCCAGGGGACACGGGAATCATTCAGTACTACATCACGTGCCTTTTGTATCGGGTATTCGAATTTTGGACAATTTAAGGACGCTAACAAATTTAGAGACCTCCTTTCAAACTCACAACCGCCTGTGATCACATTCATAACAATAGTGCTTTTATTCGCCTGTCACTTTGTACCATTACAGCAAAGCCTTGGCAGCACGACTCAACAGGATACGCCAACACCCAACCAACCCCGTACGTCTACATTTCCAAGGACTCTCTTGGAATACTCGACACTGCGACATCATCTACACCAATAGACACAACCACCTCGGTAGGACAGCAAATAAAAAAATGCCAGCAATGCATATTGGGTCAAGGACAGTGATCGGGAACTCACAGTTGTCAAAACCCTACACCAAGGACAAACTGAAACATACAAATTCTCACTCGACAACCAAATGAACTGCCTCAAACAGAAATTCCCAACCTGGGACGAAAAACAAGCACATTATCTACCAGGCTTTTCAATCGCACCAAGCAGCAATAAAGACAACGCTCTAAACTTCAACCGGACACGTGGTACAAAGGTGAGCGCGCAAATATCGGTACCGCAAGCTGCACACACCCAGGGTCTTTATAAAACGCTCACGTGTGAAAACACACCAGCCATGAAATTCGGAAGTACCAACCACAGGTCACATGATCTATCATTGAAAGCAGTTCAACCTACTCTTCTCAAGCATAAAAGTCACGACTTTGAAACATTTCTGCGAAATCGAAATGGGTAAAGACATAGCTGTCAGAAATATCAAAATATGTTCTCACACAGCAAAGGATCTGATTGAATTCAGTGAGTCTAACCCATTTTCCAGGTTTCAATGGACGTCTCCAAGGTTGAACCCTGGTTGTGTGTCGAGTGGGTCAGTGGTTTCACACAGAAAGAGCATTGTCTCCCCTCATTCGGTCTTCGGGTGCATGAATTAGGTTGAACAATATCCAACCTTATGGGGGCCATCAAGAATAATTATTTGTTTTACGATCGGGTCTGATTGCGCCTAGTTGGCCTATGGCACTTATTGAAAGCACCGAAAATTCACCAGTGTGCAAAGTAGCAAACCAGTCAAGCTACGGTAGCACACATGCGTGGATCAAAGTGGAATTTCGAAAGATGATAACCACAAACATTGATATGTTCAGCTGAAGAGAAAGAACGAGAGAAAAAATCGAGTGCAAATTATGTATTTGATTGTAAGCTGTGGAAATCAACAAAAACCCAAATGACCAACTAAGCCGATCAGCGTGCTGGAGAACATCGTCTGAACCCGCCTTTCGTGAGGCAATCGGGGGTCGTAAATATGAGGTTAATTGACTTGAAGTAAACCGTGGCGAAGAGGGTTTGCTCCGGCCATCATCTATCAGCCAATAGACACGCGAAAGCATGCAAAGAGTGTATTACGGAAACACTGATACATCAAACCGGCTCATTAGGTTACTCGGCTGAACAACCTGCTTCTTCCGTGTTCGCGCAGCAATTATTCCATTTATTGTCGCATGGTTAACATGTAGTTGATCGTTCCTCATAGGTGTTCTCAAATTTTCCATTAACGACTTAAAGGTTACGCCACAAGCTAGTGGTACGCTCATGCTGAAGGCTTCCTGCAAGAGCCTGAGCGGCCAATTGATTATCTACTTGATATGGGACCTCCTCGTAGATACATAATTCTCTCTCCCTCAACAAAATTCGCTTTCGTTTCCGTCCTCGAAAACATACCAGGCCGGGCTGCATGTGCGCCAAATATTCAACCCAACGGCCTTGTCGACGCGTTTCAAAATTAAACCGTCAGATAGATTGTTCCTGGCACATGGTGAAAATCCAACTAAGTACAGCAAAACCAGTGGATTTGACCACGAGGAGCGAGAAAGTTCCCACTCAGTGCAGATCCCAAACACGTTTAATGAACCAGATCAATTTATTTGCTCAAGGAAAAGAAAACCAACTTGCCACCTTCACAACAATAGCATTTTGAAAATACTATTCAGGGCAATGCCAGTTCACAATTGGAAAGCTACTTTAGTTTGTTTTGTAGCAACTCTACAAGTGGGAATAAAAGCCAACCCAAGTTGAGATAGGCAAACTCAATGCGCCACGCTCCACTCTTGTGTGAGAATGCTGCTGCGTCCAAAACCCAACCAGATCAATGGAATGGGCGCGGTATTTGACATCTCAACTAATTACTCCTTCCCAATTTATGCTTTTCACAGGAATGTTATTCAGCATGGTTATTGCCCTATCCGGCAAGGCCGAAAGCCCAAATTGATAGCGCGTGAATGTCATGGATAACCATGCGTGATAATTCTTCGCTTTCGTGAAGGTATGAACCCAGAGAACTAACTATCTTAAGTCATAGCGTACCAGAGGACCAATGGAACATCGAATACACACCTAATGTATAACGACCACGTGGCAGGTAGGAACCGTTACTTACTAATGGTGTGCTGCCGTTGATGGGGAGGATGAACGCGTGACTCATTTCTGACCGGTGTTTGGGCGTCTGCTGTGACCGAATAAGTCCGCTTCACAGCGGCCCATCAAACATGCCACCCACAAGAGCGAATCGCCTACCAGACCTGCACAGTTAGAGACCGGGTGACTAGTATGCTGACGACTGCTTAGATCACATAGAGGCTTGACCGTCCTGTCTTTGGGCTACAGCAAAACAAACACGCGTGTGTGAAGCAAATCTGCCGGCTGACCATCTACAATACCCCAATGATTCTGGAATACGAGTCTAAAGCCATCACCCTCGTAAGTTAAAAACTAAGATTTTTACCCATTTAATCCGAAAACGCTCTAAGGCCAAAACACTATCAGTGATCCAGGTTTTTACATAGATGGCACGAGACGCTCCAAAGACCGTCTAGGCATCCTAATTAGAGTGCTTTTTCCACGTCAGAACGCTAGGCAGGATTACGAACTCTTGCGATAATCCATTCTGACCAATGAAATACGGTGTCTACGAAAGTTAAGAGGCACTAGCTTCATAGGTGACGAGACAAACTTAAGTCAATTTCGAACGCAATTGGCCATGTAGGGAGCTTCTTACAACGATTGTGAAGGCTGAAAAGCGGGATTTGTGAACAAGATTCGGAAAGTAGCATAAGACCAGACAAGTTCACTGTGTGTCCACACAATACTCCGGTGATATGCGCGTTTGTCTCTGGGGGGATTATTTCATAGAAGGAACCCATTTTCCGGTTCCTCGAGGCACGCACTGAAATGTGGAGAAGCCACATCTGAGCACGATCTACAGTTCACGTTCTGAGACATATTTCGGTCAAAGACCTTCTCATTTTGAATTTTAGTAATAAATATCAATGTAACACGCTACACCGAACGTCTAAACACCTGAAAATTCCTTCACCTATTAAACCCGTAGTGCGTTTTTGTGATACTGTCAAACTGCTACTGTGCAGTCGAACGTTGGACGCGTTTCTTCACCAGCCGCTAATCATCCTCATCACTGACAGTAAACAACAGAGGAGAACACTCGTGTTTTACCACCATTCAAGGAAGCAACCCACAACATGCAAACACTTCCATTGGCCTGTCATCATCATCATCATAGTTGTGTATTGGATTCCTTAGCTGTGTGACTATACGCAATTCAACGAGTCGACTCAGTTCCTTGCCGCACGAGTCGCCACTTTAAACGGTCACCCAGTAAAACTGAGTGATTGAAGCACAATAACGCGCCATTTCGTCTGGACGAGTGAGGAGATTGTTTGTGTCGCAGTTCTTAACTTGGAGTGACAGCAGCGGAAACCTTATTCAGTTAGGTCAAAAAAACCTCGCGGACAATACTTGCAATGCGCAGTTTGCGTAAGCCAACAGGAAGGGACCATGTGCGAGTTTGGGAATTTACTTACTGAATGTGTGTACGTGTGAACTCTCAGAATCAATGAGGGAGAGCGTAAAAAGATCAATATCAAAACAGAAAAGTACGCAAAAAAATAACCTGAGTAAACGTTGTCATCCTGAGTGCGAGGTAGCGAAAGAAAGGGGTGTAAATGGATAGTTCATTGATAACGTTCACGGACCTGGACAAGATAACGTAGGCGGCATTGGGACTCATTGTGGATGACATACTGACTTGTGCACAGCAATGTCTTCTCGTATTTCTTTTCCTCGGAACAAAGCACTTGTACTGGAACACCATCAAATGACAGTTCCTTCTCAGGCACCGGTTCTACCGATTAAAACAACGTGGACAGATTAGCAAATTAATTAAGTAATTAATTGAATTAATCGTATGCCAAGACTCGATTGAAACCACAAAACGGAAGAGAAAGTGTTGCGTATAGCGGACGCTGTCAACATCTCGAAACATCGACACTACTCCTGTCAGTGGTTCTCGGTCAAACACTTCTCCAACCGGTGTTACCTGTAACCCTTCTTTGACCGAATTACAGGGCTGGACGACTGCGCACTCATTCAGTGAATTCCTGGGCTCCATCAGTATTAATTACGGCTCATCAACGCAAGGGCGTCTGAGCATGATGTGTTTGTTCTTTACAACAAGACATGTTCAAAAGACGACGCTACTTGGACGGGATATTTTCGCGGCCTTCTTACTATTACTACAATTGACACCAAATGAAAACAGATGGATGGAATATATACAGAACATACCACGGCGAAGCCATCCCAAAATAACAACACTGTCGAATCCAACCGGAGTAGACGCGTTGAGACGGTGTACATGGTATTCCTTGCCCATGGCAACTTGGACCAAAAAAGTCCAAAAGTTCCCGTCCATGTCTTGCATTTCTACACAAATTAGAAAAAAAATAATCAAAGATAGTAGATTCCTTTGGAAAAAAAGAATAAGTTTTAAGACGGCTTGAATTATTCATGCAGCATCTTAGTGGTTTTTCTTTGGCTGACATTATCTTGCTACGGCCGATTATTATGCTGTTAAAAGATGCGTTGTCTCAAACGAAATTTCCGCACAAAAGGATGAGCATCTCGAGGAAGGACCAAGACAACTGTGGTCGTCAAGCTGACGGAGCCAAGATGAGAGTGAAGGGACACATTCTAAACTCAGCCAGATGATCAAGTTTGAAATGGTGCTGGGACTATACTAAGTGGGAAGCAAGTTGCAACTTGACAGAACACTCCAGAGAGCGCCGTTGTCCGACCTACATTCTACGATGGGATCTGGGAGACCAAGCTAGGGTTTGACTGGTCCATCGATGGCAATGATACCGTACTCTCAATATCTACGTGTGATTAAACGTTTCAGCTTGTTTGTAGTTCTTTACTTTGCTCCTAGTTCGGTAACAAGGCTTTCGTCAAACTTTGTTTACACATTAGTGTGTAGTACCGGTGTTCAAAGCTCTCGTTGTCCTCAGTGACGAGCACCTCGAGGGTCATGCAAAATGCAGGCTGGTGCGTAATGGGAAATTTTAAAGCATCTTTCATGTGTATCATTGGTTGGTTCATAAGCAAGAACCATCCTCTGATAATATGTCGATGAAAATTGGACTTTCATCAGGTGATACAAGAAGAACGCACTATAGGAAGGGTTAGTCCCAGGATAAAAAAAGTGCTCTCTAGTGCACGCATGCAGCACTTTAATGGGGGGTTACTGCAAGCCTAGTGCGACCAGTTTAAAAAGACATCGACTATCTCCCAGCTATCGTGAAACTGGTGCCAGTATCGCTCAAAAATCGGATATGGTTTGTTATGTGATTAGCCAAGAAGCAGACAGCAACAACTTGTGCTTTGGAGGAGTAAACCGGGTCTTTATGTGTGGCTGATCCACGAACTGATAAGGAATATCTGGGCAAGTCAAAGCATGATCCCGGAGACGACAATCGGCGAACAAATCCAAACAACCTGAGTCACCAAGATTCTACTCAAACGAAAACTGACAAAAGAAACAACAACAAAGGTGTGGAAGTCAAACCTTGTGGTGTCCCTAACCGAGTACGGCGAAATTCACTTAAACCTCAAAGGCGGATAGGACAGGGGACAACTGCAACTGCGATTGTCTCCTTTATTCCCCTGTACCAAAACGTTCTTCCAACCTTTTGCACCGGACCATTCTCAGCTCAGCATAGAATAAAACACTGATTGGAACGCGACGCAGTCAAGCCTCTCGCAACTTTGGATACAGTAAACAAATAGGGTGTCCGCTAAAAACACCCGTTCCCTGAAAAGCTTTCTGCGAGATCGCTGCCACCAGCCTACTCGAAAAACAGTTCTAGGACAACTCGGATAGACTAAGATCCATACTAGGAAAGTGAGTCAAGCTACGGATTAAAACAACCAGCCACGCTGTTGTGACTTACCCCGACCGCTAAATCCATAAGCCTCGGATTTGAAATAGATACCAGTCCCAAAAGAGTGAGGCCTGACACGAAGTCCATTGCTCAAAATTGATGCGACTGCCGACGGGATTGCTCCATACCACAAGAGCTTGTGGTTCGTGGTCTTCATGTGAGGGCGGAATTTAACCGCCTGCGCTCCGAGCGAATTACAAAGATAGAGAGGAGAATCAATGGGAATAAAACTAACTCACGCAATAGGAATATAGAGCCAAGGTCTTTCGGACAAGAGAGGTCTTAACTAACAAAAAAGAAAAGCGGTTACTTGATTACCTCTCCTTTACGGGAAACACGCCATGCGTGTACAATTTCGAAAAAGCGAGGGCCGACTGCAGCAAAGTATTCTTCGATCAGTTGTCTGTCCGACGTAGAAGTGTCCAAATAGCTTAAGGTACACTGGAGCGACGCGTATTTCTTGTCTGTCGGGTGCAAACATTTCTGAAAATAATTGCACGTACACCGTGAGGGTTGTGTGTCGTTCAGGCAAAAACAGATTGGGGTAGTGAAAGATTTCTGTTACAAAATCACGCGATCAACAGGATTCGAATGCATTTCAATGACGGCATAATTGAGAGGATCGTCAACAGCCTGACGAACGGAATAACACTCTGGAGATGGGATTCGGGCCGAAATGTCAAAGACGTGTGGACCCTTAACTGGCAGACCACTTCACGAGCCATTCGGTTTAGTCTGGGAAAACGAAGTATTCTCGTCTAACTGACAAATCTGGTCGATTGGCTATCGAAAAAGACGACAGACAAGTGGTTTGTGACAACCGTCAGGGTATCGGCCTAATCAATATTTGTTTTGATTCTGCTCAAATGTTCCGCAAATGAATTAAGTTCATTCACATAGCCGAACCAATGAGGATAACGACCTGGCGATGTTCTTTTTTTCAGATATTTGCTCCACAGTTTCGCCACAAGTTCCAACAGCCTATTATAAGGAATTTCAGTATAAATAACATACAACGATGTTACTAATAAAAGTTTATAGTGTGAATAGCTTTTGCGTCTATTTTTCCTTACTAAGGCATCCCAAAACAAGACTCAAAAACACCTTCTCGACAGATCTGTTTCCTTGCGGGAGCGAAAACCACAAGCTGGTTGAATCAAACTATTAGTAGAGGCGAGGTAGCCTGGTGGAAAGAGCGCGAATTTACTGACCGGAAGGTCCGTGGTTCGAACCCAACCTCTGCCTCTCGACAACCCCATTCTGGCAGTATCTCAGCCCTCGTGCTTCCTTTTGGTGGCATGGCGGCTAGGCACCGAAAGGGTGCTACAGCTAAAAGACAGCAGAAGGTGCATTTGCCATTATCAGAAAACAGCTTATGTGCGTTTGAAATGGAATGTTGCACCACTTCCCCTCCAGCAACACATACCATCGCGCCGTAGCGGACGTTCAAAAAGCCACTTTGATACCATTCAGTTGAGCCAGAACGCGAAATAATGCAAGTCGTATAACAATAAAACCAGTGACAACAGTTGAAAGCTGTGTCTCTAGATATGGGGCTATTGTACGTTGCACCTCTCTAGTGTTCAGCTTCAGTACGCCCGATCCGTGTTGCCACTATGATGGGCCACAACGAAGCTAGCTTAGTAGCCAAGCCAAGTTTATCCTAATATTGCGGGAGTGTCGCAAGTCGCTACAGTCGATCATTATGAATGGTCGGATGAATGAGTCGGATTTCAGTGAAAGGCCTTTCCACAGAGGACTCTGTTTCCTCAAATACTGCAACAGAATGTCCTTCAACATTCTTCCGCTTGCAGTCCTCCACAAAAGAGTACAACAATAAAAGGCGATCCATTCAGAAGAGAACATCCGCATTTAGGAGGGACAACTTCAGAAGTCTTACCAAATGATAACAGGCCAATGAACGTTGGGATCCCAGACCTAGAACCTGCGAGCATTGAAAACATATCGACAAATCAGGTTACATCTACGAAGAAGCTTTCGCACAGTGACCGCTGACCTACTCCCGTGGGTCTGGTCAAAATGCACACGTCTTTCTTGTTACAACCTCTCACATATCAACCAGATATGGCTCCCCGCCATTCCACTTCCGTCATTTTTGCGAACGGGACCAGTGGAATGCGAATACATCCGACAAAACAATTTCGAATATTTATCGCGCAAACATACCTACATGTCTCACACACTGACTCGTGCACACAGAAGGTAGTTACACTAGCGTTGTACCGTGGATTTTTGTCTGTCCAGCTGAAGCAGAACTACTGGTTGTGGGAAATTTCGCCATGAACGGTATGTTATAACAGCACGCAACCGTGGAGTTGGGTCATCCGGAGAGTGTTGATCATGGTTTGATACACTTCTCTGTTAAGAGAAGTGTGATCATGACATTGTTTCAAAAGACGCTTTACAAGGGTTTAACAGTGCTATTACAAACGAACGATGACACAGGGAGGTTGGTGACCAAATAAAAAAAGCCCAATGAACGTTTGGGATTCTGTTCGAAAGAAAAACATCTAGAGCTCGTGAGAGTCAGCAAATCAGGCAGGTTACATCTGCAAAGAACCTTTCCCGTAGTGATCATTCATCAGCATTTAGGAGCCCGCCTGAGAAAGGTTCAAAAAGACTATTCCAGCTGGTAAATTCAGTCAGTATACCTACCACTGGTCACCACGTTTAGCTGGTCATCGTTGCTACCAACATCATGATGGACTTTGACGCAAGTTTCGTAAAGCCACAGAGTTTATCTCGGAGCTTCACCAAGCGGACGTCATTGTGATGAACGCGCACGATGAGCCCACATAATAAAGCAAACGAGATCATCGGAATACGATACACAGCGCAACCCCCCATTATCACACGCCCAAATATACAGTGCCCCCTGTTATGCAACTACAAGCGGGTAGGTACCGAGTGAAGATCTATTGGAACTGACAATTGGGTAGTGCCGATTACCTGTGATGTAAATACACATTTCTTTAAGGTTCATGGGATTGATTCATCTAGTTTGGTTGCACCAGGTAATCAGTATCCAGATGCTATTGCAGCGCAGAACCGATCACACCAGAAACACGACTTACATTTTTTAAAAGTGTCACTTTCCGCTGAATTGTTTGTGCCACTGCAATATCAGTCAGGATATCCAGTAATTCCCGCTTACGTTGTAGCGTGCGGTCATCTGCGATTAGGTGGCTGTATCCTCGACGAAAAATGGGCGGTATGAGAGCATGGAACTGAGAAGACAAACGGCAGACATCACTAGGTCTACTGTTCTCGTCCAAGTTTTCGAGTTCATTCAAGATTTCGGAGGCAGCCTTTATTTGATCCACACTCAGCTTCTTGAGTGGTATTTTGCCCAGATCTAGGAAACAGTCAGCATAAGGTCGTTTCTGAGCAGCGTGTATTGTGGGAAACTCCCTTAAGAAATATTCTTATGGAAACAGTGCCCACGTACTATCCACTCCAACGCAGAAAAGGTGTGTTACAATAAGAAAACGGGTCCTTCAATGAACTGATAATGATAGGTAGTCTTGAGATTGCCAGCCAAAGATGAAACAGACTGACACCATTTTCCTCAATGAGGGATTTGTTTTAATCACTCGAAATACAGGTTACGAGAGTTTGGTATCAGTTTAAGCTGACTAAAGATCCGACATCGTTTCAAATTTACAAATATTTTAAGACAGTTCCGACTAGGATAAATTGAGAATTACTCAGCCACTTGATTGGAATTGCTATCGGTGGGCTTGATTTCCTCGGAGCCACTCGGAATAAAACCGGGAAGCCAAGTGGAGTATTTCAGTGACGAAAGCTGAAACAAAACTTGTAGGACATGCGGGGTCCTTTGATAATAAAAAAGCCCCCGTTGTGGAAATCACCTTTTGGTTTGTCTCAGAACTAGGTATTTGTCACAATCTATTTTGTTCTTGTGCCTATGACAGTTCGGCTACTTAGCAATCCACAGGGGAACAGCTGCAGTGTCACCGCTAAGTACTCATCACACCAATAGACCATTCACCTCTATCTACTAGCCAAGAACCCCATTTTCCGTTGACACTGTACCAAGAACTACCGGCTAACCATGCTTTAAACGCTTTCGAATCGCAACAGATCAACCAGAGGGGTAAAAAAAACAATAGGGAATTCGTGATCTCGTCAACACAGTAATGTTCACAATTCCATAACACTTTCCCCTTGATTTTGTGAGACTCGCATTGTATCAACTTTTAGCCAGACTGAAAGGGCCTTAACCTGGTCGTCCGCTAAGAACCACGTACTTGTCATACAGTGGTTGTAGCTGCCACAGTTTCGTTCACCGATGTTTTGGGGAGGTGGGGTGGGTAGTTGCGCATTGGAGGCGGGAGCTGATAAATTGGTGCGTAAACACAGCCTGTCTGGGCTTGAGCAACCTGGCAGTATTCCAGTCCTCGTGCTTCCCTCGGGTGGCATGGCAGTTAGGCACCGAAATGGTGCTACAGCTGATCGATTTACAGCTAAACAATTTCGTCCATCGATGATTTGGGAAGGTAGTGTGGAGTTTTAGGCGGGGAGTTTAGGAAGGCAATAGGTCGGATGCATAAGCGCCATTCAGGGCGCGACCGGGCCATGTCTGACAATGTCTCTAACCTCTGTGTCCCGTCTCGAGGTCCTCTTCCAGAGGGACAGCAATGACCAGCGCAGTTGAATTTACTGGTAATAGCTTTCACACTTCGCTGACAAGTTATTGTTTGACCTCTCCCGGCTCGTCTCCTCCCTTTACTTGGTTGTACGAAGAGACCTATTCGAGGAATTCGGCCGACTGGCATACGCAGAACGGGGCCAAGCCAGCGCAACCTATGGAGAACGAGCAGCTCCTCTGTTGTGGGCGGTTTATTTCCTCCGAAAACCAATCGAGGCACTTCAGCATTGCTGATAGGGTGTTCTCACCAGACTCCGGCAACCACCGCAGACATTGATGTTGAAACACTGAAAGCTCTTTGACGATCTCAGCGCACAGCGGCCAGGTTTCTGATCCGCATAGTAATATGGGACGTACCGCAATATTGTAAACTTGACCCGTGACGGATAAGCTAATGCCACGCCTATGATGCAGCTCAACAAAAGCTACTCTGGCCTTCCAAATCCTGATAGAAATATCATATTTTGCGGGAGCACCAAGACTAATACAGCTACCCATCTCATTCGGTTCATCCGCATGCATGAGGCTGGAGTTTGAGTCTACTCAATCTTGTAGCAGCTCTTTACACTTCGCAGGTGTGGAGCGCATGCCAAACGGTGAGGCAGATTTACCTAGACTATTTGATATTGTTTGCATCATCACGTTGTCAGACCCATGAAGAACTATGCAGTCTGCGTACTCAATTTCTGCGAGCGGACGCCCAGGAGGCACTTCAATCCCACAGGTATTGGAGGCTGATAGTGAGCCTTCCATGATCGTATCAATGATGAAGTTGGAGAGGAAAGGTGAAAGAGGACAGCCACGCCTGATACAATTTGGGCGAGAGGTTCTTGTAGACCTTCACACCACCGCGCGAGTGGACGTACAGCACCTTGAGGTGGTCTAGGAGTTTATGGAGGGAGACGTTTGGTCTACTAAAGCTGCCATATTACTTGACCGTCCAAAGAGTCAAAAGCAGCTCTCAAGTCAAGGAACACAACCATTGTTGGTTGCTAGAAGCAGTGTCGCTGTTCTAGAATCTGTCGGAGGGTAAATATTTGATCGATGCAACCCCCGGCGGAACGGAAACAAGCTTGATTTTTACGAATCTGTCCCTTCATGTGTTCAATCCACGGTCAAAGGTTACCACCAGGTACATCTTCGATGTCACAGTTACCAGGTTGATACCACAGTGAATTTCACACAGCGTCTGTGCACCCTTTTAAAAAATAGGAATAAATGTCGACATGTCCCATTCTGCAGGCACTTTCCCTTCGTTCCATATCGCACCAATAAGCCTTGTCAGATGGGTCACCAGGAATTCTCCGCCCGGTGCCTCCTCGCGTTTCAATATGGATATTTGGTACTTTACTTCCTCCGACGGGTGATTAGGGTTTACATTCCATTCGCCCGTATGCACTACTGCCACAGGTTGTATCGCAGAAGGTCAGCTAAACTCTTCTACGATGTGTTTGGTGCATCCTTCCAGTCGACGTTTTTGAGAGTGAATTAATAATCCGCCCTTTCACCTATCGTTTCACTGACTGCTGCTTGCCTAGGCTCAGTCGACCGTATCGGCGCACGACTGTTTCCGTTAGCAAAAGCCTTCTCCATAACCCGAGCTATCGATGTCCACCAGAGCTCTAGGTCTTTCCTTAATCTTTTTGCTATTTGGCGTTTGAGGGATTCTGGCGCGCCGCGCTCTATCCACATGCTCAATATCAGGACGGTACTGATTTACTGTGAAGAGTTGATGGGCTAGCTCAGATCGATACTGTCGATCTATGGTAAATGGCGGATTGGCATGCTTCTTACTGAGTTGCGTGGGCCTGAGGGGAAACGAACTGTTGGGCGTGTGCGCACCATCAGAATCAGGTTGTGCCCCAGAACGAATTACATTCTAAAATGGTGAGTCATTCCAGCGGGGAGATGGGTAGCTACTCGCTGAAACCGGTTGGTTTGATGAAGCAGCGCCACTTACTGCACGGATGGGCCATGTCTCCAAGTGTCGCTAACCACTGATGAGTCAAATCACGAGGTCCCCGGCTAGAGGGACAACAACTATCAACCTGACTATCCATTGATTAGTTTTTCGTGTGTGTTTACATGGGTGTGTGAGTTACATGTCTTAAACCTATACAGCGTCATCAACTGGCCGATCACTGAAGTTCGTAAAACCAGCGTTAATCGGATGCACCCAGCACACCCCTTTAGTCCTTCGGAGACAAAAAGGATTAAAAAACCTGATCTCCGTCCATTGTCCGGTCACAGAGACCACAGTTCGAACTCACTGAACAGTCTGTACCTCACCGTCGTTGTGCTGCTTTCGCCAAACGAACAGGCATCACGCAGGTGTCATAACTGCTAGAGATCGGAAAAATTTACTTGGCCTTCCCGATTCGAGAACTGGGATGACCTCCACGCAGTCCGCCAGAGCATCCATAAATGTCCAGGTAAGCAAATTTACCTAACAACTCGACAAGATAGTTTGCAAGCACTAACACCGGTCAACCGCCATTTCTTCAAGTATCTCCAGACAAGTGTAGGAGAGGTCATGAGGACGAGATGGGGGAGAGATGGCTCAAGTGGTTAGAGCGCGAATTTACTGACCGAAAGGTCCGTGATTCGAACCCGACCTCTGCCTCTCGACTTCCCCTGTCTGGGCTTGGGCAACCTGGCAGTATGCCAGCCCTCGTGCTTCTCTCGGGTGGCATGGAAGCTAGGCACCGAAAGGGTGTTACAGCTGAACAGTTTTTTTCATGAGGACATAATCTTGGAAGGCGGACCGCACCAACAACACCTAAACTCTTCTTGATCTCATTCACGAACACTTCTACCAAGTTATACGCTGTGCACCTCGCGCGTTGTTCCATTATAAAGGCGAAACAATGTCCGTCTCGGTAGGCAGTGCTTTGCCGTGGGTAGTTCATTGTGCTGAGTGATTTCAGTGACTGGAGTACCCATCTCGTAACCAAATATCCGCTTTATGATTCCGTTGTCACAATCTCTGGCGCCATCCGACACCAGCATCGGTGGGCGAAAGCCTGAAGGCGATTCACAGTCTCTTGACCCTCCGTTATGGAAGGAGACATGTACTGAAGGAGATAAGATGCACTAACACCTCCCGACACACAACGCTGCCATGCAGATGGGCTTTCGCAAAGAAGGGATTTGTTTGAGGGTTCTAGTCGTCTTAACATTAAAACTTTTAGAAATCCTGATTTCCAAGGCGCGTTCGACTGGGTTGACCGGACCGTTCTCCTTGATAGAGAAATCCTTGACCGAGAACTATGTATCCTCAGACTTCCAGGCGTGCGAGAGTATAAGGAGGGCTCTCCAGAAGCTTCCGTACACAAAGCGGCGTCAGTCATGGGTGCTCACTCTATCCATTCCTATCTACTGTCATGATCGATGAAATACTGGGACGAACGCCAGAACGTCTCAAAAAACCCCGTGTTCAGACCGCATGAAACGAAAACTTTGTCGATTCGGAAAACGCAGATGAGGTCGTTCCCGTCTTCGAAAAAGACAAGAAGGCGCAGATGTGTAAGATGAACTGGCCAGACATCCCGTCTTTTGGCGCGAACTATTCACCAACGAAGTGCACGTTCATGCTCCTGGACATGCAGTCATTGGAAACGCCACGTAAAAGCCATGGAGAGGCATTTGAAGCTGTAGAGAATCGTACATATCTTGAAAGTTGTATTAGTTCAGATGGCACTGACAGATGAGGTGAATGCACGGATCTCCAAAGGTCCGGTCGCGTTTGCTAATTTACAACCCTTACGGTATCAAAGCGGAATATCCCTGAGTCTCAAGGGACATAGTTATCAAGCTGCAGTACATGTTGTGTGGCTGAGACTTCGCTTGTGCGATCAGCGGAACTGAGATGTTTTCAGGTGTCCGACAACCGTTGTCCCACAACCATAGCTCATGCGGGTTGGTGTCGGCGAATCGACAGAGGCAATTAGAAAGCACAGTTGGGATGTGCAAGTGGGACTTCCATGTAGGCATGTGTCTAGCACAAAAATTGCGACTCCGGCGGGACTCCTCATGCATTAGAAGCAGTCCATGGACTAATACTCAACCTTTCAGAGTGGTCCAAGCAGAGAGGTGGCCAGTCTATGACGCGAGAAGAGAGTACGAAAAAGATTACGCAAAGTCTGTTCTGTCGATGCGACGCGTCTTCCAGTATAGGGGCTGCGTGATTCCCACTATACCTGGTTGAAGAGGCTGCAAGACCTGGTTATTAATCAGTCAGTGGCTTCTTGTTCGGTTTCTATCCATATTACCTGAATGAGTGTCTGGGGGGTCTAACTGCCTCAGAACGGTTGTAGTAAACTAACGCCAAGTCCCTTCCCCATCCACCTTCATTCTTTTCTTCATAATAAGGCTTTTAAATAAATCATCGTTCTTCTGCGAAGGGTGAATCAGTGTTGAACACTGGTGTCACGATGCCGACAAGAACGAAGCACACCTGAAGTCAAGGGACACCAGAATCGAGTCGTTTGCACATACGGTGTTCCTCTAACACTTGACGAAGTGTGAAAATCTGGTCAACGAATTTACTAGCCGGAAGGTCCGTGGTTCGAACGCTGCCGCTGCCCCCACCCCAGACTTCCCCTGTCTGGGCCTTGGTAACCTTTTAGTACCCCAGCCCTCCTGCTGCCTTCTGGTGGCACGGCAGTTAGGCACCGAAGGGGTGCATCAGCAGAACGATTTCTCGGTGCGCACCGCCTGGTGTCGGATGATGCGTCGGGCTGTGTTGTAGAAGTCGTCAGGAGGAATCTGCCCATAGGCCTCCAGCAAAGACATGGTCCTGTCATAGATCCAACGTTTGGGTAAGGTTGACAAACAGAGGTTCCGGCTTTGAGTAGTGGCCGTTTGTATCCGACATCGGACCGCTCGGCAGGCGTTCAAGGAGCCGGTACTGGTAGTTTCGTCTGATTCCTAGGTCCACTAGCTTCTCAATGGCTACGCGACATGTGTGCGTTTTACGTAGACCTGAAGAGCGCAATGAAAAGCAGCAGCGTACAAGTGAATTGTCGGAGTCCATGCTGGTATTCCACAGGGAGGGGCAGGCAGTGATCGGCCCTCGCCACCAGTAGCTGATGACAAAGTGGTCTATTTGGATTCGTAACTAGTTCGTTGGTGGGCACCACGTTCTCAAGTGATTCCCTCTGTTTCGGAAATTGGTATCGTAAACGAACAGCCTGTGATCGGCACACATCTGAGGCGGGCGTTTTCCGTTGTCCTTGCGTCTCATATCCAAACCAAGACGACCAACCAATCAGGTCTCAGTAACGCTTAGCCTACCTACCTGGGTGATCATGTCACCCATCACAACGATGTCGGAGCATTTAGCCCAGCATGTAGAGCGTCACAGAAACTGTCCTCGGCAGATTCAGAGCTATAGTCAGCTGGGGCGTGAGTAGGGAGCGATGGACCTCGCTATCTTTAGTTTCTCTCAAAAAAGTTGCTCAACGAACCGCACGGAGACCACTCTCAATGGGTATCCAACTGAGGAGAGAAAAGTCCGGCCGGTCACTCAATACAAAAACCCACCTGGCATATCTAGCTGGAAAGGTCTCTGCATCACCAGAGGTGCGCAGCCAGAACCTGGGAGAGGGCGACAGGATAGGTTATTTAAAGTGCTTTTGTCCTGCATCCGTGTTTCTGACAGACAGCAGACATGAATACAGAGGGAATCCAGCGTACGAACAAGAGTTACGTTTTTTCCTGCTTGCTTCAGTGTGTGGACATCGAGGGCGGTTAAATAGGCGTTTGAAAACAGACTCTAAAGCCTTCAGGATTGTTTCTGAAGTCGGGCGTACAGAAGCTGCAGCTGAGTTTGATGCACGGCGAACAAAGCGGTCAGTCCTGGTAATAGGACCTGCAGGTTAGAGGAGAATGTGAAAATGCAAGAAGGGAGGCGTCAGCAATAGCACGTTTTCGCTCACCCACCCAGGTGTATGCAGAAGGTGACGCAGGTGACAGTATGCGACGGCTGATGTGGCATGAGCGTTGTTAGCTATCAGTATCATGGTTGTGCGTAGGCTAAGATACAACCACGGCACCCAGAGCCAGATAGGAGGACGGCTGGGGGGTCCTCAACCAAATCCTCTGGCTCAACAGCCGGACCGCAAAACAGCAGGTGGCTGCCTGTTCACCAGTACAGGAGTACGCGCATCGCGAACACGTTTGGGAGCGCACTAGATTTTCTGGGGTTTTATTCATATTTCGGCGGCCATGAGTGACAGTTGGAAGATCACCGTGTGGGTGTTGGGGCTGCTTTTTGTAACGCTTCCTTCCTCAGGATACGGCATTATGGTTGTTTCCACAAATACGGGCATGTTGGGTTTACCTCCAGACCACTCCACATTACGTTATACGAAGGCATAATTCTGTCCGTCTGGTTGCACAACACGAGCCTTCCTGGCACGGTCGTATCATGCTGGACGGACTCCCAGTCAATATAGCCTGTGAAATTATTGCAACACCTAAAGTCAACCACAATAACAAAGTGGTAGCTTTTGGTTGGCGCTGCGGAAAAGGAAAAAAACGTTGAGCTCTAGATAGTGGTTAGGAAACGGAGTTACTGACCAGAAGGTTCGTGGTTCGAAACCAACCTCAACATCTCGACGACTCCTATCTAGGCTGACCGGCTTGGCAGTATCCCAGCTCTCGTGCTTCTTCACAGTGGCACACCAGCTAGCCAACAAAAGGGTGCTACAGCTGAACAACTATTTATTTTGTTAGTTTGGGTACAAAGTGATCATTAAATGCAGATATTGAAGGGTTCAAGTGATTCCAATATTTATGTAGAAAACTTACCGAGATCATATTCAATCATGAGGTTTTCGAAAATTTCGGGATTGAAAATTCTTTCTACCAGTTCCTGAGTCATTTCGTCGAGCTTGGAAGGGGGACACATCTGGAAACAAGCAGGACAAATGAGGAAATGGACAATAGGACTCACTTCGGTACTAACACGGTCCGGCGGGGTGACGGGAATATGCTTTTCAGAAGCATCAGTCACGTCAATAATAGTATACTTTCCAGGACGGCATTTGAAGTTAGCTCGTTCGCACCACTTATTCCCGGTTTTGTTGGCGAATTTCTGTTCGAAACATTCCACTGCAAAACGAAGCTCCTTGAATGGACCGACCTCATATGATCCTCCTACCTTACCCTAAAGCCGAAAGTAGAAGAGATGAATAGCTTACCATACGACCCCATCTGACCCAAACAAAGTAGTTGGGCGGTTTTCGTTCTACAATGACCAACTGCATAAGAAAAAAGTTGACGCTATTGTTAACAACATTTGGCCGATTCATTGTGCAATTATAATCTCCGTGGATCCTACAGCTCATCGTCTTGATTTAAACATAAGGGAATAGTCGATGCTGGGTCTTACCCTATGTGCAATAAAATGCGTATCAACTTGGTGATTTTTTATCACACCAACCTTTCCCACACCTTATAGGGAACCATAAACGGAATTAAGATAGGTACTGAAATTCCGCTTCTTCCGGGTGAGCTTTTTCCCATCAACTCTCGCTTGTTTTGCGGGAAGTTTGCTCGTCGGCGCAGCGCTTGTCACTTTTCGCTTGGTCGGCATTCCGTAGGTGCAACGAAGACAGAATGGACGTTGGTCAATGAACCAGTAGCTGAAACAAGGAAGTGTGAGTAGAATTAACGGCCCGAACAGAGTGAGGGGTGAACATACGTGAATAGGACAAGCACGAAACCGTTGCGAGATGGTAAAATTCACAAGCCCTGGCGCGGTCGTAAGGCTTCTTGGGGCAAAATCTCAGTCAATGTAGTTACTCAGCATTCGATTGATAGAGGGCAGTAAACAATTCCTCTGAGCCCCATTGCCGCAGTGATATCGGGTAAGCGGTTATCGAAGTCGATTTCGGCACCCCTGCTATCTCTGATATTCGCCTGTGTGCCCTAAATTAGTCCTTCGCTTCTTCGATCATCACATACTGATGACTCTGCGTGACAGCCCGTTCATCGTCCACAGCATGCACTCAATCTTCTTGGCCTCTAAGCCGACGACGGTTGGGTAGCGGTAAGTCTATAAGGATTTCAGTATGAATTGACTGGTTACGTCCTTCTTTCTTCGTTGTCACGTCATGCACTGACCTTTTCCCAGTCGTCTCCATACGATTCAAGCATAGGCGTGGTGGACTCTACGAGGCAAACAGTCCTCTGGCATACGAAGCACATGGCCTAAACAACAGCGCGTGGCCAGATGGTCTACGTACGAAGAATTGTTTCTCCTGAACACTGATATAACAGGCTTACTCGTCTGATGCTCAGATCAGACTCGCGCAATGCTTCAGAGGCACCGATGTTCAAATAGAGGGTCACCGAAGATCTTCCACATACACACAAGCTGTCTCCGATACACAAGGCAGAACAGATCAGACCGCGAGATTGTGCACCTTACCTGTGACAGTCAACCTGATGTCATGGCAGCGCCAAAACTGCTCAAGGTAGGCAAATGCTGACTTAGCCTTCCCAATTCGGAAGTGATTTCTTTCGCCAGTCCGTCACGGTCTGATCGGCTCCCAAGGTAAACGAACTAACCTACTACATAGATTTGCCCAAATGCAGCCATGAGATTCGGATCGGATCCCACGCAATCTTGCAGCAGCACTCCACATTTTACAGGTGCGAACCACACACCTAACTGTGCTGCAGAATTATCTGGGATATCTAAGATAGTTTGCATTTCTAAACGGTCTGATCCAAGAAGAGAAACACCGTCGACATATTCAATGCCCGTAAACGAACACCCCAGGTGAATTTCGACCCCCGAGGTGAAGGTAGGTGAAGATTCAAGCAGTATATCAACTTCGGTGACAGGTGACATCCCTGCCTGACACCACTAGATAATGGTGAACTCAGGAGAGAATCTGATGATGATGATGACTTTAAAAGAGATAAGAATATGGAAGGGACACCATTCACCGCAGGGTACTGCCAGTTTCTGACGATCAACGGAATCACAAAATGATTTGAGATGAAGAAACACGACCGGTGTTGGTCACCCGAAAGTGAAAAATAGCACCCCTTTGGTACCTAGCTGCCATGCCACCAGAAGGAAGCACCAGAGCTGGGATACTGTCAGGTTGCCCAAGCCTAGACAGGGAGAGTCGCGAGGCAGAGGTCGTGTTCGCTTTAACCACTTGAGTCATCTCGCTCAAAAGTCGCCCGAGAGTGACACAGATCCAACAATTACCACAAGGTGAAGATGCGGCCACAGCCAGCGTGATTTTCGCAAATCTGATCCTCCCAATGACTGATCAACCCGCGCAGGATAATGCTAAGGAACACCATGGAAGCAATAGCCCCAAGCTGATGCCTCTATAGTTTCCGCGCGACGTCTTTTTTGAATATTGGGGTCAACGTCGGACCGCTCTATTGTGCTGGAAGTTTCCTCTCATTCCAGATAGTCTGTAGCACGGTCGTCAGGCCATCAACGCCGAACGCGTCAAATTCTTCGAAGAATGCAGGATAAAAACCATCTGATCATCGTCACAATCATCATCATCATCATCATCACCGACAGCTAGACAACAATGTTCAACACTGACGAAAAACAACTGACGCTTCGTCGCCGAACGATGAGTTATTTGAAAGCCTTATTATGAAGAAAGGAATGAAGGAGGATGGGGAAGGGACTTAGTGATAGCTTACTACAATTATTCCAAGGCGGTTAAACCTCCAAACACTCATTCACGTAACCTGGACAGAAACTGACAGCAAGAACGCTACTGAGATTGATTAATACCTATATCTTGCAGCCTCTTCAACCATGTGTAGTGGGAATCACACAGCCCCTATTCTGGGAGACGCATCGCACCGACAGCAGACTTTCCGTAATCTTTTTCAAATCCCCTTCCTTCGTCATAAGTTGGCCACATGTCTGCTTGGGCCACTCTGAACTGGGCATGGAAAACAACACTCTCTTCGGCATGAGCAATACATGGCCTAACTAATGCAATTTTTGTGCTAGACACATGCCTACATGGAAGTCCCACTTGCACATCCCAACTGTGCTTTCTAATTGCCTCTGTCGATTCGCCGACACCAACCCGCATGAGCTATGGTTGTGGGACAACGGTTGTCGGACACCTGAAAACATCTCAGTTCCGCTGATCGCACAAGCGAAGTCTCAGCCACACAACATGTACTGCAGCTTGATAACTATGTCCCTTGAGACTCAGGGATATTCCGCTTTGATACCGTAAGGGTTGTAAATTAGCAAACGCGACCGGACCTTTGGAGATCCGTGCATTCACCTCATCTGTCAGTGCCATCTGAACTAATACAACTTTCAAGATATGTACGATTCTCTACAGCTTCAAATGCCTCTCCATGGCTTTTACGTGGCGTTTCCAATGACTGCATGTCCAGGAGCATGAACGTGCACTTCGTTGGTGAATAGTTCGCGCCAAAAGACGGGATGTCTGGCCAGTTCATCTTACACATCTGCGCCTTCTTGTCTTTTTCGAAGACGGGAACGACCTCATCTGCGTTTTCCGAATCGACAAAGTTTTCGTTTCATGCGGTCTGAACACGGGGTTTTTTGAGACGTTCTGGCGTTCGTCCCAGTATTTCATCGATCATGACAGTAGATAGGAATGGATAGAGTGAGCACCCGTTACTCACGCCGCTTTGTGTAAAGAAACTTCTGGAGAGCTCTCCTTATACTCGTCCGGAAGTCTGATGATACAAAGTTCTCATTCAAGTTCACTGTCAACAACGTCCGTAAGCGGTTTCGTTTTTCCCTCAGAATTCTTTCGCTGTTCGATCTATTTACAGAGTTCACACGTGTCATTTGTTAATTTTTTCACTCTAAAATGACCTTTGCGTGATAACCTCCGTCACTTTTCACTCAGTATACCCGATCTCAATCATGACCCAAATCAATACAGGCTTCTCTCTACAGCCATCGATGGACCACAGATGTGGGCGAAACGGGTGTCCGTCGAATGTTAGAAGTGGTGTGCAATGCCACACCTGCAACGCCTGGTGTAATTTAAATGCAAGGGATTTACAGGACTACCAGGTAAGCCAACAACGCAAGCACAACGCGCGAGGTGGACAGTGTATAACTTGGTAGAAGTGTTCGTGAATGTGATCCATAAGAGTTTAGGTGTTGTGTCCTCATGACATCCACACTTGTCTGGGGATATTTGATGAAATGGCGGTTGGTCGATGTTAGTACTTGCAAACTATCTTGTCGAGTTGTTAGGTAAATTTGCTTACCTGGACATATATGTGGACTTTGGCAGACTGCCTGGATATCATCCCAGTTCTCGAATCGGGGAGGCCAAGGTAAATTTTTCCGATCTCTAGCAATTATGACACCTGCGTGATGCCACTTCGTTTGCCGAAATAAACACGACGAAGGTGAGGTGCAGACTGTTCAGTGAGTCCGAACTGTGGTCTCTGCGAACGGACGACGGGTGGAGATCCGGGTTTTGATCATTTTTGTCCCCGAAGGACTAAAGGGATGCGCTAGGTGCGTCGGATTGGCAACGCTGTACTTCGTCGGTTGTGACTTCGAAGGGATGTCAGACTCCCTATTAAAGGGCGAATCTGAAGTGTTTCCATGTGCTTGCTTTCCGTTGTAATGCCATTTACCTCAGCTTCGTTCTCGGTCTGAGCCTCCCAAGCTAGCGTTCACGTCGAAACAAACATCAAATGTGCACAAGGTATATTACCACCCAAAAGGAGGTCAAGAACAATCGTACAGCGCTTCATGTATACAGGGTAATTGGCGACAACGGCAAATCCTGACGCCTACTGGATGCGCCATTGGCAACCGGCACTTGACCAATACTGGGTCCTGATTGGCTGTTGTGTATGGACTTTCGACCAATCAAACCGCGACCTGAGGCCGGACCGGCAAGCGTCCCGATCTTCGGGCCAATCTATTTCTGGATAGGATTCTCGGCCGTAGCAGCACCTAAATGCGAGCGGTAAATTGGGATCCGTGTGGAATTCCGCCTAACATCTCCCCCTTAGTTTTTTTGACGTAGCTTCGAAGTCGAGGGTTCACTTGCAGTGGTCTCACTGGCTTTCGGATCCTGTCTGTCCATCGTCGCCGTCGTAATCCGCGGTCGGGATAGGCCTCCGAGGAAACAGCTGATGGATCTTCTGGGATGGTGCAGAGATTAAAGGTGTCCAGAAGCTTGTCTAACCTCAACCCTGTGAGAAGGATCCGCGCATCTGTCGGCCGGATTTCGTTTGTGTGCCGTATCCACCTGAATGGGCCAAACTGAATCTCGTAGAGCACTCTGCCGCGCCGGCGACGGATGAGTCCTGGAATCCATGTAGGGTGTCTGCCGCTGTAGTCGCCGGAGAGTGTCATGCGGTGTTCTAGGCTTCCTTCGAGGCAGTGCCTCTCCTGATGACACTCGGTCAGTTGAGTTGGGATTTGGCATCGCTCGATGTGCCAGCAGGAACCTTTGCGAAATTTCATCCGTTGGTCCTTCCCCCTGGATTTCTGAAGAGCCCGCTTCAGAGTGTCAACGGATTCACGGATTGATACACAGGAGCGAGGCTTTTGCCCAAGTTTCCCGGGTCGGTTTTGTTCTTGTCGTTCAGCAGCTGTCGTTCACCTGAAAGGCACAAGTGAAAAAAGGCACAAGTGTAGCACTGCTCTTTAAGTTCTCAGCGCGGGGCAGTATGTTTGCCAGCGCGAGGACTCGCGTAAATAAGTGTCTAATAGTGTTTTGAACTGAGTTCTAGAGGGAGCGTGGACAACCGTCTCAGGAAGGTCATTCCACGCAGCAACTAACCGAAATGAGAAAAAAGGTTGCCTAATAAAGGTGTGCGCTCATCTTCTTACCGTGTCCCCGCCGTGTTTGCTGGGTCAACGGTGAAAAACCTGTTGGCCAAGCCTTGTTCAAACAGGGCGTAAGTAAGAATTAAGTCCCCTCGGAGGCGACGATACTCCAAGGGAAAGAGGTCGAGCACCACGAGACGCGTTTCGTAGTCCATGGACTTGAGACCGGCAACCATTTTCGTAGCAGCTCGCTGGACACGCTCAATGAGGATTACGTCTTTCGTGCGTCCTGAGTAGACAACCGGGTTGGCATATTCAAGGAGCGGTCTGACATAGGCCCCATAGAGTATTTGGAAGTCCGTGCGAGTAATACGAGAGAAGGTACGCCGAATCATCCGTAGAACAGCGAATGCCTTCTGAGCCGATTTCTCAAGGTGCAGTGAGAAGGACAGGTTTGGAGAGAGCCAGATACCCAAATCTTTTGGCATCTATCCTCGTGATGTCTTCTGGTCCTTTCTCACCATGCATGACAAAGGAGTTCGCTGAGTCTCCTCCAAATGACATATGGACGCACTTTTCGTCATTCAGAGGAAGGTGCCAGTCCAACGACCACTGCTTTGCGGCGTCTACATCAATTTGGAGGGCACTGGCATTGGAACTCCACGATTTCAAGTCGTCCGCAAAAAGTAGACATGGACTTGAAAGAACATCTGGAAGGTCATTGACGTATATCAGAAACAGCAAAGGTCCCAAAACGGAGCCCTGAGGAACTCCAATGGAGACCGGCGCCGCAGAAGAGTAGGTCGAGCCTACTTTCACTCGGAATGATCTGTCTGATAGGAATGCCTTGATCCAGTGTAGGATTTTCCCTTGAATCCCGTAAGACTCGAGTGGAGCAGAGGGACGTGTGGGACTCGATCAAATGCTTTTGAAAGTCGAAAAATATGGCATCCGATATGAGTCCCTCGTCCTTGGCTTGGGTTAAGCTGTCCATAAATACGAGCATGTTCGTCACGCAGGAACGGTTTGGGAGAAATCCGTGTTGAGCTTGAGAAATCAAGTTGTTGGAAGTAAGGTGATCTAGAATGGCTCGCTTCAGAATGCGTTCCATCACCTTGCATGGCACGTGAGGCTTATAGCCTGTAGCTGCAGGCGATAGTCGGTCACCAGTTTTGTAGATTGGCGTGACAATCGCTTCCTTCCAAACAGAGGGAAGGTGGCCTTCGTCAAGCGACTGACGAAACAGCAGATGGAAATGAGTTGCCAGTGTGTACGACGTTTCCTTCAGGATCCTTGGGTGGACTTCGTCGGGCCCCAACGCGCAGAATGGGTTGATCTTGTGCAGGAGTTGACGAATGTCCTCCACCGTGAATACCAAGTCGGTTAGAGGCCGTTCGTAGGTACGCCTTGACAACGTTGGATGTGACGAGGACGCTGGGACTGAATACAGACCTGCATAGTGATCTCTGTAGAACTCAGATACCACTATTGGGTCACTCGTGGGTTCCCCGTTCCTGTCCCTCAGGGAGAACGCGGATGGTTTGTTTCTTCGGCGATGCCGCATGTATTTGAACAGCACATTTCTGTTCTTCCGGGCGAGGTCTAGAATGGTGGCTTGTTTTCGTATGTTCCATTGGCGGATTTCCGATTTACAGCGGTTCCGCATTTTACGAAATGCCAGCTCATCTTCTGTGTCTCCTGTAGTCAACTTTTTGAGAAATAGTTGTGACCTCTTTTCCAGAAGACGCCGGATCCTTTTGGGTAGTTTACGGCTCGTCCCGACTGCGTGCTGGTGTTTTTGGGACGAACATCGCGTCAGCCTCGTGAACTTTCTGGACAATAGTCCTATATAAGTCTTCCACTGAGGCTGGTCCCAGTTTAACTTGGTTAAGAAGTGTTCCGCCTGGCCGTTCGATTGTTGGTGAAACGCCGGCGAGCGGACATGAGTTATGCCATACTCCCGACAAAAGTCCGCGATCGTCGACGACGTGAACTGACTGCCGTTGTCGGATACAATTTTCTCTGGCGTTTCTATGCGGCTGAACGGTCGTCGGAACCCCAGGGCTCTAGTGGCGGCTGTGGGGCCGTTCACCAGAAGAATCTCCGGCCATTTGCTTTAAGCGTTGACCACTACCAAAAGGCGTCGGCCACCCAATGGACCTACATAACAGATATGAAGAGGATACCAGACTTCGGTTGCGGCCACGACCGTAGGTAGGCTTTCATGGGTGACTTGGATGCCTCAGTACACCGCAGGCAAGATCTTAAAACTTGCTCGATTTCGGGGTCCATCAAGGGCCAGAAGACGTAACTCCAAGCAAGGGCCTTCATCCTGTTTATTCCCGGGTGCCCGTTATGAAAGTGATACAGGGTGACTGGTTGTAACTTCTTTGGGATGACAACGATTCTGAAAACAAACGACATCCATCGACTAGTGATGGTGCGTCACCCCTATCAGTTCTCTCTTTTGGGCAGGTAGTCGGCCACTGATTTCGGTGGTACTTATTGGCTAGCTGCAGCACAGGATCTCGGCGGACCATGCCGGCGGTTACTGGGAGAATGCGAACCGCTACGGATACTATGCGGTTAACTCCCGGTTCCAAGGCAGTTGTTGCGACCACAGTATCTTCTGATTCTAGCGTACCTGAATCAATGGGTCGTGACAGTGCATCGACCTGCCCGAGGCTGGTGGTGGACTGGTACTGCAGCTTGAAGTCATGTCCAAGAAGCAAAGTGGCCCGTCGCTGGATGCGGTTGGTGGTATATACCGGAATTCCTTTCTTTGAGCCAAGCGCAGCAAGGAGTGGCTTGTGCTCGGTCAGCAGAGTGAACTGACGGCCGTAGGGCGCTTTATGCAGCCTTTTGACAGCAAACACGACCGCCAAAACTTCCTTTTTTATCTGAATGCGCTTGCGCTCGGCTGGTGTCAGGGATATGGTCACGTGTACAATGGCTTTCTGGCTGCTGTCTGGAAATACATGTGAAATCAATGCGCCATTTCCGTAGTTCCAGACATCCGACGCCGCAACGACTTCGAGAGATGGGCCGTAGTGGGTGAGTAGCAAATCGGAACCCACCATAGATTCAGAGACGCGTTGGCTTTCTTCTAACCATATTTACTTGTGGTTTTTGGTAAGTGGTTGTTTTAGTGGGCCTCGGAGGCGATGCATGGCGGGCAGAAACGACCTGTAGTGACTGACGAAACTGAGGAAGGATCCGAGGGACGTCACGTCTGTGGGTGCTGGCATACGTCTGATAGCTTCGATGTTCTCCGGGTCTGGTCGGCGGCCATGTTGTGAAACATGGTATGAGCGCTCCGATAAATGAGTCCCCCCAAAGCATATTCCAGCGGCAACTTAAGTCGTGTCATCACTGTGGGCATGCCAGTGTTTGATAGCAGGGGTAACTGTGGGCTGGGAATTTATTTGGTGAACGTCTCATGTACGAGTGGAGGTGTCATCTCAAACAACAGACAACATGTTTTCCCGTCCGTAACGTTCTGTAGGCTCCAGCGTATTGATTGCACTGGGGCGTCAAAATAACATTTACTGGTGGGACGTCTCTAAGTTGGAAGTTGAAGTTGTGCCGCTCCTGCATAGGGCACTGCAGCACTGCAGAGAAAACATCTGGATGGCGGGAGATAGTACGAACATGGAATGTGACGTCTGTCTTAGGGGCATTCAATAAACATCAGTAGCTAAAAACCGCGGTTCTGCGGAAGACGGTAATACTCAAGCATGATCTGTAGTTGGTCGTACTTTGAGAATTTTCTAGCTAAAGTCTATTCTCTGGGGTCACTGGTAGCTCTGTTAGTTATGTCGAGACCGTCTCAGTTGCCACTGGCAAATTAAAAATTTCTTAAATCATGTCCTTCTTTTTCATGGCATAAGTGATTGCGTATCGCTAACTATAGTGTATAAATTTCTTGAAACAAGCTTGCATTCGTCCCGGATTTGTTTCTTTTGCTTGGGCTTCTTTTTGCTTCCTGAAAAGTCTTATGGACCACAGGTGATTAGCTGCCAGTGTGACCATATTACATCTTCAGCAGTGAAACGGGATGTTCTGTCAATCTGGTCACCAAAACCGCTATCTAGGTGTACATTACACCGACGTCCGCAAAATTCTTCTAAAAGACGCAGGATAAACGGGCACAGCCGGCCAATACAGATAACGCGGAGCATTTTTCGCAGGCCCATCTTGAGTCCCTGGTCCATGCTGTCGTACAAAGTGGCATGTTACGCATTGTTTTATCCAAGTTTCTGGGAATAAATAACCAATAAATTGATGCAGCACCACCAGATTATGGATTATTTCGAATGACATACCAAGCACTAAGCGAATTTTAGACGGTAACGTACTTGCCGAAAATTTTTACCCACCGACAATCGAAAGAAGGGGTGTTATCATAACGATGTACACCATTACTAAACATTATGTGAGGTGGGTTTGGAATTTCGTGTTGCTACAGCTCACGAAGTAATATATTCCACCATGAGTTTTTATATTACATATCAGATACATACACATATATATTCATACACAGATACATGTATTGCATATTACAGCTATACAGACTTATACTATTCGTATAAGGCGTATATCATTCGGCGATCAACCATTTTGACACCTTTTATTGTTGTGAGGCTTAGTGAATTGGATAGAATATAAAAACCGCAAAAAGGTAGAACTAAAAAGGTTTAAAATTGTAGTGGTCTGGCTAATCAAAAGCTATTTTACCAGGAGTGTGCAGCAAAGAAATAAAAATAATAACGCTAGATTGAGTATACAATAATAATGAGGTCAGATGGAACGAACCCACTAACAATCGTTCTCTTTAAAATAGTTCGTCTTTGGCCCAGGTCAGAGGATAAATAATAATCCAATCGTGGTTGTCCATGGTATTCTGGTGAACAGTTCTCACATATAATAAGATCCAAAAATAGGCTAAAATGCTTTCTTTCAGAGTTAGCACATGAAACTCGCAAATGACTGCTGTACGCGCGAGCGAAACCAGAAGAGGAAGTCGATGCAGGTGACCACGTTTGTATTGCGTGAAATTGTACACGTGCGCGTTTTTGTAGTTCTCCGTATTCAAACAAAAAGCGTCTATGCAATTGACAAAATACGTAATGTTATAATGAAAGCAAAAGAATGGTACAAACCACCACGATATCTACTGTATGCGCTACGCAATCTATTGAAAGTGCACCAAATCGCCAACCGGATTTCTAATGCGGTAAAATCTCTCAGGGATCGGATGGTCTCCAGGGGGTTGCTGAAAATTAAACATAGCATCATGCACCACTATCCAAGCACTTTGCATTGAGCACGCGGACTTGCGACGATTAGCATATTTTGGTGCCGTTGAAATCCTACAAGTTCTGGGAAATCTGCCGAAGCAATAATCAATGGACAGAGATAGAAAGATGTGCATAGTTTACAGTATATTTTGCCGATCACCTTGAGAGCACGCTCTCCTTACTAAGGCCTGTTGGCATGAAACGTTAATTTGCCCAACTTATCAGTCGGATGTGGCTAGCGTGTGTACATTCGTCTAATAAGTTTTTGAGGCACCACTCGGATTACATCTCACATGCCGGTAAACTTTGAGACCAGTGGGTCCGACAGCACAGCTGAATTTGAGTGTACTGTGATTGGTGACGTGAACACTCCAAAACTCTTTTCTGATTGGTTCAGTAAGCCATGGGTAGGCCCATCCTGTAACATACGTTTGGTTTTCAATTTATATTAAGATCTACAGTCGACCAGTTAGCCTCTGTGCGATAAACCCCCAATAACCATATGTAAAGAAGTGTTCAACTTCCACTTCATCCTCCGAATATCACTATACAGTGGCAGATATTTACCTTGGCACAAGTCATTACATTTTGCCCTGAGGTTGTCCAAAGCCGCCTGTTCTCTACTTGATGGCTTAAATGTACTTATCATTTGCAGTTGAGCTACCTATGTCCGTATTTTTTGTGTTTTACGGGGTTTCAGGTAGTTTTAATATTAACGGCTTTTTTCAGGTAATCTTACTCCATCAGCCGCCGTGCTGTCTGCAATTTTGTGTTGTTGCCTCGATCTTGTTATCAGATTTGACGGAAGGCGGTCTCCCCAGAGTGAGAGCAGCCCGACCACAATTAAAGTTTGCCCGGGGAAACGTCCTCAGATGAGGTCATTCGACATCCACTCTATAGAGTCCATATGCATTGCTTCTTTTTCATTTCGTTACAAGCTATACTGAGATACTTGGTTATTTTTTGGTCAGATCGAATGAGTCCTATACCTTGCGGCTTGTTGACAATAAAGAAACATGTTTAGAAAAGTAAAGCATTGCATGCTAATGTATGCTCGGCTTTTTCCAAAATATGCCATCGTCAGTGGTTCGGTTTTACAGCGGCATTCTGCACCCTGTTGCCACGTGTTGCTCTAGGGGTAACTACAACTGCAATCAAATGTCTGCACTTTCTGCGTAAGCGATAGCGCTTTGTGAGGGGACTAGAGATCTGACGCATATCACTCGTGCTGCCGGCAGCGCCATTGTCCTGCGTTCAATTGTATGTCTTTGAAGAGTAAATGCCGCCTATGTTACGGAAGATACGATTCAAAACGGTGCGTCCCGTGTGTAGCAACATGTGCCGAATGGATGATGAATGGTCGCTTTTCCCGTGAAAGGCTCTTTCGAACGATTGAATCGTTTCACCTACCGAGCGGGGCGCTGTAAATCTCTGTAAATAAAGTAGCCGGTGCACGGCGTGGATCAAAATTCATATTCAGCCTATTGTCTATAGCGGTGCAGGTGCACAACAGTGCAAATATCAACTTATATGTAGTAAACAGAAGCGAAATTTATATATCAAGATGACGCGGAAGAGACCGTTGAACTCAGTGCATAGAATCTCCTGAGCAACGCACCGCTAACCGGAGATTAAATAATAGTAGGCTTGTTTATATTCGACTTTCCTGCCAAGTAATTAAACTGGGCAGTTTTCAAACACATCTGACAGTCTGTAGTAAACTGTATTTTTCGCAAGTTGGCAAGTTAGCTCTGCTTTTTGAATAAACGTCAGTTATTGATCAATGATAACATTCTTTTTTGTTATGATTATATATTCCGGCGTGAACTCTTCCTTAGCGGTTGCAGACGCACAGATGGATAGCGGGTTTGATCGGCAAATCAAGTTGTATTGCTAAACGATTTCCGCCGTAGCTAATGCGATGCCGTTCTGAGAATACAAGGATTCCGATGAAATGGAACACTGTAACTGCAAATAAACAAATCCTGGCTATTCGTCCACTTTCACCTAAGTTAAGTCATTTCGGCAGTGAATCGGCAGTGACTCACATGCCGCTTTGAAAAACCCCACCGCTTCAGGACTGTTCTCTTGTTTTATCAACCCAAACAGTTTTTGCGTTGTTCACAAAGCCGATTTACGAAGGACTGTGCAACGGTGTTCCTGCAATCGTATCGAAGCAGCATACTAATATCAGAACTGCAAATATTGGGTACTTTCATGCGGGTATACTTGAGCATGCAAAATATCTTGGCCAATTACCTGTGAGACCAGCTTGGGGTTGCCTTGTAGATGAGCTCACTCTTCGTCCTTTTTTGTCCCGAAATGTACATACCAAATGATAACCACTCCATGTGCTCTTGAGAAAGTCAAAAGGAGTGTACTGACCCGGAATCAAGTGACGGTCCTGACGGTCTTGACAACAAGGTCTTGAGAGAAGGCCATCCCACCGTGTCTGAATTCATTGGCTCTGCCGGTTAGATGACCAAAAAAGACGACTCGTACTCGGGGAAAATTTGCCCAAGTCCTCACAATATTGCCGAGTAGGGAGTTCCACTGCATCTGCACAATGAATAACCCTGAAATCACGCTTGTGATGACAACCACCATTCCGGAAAGAATACTGAGCAGAAGGGAAAATGTATGTGATGCTTGAGACACGGTTTGTGAACAGAACTGCCCCGGAGTCGGTCTGCCGACTAGAATCTGCAAACGCTCTCTCGATGACCGGCGAGAACAGTCTTCCGGGCGGCCCTCAGCTTGGGCAATAAAGGTAGACATTTTATGGGGACTTGAATAAACACGTTTTGTGGCAGGATTCAAAGCCATGCGCCCTCTAAGACTGTCAGTTTTGCTATTGGCCAGATGGAAATCGCATTAACCAAAATGTTGGACAAAACGTAAGCAGTCATTCTAGATACAGTGTTAGTGTAATAATTATCCAGTCGGGGCATCCACCTGCGTTCGGGAAGGGCAAACGAAATCGACTCTATGAGTGCCTCATGTTTAAACAAGACAGGCAGGTTGTTGTATAAAAAAAGAAACGAATAAAATCGCGACGTGCAGTTGAATCGCGCTGTGCTGGCGAGAGTCTGTTTCTTGTGTGTGCACGCGTATATATTTATGGTCTACCTTGTGATGGAGCGAAAATTCACGTAGGGCCTTTCGGGTTTGACAGTGGCCTGAAACCAGAGTCTTGGTCCAGCTTGTGTCAAGGTTGCATTACACATGATGCAGGTGGTGGCAGAGTCACCAAACTAGGCCAGATGGTCAAAAAAGCAGTAGGCGAATTAGGTTGAAGGAACAAGAAAATGTTCATTGCAGGTGTTGCTTCATTTTCAATACGCTGTCTCAGTCTTTTGATCCCATTCCTGCGGAGTGTACATTTCTATTTAAATCATCCAACATGTTTCGCTGCTTCTTGATGAATGACTCCCGACATATGTTCATACAAGGGCGATCTGACATTCGGACCGAAAGAGATAGTATGGAAATTACTCCTTTAACTCGTCGTGCCATCGGACGAGTATGGCATAGTATACGTGGACTCCTATCTAGGTGCTAATCGGGGTCTGATAATTAACTATCGAAACAAAGAATTAAGGATCCAGGCGGCGAATCTCCTCATCTATATAATTTTTTTGCAACTGGAATGCCACAAACCTGGTGGATCACCTGAAGTTGCTGTCTACTGAATAAAACTAATCCAAATTTTCTCACCACTCGCTGGAGGTTCAGTGGGCCCGTTGTTCGTTTTGCATCCGTTATTACCTAGAATAGCCTGTAATTCGTTCGTGTTTTGGCCTTGCTGTGTTTCGGCGAGTTGAACCACCTCCTCATGGTGTCGACTGAGTAGCCTGGACGTCAGTTTGGGTAAGCTAAGAGCTTAGTAACTCCAGACAGGTCCAATCCTCTGTTTGGTTTCAATGTGCTGGTCACTTTCGACAATCTGCACTGCGAATCACCTGGCCCCTCCGTACCAGCCGCAACCAATACACAGGAGAGACTCATGGGGCTCATGTGTGAAGAATGTGACAAGTGCCGCAAATTGAGAGCTGGCTTGGTAGCCCACCACCGCGTTTACGCAATGAAAGTGTTGGTACGAACATGGTCGCCCAATTGGCCTGAGTTGACTGTTCCCGCCTTTGTCCGACGACGATTGGCCTGAGTCACCATCGCCGGCACGCATACTCCACCCAGTATAATGCAGATAGGCTTGGCTGAGTGAATTATTCCGGTGCCCTCTGGCCTCAACAAAAGTCAAATTCGCTCTTTCCCCTAGCTAACAACTTACAGCCGTCTTGTGACACACAAAGCGCACTGTTAGGGAGAATGCAGCAGTGCTTTCCTGGTCGATCGGCTGTTGGTATCAAAACCAGGTTATGGGTGTTTAGCTGGCATGTTTAACTGGTCCTGACCAAACTATCGGTCAATTAGCGGCCTACTCATCAGAAGCCGATGACCACAGCGTCTTGGTTAAACAAACCGTGGGTTGCGCCGTGTCACTCTTGGAATCCCACTCTGACAGTTCTCTCTTGATCTTCTGGCATTCGCCCGAGGGTTGCAATCCGGCATCATGATACCGGAGTAAGTCCTGTCGCTTATGGACCTCCACGCCTCCAGGAAATTTCCACACACATGTAAAACTGTAGCACGACGCCGCCGTCAGTTAGTCCAGCGGATGCCGGTCAACCGAAAGCAGATCCGGCGAGACAAGTACGCCGCCATTCAGACCCTATATCACCAAAGACGGAAAGGTGCAGCGTCTCGATGGGTCATGGAAGGATCTATGCAAATGTAACTGCGGCCTAACTCTGGACGCCGAGCTGTATTGGAAACAGGTGCCCCCAGCTTCAATGCACGTGGATAGCTGGCCAAGTTGCGCAATAGTGCCATCCGATTGGAGCTTCATCGATCCAATTAGAGGAAAGTTGGCCATATGGTCCGTTTACTGGGCAAGTTGTCCCCAGGCCTAGACAAGCTCACGTCAGGATGCTCCGCCCGTTCAATCTCAACGCGCTCGCTGGGTAGCTCAACTTACTCTTATTACCTGGGGTTGTCCTCACATCTGTGTCGTGCCCGTATTACCCTGGTTTCGAAAGTCCCTAATCCGACTTCACTGGATCAATTGAGATCGACCTCAGTGTCATCCATTCTTGTCCGATGCTTTCATAGGGTGCTTTCTGGAGTCGTAGATTGCAAATACCTTTAATCTAGTTGGCATTTCTACATCGAGACGGCTGTTTGGAAGCCACATCGCTGTTACATTACCTGCTCCGTCACTCTTCAGCGACCGCTCATAATTTCAGCTTGGCGTTCGTTGATATCTCGAAAGCGTTTGATTCGGTTTCACATGACACAACTGTCGGAGCTGCCGAAGCGTTTGGAGCACCGTCACCTCTAGTGCGTACATCGTGCAGTCCTATGAGAACGCTGAAGCCTTTTCCCCCAATTCTGAGGTTCACTGCCACAGAGGCGATCTACTCTCCCCAATAATGTTCATCATGGCATTGGATAAGGATCTTGGATACCAGTCCCATGACAACCTAGTAGATGGTTTCGCCTTTGCTGGCGACTACGTCGTGTGTGCGGAAAATCAGGCTCGCCTTGAAGAGAAGCTTGATGCTGCTGCGGTTGAGTTGAGAAGAACTGGTATGAAGATAATCGCCCAAAAGACGAAAGCAATAGTGATTTTTGGGATCAGGAAACATTGGACGACAGCGGTCTCAGTAGAACCATTTTGCTTCGCCAAGGAACTCATCAGTCCTCTGGATCCGACGGACACCGTAGCATATTTGGATATTTTCTTTACTTTAAAAAGGAGAACGTTTTCGACCATTGCGAGCATCTGATCAAACTGCTCGATAAGGTAACACGTGCCCCGTTAAAGCCGCATCATCGAGTGGAGGTCACGAGGAACTACCTGATAGCAAGGCTGGCATATTCGCTCGTGCTCGGCCAAGTCCACCGAAACACGCTCAAAAGGTTGGTCAATTACATTAGGCAATCTACTAATGACTGGCTACGTCTATCGCAGGACGCCCCGATCAGCTACATCCACGCCGGGGGACTTGTTATCCCGAGTCTGAATGCAACAATCCCGGGCAGCGGAGAGCGCGTATGAAAAAGCTCCTTTTTACCATGTGCCCAGTACTTCGCAATGTAGTCAACGATTCCACATTTGGCGAAATTGTTCAGGATCTCATTTTTCCGATCCAAGTCCATGATGCCTGGGTAAAAACAAAGGATGAGCTGGTGGCTGCTTGAGGTAATAGTCTTCACAACAACATCAACGGTCCCGGCTTACGAGGGGCGGTCACTTCGATTCTTTCTAATCCATGGCCTGTGTTTCCACAACGAGTGTTTTCTCGGATATTGATCCGCGGTATCCAGCTCCGATTCAACCTGCCCAGGACGAGAGCTTGAAGCTCTCGGCATGGTCATGGTGGCTAGACGACCTTCTGTCGTGGAAGCTGTGGCCAAACGGAGAGTTTGGTGCATCCTCTACAGTTCTGCTGGATCACACATGATACTTGATGTGCTCGTCATAATCGGGTTGCAAGGGAACTCGCAAGCCGTCTCAGTCACCTGGAATACACCGTCTTCGAGGAGTTGAGAGCGTCTAATTCGACGTCCTTCATCGAGCCTGGCCTAATCACTGTTCGGGAGCGGCGAGCTGTGCTGGTTACCAGCGCAGTCTTCGACGTGCGCGCGGTGACTGTGTGGAACAGGAAGAAGCAGAAGTATGCTGCTGATGAAAATTCCCTCCCCATAATCTCAGTCCTACGAGCAGTTGGTTGTGCTATTGATTTTTTGGTCCACCAAAGGTTGATAATCTCTAATCGTGGGATCTGCCTTCCTCGATCCGTCCAGGCTGTCATTTGACTGAGACTTCTTAAGGTTATTAGTGCACAGTTGATGATAGCCATAATATGACTCAGAAGGTATATATGCACTAATAACAGTCTTTACTATCGTTGACAGTAGTGAATTGCAACACGTATGAAAATAAATAATCCAAAGAGACAGTTCCCCATGTGAGTATTCTCCAAAAGTTTCCTTTTTTGCTGTTTGTCCGTTACCTACAAAAAAGCAATTGTTTCACGATGAAACTCAGTGGCCATGGGAAGCCAGGAGAATGGATGACGAGGGAAAGCTAATCTTGGTTCGTAAGCCGATTTCAAATTTATCTCCATCAAGAACACAACTTCGGTTTCATTGACGGCAAAATGACTGCTTTTGTGGGATCCTCAACCTTATCCGTTGGTGGAGAAGTAACAAGTCAACCCTTGGATTCCTTATGCGCCACTGTGCTAGTCACACTGTTCTGTGTTATGTGGATGCACAGACGGAAGACGCCTTCATTCACACCTGACTGGTCGATCGATTTTTCACACGCCAGTTTGCTGACTCAACTGCATTGTTATGTTGTAACTCTACGACAAGTGATCGGAGGCCAGTAGTATTAACTCAGTCAGTATGCAAAACACAAAGGTGTACACATACCTTGTTACCGTGTGCAATTCGTTGCGAAGACACACAGACACGACAAATTCCATTTCCACTGGTGTTCAGTGCGCTAGTCGTCCTTGAGTGTACATCGTTGCCAGCGAATCTCACACCAGACCCACAATGACGGGCACTTCCTGCCTGATATGCGAGTCTTGACTGTGCTAGCGCTTACCGCGCCTTGAGAAGCATTTAGCATTGTTTGTCTTTTCCTCGTTTGTTTGTCCTTACACGCTTGTTTCCATACCAAAATCTTACCTACGCTTGCTTTTACCTTTTATGTCTGCGACCATGGTCTTCAAAAAATAAACGATAGTTAATAAGTAATGATTACGGAGGTTGTTTGCTGAACTTATTCCCAGATGCGCTTGTTTTGAATAATGATGCTTTAGTGCCATGTCCGCTGTTGTAGACTCTTTTTCTTTTGAATTTGTCCGATTTTTGGGGCAGTACGACTCATAGTACTTGAAGCAACTCGGCATTGACTTTACTCGGAATCCCCCTCAATGCCACAATGGTCAAAGTGGTAAGTCAATGCAGTTCGTTACTACAATGGACAACAGCGTTACCTTAAATGAGTATCCTGACCACTGTAAGTGCGTGGAGCTGCACGTCCATGCATTCCATCTTGTCCCAGTTTTCCTCTGACGCGCATTCTGCTTACGCTTTGTAAGATGACCGAACCTCCGTCCGTTCTCAGCCGAACGTTTGCCGTATCAATCACACCTCTACTTGCTGCCTTACGGACCATTCGCATTGCAGTCTGTTCTTCTATTGGTTGCCCTTGTTGCTGGGGTTCAAACAGTACCACCAGCGTGTACCGCGGCATAATATGCTACGCGAGACATTTGAGTAAAGTACACCCGGACCAAAAACCATTTCCTCGATGTTCCAATAGGTGACGTCGAATTGTTGTCACCGGGTGCATGTACTAGCAGGCCGGATGGACCTGTGACAACATTTGGATGCAGTGCAAAACGTCAAATGATCCCTGCAGTTAGTTGAATAGATATTTGAATTTTGCAATCGATCATATCGTGTGATTGATGATGATTCAAACAATTTGGCGGTTTTCGTTTCGAACAGCCGGTACTCTTCTACCGTGCGACGGTTTTAACGCAGAAGCCTCATCAGGACAAGTAAGCAGGTCATCAAGTTGGCCAGATTTTTCGTCGGTCTGAGAACAAGTTAGTAAATCTTCCTCAGACGGGGGTTGTTGCTTAGTGTGGTTGCCTGCAGTTTACGGCTGATGAAAGAATTTTAAATCATTTTGGATTGGATTTGATTCCTTAATCTACCGGTTCAAGTTGCTTTAGCGGATTACTCAACTTGGGTGATGGATTTCGTTGGTCCTTGTGAGCTTCAATGTGCTCCGGCCATTTGGTTGGGGTTGGAAGACAGGTGGATGAGATTCAGTTCACTTGAGATCTAAGTGACTTGTTTTGATGACCTATCTAACGACCACACAATACCACGTGTCAGTTTGACTGATCTCAGACAGATCTCTATAACTTACCAGTTTAACATTTTCTATTCTATTAACACTTGGATGCTTGGCGACCTCTATCGCCTGGGTCATCAGTCTCTGTGACGTGGACCGTAGTCTTCGCTTCAGAATGTCAACATGTTCTAAATCTACTTTGTGCTCCGTGTCCAGTGCTTTTTCAATAACCCTCGATAGTGCTCTGCGTTTTCCGGTGGCCTACTTAGTTCCCCTCTGCACAATTCGATTCTGGTGTGAAGTTCCTTGACCCTATGTCCTATATACACCTTAGTGCAGTAGAGGCGCCTCATTTTGTAGACAAGGTCCCTGGTTACATTCACTAGAATGCGAATCTTCAAATGCACCGGAAATCCCTTCTTGTATCGGATGTGTTTATAATCCTTCCAGTAAAATCCGACATCTCTCAGAGAATAACACCAATCAGTTCTCTATTTTGGGTTTCGGTGCGGTCCCAGCACCCTTCACAAGTGACGTCCAAGCAAACTAGCTACGTATCCACTAACCCAAAGTATGTTCTGTACTTTAAACTGCCCGGTTAACTTCTTCCCTGTACACCCCTAAATAGTGGCGACTCATTACCAGCGAATGCCGACTTCGGTTCGGGCAGACGAGTAGTTCAAAATCGTCTGATGGTCTTTGGCTGTGGTCTTTAGTTTCCCCGTGACAGTATGTGTCATGCAGTTGGAGAAGGCAAGTGTACTTGAAGTTGACTCCGCACTAAGCTTGCTATATGGATCCAGGTAATTCAGATAGTTGCAAACCTTGCCACTCTTGTCTCGTTTCATTAACCACAAATGCTAGAATATATTGGGCGGATACGGAAATCTCACTAAAGCTTTCTGTTCCAAATAATCGCAGAAACATTTGCCAAATCCGTGATATTGTGGTGCTAGACCGATTCAAAAACGAATTGAACGAGAGTCGGGCGTGCTTTTATACCTTCTAATGTTTCGTAAGTTGTAAGTTCTTTTCGTTCTGTAAGGGTTGTGTCTGCTAGTGTCAACCTCTTGGCTATTTTCAAAGCCCCCGTTTTGATGGCTTGCACGTTCGGCCAATTAAAACCTATCAGTTGTTCAACAAGCCATTCTTGTCAATTAGTTCTAGACGTTTTATTCTACAGCGTATTGTTCTGATACGACCCTCTCCGTTCTCTAACAAACCGAGTAGTTCAAATCAGGTATCTCTCAAATAGCACACAATGCGTGTTGTGCCTAAAATGTCCGAATTTTTATGGCACTGAACCTGGATGCCTTCGTGTGCGCGTGAAAATCGTAGGGGAAATACCCGGACAGGTGTCCCATTGAAATGTTCAGTGATTCAAACAGAAACCTCACCAAAGCGCCTAGTTCACTTGCATCCCTCACAGATTAAGCAAGACAACGATGAGTTGGTTGTTTGCGCAGAAGGAACGCGGTAAATTCATCTTAACTTTCATCAACGTAAAGCAATTTAGGCTTTTTGTTTTCTTCTCTGAACGACAACTTGGCGGACGCTCATTTTGTGACATTTCTTCTGAGTCAGCTGAAGCAGCATCGATGAAATACTCGGTAAAGTACTCGGAGTTCGTGCCCACTTCATAAAACAAACAACTGAATTTCATGAACTGCCCCTTGGTGAATTTTTCGCTTAAATGGTTTCAGTGTTTTGTCCGCCTTAGGTCCCAACTTGTCAAGCTAACGACACAACAAAAAACCGGGGCCAGAGATTAGCAAGACAGTCAGAGTAACTAACGTTTGTTAGCTTAAGATCATCACTTCAAAGGTGGATTATCATACAAAAAGCGAACAGCGTAGCAGGTGTACTGTACGTATCCGAAGTATGGTAGCCCATGAAATGTGGTTTGCAAGTCCACCTTAGGCGACCTGCTTCGTCCCCATTTCATCCGACGAGTTTCATTATTGCTAGGTTGACGTTCTCACGAGAATTAAAGTAGTATGGTTTTAAATATACACACGTACAATCGTTGGTGCGTACCGTCCGTGTTTCTCACCCACAAATCGTGCGTCAGTATATTGACCGCTGCAAAAACACAGGAGCTCACTGTGGTGTGGTTTTCTGTGTGCGCCTATGATCGACTGCGGGGGTCCACACTTTGACACCGTTAGGGTTTGCCATACCATACTAATTAGTGGCCTCCTTGTTTTCCAGGTTGGAGTGCGGAAAACGTGTGGCGGATTATGGCCTAAAAAACTTCAAGTACGGCATAAATGGCGGTATGCGGCACACCACCCTCTGCATTTCGGCAAGACTTTTGAACCAAATGTCTTTCCTGACGACCCTAATCATCTTCCTGCCTAGATATCGAGGCCTGCATTAGCCCGGCCTACAGTAAAAGCCACAACTAAAGGCATTACCATGCCACATTAGTTGTGTCTTGAGATGCGTAGCCGTACTCCCTGCCATCATCGGGACAAGCGAGCAAAAAGTGGTTATTGCTGACGCTTCCCTTATTACCAATTGAGAAATCCCCGATTTGACCCTACCCCACACAATTCGGTTAAACTCTCCGCCCGAACAGTAGAATTTTTCACCACGCGTCACCCTTTACTACAAATTTTTCGCAGCAATTAAATAACCTGGACGTTTGTGTCCAAACCCCGAGAACTGGTATATTTAGCTCACACATTGAAGCAAGCGGGACATTACGTCAAATTCGCTCATACGCTGGATTCTATGCGCATTGATACATGCTGTCTGTCGGAAGCAAGCACAAGGACACAGGCATTATAAGTAAACCGACTACAACTTTCATGGTTTGCGACTTTCGGCCGTGCAACTCTGTAAATGCGGAGACGACTGTGCTTGGATATACTGGCGTGGTTAATGCGTTCAATAATCAAGCAGAAGCGTCTCTATTTCATTGGATACCCGTCAGTAGTCCCCTCATCGAGGTTCTCTTGGCAACGCCTGTGGAAATATTGTGGATGCGGAGTGAACCACACCCTTCTTCATGTATGGTTCCACCCCGACGGTCTGCTACTTCCGATCTGATAAAATCAGTTTTAATGACACTCAAGGTGCTTGTTTACAAAGACCTAATAGCTCACATTGCGGAGGCTGGTGATACAAGCTCTCAAGTAGGGAAGCTTAGCGCTACCGCGGCCTAACCGAGTGGTACCCTTGATTGCACCCTAGACGTACGGACAGTATAGAGCGTCTACTGCAGTTATGCACCGATCGCAGAGTGCCTGCTTGCAGTTAAAATTTTCGGAGTAACGGAAATCGGTTGACAACTTGTTACCGATTGACAAAGCAGTTCCGAAGCTAAATAGACCGCGCTGCCATTAGCCACCCGTGGAGGGGGCATCGACAGTTGTCTGCTGCTCATCCTAGAATACCAGGGTTTTTCAGGTCCACTCAGAACGCGCGCACACAAAACCGGGGGGACCAAAAGGTTAAATAAACCTGACAGAACCGGGTCAGGAAGATTCGATGTCGGCTGTTCACGCCCACTTGGAACCGGTATCCTCAGTGTTATTTAAAGGCTGAGCTGCCGTTTGCAGTACAACCCAAAGTTGCCTCATCCAAAATAAAACCTCTGAAAAGAACTTTGGCTTAATAGAGCCCGCGACGGATACCGTCTTACCGCAGCAACAACGCGATCAGACACATCATCTGCTTGCAAATGAAGCGGTGTCCGGCTGAATGGCCTCTCAAAAAGGACCGAATTCGTGAAGGACATTTTTGGAAAGATGTATTGTGGGACAGATGGAAACCGTTATTTGGTAACTATGGTGCTAGAGTAAAACGGTGCGGAGTTCAAACCATCCACGTTTGTGGTTCTTCGACATCTGAAATTCCAAACCGGAAATTGTGAAAATTCATTGACAAAATCCACTCAACTGCAAAAGATCAAGTCGAGTCTCAGTTACCAGGAATTGACTTGTTTTATAGTCATCCAATTTTGGGTGTCAGTACAAATGCTGCATGCGTGGATGTGGGGTAGAGGCAATGTGAATGACGGTTATCTAAACTTGCTTTCGGCGTGCGAGTTTTTCTTAACCCACAAGCAGCAACCTTGTGAACACAGACGCAGACTCTGCTTTGAAGAAACTGCTACTGCCATAAAATACCATCAGATTTGGGGTTTTCCACTGCCAGTCATGGACGAGGGTATGCCACAAACATCAGTACTTTATGGTTACTACTGAGAATGAACACAGTAGTGAGTGGATAAGTCTTAGAAGACTTCAAACTCTGTCATTCCCGTCCTCTAACCACCTACTTTTGACTTAGTTTGCATCATCATCATCATCGACAGCATGGCATCAGTGTTGAACACCGATGCTTCGCTGCCGTACAACCATGATTTATTTGAAAGCCTTATTGTGAAGAAAAAGAATAAAGATGGACGGGGAGTGGACTTATGGCTGCCTAACTACAATTGTTCCGAGGTGCCTACACCTCCAAACAATCATTCAGGCAATCTGGATAGAAACTGACAACAAGATCGCCACTGACATCGGTTGGCAGCCATATCTTGCAGCGTCTCCAACCAGGCGCAATGGGGATCACGCGGTCCCCATCCTGGAAGGCGAGTAGCACCGACAGCACCCAAGCGTTTCGTAATTTCTTTCATACCCTTCTGCCAGGTCAAGGGTTGGCCACCTCTCTGCTTACGCCACTCTGAATTGGGCACGGAAAATAGCACTCTCTTCGGCAAACGATGATTAGGCATGCGCAACACATGTCCCAACCAACGCAGCTTCTGGTGCTGGACACATTCTTCAATGGAAGTACCCGTTGCACAACCCAAAACTCGCTTTCTAACTGCCTCGTTACGGATTCGCCGACACCATTCAACACGAGCTATGGTTCTGAGACAACGATTGTCGAACACCTGAAGACGTCTCAGTTCCGCTGCTCGAATAGGCCAAGTCTCACATCCATACAACAAAACAGCCCGCACTCTAGCTTGATACACGTGTCCCTTGAGATTCAGGGACACACCACTTAGTTTGCATCACGCTACGGCAGTTTTTGATCCTGATTTAGCTTCAACGAAAACTGACATCTTTTTGTGATAGCTTTTAGCATTTGCTTGGCTCTATGCTGATGTGACCTTTCCGCGGACAGCTCAAAATATAGCCCTGACAGGTTCTGACTCGAGTTCGTCACCTGCTCTTTTGATCAGACAAGGGGAAATTTGCCATCTCAGTTAGTTTCAGAGTTCCTGTTGGTATTTTCATTGTTTTTGCGATTGAGGCAACTCTACCGACTAGATACAGGAATTTATTTTTGAGGGAGTACGCTACGTATGAAGCTTGAAGTCTCACACAAACTTACGAAACTAGACGTCATGCGTAGCTGTACAAACAAACTCACCATTATTCTATTGGTTCTGCGCTTTGTTCTTCGCTTTGTTCTGCTGTTTGCTCTGCGGTTTGTTCTGCGGTTTGTTCTGCGGTTTGTTCTGCAGTTTGTTCTACGGTTTGTTCTGCAGGTTGTTCTGCGGGTTGTTCTGCGTTGTGAGTCGAAAAATCGGAATAACGCGTCACCCTTACACACAATAAGACATGCAATAAACAGAGACCACCCGAGCAAACTTCGTGCATATGAGCTCAGAGTTTGGTGCTAGATAGGCTGGCCCAAGCGGAGTTCGCAAACAAAATGTGCTGTGCAAGAAATAGTTCGATTTTACTTACGGCTTGACGGATGAGAGCTGTGATTCAGCCATGAAATTTTTGTTTCATCACGGCTACAATGCAATCTCTACCAGAGTGCTTCATCGTTCGACAGACGGAGGAAAGCTTCGCTGATGGCCAGAAATGAAGCCACACAGGAATTCCAGCTTCTGCCAGTTGAATGTTCCCAGTGTTTCAATAGGGGAGAAGAGCAAGCTTCGTAAATTTTCGTTTCCTGATTGAATTTCCCGATAGCTTTCCAAATCCTTAGACGATGCAGGCAAACAGTTTGGACGTCCGTACTAGCGAGCAGTTCTTCAACGTCCTGGTTGTGTCGGGTGCTTCTGATAAAACTTCGTTTTGTTATGCTAGAGCACCTTTGTTCCCGTTCACAACTTCCGTACTCCACATTGAAAGTGCGCTCACTTTAAACGTTCGTCCGCAACACGATGGCGAGTAAGAAGGTAGCATTTTCGTCCCCATAATCTAGACTCTCTTTGTCTACTCCCAGCAGGTAATAGTGTGCGGGGTGTTCCTGATTCTCTTTCGTCCGTATCGTTCAGCAGGTTTTCTTGAAAAACCCAGAAGTGATTTTTATTGGGATGCAGTACAATGAGCGAATTCTACGACGCAATTTTCGTTTACCAAAGGCACGGGAGAGTAGAAACGCACGCACCAGTGGAACAGAATATTTCGTCCATTTAGAGGCGAGCATTCATTTTTGGACTGAATTCATGTTACAGAATCTCCAGAATCGCTGACATACTATTCTCAACTTGATTGTACTCCATAAAAGTTTTCAGCTCGGTCAATTTTCAGAGCTCCCACAGAACCTACTGCGGGATGAAAACACCCATCAAGAAGGCAGGCCTCTACGATGTCCATCAATGTCTGTTGTCCAAATTTCTTATTTTAGTAGGAAATGGGACTGGACATCTTCGAAGTGTCGTGAGCTGTTCAAGAGTTTCTGGTAACCGGATAATATCAACGACGGCGTTGACTGTTGGAGCATTTCGGTTCACTGCCTGTACAAATTTCTGTATCTTAGAAACGCATTTCACACACTAAAAATGGCTGTATCCCAAGTGTGCAGATAGGATGATTTTATAGGTGATAAATGGCCTGACCAGGTGAAGCTGAGCAAAACACAGATGATATACGCAACTGCCCAGTAAAAAGGGGGGGGTATTTTCTGATGTCTCATCAATGAACCCGATGAACACGATATTCTTGAGAATCCAGACCTTTGAGTTTGATGTGCAATCCATGTTTAGATTGGCGGGATTTTGAGTTCAAACATAAAAAAATTCTTACTTCTTCTCACCTGCTTTTAAGAAACCTAATTTGTTTGTAAATTGAACACTGTCACTCTCTCCAGTGTCCAGTAACCTGGGTAATACCTTCTGGAAACCTAATAAGGTTTATTCGTCTGGACTATTTCCCTATTGAAGACTGACCAGTGTCAAAAGTTTCCGCTGTTTTCGTCCCTCAGTCAAAGGAGATTTATTTGCAACGTGGTTTTTTCGACATACTGCATGAAAGCAAAATAAAAGTTTCAAACTTTCCCGGACTATTCAAAACTTTTCGAGTACCAAGAACCAGTATGCTGTTCGGAGGAAGGAAATTTTCACTATATGTATGAAACTTGCTTCTGAGAAATCCTAACACTGCCGGCCAGTCAATATGTGGTTACGTTGGGTGGTTTTGCGTTATTCAAAAAATAAAATTGTTCAGTTTGACACACTGGGAGATAGTCAAACTGCTGATGAGCAAATCATGATCAAAGGATGGGGTTTTCAACCGCTAGACAGAAAATCGTAAGTTCTAATCTCTATCTAAGTTTAGTTGACGATTTCAAAAACGGATCCAGCAGGTGTACACTGCTTGTCTTCCCGAAGTTTCAGCATTCGTTGGCGGGATGAAATCTCCACTAAAATATTTGAATATTTCCAGCGTCCCCCTCTGGATTTTAGGTACCACAATGTCCTCTCACCCCAACACCCGAGGTTCGAAGTCCGACAAGGCTAAGCAAATGTGTCGCTGGTTCACCCCATCAGCAGCGAAACTGCATCAAGACATGACGGGGTACTGTTTCGGCGTGAGTGATATGAATGCAAGGGATAATCGACATTGGAAGTCCTTTACCATAATTATATTCTGTTCATTTGAAATTAATCACAACATGAAGTCAGCCACTGGGTCTGACTCAAAGACACTCAAGTTGTGTAAAAAATAATGAACCAGCCATTTCATGGCGTCGGAAATTGTTTCGATTTGGTGGAAAGAACTTGGCTCTTCTAGAGGAGATTACAAAGGCCCCTTTTCCGTACTAGTTTGTCCTTGATGGGCTGACTTCCTTAACGGTGGCACACTCGAAAATGGGTTTTCTACAAAATTTCGCCAGCCATTTGAATGCAGACGGTGGAACCCTCACCCCCCCGTGGTTTTGGGTAGCATTTCAAGATACCCGTCAGTGATAAACGAACGGTGATACAAAGTTGATACAAAGCGATTGAACACATTAGATTGTTGCTGGGTTTGGAAATTTTTCGATCTTTTATGCTGGTAGTGGGGTGTGAGTTTAGCCGTATATTACAGATGCCTTCATACTATGTGACAAAAATTAGAAGTCAGTATTGGAAAATGTAGTACGGATGGATACTACTGATGAGACATGCGAGTAGTATTTTTTCTTGTAACTCCGCTTTGCGTCTATTGAAAAGTGAGATATATTACGGAACCTGTGGAATGGATTTATAGCATCCGTTTACATTTGAGTGCTAGTCAATGTGTATCCAGGAAAGTTCAGGAAGACGCATTCTAAATGGAGACAGTTATTCAGTTTTTATAAACAAGATGCAGATGAGAGTCTTGCTTCCCTGTCCAATGGTCTGTAACCGTTCAGTTGGTGCTTATCCAATGAATAACTCCGCAGCAAAGGCCTTCTTCCTTTCACCGGTGGTGAGAAAATGCTTGGATTTGTCACTCTCCAGAATAGAGTAGCAGTATGTCACACTGCGGAATGTTGTCTCAGTTAGAAACGCTGTGAGGGGAATGGCCGCTGTGACGAAGATCTTCGCTATGAATTATGATACCCCGCGAATACCTTTGCTGCTGAGTGCCTGTCTAGCACAGTTGCTCAGATATTACAGAAAAATTCAACATAAGCTAGCCATGTGAAAATCCACGGGGTCGACACCCCTGTTTGTAAAATGGACCAATTCTCCTTGGAACGCTACTAACTAGCTGTTATATAATGCTTACGAGAGACAAGGTATATACAAATTTCTCACTCACTTGGTTTGACTAGCATTTCGTGTAAACAAAAGTTGAGATCTATATTTTATTCAGGACAAGTATCCATCGAGCGTTTGTCACACAACAAAACAGGTTCCATGGAATTGGAACTTGGTCCGGGCAGTAAAATAAAATACCTGGAAATAACTTGTGCTTGAATAGCCCGGGTATCTGTGTCAAGAGCATAAAGCGGATTCGTCTCTAAAACACATCAGGATGAGGGAAGACTGTGTTGACTCATACAGGAAAGGTGGGCGTCATTAGGCAGTACACACGTTGAATAGTGAGTAACGGAAATAGGTGACAGTGCTCAGCGGGTTTCCCGTTAAAAGTCAAGATGCGAAAAACCCCGAGAAAAAACCAGAAGTTTACGACATCAGGAGTCACGGTGGCTAGATATAGACTACATGAGGTGCAAATTGTTCCTAAAATGGAGACATCATTTGTCTGCCCAGTGTTCTCATTCTGGGACACTTCGAGAAGTGAAACAGTTCTGCCTATTCTCAGTTTTCCGCATTTCGAATAGAGCATGCCCAAATGTGACCGCGCGTCAAGCAAGGAACAGCTTATGTAACAACAACCAGCCGTAGACATTGATCTGGCTGGTGGGATACTTTCTTAGGAGAGCTGTCAACAATTTGCCCGTAATGAGCAGGCCGGATGGAGACAAATCAACCAGGTTGTACGCATCCGTAAAAGGCAACTGGCTCGTAGTGTGTGATCCGATCCAGCTCACAAGATTTTCTCAGCCCTCGGTAAGAAATTAAGATGTCGGAACGCGAAGACTTTACCAGAAAACTCTTGGTCCCGTTCCAAAATGATTAGGGTTGTGCTAACCGAAAAAAACGTGGCAGAGCACACAAACGATTTCAGAAGTTGTCATTCAGTGTTGAGTGTGGCGTGAACCTGAAAACGAAACGAACACTGGGAAGCAGGGGAACGAAGCTTGATCGCCTAAAAACACAGGTGTTTCAAGCAGGTAAATGTATTTGCTATAATAATGGAATTAGATGTTTCATTAGTTGACCGAAGATACATTCCAAAACGCGTTCATCGGCAGCCATTTTAGTATCCTCCTGACGCCGAATCCATTTGATGCCAGTTTCATGTCCTCACCACTTGTGCAACTGTACGGTAAATCACAGACACACATGACATGGCCTTGTTCGAAGTGAAACCTTTCAAGGGGCGAAACGTCATGACTGTTCGAGAAAACGAACCAAGAGTAGGACCTCTTTGTATTACTCGACTCCCAACAGAGCCACTGGCGCTCTGTTCCAAGAAAACCATTCTGGCCTATGCCTAAAACGGAAAACATTTTGATTCCACCTGAGACAATATCACCGGAATCTCTATTTTGGGAGTTAAACAACATAACTTAGTCGGCTAAAAATAACTATAACTGAGTCTGTTACGTATTGCACACTTACCAAATAATTTAATCGTGTTTTAAATGACCCAACTATTATATATATATATATATATATATATATATATATATATATATATATATATATATATATATATATATATATATATATATATATATATATATATATATATATATATATATATATATATATATATATATATATATATATATATATATATATATATATATATATATATATATATATATAATGACCAGCGCTTCGACCTTGTCGGGGCTCATCAGAAAGATGCAGTCCCCGAATTCCCGTCAACCATAGGTTCTAACTGACCAGACAGACTTCAACTAAGACATTTGCACACCAAAGTGGTTTCGACAGGAGAGTCTACTAAACCCGGTGGAAGCTCTCGTTTACAATGGTTGGTTGACAAACTAGGTGAATAATCCAAGGTGGGCGAAACCTGTCGTTGGCAGTCAAAGAGCTTTTAGTAACCTTATGAGTAGTGCATAACGTCGAAACAACAAATGTCTCATATCTGATCACTCCCCCCCCTTGAGCGCATCTTGCTAGCTCGCCCGCTTCGTTTGTTCGTTAGACCTCATATCTCAGGTCATTTTCGGATCAATTTTGCACACATTCACCGTTATGCTTATGCAAAAGTCTGCCAACGCGGCTGCTGACATCACACACACCGACACCCACACTGACACGAACACCACTGCTGTCTGTAAAATACGCTGTGAGATATCTGCTTGCTTGGATATCTGCACGTTTCCGTGCTCCCCAGTGGTTAGTTCCAGCACTCTGTGTTTCACAAGCCTTCGCCAGTTGCAATGCCCCATCAGATTTATTGCAGGCTGTTTGTCCTCCGAGTAGGAGCCGAACAGAAATCGTTGATTTTGGACGTTTCGTGTCGAACCTATGTGTGTGGTGAACATATTTTTCAAACGTTGGCTTTACCTCGGTGGGGGCAGGCACATATAGTAGGAACCCAGACTGTGTCCGTCGGAAACTCTATCCTTGACTTCAATAACAGGCAGAGTAGAATACCCAAACCTTCCCTTTTCACAGCTTGGACAAACCTCCATGACCTTAGAATTTTTCAACTGCGAACCTCGCCCTACCGCACAATCCCTCCAGTAGTGGTTAATTTCCGCAACCATTTAGAATCCCTGCAGTCGGGTTCATGCTGTTGGCTGTGAAATGTGTGTTACCGCTGTACAACGTACTAAGATATCTCTAAAATTGTACCCACGGGAGCAGAGGGCGGCATTGTGCGGCACATTCAGCGAACGACAACCATCATAAACGTGCAGTTCAGCTGCATTCAGATGAGTCTCTCCTTCCGAAAAAATCGCATGCGCTTTCCTTTTCTATTCTGCTTGCGTTTTGATGACCCTCGAATCGTCGAACCTCAGGGAGGAGCGCGATAGGTAAATGATTTTGATGATTTGCAGGTGGTCATCTCCTGAGGTAAGCGAAATTTCTTATTCAATTAGAGGCAGAATTAACGCACTTTGTACAAAATCATCAACTTTGTTCCTTTGGTCATATACAGTGAGAAAGACTTACGCACTTCTTCGAAGTTGAAGAACGAATATAAATGAGATATGTTAACTGGAAGATGTGAGGTGCAAATTGCGCCCAAAGCATCCAATAGTACCCGACTAACCCTATGTATTCGTGCATTATCCGAATGAATTTAGAGACATCTTATGATTAGGTGATAATGGGGGCTTCCTGGCGGATTTGGAAATTTCTTTGACCTTGAGAAATGCGAGTTCCAAACCGTCATGCTGTCCCGGTTGTTGAAGAACTACACCAGGATTTTTAGTGGTAGACACCTGTTGCAGGTGTGTAGGATCATGCTACTAAAGTCTATCGCTGGGCTTTCGGTCAGTTTCTCTCCTGCATTTGTTCTTGGTAACCTCAGTATGTTTTATAATTACATATTTGTAATTGTATCATCATTATGATAACATTATTACATGATATAAATATATAACTACCCATCAAAATTGTTCGTCCATAAACTTCACCCTCCATGCTTATCACCGTTTCACCATTTTTTCAGCAGGGTTATTTTGAAATCGAATGTCCTGTGAATTTGGTGTTCTTCCAAATAGCTTCGTTTGGCATCTAATAGATCAACACCTTGAATGTACTTTTACCTCGAAATGACGGAAATCAGCTCCAACAGGGGCAGCTGACTGCGCCTTTCTGTGTTACAGTGTTGCACGTCGAAATTTTCTGCTCTGTCCCGTTAGTCTTTCGGTCGTCTCTTGGAAAGTTCAACGGATGGAGAATCGTTAGGACAATTCCTATGCCAAAAGTGCGTCACCTTGATGCTTCGCTGGATTACCTCCCCTCAGATTTTCAGGAAGTTGTAGGCCATTTTAGTTGCTGGCACTATAAAATACTGTGGATCAATTCGCATCCCCGGCGCACAGGTCTACAATGGATGCATTTGCTTGTCTCAGTCCCGCACTCGTGAAGGCTTCAGACGTCAGAATAAGACCGTTTCCAGGCGTGCTTCATCGACTCCGACAAGGTCTTGACTCGTTTATTGGGGAAGGCGCGCTACAAAAACAATCCTACCGGAAGCCGAATTTCAGTTGGCAGAAGGTGCCGACTTTCTTTGCCGACAAAGGCGGCACGCGTCAAGAACCTGCTTTGTAATAGCCTTTACTCATTTTCCACGCGGATTCGGAATTTTGACGAACGATGGATGACGACGCTGTCGGCTGCATGTTGCACACTCCCGGCCGCTTACTTATATTAATGAGGCACTGAAGCCAGTCAGGAGACACTGCGCATCGTGGTAAAGCCAAACCCGTTCGAGCGCGCGGTGATTAATTTAACACTTGATGCACGCATTCTACCGTTTCAAAAAACGGCCTTTTTCCTCGAATCTTATCAACCCGCCCATCGGGATTTCAAGACTTACCGTCATCTTACTGATAACCTTCCAATGTTTTTAGCCAGTTGCCAAAAAGTAGTTATACTAACGTTCATCGATTTCCACCAAGGGAGTCGTTTATTTTGTGATAAATGCCTCTTAAGACAGCAACTGATGAAGTTCCCCATCCAGGAGGATCAGTGGTCTGCCGAAGCTATTAGTGCGCAGTACTGGGATGAGTTCATTTCCCACAAAATCCGCGTCTGAACCGTGTAAATCGCTACCGCTCTCATGAGACGTCTTCATTTCGCTATTCGGATTCAACCGTTTGGTGGTAACACGCGGGCATGTTGTCTCACCCTCGTGAAGCCCTTGAAACCCTAGTTCTTTCTTCCCAGGCTCTTAATTATTTTTGGTTTTTGCGTAGGTGTTTTTAGTATAACTATAGATCTCCGTATCCCGTCTGCGAAGTCGTCTCCAAGCGGATTTTTATGGACCACTGTGATTTGATACTTCAAAGGTTGATGAAAACTCCGCCTACATTAGACTGAGTGTTCGAGTAGTTCATGGAATGCGTTTGCCTGGCGACTACAAACGATGGGGAAATCCCAAGTGACGACGTATCCCACCCACAGGATATTGAAGTCGCATATGAGATGCATATGCTGTGGCGAATTTTGTGCCATGAGATATTCAACCAAGGTTCCAGTTACGGAAACCTCAACATGCACGTGAAATCCAACCTAGTTGGTGTTCGCATTGGGTAATAATTGTCCCAGATCTGGGAGACTTTGCCTGTTTGAGGATCCTCCAGTGGGACGTAGCCAGTAGTTGACCATTTGCGGATTCTGAGCAAACGTCCAAAAAGTTTATGTCAGAAAACACTTCGGGGGACAAACTTAGTACGCTCACGATGACAAAAATGTCTTCCAAGTCCAAAATTGCTGTCATCTGGGTTCGCAACTAAATACCTAGTTCTAATCGCTATCTGTTAAATCTACCAGGTTACTCACCCGAAATCAGCCGCAACTGCGTTATCACCCTTTCACCTGCGACAAAATCAATAGAAATGTGGATTTTATGATCAACAAAGTAAGCGAGCAAGTAGGTATGTTTACAAATGGAGGTTCTACGGTGTCGGTAATGGAAAAATGCCCCATCTTGATTGCTCTGAGTAGAAAACCACATCTTAGGAGAGCCCAGAGCGACAAGCTTACGTAAAACCTATTTTTGATTTAATAGACCTTGTCGAAACAACCTCTAGTCCACCGGGATTATCTAGGGCGGGCCTGATGGCAAATTTTGAACCATTCTACACTGCACAACAAATCTCAGATGTTTAAGACGAAATATGTACATGTTTGCAAAAGTTACGGCATTTTTATCACCCTTGTTCACCGATTTCTGTGCCATTATTCAATGGTTGCAGGTCTTCTTGGTAGGAGCAAATGGCTTGCATCCTGTGAGCGCGTGTGAGCCTGCAGCGTCGTTGAAATGAGTTCTTATTCTGCACCTTTCTCGTGATACTTCTCCTACTCTGTCCTGATCAACTGGTCCACAAATTCATCTGAATGCGTTGAAAGTTTGTGACCAAGATATGACATGCTTGCCATGCACTTCAAATGTCTAAATTTTAAATCCTGGCGGCTCCAGTTGGAGCAAAAAGAACGTCCAAAGCCAATCTCACTTGCTGGTGGCTTTCCGGAGTAATCGAGCCGAGGGGTAGCAGGGCAGTTGTTCATACCGGACAGTCGTGAAAAACTTTTACCAAGTTCCAAAACTGCATTCAGATATTCGTAAAGAAGTGAACACTTTTACTTGATAGGACAAAAGGCACGAGTGGGTGTGGGTCCAAACATGTTTGGTGGCCCCCCTAAAGAGTATTTTTTTCCGACATACACTAAAAAATGCGCAACAAAAAACTAACTACGTCCAACAACCGCATAAAAGTGAAGGCTGAAATGATTCCATGCATGCCAGCCAATACACGTTTATGCCAGTCAATTACAAGCGGCAAGCAAAAAGGCAGAATAATGGTAACCTCAAGTCTAGTTGACCGCAGACCGAATTTGCCTTAACGTTGTAGTTAATTCGCAGATGAAGTCTTCGTTTCACTGCATTTCAGGCAAAATAGAATAGTTCAACCCAGACATCAGCGCCTGGATAATGCTGCATGTTTGACAAGTCCACAGGAGCTTGTCAACACTCATTTGAAGTTGCACGAAACAAGGAATAGTTTACTTGAACGATCGCTGGAAATTCTTCGCAAACCCACGGACGTTTTCGCCATATTTATGAAATGACGAGCCGGTTACATGGTGGAACACGTCGTAGACTTTCAAAAGACATAAAGTACAAGTCTGGAAGGAAGTGTACTGTGATATCCTTGTGCTGCACACGTTTAATCGAGAAGTAGCATACAGGATAAATTCAGGTGGGCTTAGCTGAGTCTCTCGTAAATCCAAATTTTTCGTGCAAACGAGTTCACTAGGAAATAAGTTACTTTAGTTTTATGGACCTATTTTGTCTCATGTCCCGCGGCACTTTCGCCGTACTCGTCCCCGCGCTGCACATTGGAGTAGGTCATCTATCTCAAAGATCTCCTGCTTGTGGCGGCGAAAAACGCCCTACGCAAGACGCGCAAACGTTGATAATCCCGTAACAGTACGGTACAGTACAGTACAGTTCATCACAAAAGTAAACGAGTACTAAATTGCTCAAGTTATCAGTTTAATCCAGGTGAACGGAGTGGAGCGACATCTAATCAACACAAGCAAAATTTACGGGCGACAAGCATGGTATGGCTATCGTGCAATTTTCACTTTTCTTTACGCACTGGCCTCTCGTGAGATAAGATTCTGGCCCCTTGGTCACCCGGAAAACACACGGGAATCCTGTTAACTGACGCCTCTTCAGTTCATCTTCTCAGAGGCATGAACGTCTGGTCTTTCTACTCTCGCTGTGCCAGACATGCTGTTTCGTTCAAGCAACGTGAACGTAAACTTCCAGTTTCCCGTTTTACTTTCTAAAAATTCACATCAACCCCCTTTCGGCATCTGGGCGATGTCAATGCCTCGCCCATCGTTGACGTGACACAAGAGCTTACCGATATCTCAGACAACTGTCGACCGTCAATTCATTGGACAGAGGTATGGCACATCAATTGGAAAATGTCGTACAAACCCTTGGCTGACGGCAACTGTCGTCTGTAACTCGGCCGGCGCCCATCCGTTACGTAGGTAGTCGTTGAACCTAGCCTCATGATGTCGAATTTTGGCTAGATAGAACTATGAACGGCCTATAATTATGTTTACTTTTGCATAGGAGAATATTCGTCAACTCTTGCGCGAGACGACTTCCTCTCAGCGGGTTAGGGCCAGATGGGGTCCATCCATATAGTCTGAAGAAATCATTGCTCACGTTGGCCAAGCAGTTCTACCTCAGTCGCTGGACGAAGGTAAACTTCTTTCAGTTTAGAGAGAAGCAATTTTCAAGCAGATTTACAAGCTCGGTGACCGCCTATTGCTCGACAGCTACGGGGTACTTGGCTACACTACCATACTGTTCGAGGTGATAGAAAACCTCTTGAAACAGACCATTTTAAATCACCTCACAGCCAACATCTTGACGTTATAAGCACAAAATGAATGTATCTCAAGCCGAACATGTTTTTTCTTTCTCCACCATAAAAAATTGACATCAAAGGCATTCGTTGTTCCTCGAATGACCACAACAGAAATGTTGCTTACCAAAAAGGCACCAAAGATGTGACTCTCGTTGCTCGTAGCCCACGAACCGCTAAAAAGAAGCTTACTGACCTCAGCTTCTTTGATTATGAAAAGCGTCTTGAAATGCTCGAACTCTTTCTACTTGTTTGAGTAAGGTTTGATCGAAGGAATTTTCGTCCGTGAACCAACTAATGCAAGGCGAGGCCACGTAAGACGATTCTCAAGCTCAAAGCGCACACTTTTGCTAGACAACAGCAGTCCCCGCGTGGACAGCCTTCCTCTAATGATTGGTTCCGCTGCGTCTAGGGACAAGTTGACAGAAATTGGGATGTACTTTTATGCAAATCCTCGATGTTGCCAGCCTGCTGCCACGTCAAGAACTTGAAGAACGTGCTAGACGTTTTTTTTGCTTGTGCCTTTCAGACAGACGAAATTAGCCGACCGACAAGAACAGACCCAACCCAGGTAGCTCGAGCGAAACCTTGATTCTCTGTCCCAATAAGTAAACCCGTAAATGCTCGTTTCCGGGCGTTTCCTTTCGCTCAAGTTTTGCGTTTCTTGAGTTGTCACATTAGGATCAGGCACGCTTCATGCGCTGACATCGCACTGCCCGTTTCTGTTTTTAGCTAACTTAGGTTTGGCTTTTTGTTCACTGAGGATATCGATCGTTAACTCCCTACCATTATCAATGTGACCAATGAGCAAGCCGTCTAGGTAGAGTTCTCTTCAAGCCGGACCAAAATAGTTCCTTCTGGACAGTTTGTTCCCCATGTGGTTTGTTAACCGGGAAGTGGCTGGCTGCTTTCAAGGATGGGATTGGGAACAGAGAAAAACCACAAGGAAAGATGGTTCTGTGAAACGACTGATGATCCTTCATGCAACACACCTCAGTCTGTCAGTTGACAAGTTACATGTGTTGCGAATGGTCTTTAACCTAGCACAGTCGCGATGGTTCATAAAGCAAGTACAATGAAATCAGTGCGTCAAGTTCACTAGGGGCAACAGGGAGCCCGTGCTCTGCACAGGGTGGTCAGGTTGGGATTAGTGTCCAATCCTTGTTCTGGATTCCGATAGGCCTGATATAACCGAAAGAATCTCGACATAGAACACCCTGAAATCAAACATCAGTGCATCTACGTCTCTGCGAAACCAGTGTTTGTTTTGCTTGATGAAATGGTACTGCGTTTCTAAATGCTCTCCCATAAATTTCGACGCAAATCAGGTGATCGCATCCCGGGGTAGCAGCCCTGTTTTCCATTTGAGCAGCAAATAGTACACACTCGGCAACAGACATTCGTTTTCAGAGGTGTTAGATGAAAACTCAAGGAAATCTTTGGTGGATGTAAAACTTGGTTGAGTACTCCGTTAGGTCATACTAGAGACAAGTGTATTTTGTCGTGCACTTGGTTTGACCGAAAAAAATTTGTCACCCTCGTCATCCAAACCTTCCAATAACATACTCGTGCGCTGAGTAAAATGACTGACTGCCCTTTGGTTTCTTGTGGAGATGAATTGACCCAACTGCAAACAAAAAGTGATACACTACTAAAAATAGTAGGTGATACATCTATCTGGGTCCTTAAGCAGCAACGTAGGCTTCATGAGAACAGACTGTTTTAAACAACACGCAGAATTTTGTTTTTTTCCAAAGGGAACCAATAACGTATTGGCATCTTGTTTACTAAAAAAAATCTTATCCTTTTCTCCGTCGCCTTTACGCAGATGCACACTAGAAGCGTTTGATGCTTGACATGTGACGTACCCTTTCTGGACTTGATCCCTATAGCTGTAAAAAAGATAAGTGTTTTTCTAGAAAAAAAATATCGTGCTGCTGGGCTCAGAAATCCACAAAAAGTAAATATTGATTTCATTTCAAGGTAAAATGTTTGTCACATGAGTGCCTTGTTTCCATTGGTGACCAGGATTAAGCTATTCCGAACCATACATGAAGCAGCTTCTGATTCGTGCAATTGTCTCCTCCCTGAAGAGTGAAAATGACCACCGACAGAGCCATGTATCACAAGGCAAATGTTGCTCTAAACATCTGTGTTTACCAGCGGGAGGAGGAAACGGGAGTCTAAGAAGAAGGAACTTGAGGACATGGGGCTGAAGAAAATACAATGTACCCTTTTACAACATAAGCTAACCAGCTCCCAGAGAAATTCCTTTGTATAAGTGGTTCAATTCAGTGAATACTTGCCGTCGGTTTGACCCGATCGCGCATTCCTACGATAAAATGTCATGTTTAGACGGGTCAACCAGGAAGAAATTGCAATTTATTTGGTCCCGTTGAATGACTGTTCATGGACGAATAACCACATCATTAAAGGACCAGGCTCTAAATACGATTACCTACCTTTGAAAGTCTTCTTTAAAGTAGATTCTCCTAGATTTTCGTCTGTCCGGTTACATCCAACCCAGTTCATCTTGTATATCTGAAGCGGTCGCCTCATACAAGTGGACAAATATATTACCCTAATGCCGACAGACGTTGAACGTGTCATAGACAACGGAGTGCTTATCAATGCAGTGCCTGAGGAGTGACGAATTCGCGAGTGGTCGAAAGACAGAGAAGAGTTTGATTTATTCCTGAACGAACTGGAAGAAAAAATACTTTCAGTTTTCTGTCGCCAAGCTATCAGGTTTTGCAACTAAATGCACTGAAAGTCAACAACCCCCTATTCGTTCTGGCAAAGAAAATGCGTCTGATATATCAAAACGGAGCAAAACCCCATGTGACTCAACTCAATTCATTCAGTCGGAGAAAATACGTTTGCTATATTAAAACGGAGCAAAACCCCATGTGACTCAACGTTCAGAGGACCATTCAAGGAACGTTTCAATAGTTGTCCGAATCTGAAGGTTAGTGCGATCATTCGCTAACCAGGTAAACAAAAAAACAACGGCTTCATTTCACAAGTACAAGTGGACAGAAGAACATGAATGAATCCCGGATGCAAGAAAATGGTAGAATAAAACCTAACCGAAATTTCCTTCCCTCGGATTTTCATTGGTGAATGATTAAAGATTGCTAGATCTGTATGGGTTTATGCATGGGACACGGCGGTGTGCCATCTCTGGTCAAATATGTCCTTGTTCAGGGAATAAGCGCACTTGGGCAACTCGCTGCATGCTTTCTTCGGCTATCCTGTCTATTTGGTCTTCCTTCCGCTTATGGAGTCACTCAGCGTGCATTGAGATCGCAAACCAATTTCAAGAATCCGCGGTTCCCCTTTGTTTAACCAAGGAACGCGCAAGTGAACATGGATCAAACGGTCCTTTGCTGGGGACGTCATGGTTTGCGTCATCGCAAGTGTTTCAAAACAGTTAAGCCAAAGAGTCTAGAGAAAGCTGTGCACCCGACGGAAGAAACAATTCGCCGTGTGTTACGGAACATGCCTCCATACGAGCATTCATTCCGAAAATCTCCTTAAACAAACTTAATGAATAGGTGGTATCCGATTCGGAGTTACCGGTCGGCATTTGAAGTCGAGTAATAGTGGAGAGCAGCAGACGGTTTCCCTAGAGTGAGAACTGCACAAAAATATCTGTTGCATGTCGAAATTCGTAATCCCTGCCTAGAAACGTGATCGCCATGGCTCGCTTTCGGGTTGCTTGTCTTTCGAGGATCTAATGAAACGTGGCAGCTGTTGTAGCCCGCTTTTGGCCAAAATCCTGGCGTCCCAGTTCCCAACGCTTAGTTAGAACGCGTTGCGGACGCGAGTTCAGACCAGTAGATCAAACTGACGTAACCTGCGGGAATCCAGACGTGTTGCCTGCACACCGGACAGGCACTGCTATATGGGTAGCAGTGCGGACTGATTGGATGGCACTCACATTTTGTCCAGAACTTCCAATCATGTGCATAGGAACTCCCTTTTGGAGCCAAGCAATGAACCAATAAATCGGAACAATACAAAGGTGCCGATAAGCCAGGTTACTTTTTTCTCTCATTCCGCGTGAAAGATTTCTGATTCGAAAGTGAGCAAACACCTTGTCACCGTGTGAACGAGTTTTAGAAAGTCAGAATAACAAAGACGCACTGAAATTTCGTCAAAATGTGTGCTGCTGGCAGACATCCCCTGTGACCTTAACATGCACTCGGTGAATTGTGCAAAATTTGAGTAAGGTGACGGGCTTCTCCAAGTTAATGCAATTAAACAAGAGCTTACCTTTCATGTCCCTTAGAACGTCTGATATGGGGTAAAAAAAGGGATACTGCAAAAAATTGGTGCCCACAATGTAGCCGACAATTTACGTCAGACTAATGTGCAGGCAGGAGTTCAAAGCTCATCCCTAATAATCCCAGGTGAAACTAAGGTAGATTGTGTTAGTTGCTCAGACGTTCGCGCACGGTAGCACAAACAGCTGTTCCGAAGTGCTTTCATTTAAAATCACCTCAGTTTTTCGATGGGTGCATTGTTCACTTGACGACTGCTCGAAACACCTTGTTTCCTTTAGTTCTTAACACAACAACTAAAGAAATTGTCTGATTTGAGGAGCAAGGCTTGTCAGTAGCCACAGAGTTACATTAAGCATAGCATATTAGCAGAGTCGAAAGAACAAAAATGCACCAACCAGATCGCGAAATGACCGACCGAAAACGCAAAAAAACATTTGGTATAAGAGGCTTGAAGAAGTGACTGGAAGGCATTCAACTAACCACTCAGAAGTGAGGATAGCAGACAACGTAGCAGAAATGTTGGGCGAATTTATGAAAATCGAACGCCAAACAGACTTTGAATGACCTGTTATCTCGAATTTGGCAAGGTTTATGGAAGCATTTTTGCCGGAAGGTCACCACCTAGGTGCAGATTGTGTGAGTTGGTCTGAGCATGTCCTAGCAGAATACAGGTGAAAAGGAAGAAGGCTACGGAGTTTTGTTAACTAGAGAAACACCAACTCAACACTTACAGACTATTGGACAGGGGAGCAAAACTCTCATTTACATCTTGTTTACAAAACTGAATATCCATCTTCCCATTGAACGCGTCTTCCTGAGCTTTCCTGGATATTCATTGACTGTTACTCAAATGCAAGCAAATGCTACAAAGTGACTCCACAAATTTTGTAATAGATCTCACTTTTCAAGAGACGCGAAGTGGATTTAGTAGAAGACATACTACTCACATGCCCCATCAGTAGCACCCACCGTTCACAGGTATTTGATACCTCCGGTCAAAACCCCTCTGGTTTGAAGTAAACTGTTCAAGATACACCGAATTGTTGCGAATCTGAGACTAGTTGGTCGTTCGCGAGATATGCATTACGGATGGGCCGGCTAATTACCGCTTCTCTGTAATCAGTATAGGTTAAGACTTTGAGTTCAGCGCTAGAAAATTCACGGCATCCATCGAACGTTCCGCATTTCTGGTCACATTCAAGGACTCACCTTTTAAGTTATTCAAGAATTCTGGGAAAACGTCACGGCATTTGGTGTGAGTTAGACTGACTAGTTGAAATGCAGTTAACACAAAACGGTTTCTGCAACATTAAGCGTATCGCACTTCCCTACTACCCTTCAACTAAATGACCTGGTTTGACAGGAGAAAGTGGGCGATTTCATTGCACAAACCCTGCAAGATAACTGGTTTGGGGTATCATCTGGCTCTATCAATAAACCATAAATCTATCAACAGTTACGGCGTCTTTTTTGACCTAAAGTCTGTCCGCACGACGGTTCATTGGCTGAGTAAAACAAACCCCTTATATGACCCGTATTTTCTTGTCTTTTCAGAGCATATTTCTTGCCAGATTTCTTAAACTGAACGGCATCTGCAGGTTGACTTTTTTGTCCTCTTTCATGCTGAACAGGGCGTCGCTATATGGGTTGTGCGTTCACTCAAGTCTTGATGTGCACGGCGTGGACGTTACGGCTGTTTCAGCGATTTGCGTTTGATAAACCTGTTCGGAATACGTGTACTGATGTTTCGGTGCTTCTGGAGTGATTTGTTAAATATCCTGCTGATATCGACCGCGTGAAGTCCTTGGTAAAATGATTCCGTCTTCGAAATCAAGCAAGACGAGGACGAAACAACAAAGCGTTCGGTGAAAAGTGAGACATTGCGCATTTTACGTAGTAGACACTACTTAATGTTTGGACGTCACCGAACCAACCTCCCCATCGGACAAGTTACCACCTGATAGGACACTGGGAACCATCGGCAAATTCGATTCCCCGGTCTTTGCAGGTCTCCTGACCATAAAGCATGTGTTGCTTACCTTAACTTACTTGGCACTTCGCCCTCGTGTAGCGATCAAAACCATAGCTACCCCTTTGGTCAACCGTTCCACCGTGACCCGGGTTATCTCCGGGCACGCTAGATACTGTTTCCATTGGGTCAAGCTATTCCAGAAAATTAGACTCACCTTTGAGTTTCGCCTCTTTAACTAATGAGAAGTCATTTCGAAAGGCATGTTTATTACACTTTGTTAACTTGATCAGGATAGAAAAGGGGTCATTTTGTTCAGTGAATCATCTTGTAAATAGTAGTCAATACTGACCGGAGATCAGAGAAACTTGTTTCTCAATCCCGTCAAATATATATATATATATATGACACAGAACGGAGCTGAACCATCAAAACTATGAAGACTGTTTTTTTAATGTCGGCGATAGTTCAACGTGTTTAAAGCCCGCCAAAGAAAGGCAAATAAGGTCCGTGAAATCGCGAAGGGAAAACAGAAAACATTCAACTGTTCTACTCCATCCTTCTTACAGTTCACGAGTAATAATCAAGCTAGAGGTCTATTTTTTTGGAAGTGGATCCTACGGTGACTACATTTTCCAGGGATGACGGATGCGACTATTGTCTGATCAGATGTACAAGCTCCATCCCTGAATCTGATGCACGGTGGAGTTTGGAAAGGAAATTATGTCAGCGCCTTGCAGGGCTTTTATCAGTGCTAATTAGAAGAAAGTCCAGAAAGCTTCAAGTGGAGGCTTTGAATTGTTCATCTTTAAAGTTATTTTGTGCCTATGGCTTACCACCGCTTAGTTCGTGTTCGATGAACAGCGAATCCCCTTTGGATGTCATTCTCTCTCTTAGTTGGTCGCATTCACCGGTGATCAGGCCGTGCGGTGTAGTAAAATAGTATGGGCGTTCTTCCAGCAACCGTCTTTTTTCTACCTTACAGTGGATACGATCATGGATTGGAATTTGATTTTTTCTTCGGAGGGCTTCACTTATTCTCTAATGCAATCTCCAAAGAACAGGGCGAAAGCTGATCGCCGACCGAGTATAGCATCAACCATGAGGCGGTCCTCAATAATTCGGTAATGATTTCATCAATTGCAGAATTAAAGCCTTTTCATGTCAAACTTGAGTGGTACTGTACAACTCAATCAGTCGCATTAAGAATCGTCGGCAGTGAGAACCTCAAGGACCCCCAACCTGGCCAGTAGTTGGAACTCACACCATTCGACTTGTGATATTACAAGAGGTACGGCGCCCAGGTGTTAAATGGCTGACCTTTTCTCATATGCAAATCTCACGTCGTGATAATTCCCTGCTGCGTTTGCTTACTTCACCCGTGTACTTTAGATCTCCACCTGTTCTACTCATCTGCACCCCTCATTCGTCTTATCGAAAAGGCTGTCAAGTCCGATGCCGCTATAGCAGCATGTGTCTGTGTGAAGGCGTGCAGCTTGTTCACACTCCATCTGCTGAGCCTGCTCTGATGTTAGCTGCGCGCCTGGTTGGACACGCTGCAAGATGTGGCTGCCAACCGATGTCAGTGGCGATCTTGTTGTCCGTTTCTATCCACATTGCCTGAATGAGTGTTTGGAGATGTAGGCACCTCGGAATGATTGTAGTAAGCCAGCACCAAGTCCCTTCTCCGTGCACCTTTACTCTTTTTTCATAATAAGGTTTTCAAATAAATCATGGTTGTACGGCAGCGAAGCATCGGTGTTGAACACTGATGTAATGCTGTCCATGATGATGATGATGATGCTCTGAATTGTTATGCCGTGATTTCCATGTGAATGCATTGCCTATCAAAATCACATGACTCGACTCTGAAGGGGCGTATGCTGCACACACTAAGCAGCCAACATTCAGCTATGCGTTGTCCGGTTTACTTTCCTTGACGCTGTACTCTGCCGGTCATTGACAGACGTGGGCATCAGCAAAGTGGACGAGTGAGGTTCCTTGTGTGACTTAGTGCTACCGAAGACCTTCGAATCCAGTTCTTCGTTTTGATATTCGGGATATTAACATCAGGATGCTCGAGAACGCCTATGGATCCTCTATAAATCTATTTGTGTTGTCATGCATATTTAGTTGTACAGATTCAGCGCGATGAAGCTGAATACACTTGCTGGTTCACAGCTTGATAGATCCAAGAGGCCAGTGTTTGCGGATAAATGTGGCCAACATTTTAGCCGACCTCGTAGTACGTAATTTGTTTACGCACACGCTGACGCACGATGCCTGCTCATGTTCGCAGTATACGCTGCTTGTCACGCTTGTCTGTACTAAGCCCCTTGCCTGTATTGAGTTGGTTTACGCGAAACAAACGTTTCACTCAGTTACTGAACACATGTAGCTAGAAAGATGCGAACTTACGCAAGGCATCTGAAACATAGCAAAGGAGTCAATCAAAAAGGCTTGCGTGAAAGCGGACTGTTATGAATTTTCAAAAGAATACTTAAGGGGGTAATTTTCGCGGGTTATACTAGCTACTGATGTAATGAGAGAAGCGCAGCCGATGGGAAGGCTACTCAGAGAAGTAGTATATATCAGCCGCAGTTAGAAGGTTAGGTTCATGTGTGCAGCGGTCACTTTCTTGTTCCTTCAACCAGCTTTCCTTATTTTATCTAGTACATTCGTGCTCACTAGATCACGTGACACTTTTGTTCCGAAAACGCACGAACCACGTGACAGAATCCTTGGCCGCTCGCAGCCTATACCTCCTTGTACGCGTCAAAAGGATTCCGCATATATATATATATATATATATATATAGGAAGCTACAATGCAGTCACCATACACATACTCGCGCGCGCAGGGGCAGGGAGTCAACCAAACTCTACAAGTTCACGAACAATTGCGGAACACGTGTAGCAGCTATACTGCGGGGAAAGCAATTTCTCCGTCCGAACTTTCACCCAAGAACTCTTACGAGTTACTGACAGACGATAAGTCACCCTTTGACTCAATCCGTTTTTCACACTGTCTTATACATGGTGTAACTCGTCATTGTAAACTACTGTCAACCATAGTAAAAACTGTTATTAGTGCATAATCTTTGCACTAATACATGCAACAAGGGTAAAATTTAAACTGTTATTAGTGCATAATCTCTGCACTAATACATGCAACAAGGGTAAAATTATTGGTGTGCTCTCCAAATGATAACATTATTACAACTACCTTGTTATAGTGTCGTATCGGCGGTTCTAAAAAAGTCTCACGAACACACAATCTTTTTAAGTAATCGTATGCTTCGAAGGGTACTTGTCTCATATAGTTTGAAGCAATCGAGGAGAAAACCAGCAGTGGAGGACTGTAGAAGATCAGCAAAATCACCTAGAAGCTGCTGAAGAAGCAGCGTCAAGAAGTCATCACATTTCCACGTCCCCCGTGTCCGACCTTTCGTCCGAAAACATCGTTTACCTGCTAGTTACATCTTCATCTAGTTCAGCAAGCCTGATGAAACTAAAACTAGGCTCCGGAAACTCGTGCGGGTTGTTTAACAACAAGTCAATCTTCATAAAGCCGGCACAAATGTGAACCTCTGTTATCAAGGATTTTCACAAACTAGGAATGCTTTTTTCACAGCTTTTGAGCGTCTCCGGTGCATCACGTGCATCCATGAGACCCATCGCAAAGCCCTTCCCAATTTTGGCAATCTTAACCGGAGTAAAAAAGCCCCGTATTGGATCACCACAGTTTAATTACGTCTTCTTCTTGGAGGTGCACTTTTGAACTCACAGACAGGTCAAAGAGCTACCTTACTTTTTGCCTGCCAGTCCTACGGGCAAACTGTGTCGGACTACGGACAAATGTAACGCGGGAGTCTGTAGAAGAACAGACCTTTTGAAACGTTATCTGAAAGTGTGCATTATGGCAACAGGTTACTGGACGATGAGCACAACCAGTGGGATGTACTCAAGAATCGAGCCCAACGGCAGCAATGACTAGCGGCGTGACATCAGTCGGAGAAGCACTTGGGCACCAGCGTTGTCACTAAAATTAGCAGCTCCTTTCAAAAGCAAGGCGCGTTCGAACTGCATACAAATGCATTAGGTATATACGTGTATCATGATACCTCGAATATCGTAGCAACTGGAACATAAGGCGGCCTGGTGCAGCACATTCACTTGCCTGGAAACACCGCAAACGGGAGATTCAGCTGGGTTCCAAGGGAGTCTCTCGCAAAACCAAATTGCTTTGCAAATGAGCGTATTTATCGAAATCAGTCCAATTTGGGTTCAAGCAGAACATAAGGTTGACGGAAACTCGGGGACTGCACCTACCTGATGAGCCCCAAGAGGGGCAAAACCGGTCGTGGGCTGTCGAAGAATTTTCAGCAACCTTATGAGTAGTGCATTACACACAAATGCGTTCAAATCGGCTGCTAGCTCCAACCCATTTAAACCGCAAACATGTTTCAGAATTGAGGTCGCAAAAACAGCTGCAGTCATACCCCCATTTATCTTATGTCGCAGTGCTTTGCCTTTAACCGGAAGGCCTGCACGTTCTTATTCTCGACGTACGTTTGCTTTTGTGCTTGCAGCGGTCCTCTCGTTTATGATGTCTAAAGTGTTTTCAGCAACCTTATCAGTAGAGCATCACAGGTGGAATTCGCTCGTTTTAATTGAATCGGGAGATAAACGTCAAGATAATAGCATGGTAAAACAGTTCATGGAAACACCAGACCTAGTGTGGGCCTAGTGTGGACCTAGTGTGGACCTAGTGTGCTTGATGCCCATTCCAGCTAACTTGCATTTCGAAAGTCATTTCGGATATGTGTGCTGAAGGAAATTTTCACCAAATGGATGGTGCGTTCGATTTCTGAGGGCCCATCAACGTTTGTGAAAATGATTGACGAGCGGCCATTCATTAAGGCATACAGTTTGCTTCTTACGCGCAGATATTTCTCGACTGTCCAGACCCAAGACTGCAACGCAATCCATAAACAATTATCCGTTTTTAGGGAACGAATGCTCCAGGATCGGAAGTGAGAGAAACGTTTCAGCGCATATTACAGATTTCCGCATGCCCATTGTCCTTGTTTATGGTTTTGCGGAAACCTTCGAATGCTTCAGCCGTTGCCAGTCTGCATTGTTGCGTTTTGTCAAGTGGCTACGAGCTACGTGGCTCAGATTGTCGTTGGTTTGTTCGCTGAGCTGGGCAATTTGATTGCAAACGTTTCATCACCAATCGAGGTGACATCATCAGTGCGTTGGTAGGGAGCGTGGTGGAGCGTAGCGATGGGTTGGTGGTTGTGCGTTGAGTAGTGTTGTCTGTGTGTTAATATGCATGTTATTAGCCGGGGTTGACCTTCGGTCACGACTGGTTGTTCGGTCGGTCGGTTCCATTGGTTGTTCTGTTATCCTGTGTCCTGATTGATCGATGACCATGTGAATTGTGTGGTACGTGTGTACGTGGCTCAGAGTTGGCCTCTCCCGCTCTTTCGAGCGCTTTCCGGACCTTAGACAGTTTGGCCGAAGAACGCCGTTCGGTAGCTGTTGGCGCCGGACTCTTTATGTGGGTTTGCCAAAAAACAGTGCATTTTCTATGGATACAATCAATAAAACAGCAAATGACTAACGTAGATTTCTCAGCAATTCTGCAACAAAGTAACGGAATGAAATCACGTGATAAGATCGCAGTTACTTTGGAATTTAGCCTTCGCAATAAACGCATGTACATGTACAAATACGTATTCACACATCTTTATAAGATGAGACAGTAACGTGATTCACAATTAGCGCTACATGATTGTAGCCCGCAACACCCTGGAAATAATCGCTACATTTTTCTCCAGGTTTCAAGTGTCCGTGTGCTCACGTGAATGGGGCGGCCTGACAGATGGACGAGTCAGTCGATCAATCACTGAGTAGACGTTTAATCAAATTTGCCAAGAGCAAATCGTTGGTCTCTTCAGTCACGTGATAATCCAGGCGCGTCCAGCGTCCGGGAGATGAGTTGCTCAAGCGAGGCTAGTGTGAATATGATTTTACCATTTGTTTGGTGAACAGCACAGCGAGGTGGCAATTGGATCAACACGCATCCTGCTGAACAATGACACTTTCATCAGGTAACGAATGTGTGCGTTATCAGAACTCAGCCTCCAAAGTGGGTCAGAATAAGTGGGGAAGTTTAAAAGGAGCCCTACTGATTCTCCTCATTTTGTGCTGAAGTGAGCATCACTAATGAGATGCAGTGTTTGTTCCACTGACCTGTTGTTCCTGACCCACATCGTAATTTGGTTCCTAGCTCTTTCAAGTGAAAAACTCTCGATGCCGACCGTAGGAACTGTCATGTGCAAAATACTTGAATGAGGCAGATATTTTGTGGCTAACTGTTGACTGTGAAAGCCTGGAAAGCGTGTCTAAAGTGAGAGGAGGAACTTAGTGGAGAGCTGTTTGCTTGCGGACAGAATAGCGTAAGTGTTCGTGTGTTCATTCGATGTAGATTCAGCGTTTACCAACGTCCCCTCAGATGAAACTGTTTCATACCTATGCAATTATGTTGAAACAGGAGACTTCCAGGCACCAGGATTCAGCGTTTACCAACGTCCCCTCAAATGAAACTGTTTCATACCTATGCAACTATGTTGAAACAGGAGACTTCCAGGCACCAGTTACAGTTAGCAACTTGCAAGAGCTCTTCTAGGGCTGCGCACTGAATCTGCAAATGTTGTTCCGCGGGACGCTCTACCGACAAACTGATGGCGTCATCATAGACTCACCGCTGGGCCTCAAGCTGACCGACATTTCCGTGAGCAAACTTGAAAATGGTCCCTTAACGCCTCGCATATAGATGGCACAATACAACCGCCGCTACGTGCAGGATTGTTCCGCGGCTGAAACTAAGATGAGCTTGTTTCAACTAGAGTTCAGTAAGACTGCATCCCCATGTAGTTTACCTTCCACTCCCTAGATGTTGGCCATGAACGACCCCACGATGATACACTGACTTGATCGATGTACGTATATTCTACGTTGACCACACAAACGAATCTGTTAAAGTATCGTTTCACTAAAACGGGATCGAAATCTGGTTAACAGCTGCCGCAACAGCTGAATGACAGCCGGTGCCCATATCAGTAAGTCTTGAGTCCCATCGACGTTCTGAGTTCTCAAGATTTCACCGACAGAATAGTTGGAAGCCGCTAATGTTATCGGCAGGAATAGAAGAAAACCCGTTTACATTAACTTTCCACTTAAGAACAGTATGCAGACCAACCAACTGTCCACAAGGTCTTACAATATTTGGAACAATGTGGCCGCAACACTCCAAACGTGGTTTACGGCATTTGTCCGTGTTCTTTCAGGCCCAAATGCAGAGTACCCGTCCACTTAGAAAGTATGTTTGTATACTCATTCTGTTGCCGCTGTGCAGCCCAAGATATTGGACGCACGACGGGACATCTCGGCCAAACAACACAGGAACACAATTCACCCTTGTTAGCTTGTGACACAGGGAGGACGATAACCATCGGTTTGAAAATTGAACCGTTGAGCCATGGGCGGGCCAGGCACACACAGTAAACAGGACCGCTCATTCCTCAATCACGGCGCTCACGTCACGCGGTCCCTTCTATTGACGGGCTGCTCGAGCAACGAATCCTCAGATGGAAGTTTCATTTATTGAGTGAGGTGTATTCTTCGATACACACACTTTTGTAACCAAATTGTCACAAGCTGAACGGTTGTGTAGTGAGGAGGAAAATGTACACATTTTTTCGGACATTTTGATTCAATCCTAAAGATTTTCTACTCAGACACATTATACGTCAATTGTTCTAAGCTGATATATTCTTGATTGCCGAAATCCCATTGGTCAAGGGAACCTTACGTCACGGAGCAACGCGCTATGAAGCCCAATGTGGCCACATGTACAAGTGAGGATGAAAGACCCGTTATTCCGATCGCTGTCAAAACTGTTGAACCTTTGCAATAGTGACTCGATCCGCGTAATATGCATTCAATACGTAGTGCAATAGCGACTCGATCCGCGTAGGATGCATTCAGTGCGTAGCTATCGCAGATGGTAGTTTGATGGTAATTTTCTCCGGGATTGGGTTCTGGTTAGATGCAACTTTGGAAAGCAAGTCTCTTCGGTTCCACGTCGGTTCCACATGCACGCATTGAAGTGGACCGGCAGGAAAGTGTTCAAGCTCAGCTTGAACCAGCAAGACGAACAAGACTTGACAAGCATACGTTTTTTTCCGCGCCACATCTGTAGGGTGTCCTTCTATGAGAACAACCCAAAAATAAAAACGCAATCAGGCAGCCCGGAGTGGGAAACTTGGTTAGGAAGCTGATCGAGCATGCTTTCGCTTTATCAGGGTCAACAATTTCAAAGGTACAAGATATCTGTTACGGACGGTTCGCAGATGACCTTCAGTGAACTAGTCACGTGACGTGAATGATCATATGTTCATACCCCTGCGATACATTTCAAATAGCTTTCATATGGGTGCCCAAAATGCCCGTCTACGAGCGTTTGTTGTCCGACAAGGTCCGGACGACATGCTTTCCGGGTTGTACTTAGTGAGTGAACCATTTTCGCCGACTAGCACGCAAAGCAACGAGAGTTTCTAATCGAATCTCCAGAGGTCGCACTAGTCCCCTGAGAAACATGGGTAATGCTCCCTTGAAGCAACGTTGCGCTGAAAAGTTTTAAAACCGCCCCAAAATAATCACAAAGAGGAAATTTAACGGTGTTTTGGTCAACACATCCTCTTACCGTTCACCTTTGCTCATACGGTCAGTTGATGCCGCAAAACCGAGGGATACATTGGGAGCTTGCATCCCGACTGTTGACGAATAACTGGCCTGGTTATATAAGTCTAAATTTTGCCACATGGTTTCTCAATTAAAGTAATGTTGGTCATTATCTTTAGTTTTATTGGAAAGGGCTGAAATAGTGGGAGCACCTTGGTAATTCCCGCCACAATGATAGACAGGATGGACTAGGAGATTGTCCAAATTTGGCAAACTGGACTGGTAAATCAGTATTTAATTGGGGCTAACCGAGAAAAAATTGTCGATTCGGGGAGACTCGATAGGCAAGGCTTAGTTCTCAACTAAAAGTTCAAAGCAGTTAAACCGAAAGAGTAGCAGGGACCTGAGTGGAAATCCAAGTGTTTCTATCTGTGAATTTGGCACCGTTGACCGGGCCACGAGACCTGCTTTGAGGCGATGCCGATTTTAACTAACTAGTTGCTGGAGGTCGCACCCGAAACCATGAAGCATGAAGAACGTGTGAGTCCTTCAGCGGTCTTAGCCGTCCTTTCTCGCTCGAATGCAAGCAGGTTTTTAACCGTACTTTCATACAGCTTATATGCTGGCACACGAAAGTCGGCTGGCAGGTAATATGCGAATTTACGGATCAGACATTGCAGCCGAAATTTGATTCAACTCATAGTCCTTAGTATATCTGAAACGGGTGAGAAGAGAACCGACTTCTGTTCGAAACTTTGATGATTCTGCTCCTGTAATGACTTAGGCAAAGGCATACGTATACTCCCGCTCGCGCTCCTTCGGACCGCCTCCCCAATTCTTTATTAACAATCGACTCGTGGTCTACGAAGCCGATTCTTCGGTGCAGCAAGAAATCAAGATGAACAATTTAAAACTGGACTTCCTCGTCCCGGTATTCAAGAAATTAAATAGTAAGCTCCACAAACTGAGACAAAACTCACTGTGCCACCCTGAGTTGGTGAAACCGGAAGCAAAAGTGATCCAAATCACGCTGATACTCAAGAAAATGAATGAATGAATGAATGAATGAATGAATGAATGAATGAATGAATGAATGAATGAATGAATGAATGAATGAATGAATGAATGAATGAATGAATGAATGAATGAATGAATGAATGAATGAATGAATGAATGAATGAATGAATGAATGAATGAATGAATGAATGAATGAATGAATGAATGAATGAATGAATGAATGAATGAATGAATGAATGAATGAATGAATGAATGAATGAATGAATGAATGAATGAATGAATGAATGAATGAATGAATGAATGAATGAATGAATGAATGAATGAATGAATGAATGAATGAATGAATGAATGAATGAATGAATGAATGAATGAATGAATGAATGAATGAATGAATGAATGAATGAATGAATGAATGAATGAATGAATGAATGAATGAATGAATGAATGAATGAATGAATGAATGAATGAATGAATGAATGAAATTTCTCTTTTGACGCGTACGGAGAAAACCTCACCAACATTCAAAACGGTACAACAATGATAAAAAACATGAACTACTTCAAAACCACCTAATATTAACCTGTCTAACACAGAAGTGCGTGAAATTTGCAGCATGGTCACTACGAGTGACTGCTGTAGCTTGGAATTCAAGACGCAGGACGCAGGACGCTAGACCGAGTCCACGCGACTGACAATTATGCTAAAGGTTTTTTTAAAAACAGTAATGCACCTGACATGTCGAAGAATTTTCTGACCAGTCAGGTAACGCAGAAAATGCTGTAAATAATGTCGAAACAGATAAAAGGCGTCTAGACCACTATTTGGAATTTTAAGGACACACGGTGTGATGATTTGTGGTAGTTCAATTCTGATACAAACCCTCTACGTTTTCACAGACAAAAACCTTGGTCGCGTTTGATCCGGTATCGTGAGAGTTCGTCGTATCCACGTTGAACATGTGTAATGTTCTACCTTCTATATCGACCAACACGTCCCTCAGCCGTTCCACACCCTCGGCGGACCGAAACTGGTCATGTGTATTTTGGCCGCGGCTCACAAACCGCTCACGGACACCGGCGAACTCAAGAAAGATTTCGTCGGCAACATTGACTGATTTAGTTACCTACCGTTCAACCAAAGGAAAGAGACGTTTTTCACACACAAAAAAAACACGCAAAATTTGCACCATGAGAAAATTTCGAAAGCGCTATTCGGTTTGAACAGTAAGCATTAAGTCACAGTAAATTCACTTCGACGTTGGGCAGTGTGTGAATATCGTTGACTGACCGATAGTTCAACTGGAAACGAATGGCGTCAAGTAGCCAAACTCGTTTCTAACCGATATGTGTTATGGCACACTCAGTGGATGAAATGAGTGAATAACTGCAAAAAAAACACTAACCTTTCTCCGCCCCGACTTCTATAAAATCAATCAAGATGGACCAAACGGTTGTTGTAAAACTGTGAACATGACGATGTAATTTGGCAGACTGTGCGTGATGCTGTGTGGTTATATACATGTAAGCTGAATCACGCTGTCTGAGAAACAAACAAGAAGCTCCTGTCCCCGTAGTGTGACGCGGTTTGGGATTAAAACGTGGGCCCAAACTAGGCAAACATGACTATCCGCTCCCCTCCCCCCCAAAAAAATGTGCTCAATCTAAACCACTACTAGACACGGTTTCTACCTTTTCCCCTGAAAATTGAGGTGTAGACAATTTTTGCAGTGTACGCGACTCACCTTTGAGGACTGCCAGGTCCGACAGAAGAGGCAACATTTCGGATTATCGTACAAGTAAACATGAGAAGCAAAAAGGTGGAATTTACCAGTCAGATAATTGGAGCATGTAGTTGGAGAAATCCTATTAGAATTAGCGTGATTAACGCTTCGAAATATTTCCTAACGTGATGAACAGTTTCGCTTCAATCCTAATTCGGTTCTTCAGGAGATCTCACCGCGGATCATCTGCTCTAGGAACCTCGGAGACGAGATGGATCAGTGCTTAGAGTGCGAATTTACCGACCGAAAGGTCGGTGGCTCGAATCGAATCACTGCCTTTCGACTTCCCTTGTCTAGGCTTGAACACCCTGGCTGCATCCAAGCCATCGTGCCTCCTCCGGCTGGCGTGACAGTTAAGGGTGCTACAGCTGAATAATTCTTTATAATGACCTCCAAATAAATGTTATTAACATAGACTGATTCAAGTTTCATTTAGGAAGATATTGTCAAATGGAAATGAGAGTTTTTATCATGTGTTCGTCAACATTCAGGACAACCTTTAACAAAAGACAGAACTGAACAACCTAAAACATTGTTAGACCAAGCGACTCACGTCTCAAACCTGTTGAGGTTTACATAAAAGTTAAGCGGGCTCTCAGTGCGGTACAAAGAATCAGATTCTACCGTTTGTACTCGTTTCATCTTAGGAACACTTGATAAGGACTTGGGGTGGTTCGGAAGACATGCAGTGGCAAGGGAGGTTTGTCAGATTTTGTTCTAAGCCGGTAGTTTCCAAAGAGGCGATTCTAAAATCCCTCGGTATCCAAGACAATTAGGCCGAATCGCTTATCTTTGGCGAGTGTTACTCATCCGCATGCATTGTATCGACCGGATCCGAGATGCACGACGGGGAATCGTTCTTAACTTCAAAAAGCAGCGCTAATCTCCGTGGCATATTCCTTACTGTGTTGAAGATTCACACAGGAGGCTTCCCCGAAGAGTGCCATATTGCTCAAAGTAAAACACCTTCTTCTTTGGGCCGTGTTCTACAGCACCCGAGCTGATACGGGTCGGTGCCCCGGAACATCGGCCAGAATCGCCTAGTTTGGAGGAACATAGTCTAAATCGTCATAAACTACCCATTACCCCTCTTCCATTAAACCAGATTATCAAACCACTTACGTGCTCGCTTATCGACAAACAACACTAGTGAACCCCAATAGGAAACAACATGTAGAGCGTCCTAAACTGTAAGAACCAGGATGCAAATCCGATCAAAATTGGTTTCAATCCGTCCAATTTGAGCCAATCCTCCCGGTCGTCCAAACAACATTTGGCACTGGTGTGATTTACACGTCGATAGAGCTCTATTTACTGGTCATACGCGTGTCGTAAAACCCGACCAAAGCAATAACACTCCCCCTGGACCTTGCACGAAAAATGAAACATTATCTACATGAAAATTCACCAGAATGCTCGTAAATAATAGTCCAAGTTTCACAAGCATTTACCCCCTTCGACACAATGCAACGGACATTTCATCCACATGTCTTTAACATGGCATTCGCAGCCGTATCATGATCAGAATCGAGTATCTTTTGAATTTATTTTGAATTTTGAATTTATATGGCAGAAACTCACACTAACTTAAATTATTTTCCCAGTTGTTTCATCCTGCAAGACCTTGTTTTAATAGGATATCATCATTTCACCTGTTTGTGCGAAGCACTGAGAAGACCTTGACGTCTTGAATTCATAAATCGGACACAAATTCAAACTTACTCGCTTTTTCCAGGCGTAAAAAAACACAAGACGTATGTTGAAATTAAAAGAATATTTTTTGCATTTACTGATGAAACACTAGGCGTACAACATATCAAAACTACATCAAAACTACATCAAAACTACAGTCGATATTCACGGTAAGTGTGCGGGCCTGCGAGCCAGTGTAGTCCAGACGAAATTTAGTGATGTGTGGTATCCTAGCTTGAAATTGTCTCTTTCATTTACAGAAAACGTAAGTAGAGTTCACACACCTTCGAAGACAAACTACTCAGACTGCTCATGCCAAACTGTATCAAACAGAGTGTCCCTAAAGCGCAAACTCCAAGAACTACCAAAAAATATCTGCGACGGAATTTATTTGACCGCGATTAATTAACCCTAATTAAGGTTGGCTACTGTTTGCCCCAAAAACTCCAAAATGGAAGCGTTCAAATTTAGTTTCGGACATTTTGGTGATAATCTATTAACTTTCTGTTCCAACTCGCAACGTGTTACCTTGGAGAAGATCGCTCCTTCTTCTTCACAGTTGGTTGCTTGAATGTTTTGGATTTCCGCAGTTGTAAGCGCCCCAAAGCAGCAGAGTGAAAGTAATACTGGTGAAAGCCTCTGCAGGAAAGTAACAGCCTCGTTCAACATAATTCACAAGCCTCCAATAAAGGACACCCCATTTGGCTCGGATGGCCATTTCTCCATGCGATAAAGTTTGTTGCTCCACTTGTGTAGTGTGGTGTTTCGATAACAAACTACATGGCAAGCTACCTTGTACGCACTTCTGATGATTCGAACTAACCAGTGTGCTTTGGGACCATCTGGGGTCTCATCCACGCGGCCGCAAGCATTTGCCCTAGTGGGCCAGAGTTAGCATTCCACGTAATATGTTCATTGTTCTTCTTCGACGTACCTTGGTAAGTGGAGACACGTCCCCTAGAATTTTGCGGTCTAAATTCCAAGACTACACGCGGCGATTTCACGAAAAACGGGCGGTATGTTCGCAACTTAGCAAATTTAGTGCCTCGAGATCCTATCCGACTTTCTGACCTGATGGGGCTCATCATTTACAATAATGCGAACTCTCGTTTCTGATTGGTTAGTCGAGAATGCGATGAAGCAAATTCTCATATCTTCACGCTCGAACACACTGCGTTTGGAGTCAATGTATCGTTCATCAACGGATGTGTATACAGAAAAAAACAATGAAGAATCTTTCGGTTCTTCTGATAGGTACCTCCATTTGAGGGAACACTAACCTAGAAATCTTCGACACGTTCACCGAGGTTCTGCATGCGCCTAAATAGAATCAATCCTCACTTGTGGAGCGCCGTCGGTATCCTGAGGTTTGGATGAATTCCGTAAATCCAGAATTTAGTTATGGTTACGTAAGTCAAACATTTCTAGCGATTACGTGCCCAGCTTGTTGAAAGCCAAGTTGATACGTATCCGGCATCTAATGAGCATCGCTTTTTCGTAGTTGTTCGGCTGGCAAGATAGCTTAGCCTCCCAGCACTAGCGGATCGTTGTTCTCAATGGTCCGTTTTCAGTCATTGTGCACTGGCCATCAACATTTTCACGCTCAATATGTGAACGTGTCACCGTTGTGAGGTTTGATCCCATGGACGAGAAAATTTTCCCAGTCCTCTTCGGTATTGGTAAAACGGAAGAAAGTTTCCTGCTGGAAGATTATCATCATGTTGCAAGGTAAATTTGCTGACGACTTGAACGAGAATGAGTCAAACTCTCGCGCTGTCTTGATAGATCCTTAAAGCTACACATGGATTATTGTTTAACGTTCCGGCGAAGCGAAAATGAAGCACAAACCTGGCACGTGACAATTTTCTGTCAGGTACGCATCACCGTACTGTACTTCAGCCAATTAAATGATTATTTTCATAGGATGTGGTAAAAACTAGCTTAGCAAAAACACACTGTTTATTTCAGGTGATCGGTATTTTCATCCGTGAACAAAAGCCGTAGCCCCTTTCGCGTTGTAGGGGTGAATTGCATTCCAATCCGTAAGGCAGAATTATTTAAATTACTGAATGTTGTCTCTATAGCACTCAAACCAGACTAAATAAGAAGTCTGTTGTCTGCGTACTTGATATCGATTTTTGAATGCCCTTGGAACGCTCAGATCTTGCGGGTCGGTTCCATGCAAACCGAACTGACAACAGAGACCTAGCAAAAAGTTTTGGAGAATCTGTGGTCAGTACATACATGTTGGACAATTCCCGACTGAGAGCAAGAATGCAGTTTCCAGCTAATAATTCCTTCCCCTACCTACTGAAGATACAATGTTCATCTTTCTCGCTCTAAAGATGAAGTTCCTTGATTTAAAATGTCAGTGCTTCGAGAAATGCGGAATTTGAATAGCGTTGCTATATTTGACACAGAAAAAAGCCAAAAAAAAATTAAAAGCCTCAATGTTCATTCAAAAATTTTCGAAGTAAATTACCTGTCAGGTCTTTGTCTGATAGGTAAAATATTAAATGTAAGCGTTGCTAAAAAATAATATGTGATATATATACTATATAATATATAATATATAAAATATATATAATAATATAATATACATTACGTACGATATGTTTGGTGCACTTATTCATGCGTGGCTCCAGGCTTAACAAGAAATGGTTTCCTCGCATCCCGCACACTATTTTCCACAAATTTTAAAGCGCGCTTGATGAAAGCGTCCGAAAAAATGGAAATACACAAAGGGGTAACGTTATTATTTCTCCTCATGGAAATCTGTTCTCAAGAAGTGGCATAAATCTGAGTATTTTTTCAAAATTTTTTCTCGATTATTCTGGACTCAGTTGTTGTTCTCCCATCCGCAGCACTCGTAACAAGACAAGTCATCGGACGTTTTTGAAAAATTTAGAAAAATTTCCCGAATCAGTCATGAATGCGCTTTCCGAAGGTGTCAGTGGTTTCTGCCCCATTACAAAAAAGCTGAGATTAAAGAGGAACAGAAACGATTACCGACTACTGACTGTTCAAAAGTAGTTGAAATTTTTAACGAGGAAATAAGATAAGATATGATAAAACTATGTTGTTGTGGCACTGGTGAAACTGCAGACCAACCAAAATGACTTTTATGTCTTCAAAATGCTCGTGGATAGATCCAAACGCGGAAATTTTCAACGCATGTTCTCCGTTGATGCGAACCAGAAACGTGTTCGCTTCTTTCACGGATCTTACCTAAATCAAAAATTATAATGCGGAGGATCTCATTATGCAGGGTAGTCTAAAAGGAGAACTTCGCACTAGAAACTAGCTGAAAAGTCAGATGAAACACTGTTACCTGTGTCGCCAGATTCCTTACAGTCACTCGCTATCGTGTTTTAAGTTTTTTGCTCTGTTCATCGTCCTGTCCTGTCTGGACCTACCTGTTTTATTCCGAAGTCACTTTCCCCTTTTTGTTCGCTTCTGCTAAATTTACAGAAAAGTCTATTCGGGTGTGTCGTTTAAAGACATTCCGCGGAAGCATTCATTGGGTCCTGATGGTTTCCTTTAGTAAAGGACCCCTTCGAAGATTAGCCGATGCCGATTTCGACTTCGCGATTCGGGACAATTGGAGGTACACTATCGTTTGCCTTTAAATCGGAGCTTAATGTAGAAGCGGTCTAATAAAGTGGGACCCGTCCTTCCGCTGACGGAAAGAGGTCTTTCATTCGGTCCTGTTTCCCGCCTCCATTCGCAGCTGTCATGCCCAAATAGAGTTTTACCGGAAACGTTTGGCCACAACCAGGAGAATGACAACACAAGGAGCATGGATATCTGCATGGATAACTGTGTGTGGCAAAGCTACCCCAGAAACGCTTTGCGGACTATTTGGTCGACCCGGTTCCTCCAGATATTAGGAGGGGCTATGAGTAAACTATGTGGTGTACACTTGACGTGCGCATACATGTATGAGATGAAAAGATCCAAGCTTGTGTTTGAATAACAATCCCTCAGACTAAATATCGTGACGTGGCGATATCGTGGGTCAACAACTTAAAAGGGCATCACGCAAAGACCAGGGACAGTATCCTAAACCTTGTTGATTTGCGACGTGACAATCACAGTAACTCGGCTTGTGTCTCGGTGAGCAGAAAATGCACGCGGAGTATGCATCCAGCAGCTGCAAACCACCACCAAAATATCAGTGAAAACTGGAACTCCTACGTTCCGCTCTGGCTAAAGCATACTACATGGGCCTCTAAGGCGTGCGCCTTCTACACCGTGTTTCCGTTAAGAGGACGACAAAGCACCTCACAATACACTTGAGGTTTCGTCGTGGTTGGGAGTCTGAAGGCGCCGAAAGACTCTTTCATCCTTATTGTGAATTTGTGAGATTCGTGCTGGCCATGACTCACAGGGCGGAGGAAATGACACTTAAGTGATCCTCAGCTTTTCCGGCATAGCTTGCCTGCAGTTAAACGATTAACCTTTCAACAGAAACCTCCCAATCCACTCACCTTATTTCCAGTTTTGGAAGCCACCTGGTTCCTCCGTCGGAAAAGTCCTCATTAGCGGAATCAGTCAACAGTGACCAAGTGGTACAAATCGCGTAAGTGAGGGTACAACGCAACTGTCCTGTCTAACTGCAGCACGCCTGCGCAGCCGAACTAAATCACGTTCAACTACTAGCCGGGGGTCACGGGTTCGAATCTCCCTAAAAGCTGGCGAGATATGCGTAGGTGATGGGCTTAGACAAGTGCTTCTAAAGTGGTTGGGTGGAGTAACTTCACTTACCAGGGGGCTCTCTGTTAGGTGTGTCGTTGACCATCGCCAACCACGCACGTGACCTAATGCTCTCATAAATTACACCATGGTTATACATGTTACATTAGGAATGGCCATTTTCACACATCCGATGGCTTGTTGAATCAACGTTGAAGGACACGTGTGGCACTTCCAAATTACCTGACTGATATGATTTTGTAACCTTGCTCAAACCACACTTGCCCACTTACGTGGGCAAGCCCCGCACACCGTAGGCATATGAGCAATTCACCAAAGGCTGAAGTAGTATAAAACTGTATTTCGGAAGCTAGTTAATTTCTGTAAAATTAAAAGAACGTTTCATTTCCTTCACCATTACTTACGTGTTATTTCCCCTGAAGGTAAAGAGAGTAATTTTATCAGGTTACCGACAGAGATGTGGCTGTCAAATTTCTGTGGTTCAAGGTTGCATGTAGGCCCCCCCCTGAACTATTGGCGGTGCTTTGGGCTTTACCTGTAAATAGCCTAAAGAGCCCGGGAGAATCTCAAACTTTTCTGCGAATCAGCCAGCGTACGTGCCCCTGTATCAGGAAACAACCATTCAGACAAGACTGTCACGAGCAGAGAGTGAATAAACCTGTACATATAATCATTGTGACCTTGTTGCTTCCGTCGTCTTTTTGAGGTACGGAAGAGCTACTGTACATCGCACGCCAGTGAGATGGGTAAAAAAGGGAGTTGCCCGGTAAACGATAATCTCTAACAGCTTTCTTTGCAGAGCAACTAGGTAAGTCATCTGTGATAAAGCGAGAAATCTTGACTTAAGAGTGATTCTTACCAGTTCGGATCGACCGAGCCAAAATTTATATTTGCTTGAAACCGGACAATAGGTCAAAATATCTAGGACCCCTTCCTTTTTTGGAGAAATTTGAACCCAAATTGGACTTTTTTTCGAGAAATACACTCATTTGCAAATCAATTTGGTTTTTGCGAGAGACTCACCCGGAACCCCGCTGAATCTCCCGTTTTTGATGTTTCCAGGCAACTGAATGTGCTGCACCAGGCCCCCTCATGTTCCGGTTGCTACGATATTCGAGATTTCGCGATACATGTATAGACGTAATGCACCAGAGTAGTCACTAAAATTATCAACTCCTTTCAAAAGCAAGGCGCTTTCGAACTGCATACAAATGCATTAGGTATATACGTGTATCACGATACCTCGAATATCGTAGCAACTGGAACATAAGGCGGCCTGGTGCAGCACATTCAGTTGCCTGGAAACACCACAAACGGGAGATTCAACTGGGTTCCAGGGGAGTCTCCCGTGAAAACCAAATTGATTCTCAAATGAGTGTATTTATCGATATCAGTCCGATTTGGGTTCAAGTAGAATATAAGATTGACGAAAACTCGGGGACTGCGCCTACCTGATGAGCCCCAAGAAGGGCGAAACCGATCGTAGGTTGTCGAAGAATTTTCATCAACCTTATGAGTAATGCATTACGTATATATATCTAGGACCCCTGTTTTCAAGCAAATGTCATTTGGCCTACCATGAACCAATTAAGATTACAAGATGTATAATTTCACTATGTGCGTAAAAGTTGCTTTTAAAAAGTCGCGCCTAACTGGCTAGTCATTATCTGACGACCTGGTGTGGTTTTCGGTAATGAACGCTCAGTGGTGTTATGTCGTGTCTAAGGGAAAGTCAGTCGCAGCTGATCAGCTGATCAGCCGCCCAGGGGCCAAACGGCTAAGTGTTGAATCGCTGACCGCACGAGTGCGCATTCGGTGATCATCAATTATCCCGAATATCGGCGTCCTAAGACTGAGTGTTCTGAATGCAGACAAACGTGTATCTTGGATCAGAATAATCTAGTCGGTCTCAAAATGTCCCAGGGAGTGGCCATGCGTCTTCCCGGATTTGCCTAAACTGCGCGCACTGAGCCGAACACCACCATGGGCTAACATGGGACGTCTGTGGAGCGTGTGGTCAGCTGTCGTTGGAAGTACACAGCTAGTGAGGAGAGATCAGCAGAAACTACGCCCGAAAGCGGGCGTACTTCTCCAAGAATTATGAAACAAATACACTGGAAAATGCATGCATCCGGCTGATAGCACCGTAAGCGGAATATGTCGAAAAGTCTACAGTGAATGGATAGCCAAACAACACCAAAATTTTCGTTGTGCTGTCCAACTAATTCGGTTCAAACTCTCCAATTTACAAGCATATTTTCACAGTTTTTGAGTGTGCCCACTGGACTGCAGCTTCAGTGTATTCACCAACAAGTAGTTTAGAGGAATTAAATTAATAAAATTAATAATTTAATTTAATCTAATAAATAAAAATTAATTAAATTAATAAAACAATGGTTCAGCTGTAGCAGTCTTTCTGTGCTTGGCTGCCATGCCACCCAAGGGCGCCCAACTACTGTCGAGACCTGGACAGGAGTAGACAAGAGGGAGAGGTCACTTGTGAACCACCACAGAATTCGTGGTCATTAAATGCGTACATTAACCAGTGGTTCAGTCCAAAATAGTTCGCAGTAGTTTAAACAGGTAACTTAAAGTGGAACAAGATATACACACAGAGCCAGTATTACCGAACAAGGTTGGTGGACAAGGAAAAGGTGAGAAGACACTCGGAATCTGTTCGGCGATTCTTCAAGATCTGGTTTGAGACCCAGGAGGCTTCTGTGAGTCAACGTTTTGGAAGAGCACCACATTATCCTTCCAACCAGACGTCTAAATGTAAAACCACAAAACCCATGCGATTTGACTTGAGCTTGGTTGTTCATTAAAAGACCAGAACGGGTCGATAGGTTTGTGGCCTTGGCACGTGATTGAATTAAATGTATTGTATACGCCAAATATAAAATTTACTAAGAGTATCTGTTGCATGAGAATAGTAAACAAGGTTAATCACCAAGGGGGTTACCCGACAACAGCTTCTTCTACGGCATCCTTGGCAGTGCATGAGACATGCCCAAGGGATAGAATTTCGTAATTACATGAATTATTACACACGTCTCTGAGGATTCCCAAGATCTTGATTGGTTTCATTTCATATAAAAGAAACTTTCAGGGAGAGAGAGCTATAGAACACCACAATTTGTCACCTGTTTTATAAGACCTTGGCGCTAACTTGAACCCTTTCTGGACAGGTTTGCAACTTTGTTGCACGCTATTCCAGGTGATTTTGGTGTTCCTGGATGCGAATGTATCCTTTTCGCGGCGAAGAGCTCAGCACTCGATTGAGCACTGAAAGCCATGTTCTGCAAATGTGAAGGTCATGTAGATCAAGGTCAATTAGGGGCCATCAGTTTACCATCTCGCTGAGTCATCTGTTCGGATAAGCATGAGTATTTACCCTAAACTGAAGGTGATGCGTACCAATAGTGAGTCCTTGACGCAACTTCCGGGTCGCTGGTCTTTTTCCCGAAGATATCAGCAACGAAGGGCTCCGAAGAGCTCGTCGGTGGTTGCCTCCTGGGCAGGAAAAATTACCGTCCGCTGTCTGCAAAACACATTTTAGATATGGCCACTAAAACCAACGGAGTTCTAATGATCATCCCAATACATGTGAATCAACATCTCCGCCCTTTCCACCCGTCTTAACTGATGGTTCTGTGCAGGCAATGTCAATGTTCCAGCTTCGCAATTGTTTGTGGAAAAGACTACCTATAAAGTCCAATATTTTGTTTACTAGTTTGTAGATTGATTCTGCAAACGTTTTGCCGAATTTGCGATTCAAAATGGAGAGATAACTCACGGAGTTTACGCCGAGCTGTTTGCAAAAGAAAGTGGAAGAATGGGTAGAAAAATTCGACTCACGAAAGCAGCATCCTCCGTCCTCACAAAGCAATTGTGGCGCAAGATTCAACACGTATCCGCCATCTGTTTCGTTGGTCTGTGCCAGAAAAAAACCTCGCAAACAAGGGACATAACAGCTTTATTGCGAACAAGTGGGTGCAACTGTTACAGGGGGTCTCACGGTGTTTGAATTTCACTTTTTAACGATCTAAGCTCTCCCTCAATTGATTGATTGGTTGGTTGGTTGACTAGCCCAGATGCTTGACGGCTTTTCTTTAAAGATTTTGTTGGAGTTCTACGGTCGCAGTATCTATTGGCTATTCTGAGGTTATTTTCAGGACCCCGACCATCCTGATGGAAACATGTACGGGCCTCCTAAACAGTTAAAAATTGGTTTTTAAGCGGCTCTGGTCCTAGTCCTTGGGATTCCCTGCAACCAAAACTAAAAATCTGGAAATGTAAATCGTTCCACACCTCGTTTTACACACCTCGTCTGGCTATATCAGATTATAAAAAAATGCAGCAGAAGTTCAGTTTTTGAGGAGAACTTGGACTGAGAACGGCTGATCACTGGTCTATAAATTACGTCATTTTAACCAGCTGCATCGAAAGAACTGAAGGATGCAAATATGAAAACGTGGAAAGAAGCAACTCGCCACCTCTAATGACAATCACCTTTCGAAAATTGGGTTTGTGAATTGGGTGACTGCTCTGCTCGCAGCGAGCGACGCAACCTACGCAGACCACTTGTCAAAAATAGACAAACAGAAATTATTATACACGGGACACATTGAGTCCCGATGTCCGCGCTCAAAACAACTACATTATCCACTTTCAAACGGACTGGGGAGGCGGTTTGGCAACTCGCCATCCTGAGGTGAATTTGTTTAACGTTCCTGATAGAGTTTGCAACTGGCCACAGAGTGAAGCAGCTACCTCTGCTTATACTGATAGGATATCTACGGTGGTTTGGAGGGAACATCGTCAAGAAATTTTACCTGTTTCCCTGGATGGTACCAGCATGCTTTCTGGTTCGCAATTATTCAATTTCCGATAAAATAACTATATATCCCATATGTCGGGGACTATTCACACCAGAACTTGAGACTAGAGTCACATAAATGGTCAGTTGCATTTGCCTTTACAAGATATGCCTTACACTGTAGGTCAACTTCAAATAGATTGAGTAGATGTGCCAGGTGAAATCCTGGCTAACGAAAGCCAGCGGTCACTATCTTTGGTGGAATACAACTGTCGGACAAAATCTTTCCCCAATTGTCCTCCTAAAGGGGTTTTTCACTAATCCACGAAGCCCGGCGCAGTATGACATCTGCTTACACTGGCGGGGTTTTTAACGTTTGTAGTGTTCAGAGCCTCTGTTTATAGATTGGAATTACGGCCAATTGAGTGCTTCATGCAGTTATCCAAACCGCTCAACAAATTTACGACGCAAGAGACCATGAGAGTTTGCCAGGGGTGAACAGGATTTCTGCTGCAACAGCTTGGTTGTAAGAATGCCGGAAGTGGTTCAAAGATACAGTTGATAGTATTCTGTCTGGATACAGTTTTTATAGTTGTTCTAACAAAAAAAACTAAGGGGCCATCACCTCCGTTGTGCATAAGAACAGAGCATTCTCTATTGTTCACTCATGTTGTGGCTAGCAAGACCGTTCTGAACTCGAACGGATGTGTTACTCATTTGGGCCCTGTGTGTCCCTCTGCGTCTGTCACGCCCAGTCTCTTACCATGATCATTGTCACACCCTCATTAATAGCCCAAACGATGATTGATGCTTTACTATAGACAAAATATATATAGGAATGTACGAAGCATGTATGACCAACTCGATCCTACTCCGCTGTAGTCCACTATACTTGACCTGCTAGAGCACACTTCTGATGACCGTCCTAAATGTCTTTGCATTGAAACAGTTGAAAAAAAGTTTAAGAAATCACACACTAAGTAAAAATCTACCATTAAAGAATACACTAGTATGTGGTACACTTGCGTGACCGCATGCAAGTAGACCTAAATTCATTTTAGAACTCCAATGACACTGTTCATTTTTTGCCAGTGTACGATCTTCTGATCACAAAGGCGTGACAACTTTGACGGCTAGGAATTACATATTGGACGCAGGTTGGCGCTGTTGATGAAATGCACTTTTAAATCACGTTTCCAGCACATGGGTTCGGTCAACACGTTTTAGGTACATCAAACTGTAGGCACTGACGATGTCTCCTCGACTGGAGACGGAACGTTTGCAAGCCAAGTTGGGCGAACAGATCAACAGCCATCTGATCAACCACCAACAAGTCAATAAAAAAAATCTTCTGTGAATGGCAACCTACACATTTTTCCTTTAATCGTATCTGGAGGACAAGAATAACAATCGGAAAGTGTCAGCGACACACAGAGGGAAATCGCTTCAATTCTACTCGAAATTTGCAAATAGAAGTTAACCAAATATTTTATAGAAATAGTGAACAATAACCAGCATCTTAAGAAATTAAATCATTCCTAAGGGGTTTCGGGCAGAATTCGGTCCGGATAGCATGCCTCGGCGAGCCTGTTACACGCCTTGACAAGCAGACTGGTCTCAACAACGGCCAGCAGAGGCGCGTAACCCAATCAGAGTGCACACAACCATGTGTACATGCGCAAAGAGCTAGCGGCGTCCGACTGCCCACTGATGTCACGAAAACACCAGTCTGAAGACAGGAATAGCCACTTTTGACCAGTTTTCAATGGATTACCGAACTCCTTGTAGACGTTTGCTCACAGTCATCGAAAAAGGTCGGGTTAGAAATTCTCGGTCCAATACGCTGTGTTCTGGATTTAACATTCCGTGGTAACTGATCGCTTTTGGAGGCCTGCAAAGAGTTTCGTCATTGTTAGGAACAATTGTAAACACGCTTTCAACGGACCGCTCGGAGGGAGTTCGAACTCGCAAGAATGTTGAACTGTCTACGGATTCGCACTGTGTAGTTGATTAATTCGCAGCAGAAAGGTGCAGAGTAGTTATCTTTGCAAATCACTCCCGTCATCCACGTTATGTGTTTTTGACCTAACTCAACGAGTACTGACCAGGCTAGGGGAATGAGATATTGTGTAGGACCGACTTGAAAATGCACGGTATCTCGAACTGTACCAAAAACCATTTTAATGGTGTCTAAGCGGACATAAAACAAGTTTGCACGAGACCTGTCACAAGTTGTCGCAAACACTTGAAAAATTTCGCCAAATACTGCGTGGTTTTGAACACACACTTGGTACGGTTTGGCACCAAAAAGTCTTTCAGATACACGTGTGGAAACAACTGCACCGAACGGAAAGACACCTTCGAATGTGAGGTTACTTAGCGTGAAACAGGACCAACACATTTACAGAGCGAACCGAAGCGAACCGGTCATTTTTAAAGCTTTCTGAAAGTTAGCATTCTCTAAAGTACTCCTGAGCATTTTGAAAGTCCTTTGAACGCAAATGAGAACGCAGAATCAAACGGCTAAGTAAACCCCAAATTAGTCTTTCATTGGTGCGGTGGGTGCTACGAACTGCTTTTGACGTTGTATTGACGTAACACTACTCGTGAGGTTGCTAAACATTCTTGGAGAATATGCTACTCGCACGTTTCATCAGCGACATAGGCAGGTGCACCACCGACTTAATTGTAGACCTCGTTGCAGTTAGTTGTCAACTAATTCATTCTCCCTCGTCATCCAAAACACAGCGGATAGGAGGCAAAATGAGAAAACCCGAACTATATGAGCAAAAATCTAAAAGGGATAGAGAGTCACACCACTTTGAACCAAAATATCTGGCGCAAGAAACGTTCACCTACAAAAGCGATTGTGGAAAGTTCCTGCGGCTAAAAATGCTACTGCAGTCAGCCCGGGCAAGTGCGGATTTATTGGCGGTTAGATGGCCAGTTTTCAGTAGACAGTTATTTTTCAACTCTCGATGGTTTCGTAGGGGCTACGGTCGGTCCCAGCCGTACCCCTCCCTCGCAAACGACATTTCAGAAAACTGAGACAGAGTGAATGCCCACAAACATGGGGGGCAACCTCAAAATAAACGTCAGCGAATTCACAATGAGCAAGGTGAATAAAGCTTATCGCGTATTTGACACGATAGTTTACATAACAGCTAAAATCACGTCGAGGTGACAGATATTACATGGAGGCTTTTGTGGGGCTCCAGTAGAACATGGGCCAAGTAAATATATATCCGTACTCAAGACAAACAATTTTCGTCTCAAGCCGCGTGAACATTTTTCTGCCCGATTCGTTCTGGCCCGATGAGCAGCCTCTTAACACGTGTTTATCGGGTTCTCGCGCTGAACTCCGAAGTTGACAGCTATTCCAAGAGTACCATAGGCTTACCTTATACTAAGTTGATCGCATTTGTTTTAGAGCATACCTGTAAGCGCGCTGCGTTCACGCGCTAACTTCGCAGATTTAGGAAAGCTCGTACACAATGGCTGCCAAGTAAAAGTATTCGAAAGAGGAAATCGTGCATAAAGTAGCTGAACGACATCATTTACGGACGGATTAGAGACGCCGACCCCGATAACGGACCACTGAATGCTGGCTAGGGAATTCGCAGATGGTGGCCCAACTTGGAGCTGGCTTACAATAGAACACGAATGTGACGCAATTTTCATACAAAAAGGTGGTTATCCTCCGGTTACGCCATTCAAACCGAGAAAAATCTATTCAAAACTTCCAGAAAAGTTTGAAACAACGAATAATTTGGGGGTAAGAGTTATTTCTAGGTTATGTCGCATTGAAAGACTATTTCCTCTCCATTAAAAACGAAAATGTTGGCTGGATTTTATGGGAGAACTTACAAATCCCTCGTGCAACTTTTGTCATTATGAACAAAAGAGACAAACATCAACCTTTCCACAGCCAAAGTAAACTTCATAAATGATGAATAATATTCCTTAATTGGGTACGTACTCCTGCAAAAATGTCTGATACACGTTCAGGTGAAAAACGAAGGCGAGGAGGAAACAACATGAAGACTGTTCAGGATAAGATTGCTTCTGCTAACTCTAGGTAGTGTAGAGGCGAGATTGCCCAAGTGGATAGCGGGCGAAGTTACTGACCGGAAATTCCATGGTTCGAACCCGAACTCTGCTTCTCGACTTCCACTGTCTAGGCTTGGGCGACGTGGCAGTATCCCAGCCTTCGTTCGGCAGCTAGACACCGGAAGGGTGCTACAGCTGAACGATTTAGGTAGTGTAGCCATCTCCACGTGTGCAGCAAAAGCCATTGTTGGCTTCCATAAAATTGACGATTGTGCTTTGCGTTGACCGACAAAAGTTGCCATGCTCGTTGACAAGTTTGGTTGCTTGTGTGCAGTTTATCTGCAGTGATTCTGAGAAACCCCCCTCCCACCGGAGGGTCAATAGCTGCCTTCGTTTTCACAGTATCGGCGCTGTCTGTCTGAATATTCTCTTGGTTTAGACAAGAAGATAGTTATGATCAGTGATGTTTTTGACATCACTCCCTTGGCACAGTGCAAATTTACTGATGAAGTGGGGGTAATAATGAGCTAAGCTGCTGAGGTCGGTTTGTAAATTAGCAAGCGGGGAGGCAAACGAACGATTGGGTATCGGCGCACCCCGCGTCGAATTTGAGCGGTTGCTGTGACATGGTCCAGAGGACTGCTGAACAACATGGTCGGTCGATTCGTGTCAAATGGCCAAACCATACACAGTATTGTACGGATCGTCTATAAGAGCACAGTGCCTGGTTTCGCGAGCTTACTGGGACCGCTTCTGCGGTGGTTATGCCACCCCGGCTAGTTCGGGATGATCACGTGAGCAGCTTCGAATATATTGCAGGCGATTTCGCATTTGGTCGGACCTTTGGGTCTAGTGGTGCTCCAGCTGGATAAATGCTCAGTTCTGCCTCCGTCTGCGACCTTGTCGCGGGGTGTTTGTGAACAACCGGGCAGGTAATTTCATAGGTTCGTGGTAACAACCTGCACGCGGACCAGAGCCAAAACCCAATGAAACGCTCAAAATTCGCTAGAATAACCTCAGTGTGACGTAGAGTAAAAAGGTTCCGAATAACTCCAGTCACTGGATTGCTCACCTTTTTCAGCTGAATTTGTCAAGGTTAATTTGAAATATATAATTAGCACGTTATTTCAGCTTTATTGGGCTAACCACGTCCGCAAGAATAAAAAAAATTCACGAAACAGTTTGGCCATGTGGTTTGCCTCGTTTTTTATTCTGTTTTTCTCGTATTCTTCTAACTGTTAGCCATATAATAAATCGATCTACTTCCAGGACAATGAACAAAACCATTTGGTGAACTGGTCGATCACGACCGTCAAGTCATTGTGTTGAAATGCATAGCTCAACTGAGCGTGAGCGCTTCCGGATTGACGTTTTACAGTAAACGTTGGAGTGTGTTACGGGGTCAAGCCAGTTGTCCGGGGTTTCGTTTTGCTTCGCATTCTGATTGCCCTTTCTTTTAACGATTCATCAGTGAGGTACCTGGTTCAGGTATATTACAGTAGGCCTCAATCTGCTCTGCTTACGAGGGCTGCAGCCATGGAGAGGTCTGATTCAAAGACATCTGACACAACGAGAATTAGAATGGTTAGTCAAAATATCATTGGTCGAACGTCTGCGCTATGTAATTTGAATCCTATGGCTCTTGAGATCCTGTTGCTTGTAAGTCACGCTCTTATGAAAAAACGTACATTTTAATCAGTCTCTCATTCAACGGCTGTTTTCAGCAGGTTGCTCAAGAGAAACAAGGGAGTTTAAACTCTGAATTCCTAACAACTGAGTAATACTACTAACAATAATATTAGTAGTAATCCAAACGAAATGCTTTGTTAGCGGCACTGTGACTAACTGCGAATACTTTTAGCCCGTCGCATTCATTTCAAAAAACCGCCACTCGGGACACTACGAGGACGCCCAGGGAGACATTTGGAATGTTTAGCCAAAGCCTTCGGTTCAAAACAGCAACTCAGCAACTTGCTTAGTTTTGTTGATCGACTGACTCGTTGACCTTTCGGGCTCTCTTAATCATGTAACCTGGTGTACAGTTTCTCGATTTTTTGTAGGATGCTGAGAGCTACAACGTGGTAGCACTAAACGTGGATCACGTTAATTTCCAAAGCCGTACTGAGGTACATTATCTGTTTCCGTGAAGGTCTAAGTTTGTTCTAACTTGTTCCCGAATGTATCGCCAGATTCCGTTCCACATCAAGGTTACCGAATCGTGCGAAGAACTAATCTAGTGAAACAAGATGTTTTAGGTGTAATTGTGTTCAAAAACGGGATTTTACGAAGTTGCCGAATAAGTCCGGCTATCAGACTGCTGTTTCCCAATTTTGGTCAAGCCATTCAAGAGACGAGGGAAGGAACTAATCTCACCGAAATTACTCCAGATTCATTTTGTAAATCACGCTGTGGACCTCTAGGACCTCCGCACATACTAGAACTAATTTTGGGCTGTTTGTTTACGATGTTAAAATAGGAAAGGTGACATGTTTGCATAGATTTAGAAAAGACGAGCACAGCAGGTCAAATTTGTGGTGAATTTATTCGCAGCAACATATGGAAAAATGTCTTGCATTCTTGTCTCATATTCTCACCGATAACAAGTTTTATTCTGCCTGTGGGGAAACAGACAGAAATTTGCAGTAAACGTACACAAAAACATGTGGAATATTTCAGTCTTATTGCGTCTCATAGTATGCCCAAAACACGTGATAATTCTTCATTTCATCCGAGTGCAGGTACGACCCAGTTGGCTCATTTCTAGATATGACCGCATCGCTTAGTCGACCGTCTGGTTGCAAAGCATTTTTTTACGTGGAAACTAATCCAAGGCCACATCACCCCTCCAGGTGAAAACTTCTCAACCAATACGGGCAGTTTTGTTTACCACAAACAGGGGCGGGGATTCAGTGACATTGGTCCAATTGTCATCATAAACCGTAAATCCTTTTGGGCCATGCGAATGCGTTCTGTAGAACGACCTTGAGGAGTCGGCACAATAATTTATGTCCGATACGATTTTTTGAATAGTGTAAACTGTTCGGTTATCTAGAGCTTAGCCGGTTGTACCTTCGAGTAACGGGCGGCCGCCACGAAAATGCTCAAACCGCATGTGACCATCGAGCGTGCTGCAAATTGCATGGCCTATTGTACTGTCAAATTTCCACCGCAATCAACTGATGCCAACTTCGAGAAACAAACGTTATAGTTGCCAAAAATGTACCGGTAATGTCGTTACATATTGGTGCAGGCTATGGTTATGCAAAGTCGGTTTTATTAGAACAATAGCCTAGAAATCCGAATGGTTCACACATTCGCAAAAGGAAGTTCCCACCGGATACCCGGACATTCGCTTTCTAACGGTGCAGGTGTGGATTCGCTGACGCAGGGCTTCGGGAGCGATGGTTTCGAAGAAACGAAAAAGTCTCAGTTCCGCTGCTTGAAAAGTCCATTTCCCACAGCTGTACAAAAGCGCCTGAAACACACGTCCCTTTATATTCAGGATTGTACCACTGTGAAGCCATCCGCGACCCGAACCTTACAGTTTCGTGGGTCGAATTCCGTCCCCACACACTCGGAAATAGTACAACTTCCAAGATACATAAAACGTTACAAAACTTTACTTTTCCCTGGATTGTAGGTGGCATGTTCGATGACTGCATGTTTAGCAGCAGCATGATCTTATACTTTATGGGTGCAAAACCCAAAAGATGTTTGCTCGGATCAGCCGGCGCTTTCTCCTTCTATCAGATGACGAAAACGATGTAGTCTGCATACGCCAGATCGACGTGGCTATTTGAATATCAGGTTTTTTTTGAAGACATTTCAACGTTTGTCCTATTATTTTTCCTATTGCGAAACTGAATACATAAATGGAGACCCCTGACGGACTACGGCCCAATTTACGGAAGTCTATAACGAACTCTCTTTTTACCTTCTCGCACCTTGACCGTCTATGCATAGAGAAAGCTGTTTATTTAAGCAAATTTTTGAGATACTCCTTGCTGGGCCAGGGTGTTAAGCAGAATAGACTGGTCAATCGAGCCGAATACGCCATGGTCTTACGTCCATCTTCGTGCGGAGTATACTCCGTGGGAAAGAACCTCATAATTTACTACCTGGTTAGGTTGCTTTAAGAGTACAAATACAGTGCATGTGGTCTTAATGGTCGTCATAAATACGTAAGAACTCACTCATTGGTTCTGGAAGGCATATAATTTTCGAAGATAATGTATGCACAAGTATTTCGGGATCTTAAAACTACCATCAATAATTTTCGAAATCTACGCGACATTGAAGCCTTGACTAGAATTTTGATCATGCCGTTGCCATGGTAGGCGAAACAGAGAATACTTTGTATACAATTTCGTCAAAAGGTCACCTGACAAACATTTTTTAAGTACGACTGCATTGCGGAACTGGAGCTACTGACCAGGTCACCTGATTTTTCAACAGCTGGGTGTTTATTGATCCGCCAAGCATGGCACCTAGCACCAAAAATCCTGATTCTGAGCCATCTTCACGCACGCCAAGCCATCTTTACAGATAGTCCTGTCTATGATGAAGGCATTGAATAGGCTTCTGCACTTGGATAACCAGTTAACAGACAGGGCAATTAGTAAAATATCAGTAAAATATTCTGCGAACCATGTGGTCGCACAACAGATTCGTCGCATCGTTGCAGTTCTACTTATGGGATGGAGTGATAGAATAGAACGCATATTCGAGAAACGGTGCAAAGAACCTTTATCCTGCCAAAGGTTTGAAGCAACAAGTTTCACAATTCCTGTCAAATTCTGGAAACGGGACGCTTGACAAACGTGACTTGGTGCGTCAACAAATTTAACCTTGCCCTGTTTAGTAAGAGCACTATTTACAGAGCTACCCATTCCGTGGTACGCTCTCAAAGATGAAGGAGTTACCTGGACTGCTTAATAGTATGAAGTAACAGTAGGCGTAATGCACTACTCATAAGGTTGCTGGAAATTCTTCCACAGCCCTCGATCGGTTTCGCCCTTCTTGGGGCTCATCAGGTAGGCGCAGTCCCCGAGTTTCCATCAACCTTGTGTTCTACAATTGGTACAAACAACTGAACTGCTTTTTATTGATTAATATGTTGTCGTCCATTGACTTCAAAATGAATTACTAATCGGTTGATTGGCAAACCTACTTTTGAATTCAGGTGCTGTAGATGAATGACGGTAGAGTACACCGAACGATAATTTCTGGTTACTAAAGACGTGTTCACAAAGCAAACGCCTAATTTACACATCTGTCTTTCGTCCGAAAAATTTGTGATGTATGAACTGAAAACATAGGCATGCGGCATAGGCATCTGCATAAAGAACACGTTTTTTTTTGGAAAATTCCGGTCTCCGAGATATTGGCACGTACAAAATGTCGACTATCAACAAGCACATGTTGCAAACTAGGGGCCGAGGCCAAGGGTGAGGTAGATTACGTGAGAGAAAAGTGCGTCTGTCCTACCAAACAAGTCCCATCAGAAAGAACATCCCACGATAGTGTATCTTGGAGCAACTAGTTACCAAGTACGTAAGTGTGTAATATTCAATATTTAATTCAATTCATTGTAATTCAATATTTGGGATAGTTAACCATATTGTGAGTAGCGATCAGGAGTGGATTTCGCTATCACACTGTAGGTCATATATGCCCTCCCGATAAGTTTATCACTGAAAACATTTTCAGATACGCTGATAAATAACGCAAAATGGTGCAAAAGAGCAGAAAATATGTGTGGCACTTGCATGCGTGAAATTTCGTAGATGGGAGTAGCTGCCAAAACACCATCGTCATCGACATCGACGTCAGTGTCATGATCACCATCATCATCATCGTCGTCATCCAAACCATCTTCACCTTCCAAATCGTCCTCATTCAAATCCTCAACACCATCGTCACAATCACCGTCATCATCCACGAACCATTGGGCACTTTGTCACAATATATATATAATGATCTTTTTTGACAAAGACTATTTAAACAAACGGCAATAAAACAATGAAACTTTTAACGAATGCAAACGCAGTTCATACTGACGTGTGACATCCGACGCTGTATGAAGTGACCAAAATGACAGAGTTTTAACGCAGATATTCATGGCAATAATTCCACTATGGTTTAGATGACATTATGCATGTGAATTTCAAAAGTCATCTTCAGAGGTAAGTTGGAGAACATTTGCTGCGAAAACACAGAACAGTGGAATTCGGTGACATTAGGTGCTAGAGTGTATCGGAAAGGTTTTAGTCCCGTTAGTTTAAAACGCATGACCGCGTTCGTGCTGCAACAAACTTTGCGTGTCATTTATCGATGACATCCTCAGGGATCTCGAAATCAGTCCTCAAGCCCCTCGACACCCTGGGCACTGGTTTGTTGAAGATGAGGATGGTGACGGTGGATTTCATGGGCACCGGATGTAGTCTCTGTTATAAGGTGGGTGTTGCCGTTTCGCGCTTACTGGAGAGACCTTTCGAATGCAGTACGGAGCACAAATAATCTGCATGTGTGTGGCGGTGATAATTCTGTCTTTGGTCGACTTGAAGAACTTGATCTCTTATGTACAACTAAATCCTGACAAGTGCTGTAATCCTTAGATGATTCGACTTTCATATTTGCAATGTACCCGGAATTAGTCACCGGCCACGCGGCGTTTTAAGAGGTGAATGAACAACTGTGAAAATAACCAGCGGTTCAAACAGTTGCGTTAAAATTAGTGTCCCCTCTCTAAAACTTTCATAAAAATCGATGCGTCGCTTGGCAAATAAGTCTAGGCTAAAAACCAACCAATCAACAATATTGAATGAGTAAGTGTAATTAACTCAACTGGCAAAAATCAATACAGTGCAAAAGTCCATGAAAGAGTGAACACCTGAAGACACATTCGCCTGCACTTACTGATTAAACCTACAAATGAAATTTGCGGTGAAAATCCGTCAGAGTGTCTTAATCAAGACTGTCTGATTTCAACATCTTCGGCGTCTTAATTTTCCTCTGGGATGCACAAAAACAACACAGACAGAGTCCGCACAACGCGGACTGGTGGTGAGCCCCAGCGCTTTCTTAGTCGGTTGAATTAAGCTACCAGGAGTAAATTTTTTAAGTGAGAGCAGCCGCAACGCTTGGGAACAGACAACTTTGCCGGGAGGTAAACTTCTCTTTACCGAAGAAAATCATTCCTGATATCCCACACAGTTAGATTGCGATTAACATGCGTTCAAGCCAAATAGAATTGCCTTACACTTGCAGTATTCACTAGATTTTTAAGTGGATTTTGGCGAATGGCCATACGAGGGGTTGCGTAAATTTTGACAAATGATTTTGAGCCATCTTCACGCACGCCAAGCCATCTTTACAGATAGTCCTGTCTATGATGAAGGCATTGAATAGGCTTCTGCACTTGGATAACCAGTTAACAGACAGGGCAATTAGTAAAATATCAGTAAAATATTCTGCGAACCATGTGGTCGCACAACAGATTCGTCGCATCGTTGCAGTTCTACTTATGGGATGGAGTGATAGAATAGAACGCATATTCGAGAAACGGTGCAAAGAACCTTTATCCTGCCAAAGGTTTGAAGCAACAAGTTTCACAATTCCTGTCAAATTCTGGAAACGGGACGCTTGACAAACGTGACTTGGTGCGTCAACAAATTTAACCTTGCCCTGTTTAGTAAGAGCACTATTTACAGAGCTACCCATTCCGTGGTACGCTCTCAAAGATGAAGGAGTTACCTGGACTGCTTAATAGTATGAAGTAACAGTAGGCGTAATGCACTACTCATAAGGTTGCTGGAAATTCTTCCACAGCCCTCGATCGGTTTCGCCCTTCTTGGGGCTCATCAGGTAGGCGCAGTCCCCGAGTTTCCATCAACCTTGTGTTCTGCTTGAACCCAAATTGGACTGATATCGATAAATGCATACATTTGCAAGTCAATTTGGTTTTTGCGAGAGACTCACCTGGAACCCAGTTGAATCTCCCGTTTGTGGTGTTTCCAGGTAACTGAATGTGCTGCACCAGGCTGCCTCATGTTCCAGTTGCTACGATATTCGGGGTATCGTGATACATGTATATATGCGGAATGCACTACTCATAAGGTTACTGAAAATTCTTTGACAGTCCAAAAACGGGAGATTCAGCTGGGTTCCAGGTGGGTTTCTCGCAAAACCAAATTGATTTGGAAATTAGTGTATTTCTCGATAAAAGTAGGCATATTCTGGGGGATATCGAGACCTTCCAGGAACCAGCTCCTTTAAATTGAAGCACTGACGGACCAGCTTAGAGGTGCGTACCCAAAGGCCAGCGAGTTTGATCCAGTCTTGTGACATACTCGGAAAAACATTGTTTAACGGAACCTACTCGTGCGACTTGTCTACAGACGCAACGTCCGTTTGGAAGTAAGATTTTGGTTGAGAACGCAGACCATAAAAAGTGGGGATTGCCAGTGGAACTGTGGAAACCTTCATCTGCTATACCTGGACGGAGGCCGAGGAGATTCCATCAAGGTCTTTCCTAACACGCTTGTTTTTGATATAACATATGCGCTGGTTATCAAGACAGGGACCAGCAACCAGTTTGAAGGCTGGACGGTGAAGATCAAACGCCGGTCGCCGGCAAGGTTCTCCGCGTTTTCATCCACTCGGCTACTCAAGCCAAATTAAACGAAAATTACTTAGCAGCGCCGAAGCATCAGATCAGTGGAGATGTTAAAACGGACAAAAGGTTGAAATTTTAACAGATTTACTGCCACCATCCTGCAGAATGTTTGTGGAATTAAATCGGCGAGATACATATCTACGTCCGTTGGATTAGTTCATTTCTCAATTTTGTGAAAGTGGCACACCACCTCCAACGCCCGATGAGATCGGGAATCCTTGGAAAACGCAGCCACAGCTGATGGGCTGTCCCATACCACCGGCAAAAAGGAATCGCACTGACACGCCACTGGTCCTCTGCCAATCCGCGGCGATCAAGCGCTGATTAAACCAGTCTTTATGTGGACCTGACAGACTTCAATGAACTTGAACCAAATGCAAACCATGGTTGTATTTCAAATCTGTAGAAAATTAAAGCACACCTGAGTAGGTGGAAATCGGGTTCTATCGAGTAGAGGTGGTTTTCTTATAATTCTGTCCACCGGTTAGAGACGCCACAGTTTCGAAGCCTTAGGGTGTTACTCAGAAAATTTATACGTGGACAGCATGTCATGATACGGTAGAGGCTGGATGTCACAGACTACTCAAATGCAAAATACTCCGTCAGGAAAAATAAAGTAGTATGGTTAATAGGGGCGATTCACTGAAATACTAGTGGGGTTGCACGAATTTACCAAGCCATAGTCACCCTGTTCGAACAGTCTTCGCTCGTAAACAGCTCAATGTTAACCATGGCGTTACTTGAACTCTAGGCGTCGACATGAGAAGCGCGTTTGTTACGACTACTCCACCGGCGCACGCCGGTGCACCTGGATTACCACGAGTGAACAGTCGAAAGTGTTCACGCTTGAAAGGTGTGATAGATTTCTCCGGAGCCTGAAACGGCGACACAGCAACTGTCCAAGTATTGTCGGTCAACTGACCCACCTACAGGACATGATTTTCCAGTCAGGTGACACCGCAAGCACTTGAAACCTGCAATATATATGTATATATGTGCGGATTCCTACTTACTCGAGACCTCTGTAACGGAAGATATAAAAAACCGTTAAAGATGAGAAGGGGCCAGTGCACCAAAAATATGTTGGATTTTCGGTGCACGAAATGCTTACTTACTTCAATTAAATTCAATTTTTCCGCTAAAAACCGTGCACATTGGTTCTAGCTGCTACAGTTTCGATCACATGAATGCGGGGGGGGGGGTGTGAGACACACAACTAAGCCTTGTAGGCAACGACATGTTCAGTTTATTCGGGAATTGGGTAGCTACGCATTGAAAGTGATAGCTTTGATACACGATTGTCACTGGCTGCGACTACTTCTGCCAACGTCACTAGCCATTGTAGACTTGAGTCCAGGGGTCCCTATCCAGGGCGAGACGGCAGTTTATCTACTCGACAAAGTTTACTGGTTAGTGGTTTGACTACTTCATCGCCAGGTCGTGAACTCTCCACCTCTCGGTCGCGTCCACCCAGCACAGAGCTGGGCGAGAAGAGCTATGCGAGGCAGACGTTCTTCTGGGTTCGTACTCACCTAAGCAGATACCATTGCTTACGGGGTTAGCAAATCACTGCCGACTTTCGCAAGTTTTAAAACTAGACTTCCATGCACAAGGAATTCCATTCTGCAATTCCCCCCTCAGGCACTTTTAAGGAGCATTTGGCCAAGCATCAGCGGAAGTAATGAAACACCCGGCTGATTTCGGAACCAAAATAGCGCAACAGGCGAACGCGACGGGCATATTCTTTCATCAATTCAGGAATTCGGGCAAAACTATCAATTAAGCACTTGTGTTTCCGCCTCATCCGCAGGGAAATTAATTCATATTCGAGGCGAAGAAAAACGATTTTGTTTTCAAAACACAATATTTTATCTCTTGTCATAAAAACCCACTCAACACATTGCAAAATCGAAATGTCAATTGGACAAATGAATTCTTTATGGCACTCAAGGGCCTCTTAAACGACGGAAGAAACTGAATTTACCTCACAGGGCAAGCATAAAACTGGTTAACTCAAAGTTTGCTACACAACGAAGACATACACAGAGCATCGGCTGGCCATAATTGCCGGCGGATTGAAGGCTCAGCGGATCAACTGATCATTCGTCGACCGTAACATCGTGTTCCAGGCGGATGTCTCTGGCTTTAAACTGTTGTACGCATGGATCGTCGCTCGAATCAGAGGTCAGTCGCTGGGTCTATATTTCTTAATGAATAACTGACCAAGTTTATGCTAGTTGCCTTGGTTCTCATTTGTTTTTGATAAAACAATCTTAAAGCCAGTTCACTCAACAGACAGCGACGGAGGTAACTTTAACAATAGAGCGTGTTTCGTCGCATGACAAGATCAGCTGTACCTGCAGCCAATTACAGTACACCGGTTTGGTTGCAAAGTGGAGGCCATAGTTTTAACCATTTTGATCGGTAGCACTGTTTCCGTGCGTGATATTACGTTTGTTTCGGGATATATGGGACCTAAGGTTTTGCCTTCCTATTAGCGTTCCGTTGAAAGAATTAGTACAAACAGACGGACCATGCAGGCCGAGTGAAGTAAGGAGATTGGGAGACAAAATCTCGGAATATGCAGACAAATATTGTAGTTTCTCACCTCAGACGCATCATCATCCTCATCATGGACAGCATGACATCAGTGTTCAACACCGATGCTTTACTGCCGTACAACCATGGTTTATTTGAAAGACTTATTGTAAAGAAACGAATAAACGTGGATGGGGAAGGGACTTGGTGCTAGCTTACTACAATCAGTCCTCCAAACATTCACTCAGACAATCTGGATAGAAACTGACAACACGGACGCCACTGACATGGGTTGGCAGCCATATCTTGTAGTGTCTTCAACCAGGCTCAGTGGGGATTACGAGGTCCCCATCCTGGAAGGGGAGTAGTACCGGCAGCACCCAAGCGTTTCGTAATTTCTTTCATACCCTTCTGCGAGGTCAAAGTTGGCCGCCTCTCTGCTTACGTCACTCTGAATTGGGTATGGAAAACAGCACTCTCCTCAGCAATCGATGGTTAGGCATACGCAACACATGTCCCAACCAACGCAGCTTCTGGTGCTGGACAAATTCCTCAATGGAAGTGGCCGTTGCACAACCGAACACTCGCTTTCTAATAACCTTGTTACGGATCCACTGACACCAACCCACACGAGCTATGGTTCTGAGACAACGATTGTCGAACACCTGAAGACGTCTCAGTTACGCTGCTCGAATAGGCCAAGTCTCACAGCCATACAACAAAACAGCTTGCAATGTAGCTTGATACACGCGTCCCTTGAGATTCTGGGATACACCATTCTGACGCCATAGGTGTCTCAAATTCGCAAACGTGACCCGAGCCTTGCAGATTCGTGCATTAACCTCAGCTGTGACACTCCAATCAGAACCAATACAACTTCCACGATATGCAAAACGCTCCACAACTTCCAGTGCCTCTCCCTGGATTGTCAGTGGCGCGTTCAGTGAGTGCATGTCCAGGAGCATGACCTTACACTTTTTGGGCGCAAAGTACCTACCAAAGGACGGGATGACTTTGGTCAGTTCATCCAGAAACCCCTGCGCCTTCTCCTCCTCTTCGAAGATGAGAACGATGTCGTCTGCATACTCCAGATCGACAAGGTTTTCTTTCCTCACACGCATACGATTTGGCAAATTACATGTATGGCACGCTGGGGTTCCGGAAGCGTGTCCTGCGAATTATGGACCGATCCTTAGACCTATGCTTCAAATTCAGCCAAACCCATGGTTTGAAGGAAGGAAACTTTTGCATACTGTTTCATCTTTGCTCGGCATCTATTCGAAACCCTAAAATCACCTTAGACGGTAGCAGTTGTGCTAAAATGTCTTTACGGCCACTCAAGGTCCACTTTTCAATGGCTGCCATTGGTCAGTTTTCGTCTTGTAGACGGTATGATATTTTTTGGAAAGGTTGATTTCTTCATAACTTTCTCCCATGTATGGGATTTGAAAATATTTTGAAAAAGTACATGTGTTGTCTTTGTCCGCGCGACCTCAACTAGGGCGGCCATTTGCGAGTTACGCAGAAAATGTTTCCTATTTTTGCAGCAAATAGGTTTGGTGGATTTTTTCTCCAATAGTCAGAACATGCTGTGTCGGGTGCACAGCAAGGTTATTCGGTACACCTGTATACTATCGGTATGCTATGGGAGAACTCGGTGTATTTGTGGGCAGCTTGAGCGGACATTGAATTAGGAGGGCCAATTGTTTGGAGTTCCAGCGCCAACTCAGCGGATTGAGAAGGTCTTGCGGTCACATGTGGCACGCTTGTGTGAAAAATGTTAGAGGTGCGGTAAGCTACATACAGAAAGCCACCAGACTGGTTATCACGTCCGCAGTACCATCATCTTGACGTCGTACTTTGGTTCGCCAACAACATCCTAGGTGTCTTATTTGAGTGGCGTGGGAATCATAAGAAATCAGAACCAGCATAGAACAATGAAATGCTTTTGGTCTGTCGTGGGCGCAGGGTGCTTCTTTGCCAATAATCAAACGGAATAGTAAGACAGTCGTGCCTAGATTGTGGACTTTAGGTGGGGGATAGTGTCAGAAAGTTCTGCGTAAAGGCGATAGGTTATAAGTTTTACTGGGGCCAGAATTAGTAGGCAGGTTAATGTTTACCATCACTAAATACTGGGGTAAGGTGACGGTGGGCAGACCAATGAATGGACTGGAACCACGGCAGTAGTTGAGGTTTTGGGTATGAAGGTAGGAGCGTCTTTAGGAGGAAAAGAGGAGGAGGAACAAAGAGTTGTAAACCAATGCGCCTTTAAATCTCCTGGGCATGGGGATTCGGAATGGAATGGATGTTCACGAATGGGTAGCGGACGCAAATACTGTTAGTTAGGCAGTTAGTTCCAATGAAAAACGTGCAGCCATTTGCGTAGTTGTAAATACTATCGTTCGGTTAACAAGGGCAGTCTGTACCCGGTTGCTTTATGCCCCGAAACGTTGCAAACAGCAGCACGCAAATCGACTACCACTCATCTTGTTACAAGCGATAGGGTCACTAAGAAACGTAGCACCACTACACAAAGCGGTGGCCCGTGAAGCTTACAATGATTCCTGCGGGGGTTTCACAGTGATTAGCTCTTTAAGTAACCGGTGATTACTGACTACACTATCAAGATATTTAGGCCTGGGTATCTATATATATATCTTTGGGATAACGATACGAAAACTTGGAAATCAGTTTTTGCGTTTCACAATCGACCTCAATATTCACGTGTTTTCAACACACCCTAACTGTCCATGTACATCACCAAACGTACAAATGGCGCCCAGTATTCGCACAATGAAATTGAATTTTCGAAGGCTGCGACCTCTTCCCGATGGACTAAACCAGACAAGCAAGTGAGCTAAGGATATCAGTCCAAACTGTTGGGCCCCATCTAGGCGTCCCGGGGTCCCCGTGATGCTAGGAAAGTATTCCGCCGGAATTTTTCTGCCAGAGGCATGATTGCATCAGCGAACAATGAAATTTGGTAAGTTGCGAAAATATGAACATGGATTTGGGTGATTTTTGGTTCGCTCACATACGCAACATATTACAAAAATTCTGAGTTGGACAAGCAGACGGAGGACAAACGGACGGACGGACGAACGGGTGCAGAGGCATATATGAATAACGAGGAAGTAACTCTATAAATTCAGTCATAGAAGTTGAGTTTCGGAGGGACATTTTGGTCGCGGATTCTCTCATGGAGCTGACCTAGTTAGCTCCCACATAGAATAATTTAGACGTTGTATATACGTAATGCACTACTCATAAGGTTGCTGAAATTTCCTCGACAGCCCACGACCGGTTTCGCCCTTCCAGTTCGGGCTCATCAGGTAGACGCCGTCCTCGAGTTAGTGTATTTGTCGAAAAACTTCAACTTTGTTTTACCGTAATAGTTTCGTTGTATCTCAAATAGCTTCTCGTTTGTACAAGGAATCTCAAGGAATCCCGCCTTAGATTCAAACATTTTGTCCCTAATTTTTGCAGGAGCACACGGTTATAAGAAAAGCAGCAAACTATCAGTTAAGACAGTTGCTTAGCAAAGCGCGTTATGTTGTAGACCTCTACTGAAGTCACCAGTTTGGGTTTTTTCGCTCGCTTTCATATTAGAGAGTTTTTCAGAGAAGTTATCGTCAAATTTAATTTATTCTGTTTGATACTTGTGAGACATTTTTTTTCGTTGAATAGGTCCGGAAGTCGAATAATGCCAACCCAGATGATATGCAAACGTTGATAGGTCTGAGTTTAGGTGAACTCCTGTATTATGTGTTTCCGGTGTCGACGTTAATGCTTCGTCGCCCCGGGCCACCCGAGGAATCCACACGCTAGATCCAACCTTCAGGTTACCGTAAAGTAATCTCTCGTTCACAAGTATTGACTAAATGATCGTTGAGGTAGAAGATGATCGTGGTTTTTCCATGTGGTTTGTCTACCGTATAAATCCATTTTAAAGCCAAATTACCAACATTTTTGGGTCAACTCCACTTTTCGGTTATTATGGAAATAGCTCAACATCCAAATTTGCACTGGACGTTGCTCGCTCTCGGTGAGCTTCTTTGACGTTTGTCTGTTTTAAAGCTGATCCGAAGCTCGACATGTTTGGGCGATTTAAGCCTATACTACCTCGGGGCATTGTTTGGGTGCACCTGACCGTCGGAAACCAACTGAGAAGACTTTCATGTACTTGGATCATCTGCCACCTAGAAAGCATCAGCCTTCAGCAAATTGTGTTTCACTCCATCCTGCAGAGATTACATTAACGCTCACTAAATGGAGCAGTCCGGTAAAATTTCAGTCATATAGCAGATGTAACTTCCTTACTGTGGACTGCTTTCTTCCGATGGACCCCAACACATAACTCTTCAATGGATACAGATTACGGCCAAACCCGCATCAGTTTGAACTGCAAAGTGATTCACTGTGGTCCCGCACAGTGGCCTGAATACTATCCAGCTAGGTTGAAACCCTAATTTATATGGTACAAGAATAGAGGTTAGTCCCGCATATTTCTCGTGGTTCCCGCATATTGTCTACACTTTTCACTAAGATACGAGTGGTCGATCAGCTGTGCGATTGGCCCTCACTTCGTATATAGCAAGCAGCCGCTCGTGCGTCAAGTGCCCACTCACCGATCAGAAGGTTGCGTTTTGGGGCTGCAGAGTTGCGCAATCACAATAATTACCGACCAGCAGTAGTGGGTCACCTGAAAAGCGCATCATCTCCCGGCCTTTCAGGCTAGAGTGGCATCACAGGAAGAAAGCCCCAGTGAAGAAGTTACCGGTGTGATTAACGAAAACAAATGGTTTATGTTGGATCTAGCACCGACAAGTAAATGTTTGTCCGCGAAATCAGTACATGCCAAACAGGCTTAGTCGTCTACACTCATTGACATGGTAACATGTACAGTTTGTGCTGGGTCGTGTTTACGTAGTAAGGCCCTGAGGTTTGCAAAAGAACTGCAGCCTAGTTCGGTCTAGTTCTTTCGTTGATGCTGCTCACACAGTTTTATTGCCACTGCAGTGGAGCTTGGGCATTCGACCTCCCGGACGACGGTGCCATGCATGCATAATCACCATCATCAGAGGCAACGACATCAGTGATGCTTTACCAGTATACAAACATATTCACTTGGTTATACTCAAAGCCTTAGAGCAAAAAAGAGGAAAACACAGTGGATTCGGAATGGACCAAGTGCTAGCCTATCACAAGCATTCTTAGGTGCCTAGACGTCAAGACGCTCAGTCAGACAATCCGGAAAGAAACCGGCAGCACGAAAATCCTTGACATCAATTAGCTTACAGCGCAGCGCAGCAGGGGTCAATGGGACCCTTGTCCGAAATGCGCACTGCAACATCAGCGCCTTTGCACTTCATAAAATTCTTTCAAGCCCTTCTGTCAAGTTTTCCGTCGTGCAGTTTGCGCCCCTTCGAAAGATGTGCATCGAGTAACACTGGCTTCAGTGGATGACGTTCCGGTATGCGTAACACATGGTCCAACTCAGCGGGCAAAACGGGGGCCAAAGGAAGATCATATTCCATCAGTATTTTCTTCAGCTGCTAACAGACACAAGTTTGCTAGCGATTTAATTACAAATTCGCTGATGAGGTTTGCCACTTGCAACGCTTCCGTGGCATATGCTGTCCAAGCCTGATGGCAGTGAATCAATGTCTGCAGAGACGATGTCTCCCCACCATACAAAAATGTGGGACTTCGGAGATCCTATGGCGCCACAGTGTACGAAGTCAGATGACCACGGGTGTGACGAGACGAAAAACGACGACGGGGAACTTCATTTCTGCACTGATGGTTGTTCTAAAAGAGCAGAACCTGAATTCCACTTTCGTCTCGTGCTGCTGTCACAGAACACTTTATAAGTTGCTTCCAAGTGTGTATTTGACGGAAACCGCATTGCAACTGTGCTACAGAAACAACAATTAGAATGCAAAATATTCTTGGCATTGGAAAAGTTTTAATTCTTGCTAACTTACTATCAATTTCTGTTTTCATTTTTGTGTCTGACCGAATATGAGGGAAAACATGAATTAATAGGGGGCTGGCTTTCAACCCACACTACTGATGAACAAACGATAGAAGTCTCAGTCGAATGACGTCCACCCTAGGATAGGTGAAGATGGAACGGAATACAATACTCATCTGCATAGCGAGTTGGCTTCCATGGGAGACCCAATTGAGTCTGTCCTTTAGGACGTTCATGGGTCGCCCGTGAAAACCATATTGGTGTCCAAATTTTGTGTAATTGGGGTTCACGTAGAAAGTATCGCTGAAGGAAGCTTGAGGGCCGTTGGTACCTGCTGAACTACCCCCAAGAAGGGGGAACCGGACGTAGCCTTGTGAGTCCATACAGGTATCGGCTTATTTTGAAATTGTACTGTATTGGGAAAAATGCCTTTGTTGTGCCATCTTTGGGGCTCCTCCACCGTCGTATGACAGATGCTATTCAGCAACCACGAACTTTATCTTCTTGACCGCAAAAGACCTCTCTAATGGCATCCAATGAAGCATGCAAGGGTGAAGATTTGTCATCTTTTGAAGATGAGATCAGTTTGCAAACCGTCGAACTTTGGACCACCGACATGTTGCGCTTCTGTCAACGACCAAACTATTGGCCTACCGACAAAAATCCCTATATGTTTGCATTTTTTCAGGAAAAAACCATTGAATAACAAATACTGTGCCTTACCACCTAAATTGGGAAGGCCGAATCTTGATACCTGACAGTTTTGCCAAGCAGAAGGTGTCCCAATGGTAGACAGCATAACTTGTATCCTGACGGAAAGGTGCTAGTGACACGCCGATGCATTCTGCGTGTTCACTGAACTGTTGATCAGTTTGTTACATCGATTATTCCTGTTGGACTAGCTTGATTGACTTTTGTGGAATTAGGGGAGATTGTGTCGGTTGATAGTTTCAAGTCATGACTGTTTCTCTATTCTCACCCTTCCACAATTTGGAGTAAAATAATTATTACCACACAATGCCAAGGGAACACACCCCCTGGCAGTTGCAAAGAATCTTAAATTGGTACGTGTGGATTCTGAGTCAGGCGGAATCCTTCAGATGGGAGATTGAATGCAGCATCAGTTCTCCAAGATGCACATGTGCGTTTGTCTGTCTCTAAATATATGCAGGTGCTAGACCTACCGGTGCACTCAGATAATCTACGGCAAGTCAACCGTGACGGCTCCTCAGTTTTAGTTATGTGGTCCAGCTAATTCCAGTTCAACGATAACGTGATCAACACAGTGTTGTGGAGGTGCTCAAGGACGACGTCTCATGAGTCGTACGAGCCATCCAGATGGGCCTCTTTCCTTAGCGAAATAGTCAGAGCTTGATCACCTGATAAGGATGAGACGATTGAAGCATGCATGTCACTATGCGTGCCAATACAAACTGTTTCCACTCACGACTGAATCGATTGGTTTGCCTACCGGTCCTTCCAAGTTTGTGAAATGCACGCGGATACTGGCTCCCAGAGTACTGTTAGTTATTCATCAGGCTGATCAACCGCTCGTGGTGGAATGAAGGTGCTAAAACTAGCCGGGAGGCCACCGTTTCGATATTCCCTCCATGTATGAAACTGTTGTAAAAGGCTTCACGGATTTTCAGAATTGAGCGAAATCTTACATGAAGCTTGCCATACCAGAGGCAAGGTCAAACATCATTTGCAGAGTGCACTTTCGCTCGTGACCGGTTCCTAAAAGTATTCAGCCATACCTCCGCCCGAAGCCGATCAAGTTTCGGCTGTAGGCATGAAGCATAAATGGACCGAGAAATTCACACCCTCGCGTGGTTGAGTGCGCAGGCCGAATTGACCACTGAAACAAATGTTTCCACGAGAAATCCAATGAGATTTTCGCAATCATAGACCGTGTTGTTAAAGGGGGGGCTAGGGTTTGCTTGGTAGCACCTGGATGTATGCTGGAGGGTCCAAAACACAGAAAAACGTGGAAGTTGATGTGAGAAACGAATGGACGACAAACATATAAACTCACATCCGTAAGTGCCAACAATCCTCTTCAAGACTACAAGTAAAGCACATAAATGTTATTTTCGAAGCTGCCAAAATATAATAATATGCCATTACTTGTGAAATTGAAGGTAAATTTAGACCATTTCAGTGGACGTCACTTGTCAGGACACCAGAGGTATGATTTCCAGTGTGAGCACAAAAGTTGCAAAGGACGGAAAAATTGTCCCTCGCGACAAGCAAACCTAACTTCATACTAGTAAGCAAGATTCGTAATGAAATAAATTTTGATATGGCATGGTTACTGAATCCTTATTCCGTATTCCGCAGGCGTTGGCCCCGAAGTTCATCTTTACACCTAATATCCAAAAGGACTCCGTTCGGCGGACCAAGCACATCGTTTATGAACATTAGCAAACCGCTCACTGAACAATCTTGAACACAGATACGTTCTCAAAATCCGTTTGAAAATTAATTCACGGAATAGGGAGCTACTGTGTGACCTTAAATGCAGGTCTGAACCTCAGCATTTGATGGCCGCAACTCTGTCAGGTCACATTCTCCAGGCCCTCAATTTGCGGATAAGTGGACTATGTTGTTATATTATGAAAAATACAGATGACTAGGTTACACCAAGGCCTCATATAGATGAGGCCAACACGCTATCGTGATTGAACGATGGAAATTAGGTCAATCGGTAAAAGCCGCAGTTTGATTGGCAATGCGGAGCAGAGCGGCGATCAAATGCGCACGCACAGGTAGATTCAGCTTGATTTGTAATACTTGTTTGTGTATCAAACACCCAGGCTTCTTCAATTACGTGACAGAACTGAAAGAACTTGCCAGCTTCAGCGTACCAACGTCATTCAGGTCATGCGGCCATCATCTTGTTGCTAGGACTAGGAAGGTGACGTACACCAAGCTACGTATAACCACAATCTTCATCATCGATAGCATAGGAGTGAAATCTTTGTGGAAGCATCGGCGGACACCCAAGCCATTGGTGCCTCCAGTAGGTAAATATTCTGGAGAGTACATAGTAATCGGTCCATCAGTCACAAACCTGTATGATTTTCAGGCGATCATCACCAAACCCCATTGCGTCGTCCCACTCACACAATTGAGTGAATGCGCTATGCTTAACTATCTATGAGGATTAAGCCAACTAATGTCCAATCCAAAGAACAAAATGCCTGCTACTGTCGTTGCAGCCTGTGAAACGGTGTATGCTAATGGTGGAGCGCGCAAGTAATGTTTCCTCAGATGTCAAAGCTCCGTTCCAGCTTCTGGAGGACGCTGAATGGCGCTACAAACCTTATGGAGTTGCATAATGGTGTCTGTCACTTGCTGCTTACTACCCAAAACGTCCTTGAACTTTCCTGAGTACACTTGAGGATTCTAGTTTTTTTTTAAATCACTGTGCACCTAATCCGTTTGCTTGCGTGTCCAATTTGCTGCAAACGTTCGGTTCCCGTTTTACAACACATTGTTCCGTGACGAGGAAAGAAGCTCCCAGACACAATCGAAGTGTACCGCACAGCTTCGAGAATTCACATCAAGCCTCGAAACAATTGCTGAAGAAGACATTTCGCTCTGTTCATGAATCCGGGTTTCGTCATACAGGGTGATGGGACGAGTTTTGGACTACGTTCGTTCGGAACACGGACCAAGAATTCGATTCATTTCAAGCCAGGTTGTCTGACGACACTCCCGACACTCCCATTCCACCTTGTCATACTTGTTTTGCAGCCGAATGCCACTTCCGTGAACAAGTCAACCATCGGGCCGGGTGCTGGATTCGTTTCGTCGTTGCGAATGAGACTCCCATGGTGCAGTCATTATTCACACAAACTTCCATATCCACAATTAATGCATGAATGACACCTTTACGTTAAAATCAATCAATAACCTGCATTCCCACTCTATGAAAGATGCGGACCAACAGGAGTGAAACGTAGGCATGACGCCGGAGCTTCGTCTATACAGCAGTGTGCTTGATGTTGTCGCCTTCTCCGACAACCAGGCAGGAGTGTGCAATGTTTCACCAGACCATAGGACTGACTTGTGGACCATGTTGAATTTGATCCTTCGGTCACTCTGTTTGCAAACATTTGGTCGGTGCATGGTCATCAGTGCATGTCCTTTGGATGGGTAACCAGGCGCGTTTAGCCGGCCAACTGCCATTTAATGGTTAGCCAAATGACACCCCTGAGCAGCCAAAATTTCGACAAGGCAGAATGTGTTCACTAATACGCACGCAATGAGCGTGAAGGATTGTGAATTCTCGACCTCCGCGCTCATCTCCATATGTTATGGCGCGAGTTCACTAATACGCACGCAATGAGCGTGAATGATTGTGAATATCCGACCTCCGCGCTCATCTTCATATGTTATGGCGCGTGATTCGCTCGGATTACAGATGAATCTTTCGATTGTGATGCTCCTAAGTAGAGTTTCCGGCAACCGTATGACCAGTGCATTACGTCTATAAAGTCTGAATGTATTCGCAGCTTAGTTCAAGGAATTTCGGAACGAAAACTTTAGTAGGATAGAATGAAAATGTCATCTGCGTATTCATCTGCCGCAAGTCGAAGCGGGCGATAGACAAGACCCATGCACCATAAATATAATGTGGCTAGCGGTGTCGCTTGGTTCCAAATGCTTTCGTTAAGGTGGTCCTTTCAAGGACCGTTTTCACTGGAAACCAAAACCACGTAATGCATTCACACTTACTCTGCTATAAAGTCACCGTGGTGGGACAAACAAGCGTAGACTTCCAGGCGCGGTTTTCCGAACTGGAAGGTTTTCAACTAGTGATCTGATCAGCCAACCAGTGAATTTCATACAAATTCACAAGAATGATTAGGCGCGAGCTGGTCACCTTTACCGTATTGTGGAGGAGGCAGGCGCCCCAGTACAAAACTTTCCAGAATTTGAAGGACAAGACTGAGATGCTGCTGTGACGTGTCTGCCATCGATGCTCGGGTACAGCTCCCTAACAATGTGCCGAAGTCGGATATATCTGCCCGACAATTTCCTTGACGTCGTCAGGTGAACAAGAACGTAGCACCTGTCACACTTGAATAAACTGATGGGCACACAACATTGGATGAGTCCCCATTGACGGGACCCACCTCATTGTAACCTGACACCAAACCAAGTGTTTCGGTTATCTGAGTAATCAGTAACGTACATAATTGATGAGGCGGAAGCAACCTTGGGCCGAAATGTAGGTGCCTATCATCGAACCACATTCACATTCAGCTGATGAACTTGTCGTAACTGTGTGCCATATGTCATTGAGATGTGGATCTTTGGTTAACAAATGTACATAAATACATTTACTACATAATGCGCCGAAATATTGGCAGCTCGTTTGGGTGCATTGGCTGTTGATCAGGTGGCTGTTGATCTGTTCGCCGAGCTTGGCAATCGGCTTGCAAAAGTTTCGTCGCCATACGAGGAGACTTCATCAGTGCTCAGTTGGTTGGGTGCTACGTCCTTGCTTCCGTGCGTTTGCATAACTTTTGAAGACTATCTGTTATCTCCTCACGTGTTTGGCTACTTGGGTTTCTCGTGAATCTATTGGTCTATTTCGGGATCTTTGTTGCGTTGTGGTCTGCTTTGCTTTGTGTTGATGGACTATCCGGAGGCCTCCTAATTTTCGTAGTTTGTTCTCTGGCCTTGATTGGCGTTGCGTTGTGGTCCGACGTTCTCGAGCCTGATTGGTTGCTTGCACCGGCCTATTTCTCCCTACTTTCTTCACTGTAGCGTTTAGTGTAGTGTGGAAGGATGAAATCCTCGTGATTCTACCGGCGGACAAGTGATGCCTAACGGTGATCATATACAAACCGGACTAGGTCAATAAAACACAGGCACGTTTTGACGGCACGACTACGTACTGCCGCTTAGAACGCAACCAAAGCAAGCAGCTAGCGAGCAAAATCTATAGGAAATTAAACAACATCCAGTATCTCCACAAAATTACGAAACAGGTCTGCTGGAGAATGAGACCTCGTGATTCGGCCACTCCCCACTTCCACGGACTTCCAAAGGTACACGAAGAATCAATACCTCATCGGCCATTTGTACCACTTCTTGGAAGAGCAACCTATAATCTTTAGAAAGAACTATGGAAAATGTTTGCAAGCCAATTGCCAAGCTCGGCGAGCTGATCAACAGCAATCTGATCGACAACCAGTACACTACATAAATATAAAACTCTCAGGTTTATTAGTTCGCTGATATAAAAGTTCGGAACAGCAATCATGTTGACGTAGTTAGATTTAGTGAGTCACATTCAGATAGATAGAATCTGCTTATGTGTCGATCTTGGCTAGATTTCTATAACCGTGACAGTAGGAATCTCCTATGCTAAATAGACGGCTTTTCAGGTAGTCAATAACAGCCAGGGCCTCAAAGAGCATCGAAAAATTGTTGCAAGTGAAGGTCTCTGAGGGAAGTTATGACAACCGTGAAGTATCCGACAGCATGAGTGTTACTGAGGTAGCCACTGGGGAATGCATGACGATCTCCTCAACCGCTGATGGATCCGAGTGTTACTGAGGTAGCCACTGGGGAATGTATGACGATCTCCTCAACCGCGGATGGATCTCGTCTCGTGGTCCTCATTCATGAAGTTGGTAATCATCAGCGAAGCTGAGTTTGCTTGCGATGAGTTTCATACTTGAATGTCCAGTCGTGATTTGCTCTTCCCTGGCTTGTTTCAAACACTTGCGTGGTTGTGTGCGCCAAACGCATAGTCCAATTACACAAATGATTTTGTGAGAAATATAATGCCATTTTGGCAATCGTCGACCGAGTTGTTAACGGTCACCAATGCTGGTTCGGTAGCACCAGTTCACTTGGTCAAATTACACATTTGGATATACACTGGAGGATAAAAACACATGAGAACCGTGGAAGTTGATGTCGGAAACGAATTTTCGTTAAAGATATAAACTTACTGCCGCCAGCTCTGGCCCTTCCCTTAAACCCTAAGAGTAAATCACATAAAAATTAGCGGTTATTTTCGAATTCGTCACAGTATAATAAAATGCCATTACTTGTGCAATTTAAGATGCATTTAGACCAAATCGGTGGAAATCTCACGCCAGGTCACTAGAGGTATGCCTTTCAGTGGGAGCATCAAACTTCCAAAGGACGCAAGAATTCCTCTCTTGCGACAATCAGACCTATACTGCGATCTTCTAGGAGCTTCAAGCTGATCAGCCAGAGTCCGGATGAAATAACTGTTGACATACAAATCTTATAAGATGCCCGCTAGATCATTCTAGTTGCAAGTTTGATGAACGCTAATCAGTTACCGGTATGTGAAATGAAACTTCTTCAGTCGCTAGGCCGCTGATTCAGTATCACAGGGGCAGTTAGCTTAATTTCATATCTTCAACTGCCTGAATGTCGTCTCCATACGAATATTCATTTACTGGGAATAATTTTAATTACTGTCAGTTTCGCGTATCTTTTTTAGGCTTCTTAGCAAGTATCGATGGCCGAAGATGGTCCCGAAGCATTCGTGATCTCAGTGTGGTCAGACATACATTTTTAGAATTAATTCGACTTGGGAATTCCGCATGTTCCACTTAAAAAACCGCGTTAATCATGTCTGAAAGTTCACTTCAACATGGACAGCTTGGTGTATCATTAGTCCGATTATATTGCCTTAAGTCGCCTCGGTAAGAGAAGCCACTATTCTACAAATATGACGGACACATACGAGACTGTTAGGAACACAATGATCCACCTGAAGTTGCTGAAGATGTTGTGCCCATCAACCCAAACGTATCAACCAGGACAACACTAGTGAAGAACATCGATATCTTGTAATGGTGTTTTTGTAACCCCCGCTTAGTTAAATATGATTTTCTGGGATTTTCCGCCACCCTAGTTGAAAACCCGAGGTACCCATCTCACCAGCACACACTGAGACAAACTGGGGAAAAACCGAATGCACAAGGCCCTTGGCACCTGTTCCTCCATCTTGGCACAAGTAAGATCACTTGTGGTAGCTACTTGTTGTGTTGCGATTTGGACTTGATTTCGGTTGTTCGCATTCCTCCAGCCAACCAAGTAATCGTTGCGGACTGGCTGGCGTTGGCTCCGAAGTTCATCTTTACACCTAATATCCAAAAGGACTCCGTTCGGCGGACCAAGCACATCGTTTATGAACATTAGCAAACCGCTCACTGAACAATCTTGAACACAGATACGTTCTCAAAATCCGTTTGAAAATTAATTCACGGAATAGGGAGCTACTGTGTGACCTTAAATGCAGGTCTGAACCTCAGCATTTGATGGCCGCAACTCTGTCAGGTCACATTCTCCAGGCCCTCAATTTGCGGATAAGTGGACTATGTTGTTATATTATGAAAAATACAGATGACTAGGTTACACCAAGGCCTCATATAGATGAGGCCAACACGCTATCGTGATTGAACGATGGAAATTAGGTCAATCGGTAAAAGCCGCAGTTTGATTGGCAATGCGGAGCAGAGCGGCGATCAAATGCGCACGCACAGGTAGATTCAGCTTGATTTGTAATACTTGTTCGTGTATCAAACACCCAGGCTTCTTCAATTACTTGGCAGAACTGAAAGAACTTGCCAGCTTCAGCGTACCAACGTCATTCAGGTCATGCGGCCATCATCTTGTTGCTAGGACTAGGAAGGTGACGTACACCAAGCTACGTATAACCACAATCTTCATCATCGATAGCATAGGAGTGAAATCTTTGTGGAAGCATCGGCGGACACCCAAGCCATTGGTGCCTCCAGTAGGTAAATATTCTGGAGAGTACATAGTAATCGGTCCATCAGTCACAAACCTGTATGATTTTCAGGCGACCATCACCAAACCCCATTACGTGGTCCCACTCACACAATTGAGTGAATGCGCTATGCTTAACTATCTATATGTATTAAGCCAACTTATGTCGAATTCAAAGAGCAACATGCTTGCTATTCTCGTTGCAGTTTCCTTGGTCCAACTACGCACACGGATGTGTGCTAGAGGGTACAAAACACAGAAAACCGTGGAAGTTGATGTGAGAAACGAATGGACGACAAACATATAAACTCACATCCGTAAGTGCCAAGAAACCTCTGAAAGCCTACAAGTAAAGCACATAAATGTTATTTTCGAAGCTGTCAAAATATGATAATGTGGCATTACTTGTGAAATTGAAGGCGACTTTAGATCATTTCATTGGACGTCATTAGTCAGGGCACCAGAGGTATGCATTCCAGTGTGAGCACAAAAGTTGCGAAGGACACAAAAAGTGCTCTCTCGGGACAAGCAAACCTAACTTCATACTAGCTTTCCATACAAGCTTTCCAGTGAAATAACTTTTGATATGGCATGGTTACTGAATCCTTATTCCGTATTCCGCATCAAGTGAGCGTAGATTCCGAGTCACCAGAATACATCATGTTGTAATCGGAAACCGAAGAACAGCGATTGACGAAGTGCGCTTTGTCGCAGACAAGTCCATGTCAACTAACTCACTCCTTAGTAACTGCTGAAGATTGTAATTCGTGAATACCACGATAGCAGTCGTCTTTTGAGCACCAAAATCAGTTGGCGCGGTGGTTGGCGCTTCTAGGTGCAGACCAAATGTGCCCAGACAGAGTGCAGCCCGGTTATCAGTACCTTGATACACTATGTTCCCATTCATTTGTTGCTAGGTTGACTGTAATCTACACTTGAATGGGCGCGTTGCGATGGTGCGGATTTCGGGCCATTTCGTTAAATGCTTTTATGTAGTAAAGGATACACGTGTCGCCCCTCACTCCGGGCGGACGACTGCTCGGATGCGTACTCCATTATGCTTCGATCTGTCCCAGCTGATACCTCGATTATGCAACCACATTATGGCCTGCATTCGGATTGATTAACTCCTATGTGAGGTACAGTACAACCTAGGTCACAATAAAAATCAAGTCTGAAAGTTTACTTCAACAAGGACAGCTTGGTGCAACTTTAATCGAATTAAACTGCTTTCGGTTGTCTCGTTGAGAGGAGCCACTATTCTACAAATATGGCGGACACATACGAGACTGTTAGTAACGCTATGATCCACTTGAGTTTGCTAAAGATATTCTGTTTTCCGCCTACTTAAATATGATTTCTGAGGAATTTTCAGCCAGCCTGATTTGAAAATAGGGTGTACCTTTTTCTCCAGCACTCATTGAGACAACCGGGGTTAAAACGGATTGCATCAGTGTCTCCAGGCCAGCACCATTTTGAATACTTGAGTGCCGTTTTAGAAAATTGTTTAAGGAGGCTGTGTATCTCTAGTTACAGTTTGCATTAATATCTCCCTTCAGCATTAAAACCTGTCCTGTATTATGAGCAAATATAATTGGCTTTGAAGAGCCACAGTAAATGGAGAGCGCCGCAGCGACCTAGCAAATTTTATTCCGAAAAATTGTGAATTTAAATTGTCGCAGCGAGTTTTTCTTCCTGCTCAAACCAGAAGCAGTCGTTGTGCATCTTGTTTCGCTTCATGATCTAAAAATTCGCCAAGGGTGTGTAGATCACATCTCAGTGTACTGCACCCTTGTTTTCGGTTGTGATCGGTTATCGTGACGCTTTTCACTGAACTGAGTTTTGTGACTTCATACCGTGTGAAACACATCTCCGTTTCCCAAGAGTGTCTAAAAGACCCTAAAGTTATGGCTGCAAGTAAAACAAATCAGCATGAGGTTTTCGCATGTCTTGTTGACCCACCAAGATGGCTACTTAGAATTTACGATATTCATCTATCTCCGAAGATAGTTCTCTGTCGTTGGAGCGGCTATTCTCCGTGCATTGTGACATCATACGGCTAGACGAGACGTGACGGATAGCTTCTATTCTGGTGGACAGTTTGTTGGAAAACGGTTAACCACGGCTGCAAACCAGGGACTGCCTATGACGTAGTTCCGGCAGTTTTTCGGAAACAAGATGTGCCCTTCCACCTCTTTAAAATGTTATGATGCGTGTAGGGTGTAGTGTACAGGCGGATATTGGGAGCCACCCATTTGCGTTCGGTTGAAGATGACACGCTGACTTCAACATCATTCATCGACCAATTCATGGCAGCTATTCCAGATAGAATTTTTACAACGACGAGACATCGTGGAACCGATCTCTCTGTGCCGACATGGCATTGGCTGATGAATGCAAACACTGGATCCAACTTTGCGTGAAACACCCGTTGGACACTGGCATTGTCTGTACCTTCAAGGTGTATCAGGAATAGCGAGCACATCGACCGTTTCGCTGCCCACGTTGAAGGACCAACCCATCGATCCTGGTTACTTGCAATAAGTTGGTAGTTTTTTTCACCCTTTCATTAGAAACGCAGTCAGTCCCAGTGCCATATCGTATTGCCCTTCGGGTTACCCTATGACGCACAGATCCGGTGAGTAGTACGTTTCAAATCCTGAAATATGTCGTCAATGTTTAAGGGTGACTTGGAGGTATTAGTGCACTAGCAGGTGATTTAGGCTATAAAAAAGCTAACTTTTCTGTGGTTTTTAGATTAACTTGCTTGTTTGACATCATTTGTGAAGGAACCAAAAGGCATTCGCGATAAGAAAGTACGCAGTATTGCGAGAATGAAATTCGATCTGGGACTGGAAGTTGCCCGTGGAGGACATTGCAGGTATAATTTTCTTACACTGAAGTTTGTCTTATTCACAAAACGCGAGAATTTCTTCGTCCCTTGGGTTTTCCCGGGTCAACTTCTCAAGTTTGAATGAGTTGATTGAAATCTCACCGCACCTTCTGAAGCATTTTGGCGGGCACTGCAGTATGCTAGAATCGCTTCATCATAGAGAGTTTGACACCCCGGGTTCATACCAGTGAAGCTATAGTCATGGGCCTTCTCCGGGATGACTAACACTGTGAGGGACTTAGCTGAGTGCCGTCTGCGTTCAGAGCTTGAGAAAAAATCTGTCGTATGCGAGACGCCAAAATCTTGTCAAAATTTTGTTCGATTGCTTGATATAAGTTTCATTGGTTTTCAAATACGTGAGCGGACGATTGTCAAAGGCGGCGTTCCACGCTAGAAGCTAAACATCCAATGGAATGGCATCAGCTACTTACAGGCTCACCGAAAACTAACATAAAGCCTAAAATCTTTTTCACCCATTTCTGATATTATCGGGGAGATGCAGTCTCCGAGTTTTGTGTCAGACGTGTGATTCACCTAAACCCACATTTTATACAACTGACGAGCTATTTGCAAGCCAGTTTGATTTTAACAAGAGTTCCAGGACTCTCCCGGCTATATTTTTACTCAGAACAATGTACCGCGTAAAAGGCATCTCATTTTTTAGTTGCGAAATATTGTGAAGGACAAACCACTCTCCATATTGCTAGAGTTCGGTTGTGTCCATTGTTGGTATGAGTCCAGTTCGCGTGCAACAGACAAGACAGTTGACAGAAACCTTGAGACTGTGCGCATCTGAGTATCACGTAGAAGAGTGAAACCTATTTATGAGACTATACTGAGAGACCGAGTACTGTTCCAGCAGATCCATGTGGCATTTGGGTCTCCAAAATGACAGTACGTCAATTTGTAAATGAGTGCGCTGCCGCAAATTCTGTGTACGGTACTCGCAGAAATCTAATGAACTCTCTAGCTTACTGAACCAGGCCATTAGTTTATTCTGGGGGTCACAAAAGTCGGGTGACTGAAAATCTGCCTGGTTGACATGAATCAAGCCTACACCTCATTTTGGTCGAACAAGGACATATCTGTGCAATGCAGTCTCATGTGTGTCACCATGTAGAGTGATGCAAAAATTTGATTCAGTTTGCCTGTCCGGAACATCAGCCTTCTTTGCGGCTGATTCCTGAGATGGTTGTGATTGTTTCAATAGGGGAAACGATTTGTAACCTCGGCACAATTGTCAGGTAAATGCGCTAAAAAATCGTGAAATGTTGGACATCGAATTTAAGGTTTCAACTTCATAGTGACAAGTAGTCATTTGTCATGTAAGGCTGGCTCGAACGAAGGTGGATCTTTTTCTCCGACAGGTACACACACTTTTCTGCTGACCTTTGGGGCGCAATGTGGTCTCACCTTTTTGTAAAAAGGCCCAGTGCAAATCGGTTTCCCAAGCAACCAGCACAATTCTAAAAATGAAAAACCACGTTGTCGACAGTAGTATTTTACTACAGTCCCCAAATTTACAGGTGTGGTCCTGAAGTTCTTTGAAGTCTACGTTTCGAAAGAAAAGAACTTATTTGGTAAGGAGGAACTTTTCCAACTTGCATTGGTTAAAGGATAATCCTCGAGCAAGTGCTGAACTATTTAATTGTGTATACAAGGTCCACTAATTCGATACTCAACTTGTATGACCGATTAATATATTGATATTTTTGCTATTATATAAGAATAATGTTTGCTAAACTGAACCTCACTGACTCAAAAATCCTGCAAAACATCTCCAGAATGGCTCCACTAGCAACCATTTTCCCCGCACTAACAAGAAAGACTGCGACTGATTCCTTGTGAAATGGAGCGATCAGTTTGCGGGATGCGGTCGTAGCTAGGTGGTAAAAAATTGGAGTGGAGACCGCCTGGCAGTCGGAAGATAGTGTGATGACTGAAAAAAACTACTGATCCAGAAAGCGACAAAGGGGAATTCTCATCGCGTGCCAAATCACGATGAAACAAAACTGTCGCGTTTGTAACGAGAGGGGTAGTGAAATGAACCAGTCCAATTCATGGTGGATCCAAGGCACACATGGTAAAGTTGGAAATCAATAAGTGTACGAGTGTTTGTCAATTTTTGCGGGTTATAAATTATTGGATGGAGGAAATTTAATGGAATCAGTCAACTCACATAACAGCGTTAGCAATACCAACAGAAGCCTGTTCATGTTGTTTGCGCCCGGGTGTGCAACACATCTGATATTTGTGACTAAGTGTATTGCTTAAGTTTGTTACGCTCATTCAACACGATTGGTGAACTTGTTCGGGTTGATGTCAGAAAACACCTGTCAAGCGTTTTACCCTCAGAAGGTAATCTCGCGGACGCAGGACAAGGTCAAATCTGGTATCCGTAAGGCTGGGTTTAGGTAATCTTACCTGGGTCCCTTGACAGTACACACCCAAAGTATCATTCCACTAAACGAGTAAGGAATATATTTATCACGGCAACCAGTTATCAGGAACATGTGGTTTAAGGTCATGTTGATGTCACTGCTACGCTTGCTGTTAACCGCTGTTTTAATTTAGCGGCCGATCTGTGATGAGCACTTAAAATTTTGGCGCTCTCGGTCACGTGTAATTATATAACTGCGATTGAAATTGCCCCCGCGAAATGTGTAGCAATTTATCACGAGGGATTTTCAGTAAGCGCCAATGCAGAGGAGGGAATTCAACTCCAACTTTGACCAGAGGCAATCAGCTAAGGTGAACAGTATTTAAATTGTTTCAGAAGAGTTTTGTTTGGATTATTCAAATAACACTTAGTTAATTTTGCTAGTAGTGTGAGGAACTTTGGGAATTTTCGGTGGGGATTTCGTCCGTTAAGTGAAGCCAATCTATGCTGAAAAGCCGTGTACAGCTGTGTACAGCCCGTTTCATCCTTACTGGGGATCATCAGCACTGCGCTTCTCGCGAAAATCCATAGAGTCTAGAACCCGCGACCTCCTACCTAACCGTTCGGTCACGAGCGGCTGATCAGCAGTGTGATTAACTCGCACTTGGACAGGACATAGCGCCGTTTGCACTTCAATCACGGGATCCACATCACGTGGTCACACGTGTCGACTGCCTATTCGAGCACCGACATCTCAGACGGAAGCTTCACTCAACGGGTAAAGTTTATTCTTCCACTGAGCTCCTTATACATTGTTGATAGTGTGAGGATATTTGGGAATTTTTCGCAGATAATTCGCCACGTACGTGAAACCAATCTATACCACTTTTTGAGTGTGTGTGAGTTGAGCAAGACCACAGTAAAAGTCTTTGAAATCTCCTCTAATGTGGTTATCATTATCTCGCCGTAGATAGGTTTAGCTAAGATGTCCGGGACGCTGAGGAGTTGAACTCCACTCAGACACTGCACTTTTCCCAAAATATTAACTGTGGATACCGAAACTTACGCAGTAATCAGACCACCATACCTTATCATTTCACCCTCAATCGCCGCTCAGTATTCGCACAAAGGAAGTGACTTCTGGAAAGTTTTGACATTTTCTTGGATGCCACTTTATAGTGTAGAATGTGTAGGTATAATATATATGCGTGTTTAAGTGAGCATCTCCTCAAGGTCAGCAAACACCGCCGAATGTGAATACACTGCCTACTGTTATAGGAAATCGCGGATTACTGAAAATAGTGGCTCACTTGCAATGGGCGGAACTTTCAGAGAATTTTACAGCTGAAATAATTGCCTAAATATCCTAAAATCTGCATGGCCCTTGTGAATGCAAAATGCGGAGGTGTCATTCCTGTAAACAATGTTTGCTCGATGACTGTTGTTACCAGTTAAAATTGCGTAGACCGCGTTTATTACTGGCGAAAATTGTGCAAGTTTTTGTTAAACGGCAAAGCCTTCCGTTATAGCTTGCAAATTATGCTAGGAAGACCATGGCGTTGATCAATTAGCCACATGGAACTAACACGCGGCTAGGGGTCTACGATGCCTAGCCACGTGAAACCTACGTCGATCACAGCGGATAGCCGAAGAAACCTAACAGACGTACACGACCAACTAATTTCCGGCGGTAGTTGTAGATATCCTGAGTGGTGAGAATCGTGCGGAATCCGTCGGTCGCAAACTGTCGCACGTCACATGACGACGCTCCGTATTTCAGAAGGCCCTGCAAGTGTCCAAATCGTGTTCGATTAGCCGTCGATTGACCGGAAGCCGATCGTACAAAACTTTTGACAACTTGCGGTGGGGTTCAAGATGATAGGAGGTGACTGCCTGGTGGTTCCTTTCGCTCCGTAAACAAAACTGCACTGGACAGCCGGTTCTTCACCTACTGTTTTTTATTAGCGAACACGCTCAGCTTACTGGCGTCTTCGGATTCCTTGAATTTCCGTTGGTCTTGGAAGTCGCCCGCCGCATTTGTAGTACACCCATTCCTAACGCAAAGCAGCGTTGGTGCCTTCGATTACTTGATGAACCCACAAATACCACATAGTTATCCTTCATGTATTGATTTAATACCTTCTCAAATGCCGTAAAGAATGAAAAGGATACAGCCCCAAATTTTTCAACAAACGCGTGTGAAGCCACTTCCAAAGCCATAGCATAGCAAGTTCAAAGTCAAATGTGCGTCAAGAATTTCGAAAGGAGATTAATTAAAACAAATCGGAAAATCATGACGGCAGATGGGGATAATTTTTGGTCCGGGCACATATGAAAAGAAGTGAAACATTTTGACGTAGAAAACGTTAGTGCACTCACAAGGGTTTTGCAGAAAAATGCATTGTGCGTCTGAGGCGCGGCCCCTCAATCACAAAGGCAAACTATAAAAACTGTATGTATGGACTTATAATGGAAATTCTGAGTAACTCATTGCCATGCATACGAAATCGTTGGGTTTGATAAACCGTCTTATTCAGATCCGTGTCCAAGCCAGTCAACACACGCTGCTTAAATTACACAGGCTGCAATTGAACACACTGGTAGCGAGCACAATTCGTCCCAAAGCATTGCCTACACATTTACTCTGGAAAAGAGTATTGCTGGCTGCCAGAATAATTAGTCACTGCATGCTTAAAATCAGGCCACCCGAGGCCCGTAGCTCCCGTCTAACCTACAGGTTCTTTCTAAATGAGAGCGTGTTTTACTGTCGCGCAAAGGGGGCGGTAGCTTATGTCCCGAACTAAGAGAACCAAATTCTTTCACGAAAGAAACCTTGAAATCAACGTCAACTCCATATAATCGGCATCCGGACACTTGGTAGTCACGGATTTACCAACAGATAGACTGAACTGCTACGAAGTCTGTGGTAAAATTATTTTAACCATGTGTGTAGCTGTTGAGTAACTCCGAAGGTGCCCATCTGTGTGGCACGGTGACCTGAACAATCGAGCGAATATGACACCTTAGAGGTCGTCACACAAACAGCAAACATGTGTGAGGTTTGTGTAACCGGAGAATGAGCGACACCATGTTTTCCCCAGTTGAGGGATACTGTCCAGACTCCCGAGTGCGCAAATTACCAACCGGTGTTCCGGGAATCCAAAACTTCCCGCCAAAGTTTAACGAGGAGTCCACCGCTGATTCCAGTGAGTGAGCAATGCTTTTTCACTTGTTTACAAAATGAGTTCTTTTACGGGACGAAATCTCAACTGAAGGAGACCAGTTCATATGGAACCCAGCTAAGATGACTTCATTGGTCGACCCCAGTCATTTCAAAGCTATTTCCTACAAATTTGAATGCCGCAAATTGATCAACTGCGAGCGGAGCAAAATTCCCGCCTACTTCTGTAAAACATAGGGGTTCACACAACATCTACGCCGTTCGATGGAATTCAAATATACAACTTGGCGCTGGATGTTATCAAAACATTAGTAAAAGTGTAAACAAACGATTCTGAACGAGTCAAAAGTGCAAATAAATGATGCTAAAATAAACGTTGCGACAGGCACAGACAGTTTGATTCCCTGGAGTGACAAAATCCTTCACGTTATTGCTGCACACAGAGACAGCAGAAACACCGACTTCTTACAACACGACGACGATGCACCTTCGTGTAATACCAGCTGGTTTCATACGATAGCTTTGGGTGTGCTCAGTTCGCCATCAGGGGGGTAAAATCTACAAGAAAAATGCCCGCGTGCGCCGCCACAACTGCATCAAAACCGCAGCTCTGGTCGCATCATGTGGAAACCGCTCATCCAAATATTGTGCGCGGGCAACAACAGATTTGGGGAAACATTTCAGCAACTGGGCAACGACTGTTCCATTGCATTCTTGCTGGCACACACACATGTAAGAACTCGAAGCCGCAGCTCCACGCCTTACTCCGTCCACGAACTCAAAATTGGTGATGAAAAGTTTGCAACCACACTGTCCGGCTGAGCGAAAAAAAATTAACCCCCTTGAGCCACCACATTTCGGCCTCATTGACAAGTTTAATGATAGCTTTACTAAGTCACAAGACACACTGCAGCTCTGCGTGGGCTCCACAAAATCTATCGTCCTTCCGAACAGGATGCTTGCTCACGACGCCCATGCAAGCATGAAACTGACAAGGCGAATCACAGCCAGGTATATTGAAATCTTCATTCCTAAGACTGTCTTTGCCCGGCCTTCCTTTCATATGGTCTTTCAAGATATCTCAGATGCAGAGCTGTATTCTGTAGGATCAACACATGCTCATAACGAAATATGTAGGATAAGCAATTTTGTTGTAAGACCCCTACATGCTTCTCACTATAATTGCATGTTCAACATTCTTCCTGGCATCTGGCTTCCGAGTGACTACTCAGTAGTGTAATCAGTAATCAATTACGGCTGCACAAATGACATTAATCCATTCTAGTCTGGTGACCGAATCGCTCCGTGACAACTTCCCCAAGGTTAGATTGTTTGCTCGGTCTGATGTTTTGGTAATTCAGACAAATTTCACAAGTTTATTTTGTGTTGACCTTCATATGTGAATTTTTAAATTTTTACTCAGCTGGTGTCCTGGATATGGCGCTCAGTATGCCACAAGTAGGTAGTAATTTATGCTAAAACAGAAAACTCAGCTCGTATGGTCTTGATTAAATTTGACATTTTAATTTGTTGCGTTGGTTGGAAAACACTGTTGTATTTTTTGTCGAGCTATTCGTTTTGGTGCACACCAGAAGTAATTGGGAACAACGCTAAGGAGCTAATGACCTTTTTGATGAACGCCCACTTTTTGCTGTCTAGATCCGTTCCGCGGTAAAGACGCAAAAGTGACAAACATGCTTGTTTTAAGTGCGTTTCGGTGGGCAAGCGCACAAAAAGCGTATACAGCGATGTCAGGGTACGTGGACGGTTTGCAGGATACCGGTTTGAAAAAATATTAAGCCGCCGTCGCTATGCCAGTGCCGGAAAAAACACTAGAATCTCTATGTTTCGGGCAACATGGAAGCACTAAATTTTACCATTTTCTTCTAGGAACTGCTTCTGACTATTGGTACTGAAAATACCCAAGGGGATCAAGATGGCTCAGTGTGGCTCAGTGATATTGGGAATCGGTTCAAACCGATAAACCTTCGGTGGATAAAGCCCCAAATTCCGAGCCATGGTCAGTTTGAACAAGAATCACTGCGTAGGAATTATTCGCTTTGATCAATGTCACGTGCTAGCGGATATATTTTTGAGGATGATATTGGCAGGTTGGGGGGATTAATATTTATTTATTTCTATTTATTTATGTATTATTTATTATTACAATATTATTATTATATCAACATTATTTATTAATTTATTTTATTTATTTTTATTCATTTTCGTCGCACGACACAGAAAGTCATTTCTCCAGGGGCTGGAATATTTAGTAATTTGTTGGAAAGTACGTAAATCTGGATGTACGAAAATCATTCATCCGGAGTTGGGCAAGGAAATTTATTGGTTTTTTCTGTACAGGCAAGCAATACCAATGCGACCCTCGGAATATCACAATTCGGTCATGCCAGCTAGTACGGAGCCCTAGATACATGTGTATCGGACATGTTCGAGCAACTTGTACAACCTGCGAGACCACTTCTCATTGACGGTATTCAAAAGAAACATATTTTCCGTGCAGCGCTGTCATAATCCAACGTTTTGGATGCCCTTTCTTCGGGAAAACAACACAGTTTACGGCGAGTGGCGGCTGGGTGGCCATTTCGGATTCAGGGTGTGTCCACATACATCTGCGGCAGGTATTGACAGGGTGTATTGCTATATAGTGATTTTTTTAGCAGACGGTTCGCATGCCCGTTTTTGTGTCGCCGACACTGGTGGACCAGTGTCATTCGGCCTATTTCCAGTGACAACGTGCAAAGTCTTCGATGTAGTTACTGAGGTCTGTTGAAATGGCTCCCGGCTAACGGGTCAAATGAAATCGCCCTGCTCGTTCAGGCCGTCTTCCTTCGGTTTCGGCATGGGATTTCCATAGATTTTTTGGTTTGTTTGTTTCAGTTAATGCATTTCCGGCGGTGGGGAGTTTAACCTAAATTTGCAGTTTACTTAATTCTTTCTGGGCTTGTGTTCGTTGCATACATCCAGACATCTAGCAAAATCGTTGCCTGGTTTGAATCAAGTCTTTATCCTGTGTAGGTTGAAAGCCTACGTTATGACCTCCAATGTCCTGTTTCAATAGGATGCAAAAGTTTCGCGTATTCGATATTCGTCGTCGCGGTCATGCCGTATGATTTGTCTGGACTTTGTGCACGATTCGTTTAGGCTATCATTTTTATTGAATACAGCCCTTAGCCAGTCGAGTGCTTTCTCCACTGCTTTTGAGTCAAAATACGGGTATACCGTCGTCCACTTAGATGTTTTCCCAGTGATTCGTTTCAACTCATAAGATGAAACAACTCAAAATGCAGTTTTCTACGCACTTTAACGTTTAAAATTTCCTGTTACTAGCAACGCGCCACAACTAGAATCAAAGGGACTTATTGTATGAGGTTCGTAGACAGTGTTCGGTGTACAGTGAACGTTCAGGTCTTCCGGTTAATCGGGGAATTCGGTTTTTGGTGACAGCATGCCCTGTTCAGGAAAAGACGGGCAAAGAAAAGTGGAAAGCTTCAGGTCAGGTAGAACTAGACAGAAAAAGACGCATAGTAACGCGTCAGTATCCCCTAAACGTTCAAAGTTCAAGTGGAAAAATCATCAAAACGCTGGAACAGGTGCTTTGGGGTCACGTGTGCTTGTCTTTCAATGGCAGTGTATGTTTTTCTTTACCGATTGTTAAGAAAACGTATGTAAAATTCAGAGAGGTCAAAGGTCCGAGAGAGTTAATTTGTGCCCAGCTTTGTAACTGACATGATATACCCAAAGATATGCCGAATATACAAGCTTCTGAAGCCAACCTAAGTGACAGAGGGTGAATATCGGCGACATGCCCGTCTTTTGAAGTTTGTGCGTAGCGGTTTTTACTCCTGTGGAAACGTGCTAGAAGCCTCAATTCTGGTTGCCGGGCTTAATCCCGGCGCCCTACGGAACATTTAAATAACCGCGGAACATAGAGAACCGCTCTGTAATGTTTGTTCAGCGTTTATTTTTAATCAGAAAAGTTTTGATGAGGTTAGGGGGAGGCACATGAGAATACTTGCCACTAAACAAATGAGCGTCCAGCGTCGCCTTCCGTTTCACGCGTATTTCATGATAATCCAGTAATCACCAAGGTGGTAAATCAACCTCTCTCTAATTCAGTTTTGACCAAAGCAAATTAATCACCAAGGTGGTAAATCAACCTCTCTCAAATTCAATTTTGACTAACGCGAATCGCTCACTTGTCAAATCGGAAAATGAACTTTTGTTTTGGTAGATACTACTCGGTGATCGGCGTATTTTGGTTTATAATTTTAATATTTGGATACAACTGGTTCGGCGATATATCGGGAAGACCGCACTATCGTTTTACACACTTCCCTGTACACGTTGGCCACCCTACCACAGAACTAGAGTGAATAATTTTGGCAGGCCTTCTCAGTTATCGAAATCTTCAGTGAACTGTCAGTTTTGTTCGTTAATTCCTCGGCATTCCGTTTTTATAGTAGACGGCTGGTTCAGTCTTTCACATCGGTTACAGTCTAGGGACATTACTGATGCGACCGAACACACTGCGAATGTCATGACGTCAGTCGAACATTTAACCGGACAGTTTCTTCCAGATAGTAGCATTTAAATTGTTGAGCGTGGTGCCTTCTTAAAGCTTGTCAGCAGTTTTTGTCCAATTTGCCTACTGTTTTCAACTCTCACCACTACAACGTTGGCATGGATCACTCAATGCGTGGCACTGGTAGTGACCCGGAAGAAATGTTCAAAAAACATCTGGGTTTAAAACACGTATTATGCTAGGAAACCTGTTTCACTCCGTAAGTAAATTTACTGACGAGTTAAGTGCAACGCCGCCCGATTTGTAGCCGGGATCTTCTGCACAGAAGAAAGAACTGGGACACGTTGATTTCATTAAAACAAACTTGGCAACTCGCTTTGTGAGAATCCGCAAGGGCAAACCACGGTCCTCTTAAAAATTCATTCGAGCATGTTTTTCAAACGCTTAAATAATATTCGGTTTTACTTCACATTTCAGCAAATTGCGACGCATATCACAACACCAGTTGTGGTCTCTTTGTCTGAACCACCACTGTAGGTGTACACTGAAATTCATGTGCACAATTGTTATAAAATATTAGTTAGTTTGAGGCTGCTTACCATGCCATGAAGACGGACGTCGATGCCACGCGCTACAGAACCGACAAGCACCAGAGGAGTAATTGTAGGCCAGGTTGTGCGCCTTTCAAAACACTGGCTGTGCGTACCCATCAAATGGCTCATCAAGCGTAGACAACACGCCTTGCTACTTGGCGTTCTACAAACCTAGCCTTCAGTGGTCTTGAGCCGCACACAATTTCACATATCTAGGATGCTGCCCCAAAACTGTATTCCGGTAAACATTAGTAGAACACGTCACGCCCACTTTGTTCACCTATATGACACCATAATCGGTTATTTTTTAGAGTTCGCTGAATTTGATATACCCCACTGCAACTTACAAGGTATATCTTCAGGTAAAAACAATATTTTGACCAAAATTAAGAAAGCAAAACGCAACAAAATTCTTCCGCTCAAATAGAATTTGTATAAATAAAATGGTTCGACACACGTTTTCATTCGAGTTTTCCAACTTTAGGTCCGGATGATCTGATCTTTGCCCTGTGCAGTGGGTATAGTTCAAAGCATAAAGTGACACAAAGCAGTTGAAAAGCATCCAAGGGTTTTCATAATATTCTTTCCGATTTAATACTTGAAAAAATGCCGCATTCCGGATGAATATTCCACAAATGCTTGTACCATTCTCAGTATTTTTGGTTAAACATTTGACTACTGCTGTGTAGATAAGTAGTGATTCCACTGGTAACGTGATTTAGTCCTGGTGCGCTGTGATGCTGTTTGTGGGCCGCAAAATGGCAGCAGTGTTTTCAAACGGAAATTCATAGTTCCGTTACGATACTACTGAAGGAAGTTTTGCATGGCCAAATTATTACTGAATAGTTACACAAGAGGTCATTAGTGCAGACGTATACATATATGAATTTGTACATTTATATCGCTGTCCTCTCCAGTAGAAAATCGTCGAAACAAAGCCCTGCTGGGCTGTAAACTTTGAAAAGGAAATTCCGTCAGGATTTTCAACAACAAGTACACTTTACAATGCTTCGAGTTCAATGTGACAGGATCACGATCGACTGTTGCCATTTCAGATTTTTCATAGTTGGAAATCCGTATACTCTGTACTTTGTTCTTCTGCATGGGGGATTTAGAGGACAATGTATGTGCTAGAAAACGCGCAATAAATTGAACATTGCTCAACATAAACACTGCGATGTTTGCGCACTCACGTAATTATCATCGATATATTTATTCCTCAAACCTTGGTCATCGCTGGCACGAAGTCCCGCCTTGATAATTTATCAAAAATGCCAAAAAGCTATCGGGAATGGCGACCCGTTCAGACATTCAGAGACACCTCCCAGGATTGTATGCTGCCGAAGCAGCTTAGCAAGTTTCAGGCTGTTTCGTGCAAATTAGCCAAAAAAATACATCTTTTTGCTTGTCCAATCCCCGCCCTCCCAGTTTTCTAACAGATTTGTACCTTTACAGTTGACCCATACACTATTGTATAACTAGAGGAATCGAAACGCGCTCCAGGCCGAGTAACTGAACGAATAGATCTCTTTTGTCTTTGGGTTGGCTCCAGGGAGAGTACGGTGCAACAAATCATGGGGGCCAAAGTTTTCAGCTAGCCAAGCGTTCCGTCAAAAACGGCGCTGGCAAAAAAGCTGGAGTGATGAGCACACAAATGCCAGGATGACATTCTTTCTGCTGGTAACTTTCACTGCTCATAAAAGTGCTCAGGCGACGGTCCAGAATCAACAGGATTATCCTAACTCGGATACAATATATCTGGCCAAAATTTTGTTACGCAGAATCACAAAAGAGTTGCAAATTCAGCGACCTTATGTTGGTTCGTCCATAGGGCTTACACAACTAATTGCGATGATTTGTTTTACCTAAGATCAATGTGTTTACGTCTGACACACTTTTAGACACTTGACATAAAGTCAGAGTATAGAAGAATCACATGGGACTAAACGTTTAATGTAGTACGTTTTCAACGAAATTTAGGTTCATTTACATCGATGCCGAGCCAAATGCAGTGTTACTTATTGGCACGTAGTTCTCGGTGTTGGAGCTCAACCAGTTAGACGTTCGAGCGACAGTGGAGTGAGCTTAATCGATGAGAACGAAAAATATACTGCAGTACACTTTGTGCTTGTCTAGACATTTTCGATGAGTTACCACGTGTCGAGTTTCACATCCTACGTGCACAAATTTGCGTAGTTTTCACATTAGTGTGCACCAATCAGCGAAATTGCTCTTTTCGTCAAAATCCTAGTTGCATTAAAGAACCATCGTAATTTTGACAAGCTCTCAATTTTTTTAATGGTTTTTATCTCAGCACCTTTGGTCGATAATTATCAAAATCGCGAAAGCAGGCACACTGCTATGGAGGCAGTTATCGTTTACTTATAGGTCCCATCTATTACCCACCAAGTTTATTCCAAATCATTCATATTTGACTCAAGTATACCTATTTGGTGTTTAAAGGCTTGTTCCTCTTTAACGTTACAGTAGAGTTGCCGCTAAACAACATTTCAGAAGCCACTATAGGCAGCCATCTACCGTGTTGTCCAATGTCCACAGTACGTCCGCGGTTATTTGCACACCAAGATTAGAAACCGTTGTTTCAATGAGCTTTCAAATTTTTCTTCGAATCGTCGAGGATAATTGGCGTCTTTGAGGCATACAGCTTCCAGTTCTGGCTGACAATCACTCGATTTTCTGATGTTCAGCTTAGAGTTTCACAGCAAGTCCAGGGTACTTCTGTGTCCAGAAAGTTTCCAGAAAGGATTCCGCGAACGTTGAGGATATCCGCTCGCCTCACCCATATGTTTACGCACATTCATCCCAGTTTGCGTGGCAAGCAAATTTGTGCTAACCTCCTCACCCAGTTTCCGCTTACTTTTCACCTGGGCCCTACCATTACACCTTGCTATCTCCGTGGGCAGGGTCGTAATCAGTTAATTCATCAGGTTTTTTTCCTAATCCTGCGGCAGGCTATTTTGTTCACCCGAATTTGGAGACACCACATTTGGTGCCTTGAAGTGTTTGCTTATGAAATGGGGAGTATAAAAAATTGGCTGGGAAGCCCAAAATCCTGGCCTGTTCATTCCAGTCTCGCGGTGATTACACAAGCGTGATCTTCTGGAAATACACACAGATCTGTTTGATTAGTATGCTTTCATTTAAGACACGTGACCCCAAAAAGTTCAAAACATCCCTCCGATATTCGGTTTGCTTCTCCGAAAACGTGTGGCAGGCGGTCTGATGCACATCACGTTTTGGGTGGTGTTTGATTGGAACGCCTTCTTTGAAGATAGGTGGCCCATATGTGTTTTTCTAGGCCCAAGAAAGCGTAAAACATGCCTCGGATGTTTGGTTTGCTTCATTGCAAACGTGGGGGAGCGCTCTATAAATTAGAATGCGACGTGTTCAAAATGAACATGTGGTGCACAACTATTTTGGGGTGGAGATTTTCAGGTTCGGTGGATCGGTTGTATTTTTATTGTTGAAGAGGCTAGCATTTCCTGTTGTTGCTATTGATATATATGAACACATTTCATCTACAACAGACACCAGGTTTTCACTCTCAATTATGACAACGGATTAACAACTAAAATCTCTGACAGCTCAGTAGATGAAGGATTTTTTTTAAATTTTGTTTATGCACGAGTGTGTCTGTTGGATGAAAATAGTGGGATTGCAGGGTGCATCAGGCTTTAGACTTTCGGGGTGATTTTGGATAAGTACCGACGAAAACAAACAAAACTGCTACTATTTTGTTCATGTTAGTACGCAGCAATGCGTGAATTATGCTTGTAATCACAAACCTAGGACGGGCGATTTTGCACCATTTATACAGTCGGCTTTGCCCACTTTGTGAACGTGTTACTTGTTCACTATTCTTCAGCTCTCGGGTACTTCTGCCAGAGTTACGTCCACAACTGCGTCCAGGCACATACTTAAAAATGCGGACCTACACTATCCACTCGAGAAACAGTCGAAGGCGCAGGTCGAAAAATCCTTCTTGGGAATCATGCATCCGCTTTTGCACCACCTTTTGCATACTGCTCAACATTTGGTTTTCGGTAGGATTCATCTCTCTAATTTTCATTGGATGTTAAACTCTATTAACGTTGGATTGGTTAGCAAATTTTCATAGTGAACATGATAACGTGTGCGGTTGCCTTTGCGCTCGTGTTGTCTGCCGATCTGAGCGTTCAGTCCGTCTCATCATTATGCTGACCTTCGTGTTTAGCGACCATCGTTATAAAAGAAGGCGACGGTTTTACGCTTTTGATTTGATAGACATATCCTATCTTTTAACACACTATGCAGGTGTTCAGCGTACGGAGAATTGGGGTCCTTGTATCTTCTATATTGAGTAAGCCTTTGTTCTCAATTTAGACACTTTCTGATTGACGTGCTTCATTCTAATTTCCCCATTTATAGTATTGGAAAACATGCTTGGGATAAGCGCTGAATTGTCCAACTACGGAAAGTGTGTCGGTAAGTAAGGAGTGTCACACCGTTGATAGTTTCTCCCAACATGTACCTGTGCAATACACGCTAGATTTGTTCATATCCGGTATACATAATCCATGGTGGCAAAAACGTGAACGCCCTGAATCGAAAGGCAACGTTTGCCGTTCTTCTTTGGGGCCCAGGCACTCTGTGACTGTAGAGTGTTTTGCTGAATATGCGTTCAGTTAACGATTTTCAAAACTCAGTCGCAAAATCCTCTCTTGGCCTACTGAATTGGCATTTGCCTACCAGTTCAACGCAGCAACAGAATTGCGACCGCCTCGATGGCCGCAGTGAGCAAAGTTACCCGAATGTATTTTGAGAAATACACTAATTTGCAAATCAATTTGGTTTTGCGTGAGACTTACGTGGAACCCAGCTGAATCTCCCATTTTTTGGTGTTTCCAGGCGACTACTGAATGTGCTGCACCAGGCCATCTCATGTTCCAGTTGCTACGATATTCGAGATATCGCGATACATGTATATATACGTAATGCACTACTCATAAGGTTGCTGAAAATTCTTCGAATGTTCCACGGAAACCTCGCAATTATTTTTTGTCACAGTTCACTTGCTAGTTGGTCAACTGAAAAGAGCAGATTTGCGCCGCTTATAACGGCCCATACAGGAAGCCGCTTTGGTCTGTCGTCCACATTTGAACAACCGCAAGTTACGTCAGTGTTGCAAAAAACAGTACGGCATTTCCGCCCATAGCGTGACTACCATGCTGCAAAATGACTCCGCTTACGGCATCGCAGGTTGAAAAACGGTAGCGTGTTTTGGCATTGAGAGCTCGTCGGCAGGATTTTCACAGTTTGTGTACTTGGTGCAGTCCCGTCTGAGGAGTTTGTTTTCAAGAAGCCACCGATGCGTTTCAGACCATCTTACCTCAAGTGCAGTTACCCTGATGACTATCTGTACAATATAATCAGTAGTGCACGGCTATTGAACTAGGCGTGAAGGTTCATCGTCGCCAAAACTCATTTGCCGATCGATATCGGAGTTTTCATTTTTTTCGGATTTCCCAAAAATAACGAAACAGCTAGACTTTTTCTGAACATTCCAATTGAAGACTTACATTGTTTACATGGAGGACAGACATTGTACACGGCCAACGAATATTAAAGGAATGCTCGCACTCCTGGTTTAATGGATTAGCTGGGTGAGATGGCCTCAATACTGTAAATCCCCCGAATAGTTCAACCATTTTTGTTTGCGAGTGGTAAAAAAGTGTTGTCGGAGACTTTCCATTATCGATTTCAAAATTGCCTATGTTGCCACCAAAAACATTCATTGGTTAATTTACTGCCTGGGACAACCAACTTGGGGAAAATGTTTTTTCATTCATTTAAGCGGGTACACGTTAAGGTCGGCTGAAAAACTTTCAGCGAAGGTACATTACCAAGAGAAGGGACTGAAAGTGCGTAATCCATATTTTTTGTAAAATGTGGTTGTCCGGTCATGGTGCGTTGCATTCGCTTTGTAATTTTTGTGTACCATTTTGAATACTGCGTTATAAATTGAATTCAAAGCTCAGTGTCTCTTGGAATATGAAAGACGTAAGTCTCCATAGTCATTTGAAGAAAATCCGATTATATGGGCAACACATTGTGCACTCGTGTCCTCGTGTTTTTTTTGCGCAAGACATGGTTCATATGGAAACCACAGGCTAGACACTGCCGGTGGGTAGGGCATTGACCCTTCCACCGTCTGTGAATACGGTGGATTCAACACAAAAACTCCGGTTCTGCATAGTACCAAGTTCTTCCAAATATAGAGTCTTGCGTTGCTTGAAATCGAATACGTATATCGTCCAAGTTTTCTTGTCCACTACTAAACAAAAGTTGGAAATAAATTAATTTTCCTGTGCCCGTTGATCACATATATGTTAGACATTTTATTATGTAGACAACAATAGGCACACGGGGGTGAAATATTTATCTGTGTGTCTTACCGGGCGGCTTGCAGATGTTCAGTTTTCTAGCCGGGCAACCCTCACAACCACATCCCCAAACAGGAAACACCGGAACGTAAGTTACCGCAAACGGTGGGTGATAAAAATAGTGTTTTTCCAGGCCATCAATTTAGCAACTGGCCTTTCGGTTGCATTCGATTTAACACTGCGTAGCTACATCATTTTGGCTACTCTCGGTTCACGCAAAGCTAGCCATGACTTATGGATGTGGAAACACGTCGGGCGCACTCTGGGTTATAGACCTACGTCCCTTTGCAAATTTCCTAAAAGTGCAACGCATTGTGAAAGGCCGTTTTTATAGGTTTTCATAATTGTTTATAAACCTATGTTGTTACCTTGATCTTTAGGAAAACAAGGACTGCCTGTCGAGTGTCGAGGTGAGAACCAAATTGCAAAACATACTCAACTTAGCTCCATGTTCAGCGGGGTCTATCATAAAACTCCAGCAATAAGGGCGTGCAGTGTATGCAAAACTATAAATACATGTTAACTTTGGATACCTCGCTGTGCAGAGCTTCCTTTTACATACACAGCCAACATTAAACGAGTAGCTCACACGCTTATCAGGGGATTCATGCACCGCCAGATGGCAGGTGATATCACTAAATGACTTTCTTCCCGTATCTCAGGTGACTGTGAGAGATGGACTCGTGAGACATGCCTTCGTAAGTAAAATTTTTTGTTTCAAAGTGTCTGCGGTTCTGCGGTAACTTAACTCGAGCCAAAGTTAACTAGGAGCTGTTGTGTACACACTTGTGTTCAGTAGCCGAGGGGCTTAGATATTTGTTTACCATTGTTAGCATTGTTACGATGTTGACAGACTCCCGAGTAATCAGAGAATGTTGGCTCAGTATAGATTCCCTGTCCCAGTATAGCTGATTGACCATCGACAAAACCCTGGGCGCTAATCTGTTTTGCTTTACCTACGGTAAACAAAATGTCCCTTAAAACACAGGTAAAATGCCCCCACTTGTTCTTTCGCCAGAAATCTTGAACCTGTAAAGATATAGTGGTGGAAGGAAGAAGGCCTTTGCTGTGGAGTTATTTGTTAGAAAACACCAACTGAACAGTTACAGACTATTGGACAGGGGAGCAAAACTCTTATATGCATCTTGTTTACAAAACTGAATATCCGTCTTCTCCTTGAACGCGTCTTCCTGAACTTTCCTGAATATTCATTGACTATCACTCAAGTTTAAACAAGTGCTACAAAGCAATCCCACGTATTCCGTAATAAATCCTACTTGCCAATAGATCCGAGGTGCAGTTATGAGAAAACATCTTACTCATTTACCTCATCAGTACTATACACCGTCACACTGGTAGAACGGAAACGAATCTGGGATATATATTAATTAAAACTATTTTACATGAAGTCTTTAGAAAATGTGAGATTTATCTGCTAATCTTGAAAACAGGTAGGAAGGTAATGTTGAGGGATAAATTTCTAGAAACTGCTATGGTTTTTCGAACCATTAGGCAAGTTAAACGAGCAAACTTTGGTTTTGCATAAAATCGACCCCATTTGATTCGTTCGAAGCCGCATTTCAGCTGCAGAGTCTCCTTCTGTCTCAAGAATATTTACCTTGACAACTTTATGTGGCACGTTAGCAGGAACAAATGCGGATTTGCCTCACGTGTACACTTCCATTCTCTCGACAGAGGACTGCGTCCTGGTGTCCTATAGCAGTTGCCGCCGTGAGTTTGGATGAACAGTAATAATTTTGTACTCGTCCGGTATATTCTTTCTACATGTGAAACGAGCCCAAAAGATACAAGACAATGATCATGTTTAGACGATCATTTTTCTCCTCTCATTGCTGAACGCTTTTGAAACAACTTGAAGAACCACATCCCTGGTACGCGTGATGATCAACTATGATCAACATAACGCATGAGACTACCGCGTTGGTAAAGGCCACTTTCACCAAGCTTTGATCTTGGGTTCCCCTGCAATATGTTTCAAACGGGAGCCGTATTACAACACAGACAAAGCTATTTTAGAATTTGAATTTTGAAATAAATGACCGAATGCGGAAAAGTACAATCAAACAAACGAATTTGGGTTGAAAATTTCCGACAGAAATGAAACTCTGGTTACTGGCAGTAGTTTCAGTATTTTATGCTGTAAGCAGAAAAGAAACAAAGAATCATCTAACCGAACCTGGGAGTCCGAAAACTTCAAAGATTGGACGAAATCAACTCGATCAGAAGCAGTTGGTTTACGATGATGAATATCAGTAAAAACGTACAAAGTGTCTTTCGATTATTGAAAGATCGATATTCGACAAAGGCCTGCCGAATTCTCGGCCAATAATATGGTCGGAAAACAAACGATATATGACAAGCAAGGTTAGTAATACGGAACATATGTACTTCACTTTTCGCAAGGACATGATGTTGGATTTTTATTTTCCCAAGCAACAGAGCAATCTTTGATAGTGCAAAATCATTTGTATTGATGACATTTCAGAATACTGCGCTGGCAATCCCGCATGTAACGGTAGGTGAAACCCGGTTGATTGATGGTATCAAAAAAGATCATTTTTAATACTTATAGGTGTTTTTACTACGTTTTCTGAAATAGAAATCTACTGAAAAATGAAACACACTTACGGCCTATTAAATCAGGAGACTAAGTGTCGGCTGATTAGATAAACTAGAACGTTTCCTGGCATTTTTCTCTGAAGTGTATTTCTCATGCGGTGACATGTTTGATAATCTCAGGATTCGGGGTTTCATTCACTAAAGTCCACGAGCATTATTTCATATGCTCCTCCATGAAAACTTCAGGAAACAAGCGACGGGCTAAAACCAAGCAGGCACTGTTTTGCAAGCTGAACTCACCCCACACTTGCATCAGTAAACAAAAAATCAAGTGTAATTTTGATACGGAGGAAATTCACAAATGTTTATCATCCTGACACCTGCTCTGACGACGTTAAACGAAAACACACGTTTGTTACACCGCTGGTCGGTTAAGTTCCGAATTTCAACATGGCTGGATATATATAGACGTTGTGGAAAATGGGTTGTATTTTCATACACAGAGCGCGTTTTCCTTTCGTGCAAACGGATGCTTTAAATAAAAAAAATATATGTTTTTTTACTAGAAAAATGTCAACTTGTGGGCCTTTGTCGATGTCTAAGTAAGCTTTATAAGTTTTCTTTCAATAGGCTACATTAGCTTTTCCGATTTTCGCTAAACAAGGTTTGCTTTAAACCATAACGCCGCGTTGTCTGCGCGAAACAACTTTGGTTTTTTTGTCTCTTGTAAACCACACCAACCTTAAAGTTGTCATTCAAAACATATTTGCAAAACAAAACCACAGTATTTTTTCTGCTTCACGCGGTATTATTTGATTCCTAACACACTTCGCTCAAACGATTCAGGCGCGCTTCAAATAATTTTCGGAGATGTTGTTCGTTTGCGTTTTGAAAAGTCGCGGCCTTTCGTTGGCTACCGCAACGTCTAACGTGATATTCCAAAAACAATTTTTAGGTTGGGGTTGCGAACATGGATCGGACTGTGCAAGTGAGTACGCTTATATATACGCGCCGAATTCGGGTTTTCCTGTTTCCTCTGCAAATATTTCCATGACAAAACAGATCCCTACGGCGTGGTGCATCACCAAATTTACTTTAATCTTCCCGCAGTTAGCCGGTTCTTCCGATAGGTCAAATTATGCATTGGTAGTTCATATACTCCGAAATACCTCGCTGGTTTATTTCGATTTCAAGACGAATGCTCAGTTGCTTATGACCAGAGAGGTAAGCACACACTAAGTGAACAATATGTTGGCAAAAAAATATTGTAAATATACTTTTTTTTGTTTTAAACAGCGCGATCAATACTTGAATACTCTTCTGTTCCATATTCTCCCAAATACCATCAATCTTGTAAATGCCTGCTTACACCTTACTAAGGGGATCCCCAGGAGGTAAGCTCATTTCTGCAGGCGTGTTGGTTTTCCACAGTTGGACTTCACAAATCTCGTGGCATTATCAGGCCTGAACTCTCTAAATCAAAACCGTAGAGGCACTTGTCATCAAAATGCGACAGACAGGTTTGTTTACTATACACTAAACAAGGCTGAAGAGGTGACACAGCAAAGCAGTCTGCTAAATGTAGGAAACGACACGCATTATTGTTAACTGTGAGCAGATTGCTGCGTCGGATCACATACAACACAAAAAAAACATTGAAAATGACTTTTCCTGCCTCGAACTTGGCCAGCTACCGTGCTACGAAAGCCTGAGTTCGTGGCACACTTTTGTACGATTTCAAAACATGAAGCAGTTAACTGGCCATTGTTCTGCGGGTAACATTACGTTTGCGAGTACGTTTAGAACAAGTTTAGCGTCCGCCAATTAAATGTGCCGTTTTCAGTTTTGATCTACCGCGTACCTAGTCAAGTTGATCACGCGAATGAAACTAAAATTATGTACCTGGCTTATTACAGCAAATGTGCATGCTATGAATACAGTGAATGTCGAAAACGATGTTTATGTCAAAATTATTATCGTGTGGCCACAAAGGATAAAACCAATTTCATCAATCGTTCTTGTGCAAAATTTTATCCAAATATGCTTTCGGGAATAAGGAAAGATGACGCAACATTTGGGAGAAAAGTTAACTGAGAAAACCTCATCAAAAATAAAGAAAACCAACGTCAAGAAGATTTTAGAATCACCAAATATAGTATCTTCAAACGTTAGCATCATTTTTCTAACCACGCACTGACCTCTAAAGTCAGGGCTTAAATATCCACATATTTTATACAACTCCAAGTTCTTTCATTGAAACATTGAATAACTATACGGACAGGTTTTCACGTGACAAGAAATATGGATGGGATGTAAACTATTGAAAAAATTTTTCAACTGAAATTTGGTGGCCTGTCCCGAGAAGCCGTTAAGATTATTTTTTCTCAAAGCTTCTGTCGGCTGTAGTGTAGTGCCAATGCTTAGGTAATCCACGGAGAGTTGGGCTCGTTTCAAACTACATGAGCTGCGCAGCTAAGCGAAACATATTAAGTCATATAGAGGCGAGCATATTTTTTTCAAAATTTAGTGGGCTTTCTAACTGTTCCCCTGGCCTAACGGGGTGATGCTGTATAGCCGCTTCAAAGTTTCTGCATTTTTCGGTCACCGAGTACTCCTTTTTCTCTTTATGACTTTTGTAAAAATTTTCCTAGTTTGAAATTGACATGGAATCACAAGCACCGCACGCCTTTATTCAAAAGCTATTTGTAGATGGTCGAGCAAATTATATTGCCTCGCTGTTTGAGTAATGCCTCTGTTGGCATTGCACGTGGCTGAATTTGTTGTTGACGACTGTTGTCGAATCGAGTGACCATATTTTGCAATGTATCATATGTTAAAGACATCCTGGCAGATTTCCGTGCACCATAGCAAGCCCACAGCCTGTGAACATAACCAGACGGGCGTTGTTGAATGTACTGTAAACAGACAACTACGTTTGTTTTCGCGCCCTCTCGTTTTGTCGGTGGGGTCGATTTTCTGGGTCAAGTAGGTGCAGATAAACTAACCAATATATGGTGACCTGCCCACTTGAATCACGGTCAGTCAGGCAGTTAGTGACTAGCATCATAAAACACTCAAACGTACTTTACACCTGATTGAAAAAAAATTAAGCTGGACCCGCGTCGATAATTTGGGATAATAAAACAATGAAAAAAAGAACGACAGGCATTAGTCCTCCCCAACATTTTGTGAACGTCGGACGCCTAAAGGTGACTTGTTACTACTGTTCTTTTGGTCGGTCTTCGATTCACTCATAAACTTCAGTCTATTTTTTCAAGCTTGAGTGCAGAGACTGGTTTTCCACATCGCCCCGAGAGGCGGCTTTGTAGACATTTCGGTCTTCAAGAGCCCCGAGAACTGGAAACATGATGGACGAAAGCGTTCACTAAGGATGAGCTAGGGTGAAGAATGTTTTTACTAAAGCAGAAGAATTCAACTAGATTGCTGCCTGTTTAAAGCACTTTCCGCACATTAGTTGGGGTGTTCCGCCAAGCAAACGATGAACAGTGTTTCGTTGGTCATGGGCGCAGTACACCATCGGAGTTTGACCTTATTACCAGTTACCGTCTGTTGTCCAGGCATGTAAGCCACGAAATATGAACGAGAATTTATTTGCTGTTCGCAGTCTTGACCAGGTCCCATTATTGCGCAAATTACTTTTGCACTAAATATATGCAGGCGGTAATGCGAAAAAAGTCTGTAAATGAACGAACTATTCTTCATTTTTTTACCAGAATAAGGGCTGTCAAAGTCTACCAGCACACGTTTTGCTTAGCGTGCTTCTAGACCGCGCCCGCTGAATCAATTTCCCCTGGATGACAGAAACCAACTAAGCATGTCACACGTCGCGCCTAGAGTAAAAAATACTGAATATTTAATCAGAATTTTGAAAACAATATTGGCGCACGCAGGCAATTTATTCTGTTCTCGTGTTAAGCTTTTGCTCTGAGAATTAAACTCCATAGAGTGTATTTCTGTCGCGAAGGTAAATCAGGTATGCAGCTTCGCAAAATCGGCCAAAGGTCTGGAGTTGTGGCACAAGATAGATGTGACTAATTGTCACCTGCTGATACAAGAATAACTTTTTCTGATGTTTGACTGCCACCGAAAAACTGTTGTGCAAAACCTTGGATGAAAGAGGGGATATTCCGATAAATGCGTCGAATGGTTTGTTTACATTCCTGTGTACTTGAAACACTTGTGCCTAGTAACACGGCCGGTCGAAATTTAGAGCAGCTCGATGAGATCGATATCATAAAACGTTTCACGCGTCAAGCCAATCAAAACTCGTTTTTTTTGGAAGACGTAGCCAGATTTAGTAATGTCTACGGTTAGAGCATCCCTTTAAAGTGTCTGGTCTTGGAAGTTAGAAATTTATGTAATGAAATGTCATTTAGTATCCCAAGTATAGAAGGCTGAAACATGAAAAAAGGTGCCTCTTGCCCCCGATTCCCATGCTGAAGCACTTTTGCGCGATCTGAATGGATGTGCATCGCGCCCGATTAATTGACTAGGTTTTTCAAGGTCGTGTTTCTATTGGCTTCATATTCCAACAGAATTATGATCTCTAAGATTGGTGTTTGTTTCAAAACCTTGCGCTTGCTGCGATATTTCGTTAGTTCGCTCAAGGAAGACGATGTTTATTGGACAAATAGAAAATAAACCTTTTTAAATTTCGAGGCTCTATCTGAGTTCGCTCAAGGAAGACGATGTTTATTGGAAAAGTGAAAATAAACCTTCTTAAATTTCGAGGCTCTATCTGGGTCTAATATACACAGGTAAGGTGCACGTGCAGAAAATTTGGCCGAGAACGAACATTCGTGATATTTTCTATGGGTACACGGCAGATACACAGGTAAGGTGCACGTGCAGAAAATCTGGCCGAGAACGAACGTGCGTGATAGTCTGCATGGGTACACGGCAATCATTTAGAGATCGCAAAATGCTGGCCTTTGATCCACCGTAAGGCGCGTCAGGTTGATTCTTGGAGTGGATGGGGCAATGTTTTGGTTCTTGTGCATTTAGTTGGCTGAGGAAAGCGGATGTTCCATGCCACCGCAGCACTGGATATTGGGGAGATAAAAGCTAGATAAACTCTCACACGATGCTGTGTAGACATGGTTTTTGTAACAGTAGATGAAACTGCAATAATAAGGATTAAAATACACGTCGAATAAGGAAAGTACATTCCAGCAGCCATTTCCAGATCAAAAGTTCACCGCACACTGCAACTACTTCAAACTGTCAAACAAATCAACCCTCTCCGCATTTTACAAAATATGAACATGTTTGTTAAGTTTCACGCTTTGGCTCGTGATAAGCACTAAATTTTCGCATGCTACGCGTAGTTGCTTAGCCAAGAGGGTTTCTCGTCCCGAAAAATGCCTGCTCAGTTACACCAGGTTAAATACTTAGGTAGGTAACGTTTACAATTCAGAACAAGCCAAACATGGGAACATATGACTTGTCGGCACTGTTCAAGGATCCCTTCTGAGAAGGTTCCAAGAATAATAATGTGGCGCAGTTTGTTAGCCAACACCATGGGCGCTTCGTGAAAATGTCAACAGAATAGAGCCAGAGTTATTCTTTTGAAATATGTGCTTCTAAACACATCTGAATGATACGATCTCGAGCATGAGCGTGGCAGTATCACGCGATGTCACCTAGAAAATCAACCTGTGTTTATATAACTTAGGTAAACACTCGTGTATATATTGGCAAAAGCGTAAAGAGAAAATAAAGCACGTTTATTCTTGTATAATCGATTCATTAAAACGTAAGTTTTGTAGACAGTACCTGTCTGCATGTACAGATATCACGCGGAACCGCCTGTGTTTGTAACAAAAACCCCGTTTTTACCGTGTCCCTAATTTGATAAACCAAACTCGCTGACAGGTAATGTGTACTGATTTATATTCCAGCAGATGAATTGCTTGGAAGCAGATGCCGTTTTTCTCAGTTAGTTGTCAAGATCTTAGTTACTTATACACAGATATTTACTTTAGAATTAAGTTGAAACATCGAGTCACTTCAGTGACAACATGAACATCAAACAGTATTGTTCGATATTGTGCGATATTTTCCAAGTAAGTATCTATAGTAATCTAAGTGTTTGCGTTGCAGCGGGCTTGAGGTTGAAACCATCTTGTTGGGCATGATCGCTAATTTAGGTAAAATAAGCTCTGCGATTGAATTGGAGTGATCTCGAGTAGAACGGTGTGGTGTTCTGTATATTTATTATGTATGTAACATTACCTATTTCGTCAGTTGCCTAAACGTTTTTGGTTGAATAGGAAAAATCCTACAGAATCGCGCTTTTGCACAATTTACACAGTACACTGTTCCCTCGCAGTACAACGGAAATCAGAGGACCTGATGTTTGCTAGCGAACCGGTCCATTTCCAAATAACTTCATCGATATCAGTTGCCGGTGACAATGTTCTAGAACCACCTATCACTGTTTACAGAATACCAGTTTGCGGACTCCTACCATACACATGTGCCCTATCGTGTTCACTGGGCCCTTCAGGTTGACGCAGAATACGCACATTTGGTTTGGCCACTGAGAAGCTGGTGGACCCAGAAATCAAACGAATATATCAATATTCGCTCCTCAAACACATACCACACAGTCTGATGATGGACATAAGAAGTTTCTGAGAAAATGACCAAACCGCTATGCAGCACCGAAAGTTTCGTCTGCAGTACAAACTAGCGAACCTCATCCAGGCATTTTATCTCTGATAGGACCATTCTGTGCTTGAGGCCCCTTGGCCGAATCCACTTTGTCGAAAGCACAACCCCACACGATACGTCATTTGACGCAGTTGGAAACTGAGCGTCCATGTTGACCAAGAAGCTTGGTGGACCCATATTCCGAAGAAATCAAGGTTGCAAAAACTCGGAAAACAGGCTGTTCTACTTGATTCGTCGGACTAGTCCGTCAAGCTGCCTTTCGCAGAAATTATCCGGAAGCAAAGTGGCACACTGATACCCAGCAAAGCAGAGTCTGATACACTAAGCAGAGTATTTCAAACAAAAATGAAGTAGCTTACATTCAGCTTCTAATCCGGAATATTGCCCCTCACCAGAAATGCGGACCGCTAATAGGGAACCGCTATCATCCGAGAAAGCCACCGTCGTCCTGGACTCTTGGTGACGAAGGATCACCTTCATTGTTAAAGAAGACGGTCCGCAGCCACTGCAAGCCCAATATGGTTTGGAAAACCTGAGAGAAAGAGACAGGTCCAAACAACAAGAACAAATCGATAATACTGCACACTTTCTAGGAGGATATTCGTGGCGGATGTAGAAACTACATACGTGACAAGTTGACTGTCGTTTTTAGAAGATTTCTGGGGTCACGGATTTCTCGATGTATTATAGCGGAACATAAACCTTTGAAGCAAGAGCAATAAGCGGGATCTCGACCAGATAGAAGCTGGATATTAGAGCAAGGTTTAACGTACATGCGACCCACAATCTTACCGTTCCTTGACTTCAAGGGAGCGTTCGAGGCTGTCAACCGACCAGTGTTGTGAAATACACTTACTCAATAGAGATGTTTTTTTCAAGATAATGCGATCCGCATATTCACATACCTCTTGGCGTCTGCGAATCTACAGTGAGCTCTCTAAAAACCTATGACGATGTTTATCAACTCTCTCCAATCCTGATCAGAATCGGAGGAACGAGGCGGGTTTTCTATGGAGGGATGTTAATGGCTCAGGTAGCGTATAGGGTCGCTGGAGTTTTTGCTGGGCAATTCGATTGCTAACGTTTCCTCACCAATCAAGGTGGCATCATCAAAGCGTTTTCTACAGGCGCTGGAGCTCGAGTTTCTCGAATAGCCCTGCGCAAATTTTCTGCCATTTTCTCGGGTGGAGGCAAAATAGTTTGCAGTTTGATCCGTCTCCAGACCCAAAATCAACCCAATGTACACAAAGATTCAACGCAGTCTGTGCACTTTACAGTGGCGAGCGGCATAAATAAATATTTTTCTTTATTTGGTCGTTCGTCGTCAAATTGATTAAAATTGAAGGCCAGATTGTCGCATATTACACGTGCTTACAAGAAGTATACGGAATATGTGAACTGCCTGATCTCACTGTCATTCAGCTAAAATGCAAAGTTTTGTGGAATACACGGCTATATATTCTCCAGTCATTTGCATGCGAGGGGCTCGTGTGTAGTCGAGCTACTCACATTTGTAAAATGGCATTGGGTGCTTTTGAACTTTTTTCAAGCTTGGAACGTCTGCTATATAACCGGAAAGGTGACAAATGTTTGTGGGCCTTTTAATGCATGCTATCCTACGGCCTGCTGGTATGCAGTTTATTTTCCGCGAAATCGGGTTCACCAACTGCGATGAAGTTCCAGGTGTAAACAAACACATTGTGAGATTTTGCCTTCCACTTCCGTAATACTATTATCGTTTTCCTATAACCTTGACCGTCCGCTAGATTTACTGATTTTAAAATGTCTTCATTATATCAGAAATGACTCTTTTATGTTGCATCTCTGTGTATTTTCCGTTCCGTTTATTTATCATAACTCACATCGCGATGGAGTGAAATAAAATTCGCGAGCCAACCGGGCACCCCGAGGTGTAGTGTTACCTTTGCATCTTGACTGCGTAACATCAAGTCACATTCCCATGAAAATTGAGCGTTTTTTTCACACTGGTTGTCACGACGAGCATTAGTTGTATATGCGGTCACTTTACGCAGCACAGCTTTTTGTGGCTTCATTTGGCAACCTTTCTGAATCGGCAAAATAACAAGTGTGATGCACCCAGCCGGGCTGTACCGCGTCTATGAAGAATTAAACTTGCTAACATCAAGGTAGACAGGTACATCTAAGTTGAACTTATATTTCTCTATCGTACCAGAAATATTTTCTTTTGATGGCGTATTTCCACTTTAAACGCTAAATCATTTGATCTTTCCACAGTTTTCCGGCTGTTCTTTGACCAAATCTTTTTTCAGCACACCACGTTTTTCATCACACCACCGTGTACATCGTCCGGGTCGTTGTTTGGAGGCAGTTTGCTTACCCAAAAATGTAAGCACAACAAATTGCTCACGGGATTCGCCTAGTTGGAACGTCAGCGGCTTTCATCGAGGATTTGAGCCGCAGATCTGAGCCGTGCGTGACAGGTCAGAATTGTCAGAGAATTTTTCGCGGTCACCAGAAAGCAGTTTGTAGTTTTTTAACTAATCGGGTATCCCGAGCGCCCCTAATTTGGGTGGATAAATGCGGCGTCTTGCAAATTACCAGCTACAACGTACTTGTTGTCCTGCTACTTTTGTACGATGACCTGATTCAATCGAGGTAAAGTGGCCCACAATAATACCGATTTCGCATTCGCTTGTCTGTTTGCTCACCCATTTTTTGGGCCTTATCAATTGCTTTCAATGCAGGGCACTGTAATTGTTCAGTGGTAGGTGTTAACTAGGGACGGCGCGGTGTTTCTGTGTGCCAGTGTCCCCGTGAAAATCGCATAGCGTGCTGAAAAAATTGGAAGATGGTCACCGCATCGCCTGAATCCTACGCAAATGCCTTGGTCAGATTATAGAGCTTGTGAGCCTAATACCTTTGAAAGTAAGGACGCAAACCCCTACATTTTGAGATGGCTGGCTGAGCCACTCATGTTGCTGAGCTGCAGATTTCGTATACATATATATATATATGTATATATATATACGTATATATAGTGGGTTGCCCGGTGCCAATGACGTGGGAACGCACAGCGTTCTATTTAGTTTTCAGAACCACGGTCGGGAGAGGATTTTGCATCAAAAAGTGGTGAACATAAGCTGCCAAATTAAAATATTCAATGATGACCAACGGGTAAAATGGCGCCACGTGAGAAACAAAGCCAAAAGGTCTATAGTTCTATAGAAATGCGATGAAATGTTAACTTGGAGGCGGCAGTTTGGAAACGGGGCAGTCATACAGTTAACCAAGTCATGCAAACACTACCGTGTGTCATTTTTTAGGACTGTTTGCCCATTTTGACTGACAGTACGGATATATTTCTGCTTAGTGAATTTTCGGACATTTTTTTTAAAAAAAAACGCTCAGTAATAGGTCATTTTCCACCAGTTTCTTATCTATCTATCTATCTCATGAAAATCTTATGGGTCCGAGGATTACCTACTATACAAACGTGTGATAGCGAATTTTATTAAGCAACGTATGGGAGGTAAGGTCACGTGTCATCCAATGAAATTTTATGGTGTTAATGATGAACCAAGTCGACAATGATGGAATAATCCCAGAGTGTCCAAGTCACGTGCTTAATTCTGCCCTTAACCACCCGACAAAAATATGTACACCATAATTGCTGGCTCCTTTAATCGCTAGTTTCCACCAAAGCAACGGATACAAGTTGAGGCGCCGTATACCGGAACTTTTGAACAACCTATTCAAGCGGTAACGGCAAAGCAATCGTTGGGTTCGCGCTGGTTACCGAGAACCCCTGAGGAAAATTTTTTTTGGATTTAGGGCTAACAGATAATATGTCACCATCTACGGAGAGCCTTCACAGTTATTCTGTTTGCGTGTTTGTACAGAAAAAAAACATTCACTGCTGATGCAGGATGTATGTTTTGCCGCGGACTTCCGGAAGAAACTCTGGGCATCTAGTTGCTTATGACCGTACCCTATTTCCACTTATTCGGCGAACTTTATTTCTCTTATCGACGGTTTATCCACCTTCTCACAAAAATATACGACCACATTTATAAATTCCACTGGCTAAGCTTTGGGCACTGCATTTCCTCACCCCGTTTAACCTGCAGCCGGTAGGTTTGATGTAGACATCAAGAGTAGTTACTCTGTCGTATTTTGAAGAAATTTGCGTCATGATGCAGCGCTGGATACTACTGATGAGGCGTGTGAGTAGTACGTCCTCTCGTAAGTCCGCTTTGCGTCTCTTGAAAAGTGAGACCTATTACGGAATTCGTGGAGTCTCTTTAAAGCAAGTACTTGCATTTGAGTAACAGTCAATCAATATCCAGAAGGTGGATATTCAGTTTTTTAGACGAGATGCATATGATAGTTTTGCTTTCCTGTTCAATTGTCTGTAACTGTTAAGTTGGTGTTCTCAAATAGACAACTTCGCAGCGAAGGCCTTCTTCCTTTCAGTGATATCAGTGACTTAGCGTATTTGTTGATTGCAGGTTCTCGTTAGCCCGGAAGTGATATTTACCCCGATTACTGTATTGGAAACAACGACACAATAATCCGCGATCATCCAGCAACCACATGCGATGTCTTTCGGATATGCAGCCGTTTTTGTGTGTCCGTTACCACGTACAGCATGAGTGGTGACGCGTGAGAATACACAATCCACAAGAAGAAAACTATAAGTTAGGATTGAAAATGCAACCGCCTATAGTTATTTCCATGAAAAGAAGGTCTGAAATGTTTTCGAGAATTAGGAAGTCTCAGAACCATGTGAAGCGCGGATGGAGTGATCTCTCAGCTCCATCACTCTGAGTCTGCTAGAACGTCAACGTGAGAAGGTGGTCTAGTTTTGATAAGTCTTTAACGCCCGGCGAGGGATGCTTCACCGTTTTAGACAACGCAAGGTATGAGTCGCGTCCGGCGTCCCGGCGTTGTGGAACCACACACTAGCCTCCCGAAAATTCCTAATCCATGTCCAGTCTACTGTTGTACTTGGGGCCTCTATCTTCCATGTCCATGTCAGCCCTATTGCAGTGAGTCTGCTAGAAAGACAACGTCAGATCGTGGTCCAGTTTTCATAAGTCGTCAACGCCCGGCGACGGATATTTCATCGTTTTAGACGTTTCATAATATGAGAGACGTCCGTTGTACCGGCGTTGAGGAGTTTCCTTGCATCCCAAAAACTCCTAATCCGTTTCCAATCTGCTGTTGTACGTTGGGCCTCTATTTTTCCATGTCCATAATTTTCGAGTGTATTTTAAGCGAATCAAATCGATGGGCCAAATTCGTTGTCGAAATCACGACTATCATAAGGGCGCGTCATGACGGAAAACCGTCGCACAGGGCTGGCAAAACAAGTAGTCTATCTGGCTGTAGCATTCTAATCAAAAATGCGTAGCGGAAAACACGTTTGCACTGAACCTCAACGATTGCCTGATTTCTATTTGGAAGCAGTGTGAGAACGGGTGTGATAAGCGCACCTAATTGATTCGTGGAATGCAAGTTGTTTGCTGGAATCGGATACTTTAGAAATGCGAACTACTTTAAACGACATAAGTAATTCTGTTGCACAACTGTGCACGCGCTATACATCTTGAGATTGTTAGGTTTATTTTACTTTCGGGTAGATTCAAGTCCAACCGTCACGCATGGCCGACGAATGCGAAAAACGCTCATCAAATCGGGAAGGGCAAAACAAAATTTCTACATTGTTGGCTGCCGGATCACGTCTGTTTTTCCTTCAAAAGCAGACGGTTCAATTAACTCTGTGTTAGAGATCAGAGGTGCAGGATAACTTCAGTTGCTGTGCCTCCGAAACAATGCGCGGGTATGCTGGGCGAATCGCATCTTTATTGTTTTTGTACGCCAGACGATTTTCGGAAAAATTCGCCCTTCCTCAGTAGGTAAGCAAAGTAGACTAGGCAATTTACACTGGATGAGCCATGTACTATGATGTATCGGCAATGTTGCGGAATATAGGTAGCTCGGGTGCGCTGATTGATTGTTGGTCTGTTCGCCGAGCTTGGCAGTTGGATTGCAAACGTTTCATCACCAATCGAGGTGACAATCAACCCCGCACTGATGATGTCACCTCGATTGGTGATGAAACATTTGCAATCCAACTGCCAAGCTCGGCGAACAGACCAACAATCAACTATGATGTATGCCAGAGGGCCGCTTATTTCGCAAAATCTACCTCATTCAGCCACGTGCTAGACGGATTTGACCGACAGATGGTCAGCTAATAACTTATCAACGAGACCTGAATGAACGTTCCAACCAGCGCAATAATCGTCGCCTCCGTGGGCGACTGTCCTTGGATGAGACGAACCAATGGCTAATGATCTTGTGAGCTGTATTTACGTAATTCATTTAATAAAGGTTCCCCATCGAAGCACAGCTTCACGCTGGCAGTTCCTAAAACCTCTGCCATGTAAGACAAACCGAGAAGTTTTACGCCACTGAATTGTCTGCGTCGTTGTTCCAAACGCGTGACTCTCAAGACCTCTTTTTTCCTGTCCTTTGTGGACAGAACTAGAAGCACCGTGTTTTGATTCTCGGGTATATACAAAAGACGGTATTTTTGGACAGGATGAAGCGGCGGGAACGAAGTTGAAAAACGACACGGTTACAAACACAGAACTTAATTACAAATCCAGTTCTGATCGACATGCCGTATTCGTGCGCGTATGGTTGAAACACCGATTAAGCCCCGTTTTCCTGTTGGTCCGTTCAACCTGAGCTGCATTGAGAAAATAGAAGACACGTCTTTAATTACCCGTCTAGGTTGAACGGAATAGTCAGGAGGGCCTAAAAAATAGGCACAATAAACTTTTATTGCTCAGACCAGGCAGGACGTTCTCTCCTTTACGTAACCAATGGTTTGCAGTCAGAATAACGCTTAATTTTAATTACAGCTAGGTAACTTTGATCTATCGTTTTTCCACTTCTTTACTGCTCTCAAACAATGGAAGTTACTTCGTGGATATTTTTTACTTCTAGGCTCCAATTAAACATTTGAGCGTCCTTACCTGACCTCGTTTCACCCGATTAACGCAGGAGGCCAGATGGACGGATGACCCAAACCCAAAGTGATAAGACAACACCTGTGAAGGCATATGTCAAGAGGTTCAACTTCGTGAACCGAAACGACAAACAGCTCTCTCGTAGCTGTCCTGTTCAGTCATCCAGCCAATATTCAACCTGTGAGATTACGAAGCCCCTACACTACGAAGAAGGTTTGTGAAGCATGCGTCGCACTATGAAATTCCCACGGTATTCTGAGACAACGATTTTGTGTTATGTAGCTCCTTCATGATAGTCAGCGACTTCACTCGTTTTTTCTTTGTCTTTCCTGTGGGTTTTGGCTCAGTAAATCTTTCGAAGTTCGTAGCTTCTGTCATTCACAATTTCCTTTGATTTTGCACTCCAAAACTTGCTATAAACAAGACCTAGCGGAACAAACACGTCACGAGTAATTTGGTTTGTCTAAGCCCCCGGATATAGAATATTAAAAGTAGAGGATAGTGTCAGACAGTTTTCCATAAGATTATCTTGTGGAGCAAAGATTTTGTCATGACCTTCTCTGCAGTTCATGCGATTTGAACGGGGATGTCGATGCACATGAACTTTGTCAGGTCTTTGTACACTAACTCTACTCTGACGGTCTGGGGACCCTGTAAAGAAAGCATTTTAGAAGTTATATTTGATAGGTATAAAGAAAAAACACGAAAACAACTACACCCTTGTCGGCGCATGTGCACTTGCTTAAATGAACACCCAGCAAGACGTCAAGGAAGACACGAATTTACTGGGAGGAATCTGCGAGAACATGTATTCACTCGAATAGGGGAGATTGACAAAAGTGACCGAATAGCAGGCTTGAGAAATTGTGAACCACGGCGGCACATATCAGTCACAGAAAAAACGGAGTCGTTTGCAGCCCAGAATTGTCACATTGAGGAGTTGAATCATTTAGGCACATTTCCCGATGGGGTGAACCATATTCCCAATATAACTGGCTTACATGGGTTGTTTGAACGCCGGTAATTTTAAGAGATTCTGGGTACTAGGAATGTGTTCTATGGGCGCTACCGGATTAGGAGAAAAGCCAGCCTAAGTAACGATGAAAATGAAGTCTTCTGTCGGATGTCAACAATATCTGGTGCCGAAAATGTCTCCTAAGTATTTGAAGGACCCGACAGGGGAAAATGGACGAATAATGAAGATTGTAAGCAAGACTCTGGCGGTGATTCTACCCAGCCGCTTGGACATGAGAATTCTAGAACACGGCAGATTCGAACGGCAATACGGATTCTAACAGGAATTCAGTAGGGTCGGGCTTAACCTTGCGAAGCGGCATTTGCAGAGTGAACTCCGTTCGTATGACTCGTATACGCCTTCAGGCAAGAAAGTTGTGTGTTGTTGTCCGAAAACATGATTGTCCCGTAAATCGGTCAGCACTGTCAGATTTCTCCAATTCGGTACGGGGCTGAGGTAGGCACCCATGAAGTTATCCTTGCTGAATTCTGTACTAGCCTTGAACTAACAAGAGTTTGCTTTCTGGCTCAAACTCTTTTCAGTCTGGGTGAACATTTTGCAAACACGCCTTGTGACCCGACCATGGTGTGCCAGATCGGAGCCCTCTTAAAGTTCTCCACTGCGCGGCAATTCGTGATCCAAATGATTCTGCACGAGTTGAAGTTACCTATGCTGCACTTTGAGTATCCACCTTCAGGGAGGGGCCAAGTGGTATCTAGGTTTGGTTTGCCAAACTGCTTGGATCCAGGAGACCGAAAAAGCTGCATTCAAGCTAACTACAGTTACGCAGGTTGTTGTAAAGAAATTTCTCCACCTCTGTGTCAATCTGTTCACATACTTGACGACAGGTGGTGAACAAATGCTCATGTATCCAAAATGTTTTTAATCGTCAACAGTGACGAGTGTAAGAGTTCCTATAGTGCGCTATACACCAGCGCCGAATTTAGGAGAGTCGCCTTACTTCTAAAAGACAGCAAGACCTACCGACAGTAAATCAGGATACTTGAAACATCTCAGTTACTTCGCGACGGCATTTTCTCGCCATTTCGCTGGCCGAACACTGAAGTTCTCGAGCTAACCCAGACTACCTTCCCTGCAGTATGTCTATACTGGGGTAAAAACACGGAATGTGGTTTGAATATCCATTTCCACAGTAAAGAATCCGGTTGGTGCCATCTCCAAGAGAGCAGAGTGTGTTAATTTAACTGAGATAAACACGGTGGTCCGCTGTAAACTGGGGAGTGTAGTGTGTGAGGCGTATTAGTGCTCATTTTTATGTCCTGCTGAGGGTTTTATTCAGGCCTTCGGGTATTTTCCATTCTATATTATTGTACCAGCACATATGCGTGCCAGCAGCCTGGACGTAGCATCTAGATTGACTGGCTGCCAACTCCTTACGTTGCACCTCCTGTGTACATGAGCCACCATGGACAGGCATAACCATTTCGGGTGTCACCAAAAAACGGATAATGTCACCAAAAGAGGAGAGATTTATGCCGTTTAAATCCTGCGCATTCTCTGTAGGAACGCATAACACCTGTGGGGGACAAATATGCGGTGCTGCTCCCGGGGCATTCAGCGATAGAGGCTGCATAGAATCGGTCGTTTGTTTAAGCGGAATAGCTTTGATTTCTCGAGAAGTCTCTTCAATATGCACAAGACTTATTACTTGTTGGAAAAATACTATGGTTTGCTTGCGACTCACCAGTCTACTATTCACGTTCACCCTGGGTCTGTAAAGTAAAACGTAGAATTTCCTTGCCTTAATGGGGCAAGGTGGCGTCAAGTGAGCACATATATCGTCTTCCGGGAATTGTAGCACCTGCGGCCCGTGACCGGATGAACCACGGATTTCGTGAAGTTCAGCAGCGATATCTCTGACTGTTCGGGCGAATCCGCATGCGGAAGCAAAACGGAGAAAGCAAATTAGGGCCATGCAACATCTAAAGATAGTATATTTCAAAGTATCACATCGTTACAGATGTTTTCTAATGCATGAAGCAGGCGAGTAGCCTTATAGACCGGTCTCTAAGGTCCGCCACCCCCCGCTTCTGATGGAAGGTGAAATTTACCGCGCAACTCGTGGGACTGCTTTACTGCCGTGTAACAGTGAATGGACATTCAGGAGATTTTACGATGGCACTTGAGAATATTCAGTTTTCAAAATCCGTGTGCAAAGAAGAGGCATCGTGTCCTGCCTAATTCCTTGTAACTGGTCAGTCCGTGTTTGCTGATAGATGCTTTCGCATGTAAACGAATTTTCCCTTCAGCGTTAGACATCAATCAGAAAAAGGATCGAAGGGAATACCGATGGTTTGGTTTTGGCCAAACTGTTTTTTGTAACTCGCTTTTATTGTTGTGTTCATGAGTTACAATGCAGCTGATCGTCGTCGAGTCATGCAGAATGCAAAACCTCCTTGGGTTGGACAGAATACTAGCGAATGAATTTAGCTTCAGCGCCCATGAATAAGTTCCTGGACACATTAAAGTGATTTCCTGAACTACACGAAGCGATGCACCACAGTGGACCCCTGGCGTGTTTAAAGTGGATGGAATGTTAGTTGATTACGCAGTATGCAACAATGGAGGGGAAATGTCAACGGAATGCGTCTTGGGTCAAATAAATACTCACATGCCTCGAACTCAATCTCCATCCGGACTGTTTTTCCTCTAACGAGAACGCAAGGTTCGGTGTTGCACGGAGAAAGCCTCACTCTCATCACGGAAACGTCAATGGAGCCTTTGCAATTTGAAAAAAACAGAATGGTGGAGGGATCACTTGTATGCACTCTCAAAGGCCAATGAGGATTCCACCCAACACCACCACACAGCAGAAAATGAGTGAAATGAGAGATATATACCCAGCATAGGTTTTTTTTACAAACAACCATTTCGAGGTCAATTCAAGGGGGTCTACAGTCCGATGCAACTAGAGAACAGTCAAATTATTGCATGTAGACAACAGCCAACCCATGAAAGCGTCAAACAAACGCTAGACGCGCTTACCACCAATTGTCTAGATTAATCTAGTTTCTCTAAACTAAAGAAACGTGTTAATTTTGTAGTAAGAGCAAACGACGCGGGTTCAGTTTAGCCAAGGGACGCCACGAAATTTTGATACGTTTGAAAGTCAGTCCTGACCACGTTTATTTCGGGTCAACCGGTTCTGAGGAGTCGGCTTGCCAGAAACATATAGCGGCTAACTAAACATTGATCTATGTTTGTACAGCTGGCATCTTAGTTGAGCAAGCGGCCGGAAATAACAGCTAATCTGACACAAACATTGCATCGCCTTCAGACCATCACCTAACCACTGGAGACTACAGCTCAATGTCCCTTGCATAATACAGGGTGTCTCATAATAAATGCAAAAAAATACCCATGTTAAAACTTTAAACTTAATTTAAACATTTATTATTCTTTACGTGAACATACATGCATTATGGAGGCTTACTGCTAACAACCGGCATTACACAAAATGTTGAAAAATTGCTCCTTTCTTTTAAAGCAAGTTGAAGGCGGTATGAGATCAACTGAGACACCTGAGTTATTGACGAAGATGCCATGGTGCTCTGGGACTGAAGTTGCTTGACGGCATTCTGTACAATGGGCGCTCTTTCATCACTCATAGACTTTCTCCCTTTGCCAGTAAAATTTAATACAGATCTAGTGGACTCAAATTTCGCATTCAAGCGTGTAATGGTCAACACGGTAAAAGGATCTTTGATGAGACCATGTTTGGTTTTGTAACCACGAAGTGCAGCGGTGGCTTTTCACCATGGGAATAACAGAGTTTCACAATTTCAATGTGCGTACTGAAATTCATTGTAAACAGAAAAAATGTTAACACTTGCAAGCAAAACCTCCCTCATGTGGCTACGTTCATTCACCCAATCAAATTTTGCGTCTATTATGAGACACCCTGTACGTAATACGGGCACGGAAAATGATGAAAGAATTAATTGCCCAAGTTGTGACGGGTCTGCACAAATTTGTTTGTGTAGCACTTTATCGTAGGCAGTCAAGCTTCGTCGTCGACAGTCGACAGTGATTCCAAACTGGTCTTGGGATAATGACAGCAAAAAACTTCAGAATGAATGCAAGAGGCCAACCATAGTTTAGAATTTTTTTCCGTGTTTGGTTATCCTTTAGGGTGTGATGGCCATCAAATTTGTGGTTATCAGAGAGCGACACTGCTATGGTTGATGAAAGCGAATGAAATACACAACGACCGTCTACATGGATCGTTGGAACAGAAGTCGTTTTATCGTGATCACAAGAAGACGATACATGGACAAGAAAGAACGTATTCTGTCGACTGTGTTGGCTTGCGCTGTCCAAAGAACCATTGCAGCTTGGCGTTAGACAGTCATACGTCATTCACAGCTATTTTAGCCAGATAGTTGTGCATTTTTGTTAAAATTCAAAATTCCAAAAGGAGATTGTAGCAGGCTCCGTGTGGAAAGGCAATTTTGGGGAAATTTCTGCTCGGAACTGTCGCTAAAATGGTTATCATGAAAGAAACTCACATTTCAATTACACACACTACAACTACTACATCGGAGGAGATCTACGCCGTGTCTTACGGAAAAATAATTTCGCCGTAACCTCAATCCTCAAAAATACAAATTTCTTTGAGGAAACGTAATATTTCAACCGGTATCTGTGGTTATTCAGGTGAAAAATTGTTATCCATTAAATTCTTATTACGATGTGATCGGTAAAGTTATGCCGTCGTACTGGAACCCTAGAGAAAGTCAATAAACTGAAATTTCTGAAGGGGACTGGTAACAACGTGGAGCCCCAAATCTTGTAGCAAATACAAGGTGGCACCAGAAAATATCTTGTCTACTGAGAACAATCATTAGGAACCCACCACAATCTTTGAAGTTGAAGCACTCTGTGACCGTGGATAAGCCGAGAAGCAGACCACACGTGAAAACAACTTTGCAATACATCATCTCCGGGTCAATTGTAGCAAATGAGCAACCGATTTATATGTGGTTATGACTTTCGGCTCGCGTTTTAGTTCCCGGTTGCTAAGCTTAGCCTGGTTCAATGCTCCTTATATGAACGTGGCACCATGACTTTCTCGAATGTAAATTATTCTCAGGTTTGCGAAGGGCATAGAAAAGCAATGTTTAACAAACAGGCAAGTCCAGTTCAGTTTTTTTCAGGCCTTCCGTAGACACATGTGATATACAACCCCATGTTCAGTTGGTCGCCTCGTGATAACGTTTGTAGGCCGGAGCAGGCGAGAAATGAATGAACTTATTTTCACGTTCCTTGTCTGCCAAGTACAAGTTGGGTTTCACCAGAGAAAATGTCCTAGTTCTGGACAAAAATATTTTTAAACTATAGAAGATTATGTAGTTTTACTTAGTCAAAAATGTGTGCGCGTATTCCGAACAGCCAAATAAATAGAGTTGAATGAATTAGTTGACCTAGAGCACTCCAAACAAACCTCAGGTCAAAACCGAAAACCAGGGGAAGGGTCAGGAGCCTTTAGCAATTCTCCACTACGAACCTTGGTAAATTTCATTTAAGTTCTGTTTTGGATGAGTAAAACCTTACGTCGACAGTACAAAACAATGCTCTTTCGGATCTACATTCATTACAGATGTCAATGACCCATCGACACTGCGTAGACTGTGGTGATTAGGGAAGAATTAATCGTGTCATTCCAGACGTCTAATCGACCATTTCAAACACGACTCCAATTTGGGACATCTTTGATTTGATGACACTTATATAGCCTCTTCATATTTGACCTGTTTCTTCGTAGGAAACCTCGAGTCCCAGTACTCGCACAATTTCGTATAAGAGTTTGCTGAAATAGTTCCGGTGCAGAGTTGGGGCCTGCAGCGAAGAAAACAGCAGCGAATGCAACAGCCTCTGCGATCAGGACGTCGCCTCACGCAGCTGAGTCCTATGAGGGAATTCTCGATGGCATAGTGGAAAAATAGCCGATCTCCTAAGGTGCTTGTCGCATGGTGGTTTGAAACTGTCGGAAGATGAACAGGCGCCTTCTCAGTCAATCAAAACAGAGTTCTAAACAGAACTACAGATACCGCGGGGAAACAAACTGGATAACCCTTTCTTCAACGTGCGCTCGAAAGAACATTGAGTTTTGCTAACGTTAATCTCGACAAAATATTGATTGCTTTGTACAAGCTGCAAGGTACATGACAAGATTTACAATTCGATTGCACACTAGTTCAAATATGAAGACACGAAAAACAGCCATGAATTGGTCGGAAAAACGGGCGGATCAGCTTTCCTGTGTAATATTTTTCTAAACTTGCTACGTCTATTAGAAAGATTCTGTTTGCTATGAAACATCTTTCCGAAATCTAAGCTTCCAATCGTATTGAACAAAGCATTAGTTCACAGAAACAATGCTTGTGGACACCTACCGCGGCAAACCGTCATAGTTTTTTTGTTGAAAGCTGCTGGAGAACAATGTAGACTTCATCCAGGTGATGATTTCCGTCAGCTTCGCAAGGCCATCTTCTGTGAGCGCATTGTTTGGCGCCTCTTGTTAGGTGACCAAGTATCCAGCAACGCGCCAAACCGGGTTTTGAGCCGAATTGACTAGTTTTAACATGTTGATATTTTTTTAACGATTAAGTGAAGAGATCATGAACTTGGTCCCGAAACTTCTTCCTCGCTATGGAGAGCAACACACCAGGTGTGCATATGTAACATATAATAGGATCCAGTCTGTTCAAGATGACCGATGAAAGCCGCTGCAGTGCTGTGTTGAGACGTTGAATCGTCTGCACACGTCTAAGAGGCTATATGGAAATGTTGCGATTGAAAGAATGCCTAATGCAGTTCCACTTAGTTTCTGCAATGCACATGCTTTCGTTGAATACCCCATTGGTGAAGATTACAGTTTTCTGGAACACGTGGATGAAAGAATACATTCCAACGCTTCAGCTTCGCCACAAGTGATTAAGTCAGAATAGAAACTTCACAAAGGATGATGTCCTTGTGGTAGTGTCCGAACATCTTCCTAGAGGAAGGTGGCCATTCGGATGTGTCACAGAACGTCAAACGGATGCAGACGACCTTGTCAGAACGGTTTCCCTTCGCACTAGCTCCGGCGTCATGAAGCGCGATGTTAGGAACCTATGTTTGCTGGAAGGGAAGGACTAACGAGGGGTACGCGGGTTTAGGGATGCTTTCCGTGTATCCTGATAGACTGGTATTAGAACAGGCGGTTTTTAGCTCAGCGTGATATCGTGGATAGGCGCGCGTACCGTTTAAACCGGCCTTTGTGGCAGGAGTGGACTCGGACCATTCAGGTCGGTGGCTAACGTTGCAGGCTTGTAGGCTAGAGCTCTCCCGATAACTTAACTGTTCGCTCGCTGACCGTCGGAGGAATTTTGGTCGGCAGTGTTGCAACTTCGTATTGCCTCCCATCTTGAATGACTGCCTTCCCGGTTAACAATTCGAATGGACCGCTCTTTTGCGCAAATCATTTTTACCGCTTCTGTTATACTATTTTTGTACCAAAACCTTGGTCAGCGATAAATTCGTTTAAATGCATGAATTTGCGACCCGGTTTCGATCACGCGTTGACTGTTGATTCATATCGGCTTCGCTTGTTTTATGGAGTTTGTCGAAAACCGTTGAGGTTTGTAATTTTGTACTCCGTGTAACTACTTTCATTTTTATAGGCACAGCACATTTGCGTAGCCATTCGTTCGGAGTTTTGCGCGTTTGGTTGCTAACCTTGGTGTTCGTTGCTCAAGAAATCGAAACGGTCGTTACATGGGGACGTCAGATACATGCGTTTTTTAGGCGATAGCGTCTTCAGTTCACTGACGTTGAATAATCGTATTTACGCTGTGTGGCAGTAGTTGAGAGTCATGCAGTGAAGGTGTTGGGGTTGATGCAAGACTGCCTTTGGCTGTGTGACAGAGCGGTTTGGTCGGCGGTTTGATTTGCCCTGTAGTGTACACCTCCATAGAGACGCTATTTACCAACGCAAATGACTGTACTGGTAAGGGCATTCATGCATCGTTACCAAATACTAAGCTCACCACCCCTGGGTGGTCTCCATCGCCCACAAAGTTAGGTGAAGTTGTCTGTGTGTTGCGAACGACTGACTTGCAAGCAGACAACATGACCTACTCAGCGTTGTCTGTGGAGTGTGACCAGAGTGTACTTCCCTGAATCCACCTGACGTACTCCAGTATCACCGATCTGATAATCACACCAGACTCGTTTAAACGCTCTTGAGTAATCACCAATCAAACACAGAGAGCTTTCGAAGGTCTTGTTTGCTCACTGGCCACTTTTCTGATCAAAGAACTCGGGGAAATCAGACTTCGATACTGCACACTCTACCGCTTACAGTCAAGCTGATATTAAATCAGCGCCACAAACATCGGAGGTGAGCAAATGATTTCGGTTTCTGCCACTTTAGCGGAATTTGGTGAAATGACCAGGTAAACGAAACCATGGAACTTCTAGAAAACCATATAAATGAGAGATTTTGCTAAACCTTCCTTCTAAAATTCAAAGTAGCGTTTGACCAACCCCCCGAGTAATTTGTGGCCCTTGTACAAACGTAAAAACTGCGCCAACTTGGCCGGCTACACACAGTGTAAAGACAGTCGATTGAGTTCCTGGTGTCTACCAAACTCTGTTGTTTTGCGGATGGATGTACACTTACAAAGCGAGCTAAATACTCGTGAATGGAACCTCAGCGAAGATTTTATCACCCCGAGACCATAAAAAGATTTGGTAGGGTTATATTTGTTCTGTTCCACCAGGCCAGCTGCCGACAATTTGGTCCAGATCTTGAGTAGCGCAAACGAACCTGGGTACGATCATGTGGCAAATTTTGCGATTAGCATTCAAAAGACGATCGATGGACTGATTACATAAACTCGCTTTTGTACGTGTGCACACTGTTTGCATACACACAATGAGAACTCGTATTTGTGCCTGGTCATGTGACCCATGCCCTGGGTTTGACCTTGAATGTTCGATATTCTACAAGTGGTATACAAGTTGCAGGGATATTTCTCCGTACTTTTCCGCCTAGAAGTTGCGATTGTTCAACCTGATTTTATACAGTGTTACATCCATTAGAGTTCGCGGATCCTTTGAGCTTCCGAGATTACGGCAAGGTGCTGGGGTAGACGATGACAGTATCACTTGTAGTCCTGAAAATTTACTAACAGACTTGTTATAATCGATTCTCTGGATCAATACAAATTTCGCGAAGAAGGGTATCTGCATTTACGTTAAGGGTAATAAATTTGCTTCACGTCGTTTGTACCGACATCTCTCATGGAGGTCACGAATTGGGGGCTTCCTAATCCGAACACAAGAGTTGTGCCATCGGATACCTCAGCACAAACGTAAAGTCTTGTCACAGTTTTGCCAAACTGGACCTGAATTCAACTCGGAGATCCAGAGGATGTGAAAAGCGCGCCATTAGAGATTTGAAATCAATACAGAAAACAAACGTTGTTTTCCTCTCTTACTGCATACAATGGCAAAGGTTTTCCTCACCTAAGAAGAGAGCTTGGGTTTAACTTTGCATGCGAGAACTTCTTAGTCGGTTCATAGTAGAAGACGCTCAGTAACAAAAAACACGTTGCGGGGCATTGGCGTTGTGGAAACAGTCCATCCATCGGCGAGAATTATCAAAAATTTCTCATACTCTGACGCGTTTCCTAAAGAAACAGATGCTTATGGAAACTTGAAATAGTTCCTGTCTGAAGGCTCGACAAAGCCGGTAATCAACGGGAATTTTGTAGCATTTTTTTCTGATTTAGAATAGGTAAATCTCTCTAGCACTACCTCTCGGAGTATTTTTGGATTTTATCAAAAACCCTCGTTATTTGCCGACAGCGATGCAGGCAAGTAGACAGTGGCGGACGACATTCTTCGTAAGAAGAAACAGGACAGGCGGACAGAAAGTGTGCGTGGTACGCAATCTTGAGATCATTGCTGGAACCACTGGCCTTCAGTAAGTTGCGCACAATTTCCTTTTTGGTGTGCGTTTTTTCCGCTGCCGTTGGCAAGAAGACGTTTGAGGTGGTCACGCGCAAACAAAGCAGAAGAATGCAAGTGGTATGCCGTATGGAAAATTATAGCTTTAGACTTTGCGCTCGGATTAAGCGCAAAGGGGTCGAAGTATTTCACGTATTGTCAACTAATTTGCGGGAAGCAATCGTATAGTTAGCAAACTTGACAGCTGTTTAAAAAAGGACGCAATATTTGAACCCCCTTATAAAAGTGTCACTTTAGGAGCCGGTCACACTTGGAACGTGACGTGAACTCTAAAATCACAGAGTCCTCGGCATTATATCCCACCTAAGTTCAGGTAACTCACATTCCTAATCTTTCACCGTCAAGTTTCCCGCTGACAGCTGTGGGGTATCCAGTTTGAAACCTTCGGGATCTTCGTCGAATGCGCATAGCTGATGAGTGCTACTAGGGTTGAGGCAGCCCAACGTTGCTTCGTTCTTTCTACGGGAAATGGATTCACCGGGTGGAATAAATATCCATTGGATAATTCAAAAAAACGCCAAAAGTCTGACCCTGAGGTCAAATTTAAACAACGTATCTTTACGTTAATCATTCTGCCAAGTTGTACAAACGTCGATTCTGCCTACTTCCATGCATTTTGCACATCAATAAATAGGATGCCCGCATTCAGGTTGCTTGAATACAAGCAGATATTTGATTCGCCATCAGTCACTGACACAATAATTGTACAAATTCATAGGAGATATTGTGCGTTGTCGTTTCTATGAGTTTATGTTGTCTGCGGTGTTCTACTCAGCCTAACTGGCCCACAAAAGGTGAAATATCACCGAAAAATTGCGTGTGTTCCTACAGAAGTGGAACGGTACTTCCAAAAATAAATGATCTTACATTTCGAAGTTACGCTGGCAAACCCCAGCACAGTGCGCTGGTTCCGGACGAAATTCCTGCAAGTATTTCCTCAGAAACGCCATCCGCTCATCAGTACTTTAGGGTCAGGAAGAAGGCCGGGTTGTTTTATCATTTAGGCAATGAATTTTCATTTCTTTTCGTGCGTTCCTCAACACCTTCTACACTGTAGCAGGAAGGTCTCCATGTTTCCCAAGGTGTTGCTGTGAGTCTGCTGTGACCCCGAAAAACTTGACGAGGATGCCAGCCACGGTATCCATGTCGTTTGAAATAGTGAGCGCCCTTTCTAGTCTGCCTTGGATCCTGGACATTAACCGATGTTACTTGACAACAGAATGACTTGTGGATATGCAGCGAAACCAGGATTCTCATCATGTCTGTCCCATTGACTTTTACCACCAGTGATATCTACTCGCCTAAATTTAGGCGGCGTTTGTCGTTTCAAGTGTCCTGACGGTAAAAATTGCTTCAAATAATGCTCAAAACGCAAATCCAACCATCAAGCGCACTTACTTGTCTCGAGGCTCAAATTATTCGCATATTTTGTTCACCGTTCTGCAACAAGAGAAAATTTTCGATGTTACTGGAACCGAGAAGTCAACCGAGAAGTCCGTTAAAAACGACATGCCGCTTGCCTCATTGAATACATGCACAATGATAATTAATCCGGTTGTATAATTTTCACCATTCTCCTCATATTACGTACCATCTTGGCAGTTCTCGGAAGACACCAGTTGATAACGTTTCCAATAGTTAGATCCCATTTTATTCGACTTATCATGAAGCCGAAATTTAATCTCGTGATTTTTTAAACGCTGCCACCGGGAGGTCTTTGGACGGTGATGCAGTGGCTCCACAAATTACAGATCCTCTGCGGACGTGACTGATTTTTGTTTTTGTTGGTGCTTGTAAGTTAGTTCTTGTCCGCACATTCTCATGAGCCACAGGTTCCAATCGGACAGGGTTTTTTTTCCAAGCATCCAAAGTGCAAAGTCGCATATTAAACCGATGTCAACGAGATACTGAAATGAACCTTACGGACATATTCTTCAGGGGCATTGGTGTCGGCAGTGCCCTTTACAAAGCACTCTTCTTATTCCAGCTAAGTTCTGTCCCATCCAAGACGTAACTCATCAAATTTCCAATCAGAATAATTAAAACTAAACGTACGGTGACATTATGGGGAGTCGCTGTGATGCCTTGCTCAGCCATCGTTTACAAAACCCACCGGTCAATGAGAAAATCCTCTAGCAACGTGCACTCAGCCTACACGTGAAACGTGACCGCAAAAAGAACCGGGATCGAGCACGCCCTGACCTATTCTTACCCCCTCAATACTCATTGGGCAAATAAATGATGGCGTCCAGGCTTAAATTTCATCACCCTTTGAACAACACATAAACAGCGCTTGCGCCTACTGGAATATGATATAAATGTCCTGAGAGCCTGTGGAGTCTTCATCGTTTGCAGATGTTTTAAGACAGGCATATGAGGAAACTTCACACGTTTGCGGCAACAAAGTGTAATGGTCAGTCAACATTTGCATCGTCAATGCTGACGTAAAAAACAGACTACTAGGGATGCACTTGCAGTCAGGTAACATCTATTTTGCTAACTGTGCTGTGTGCGAAATTCCTGTTGCTTGACTAAAAACTGAACCGACCCTCGTCAAGTTTTGTACCGGGCTATTTGTTTTGTTGTTTTACAATTTCTGAACAGCAGCTATGTAGGCGGGATTAAACGTTGGCAAATTTTTCTTCGTAGAATGATACCCTGACCCAGAAAGGGACCCGTTTTCCAGATTTTCATATGCGAATTTGAGATTCTGTCAAATGTTTGTGGGCACATGCTCGTATCTGGTTTACGAGTCCAGCAAATGAACCGCCCGTTAGAGATTTCCAAAAGCCTCTGCGTTAACACACCTTCAAAATACTTCGTCGTTGTACCATCAAACGTAAAACAGAAAATGAGGTTTCAGAACACGTGTTCGATGTAGCAAATCCTTCAAAAGTCGAAGACCATTGGGAAGGGTGAAACAGGGTGAGAAGTCCATGGTAAACCCAATTAAAAACTGATAATGGAACCCAGATGGCGTCCAGCATGCACCAAAAGTCACAGGAGTTTCGTCAGGCGTCCACTGAATTAAAACATGGTATCTTTAAAAGCCCATAGCCTCTAACAAATAAACCAGTGTTCCCATGGACATCGAATTAAATTTGAGGAACGGTTCACTTACTAGAAATGTGTGAATAAAGCCAATCGTCAGTTAGCGGGTGTTGAGACAATTAAACTGCAAACAATCAGGACAGGACACAGGTCCTGATGATTCATTATACTTCAGTTTCCGGTGGACCGCACATGGAAGCGAGAGAATGACCGCATGTAATTGGACTGTCACACTTTATTACACTTTATTACACTTTATCACTTTATTACAAAACATAACGGAAGAAGACAAGAAGCAACGTGTCACGTTCGCTAACTGGCTGCTGGACAATGAAGAAATCGTTCCCAACATTTTATGGAGCGATGAAGCAAATTTTTCTGTGGGTGGCGTAATCAACAAGCACAATTCCGTGATATGGTCCCGTGAAGCTCCTTACGAGTATCTCACCCATAATCTCCATTCCTCTCATCTCTGTGTGTGGATGGGATTCTCCTCAAAGTGTCTCCTGCGTCCCTTTTTCTTTGATGCTACGGTTTCCGGCGACAGTTACCTCCATATGTTGCTGCAGACGCATGTTATCCCGCAACTCAAGCAGCACAAGAAGTCATCGACCGTCTTTCAACAAGATGGCGCACCACCCCACTACTCAAACCAAGTGAGAACGTACCTCCGATAGCAATTTTCTGATGAGAGAGTCATTGCTAGTGGATTTCCAAACTTTTGGCCTGCAAGGTCACCCGATCTCACACCTCTGGATTATTGGTTTTGGGGAATGATCAAGGCTCGCGTATATCAAGAAAATAGAACGACGAATTTGGTGGAGTTAAGAGCGAGAATTGAAGAGCAGTGTGCACGGGTGACGCTTGAGGAAGTTGAACATGCTGTGTCTCACATCGCATACCACCTTTTACTTGTTTTAGAAGAAAGGGGGTTTTTTTCGACATTATTTGTAATAACAGTTAATTTACAATAAACATGCATAATGCATATATGTTCCTGTAAAAAATAATCAACGTTTAATTTGGTGATAAAGTTTTAACATGGGTACTATTTTTTGCGTCTATTATGAGACCCCCTGTACCTGACTTGAAAATACTGACGCCAGTTAGCTGTTGGTCCAATGGCATTTAATCTGTTGCCAGGTGCGATGAACTGCCACCTGATTAGCAGGAAGTTGACCCACACGAGTTGCCAATACTTAGAGAGATTTCCAAAGGAAGCAAAAAACAATCAAGTTCTGGAAGGATCTAAGGAATTGCCCATTGAAAAACATTATTTAAATGACATTTTGAATACCTCTAAGGGACATATTAAATCAAAACGTACTGCAATCGATATGGCTTGTAATAGACTCGATTTGTAAAGGTTAGCTCGATGTACAAGCCTCATACGCGGTATGCATAATCAGGCAGGGCATCAACTGTCGCGGTTTGTGAGGCTTGAGCACATGTTAACGTGGTTTGTTCCGACAAACGCCCGCCTACCGCTTAGCATACCATTAGGACATTGCACGGTGAAGTTTTCAGACAGCCGCACGTGACATGCCAGCCAAAGTCATTTAGTTTTGTGCGAACACCTTCTTCCATTTGCCCCGCTCAGAGGTTGATTGGTCGCTCGCGCTTGCGTTCGCCGAGGGTGTTGTTTAGGAGTGTGTTGTTTAGGTTCGTGTCAGTGCAAATCAGCGTTTGAAACGTCCGCTTGTTTGGGTTTAAAATTATTGAATATCAAGGGGCGATTTTGGTGCAACTTGGAGTTTCATTTAACTGAGTCATCTGCCCCACATTGTGTTAGGTAGGAAATTTCAATGAATGGGACGACTGATGCCCGGGCTATTGGATTGGGAGGGGCAATGGCTTGATACACTCCCATGTGCAGTCTTATCTAGAGGGGTTTCCGAGAGACAGACCCAAGATTTCTACCTCGTGCACTTGGCAGTGTCAATCTAAGTATATAACGAACTGCCCTATCAAAGATATCAATTTCCGGGTGTTTGGAGCCTAACTTTGTAAAAGAGCAGACGCAAAGTGCACCCGAACCATCCGAATCAGTGCGGTTGTCTGAACGTTATCTGAACGGGCTGACACACCCATTATAGCGTGATTGCGTCTTGTTGACACCAAAGAGTTTTATTTTAAAGGCGCCATACTGAAGGGTTTTCCAAGGTTCATAAACATCCATTGATACTGGCCTATAGAAGATACCTTTAACGCAAGTGATGACTGTATCAACCAAAGATTGAACACTCAGATGATACTATGAGGAAGTTTTGAAGTTCTGCCACTCAAACTGCCATCTTCCAACGAGAATAAGACAGCCGCATAGCAGCGGTTGGCTTCTAAAAATAGAATGACTCGATTTTCAGAAAAGGTTGAATGTAGAGCCGTAGTTTCATTCGGACCATTGACAACATCTATATGTACTTTTTTCGTTTGTCATATACACCTGACGTATGTACACAGTGATAGTATTTATCGCGTTCTATTTGTCGGATGGGAATTTTTTTGCTTCATTTCGGCTACCCTGAATCACGACTTAATTTAGGCATGAACAAAGCGCTTGCACAGCTGATATTGAAGACGATGGACACTTCTTCGTTTATATGAGCGAACGCATTCAGCTGTTGCTTTTGGGAGAGGCCAACACCCTATCGTAGCAGACAACATGCACCGATGCAGTCAAGGTCAAGTCAAGGTCATTTTACGCCCATCAATCTCCTGAAACGACAAAGACGATCAGCTGACATATGTAGCACGCGACCAAGCCAGTGAGGTCGGTGCGGGCGAATCGACACAAAAGGTACTTAACGTCCTCAACAGATCATTTGCTGTACTTCAGAAATTTAAATCAGCCTCTCGAAACATTTCAAGGGCTCCTGTGAAAAGAGCAAGTGATTCTGCATGCTAAAGCGCGACCACACAAGAACGCTCGCTAGCTGCGATCTGTAGATCTAAGCCACAGCTGTCCGACTAGTGTCAATCTGATTTTAGACGCGCTTACGTGGGTGCGGTGTAGGATGAGCGTTAGGAGTTTGAGCTGAGCTGCTGTTTTAAGGACTATGCTGCTATTCACATAGATGACTATATCCATTGGATTTAATAACCCGGCGCCATTTGTGATCATCCAGTTTGGTGAACATTTTTCGAATTTTTAAGCGATAGGGTGCATGATGCCGTGTACTGCTCACCGCTCGCATAATACGATATTGTTGTTATGCACATATTTGACCGTCTTAGGGACTGTAGATTGAACCATCGATTGGGGCGCTTTGTGAGACTTTCTGAAACGATATTACAGTGTGCATCTCAATTTCCTTCTTCACGGCCGAAGATGATAACACTAGGACAAACCTTGATGACACCTGGTGAACTTTTGGGGGCTGATATGCATATCTCAGTTCGAAAAACGTTTAAATCCGCTGTCTCCTTATGTTCGTACATCTTGTGAATTGAGAAACCTGTAGAATCCTTTCAGAAAGTACTACCAGACACGATTACCAAAATCAAACCTTTAATAGAACCATCAGTAAAGAGCCAGCACCGAAATTCCCGTAAATTCCACCACCCTTTTATCTGTTTAGAAGAACCTTGCGCCTAAATTTAGGCGAGCGCAGAAACCGTTTTACGATAGACTTGACGCTCGTGACCCCCAGCTTTTTGGTGACCACTGTGAGCTCGGATACGAAAAATTCGTATAAAAATACATTTTGATGTTTGCAGCTCCCCAGGCCCTGCTAGTCATTTGTACCGCGAGAAAATGTAGAATTGTTTCAATGGAGGTTGGATCCTGCAGCTGTTTCGTGCTTAATGGGAATCTTCAGCAATGCCCATCTCATGAAACGCTGGGGGAGGGGTTTAAAAACCACGAAATTTTGGCTAGTAGTTTGCATACTCAGCCTTGTGGCGAAGGACGGTCGATCGACATGTCGATTGGCTCGCACTTACACAGCACTTGCTTGTCACCTCGCGCCACCAATCATCCATAAGCACCTCGAGGGATGTTGCTTGAAGCGTCCAGTCAAGCCTTCTTCTAGCAAATAAGTGTCCGCAGTTGATGTGGCTTCCTTGATTCAAACTCAAATGACGTTGCATTGGGCCCAAATGAAAGCCAACGTCACTGTTGCTCAGCGAGTCGCGGCCGAATGGCTTAGGCTTATGACCAGGAAGTCGCCATTTCGAAAATACCAGAATTTGTTTGGAGCTCTCAAGTGTTAATGTTTCCTAGTTAGGGTGAAACGGCATTGCGGTTTCTTATCTTAAGCATATAACAGATTCACTTGCATGAAAGTATCCCCGTTACACGCTTTGTGGCAGACCCGTTTGGGTTTACATGTGCAACCTGGAGCGGCTGCTTAGTACATGCTGGTGTAGGCTTCTTCCCTCCACTCGGTTTCCGTGCACATTCATGGGAGGTCACCGCATGCTCATAGTTAAAATCTCGGCACCGGATGAAACCACGTCCAGTGCTTCAGTAGAATCCGTGATGCGGATGGTATGGCGATGTTACAAAAGTTTCCGCTATGAAACATTTTGAAGGAGTATCTGATGATTTCGACACAAGGGTGACGCTGACAACGTATAGCTCTTAGTTGGCCAGCGTAATGTAGATATTTTCGAGGCATTCCAACCTGTTTGACAAACTGCAAAGTCTCCAGGCCGCAACAAATGTGACCGATTGTTACATGAATCCCGGCCTTAAAAACTACCCTGGTTATTGACACTGAAAGCAGCTTTTTACAAGAACAGCATATGACTGCCGGGGATCGCGCTGCTCCCCAGTTAGTGGCCTATCGGTTCTTATAAACCTGAATGAAAAATTACTCACAAACAAGCAAGTTGGGAAATGCTTAATAGGTCTTCGAATCATGCTATTATGTTGCCATTTCCAAGCAGAACTTAGTCTGTCATGAAGGCCAAATTGCGGTGCAGATTTTATCCATCAAATGTTAAAGAAAACGATTATTTATAGCTTGATATGCTTAGGAGCACAAAAGTTTGCGTACCCTGGAAGACGAACTGTTGATTTTACGCCTTGGGTGTAAACCGTTTGGAAACAACCCGTGTTGCAGGTGTAAAACTCAGATTATATCAATGCTTTTGGAGGTTTCACGGGATATCGAAGAAGCACAAATCAGCGTACATGTTGATAGGCAAACAACCCTTCGGCTGCTTTCATGGACGGCGAAATCGGGCTGCCTCTACGGGTGAACGCTTGTGACAAAGAGACCTTCGCCAAGTTGCCAGAACTCATTAGTAATCCAGAAGTCAATATTCTAATGATTTTTTCGAATTTCTTTTCTGTTCGATTTACTATCCAAACTCAAAACAAATAGTTACGGACAGATAATGTTGGACGGAGCTATTCGTGAAGGAATTCGTGGATGTCTTCCAGTTTTTTCCGGTCTTCTGTGCTTTCCGTATATTTGTTGAAAAACGCCGCAAAAAAATTGAAGACACCACCAGAGAGTTATCACACAAGGCGCCAAAAGTTGGCAGTGTGCACCTGAGGACCACCCTCTACGAAGACGGTTATGATTGGTTCACCGTTAAAAGTTCACTCGAATTGCACACGATTTATGATTTCACCCAAGTGTGCCAATGGTTGAAGCGTGATTTTGGATTCGGTCGTAGGGATGTTAAGCTTTTAACTAAATGATTCGACGATCACATTGTTCCTGAGGTCAAAATCAGTATCGGCCTACTCACAGAATTTTTGACTACGCTGCAGACGGTGATATAACATGGAAATCGGGTCATGGTGAACGGTGGGTTGGGAAGACTTGGCCCCTCTAGCACCGTACAAACAAGAGGCAACAAGTTTTGTTTTAAGACAACGGTTTCTCTCTGGGTAGATCTTTTAGCCAATAAAAATTGCCATCTCACATCCCAAACGAGAGGTTAAATGCGCAAGGACATTTGGACCCTTTGTTGGACCCAATTCTTGTCTAGAAGTCGCTTCCTTTGATGGATTTTTATAAGATAGGACTATAAAACACTGAAAAAAACAGTGTGACGCTTTGCTCCCCAACACGTATGGATTATTTAATATTCAGCTAGCCCCACGACCACCATACTGTTCCGTGTTTCGGCAAAACCAGTTAAGGTGTTGCCCAGAAACAGCACTCAAGTCCGTCGCCACGCCTGGATGTGCTAGCCAAAAGTAAATAAGTGGAGATTCCGATAAATACACTAATTTGCAAATCAATTTGCTTTTGCGAGAGACTCACCTAGAACCCATCTGAATCTCCCGTTTGCGATGTTTCCAGGAGATTCTGGTGTCTCCCGCAAAACCAAATTGAGTTGCAAATGAGTTGCAAATTTATCGAAATCAGTCCAATTTGGGTGCAAATAGAACATAAGTTTGACGGAAACTCGGGAACTGCGCCCACCTGATGAGCCCCAAGAAGGGTGAAACCGGTCGTGGGCTGTCGAAGAATTTTCAGCAAACTTATGAGTAGTGCATTACGTATATACAAGCGGAGGTTTCTTTTGGATGTTTCTGCGGAACAGACCAAGTTGCAACTCTGAAACGACTCCTTTGATTACCTTGCTTACCTCCGCTCACCAGGATGTAAGGTATAGGTGGACGAAGGGTCAGTAAACAAGTGATGTAATACAGATTTCAAAGTCCCGGGAAATGGTGTCACATTTCGAGTATCAGTGGGCAGTCGAACGGAACCTATTGAAAATTAGGTAGGTTGTACCGCTGTGCTGTCTGATTGTCCTGAGTTGCTGCAGTGAAAAATTGTCCTCGAGCGCCCTCTGATTCAAACCACTACAGAATGAGTTCAAATTTTTCCTGAGTTCCGAACAGTGCCAGATGTTCAGGTTGATTTTCAAATTATGTTCGGATGGTCTGTCAAAACCTTCCTAAAACATGCGCCCTTTGACTCATCCGAAGCTCGTAAGAGCGATGGCGAAAATCTTTGTGACCTTGGATGATCCATACCGATTTTTACTCGTGTACGCTTAATCGTGATCCACAGCAGTTCTCCAAAGGAGGTTGACAGTTAAATTCAAGGGGAACGTTGACGAAGACATTATGGACTGTGTCTACTTCAGTAGTCGGAACAAAGTTAAAACCGATCGTGCGTTGTCAAGGAATTTGCGGCAATTTGTGTTATAATTCGTCATCAGATTGTCCATTCAATGCCTATAAAGCAGGCCAACACCATAAACATGGCTTGCTTCCCTTGGAAGAATTTTTCCACCAAAGTTCTGTTTCTGATTTCAAAAGCAACGTCTAATTAAAACATCACTTCATCACACCTCGATCTTGTGACACTCTTCCGTTGCAGGGAACTTCCACCTCCGTTAGGGCAGTAACGTTTCAAAAGCATATTACCGAAGTATGCTCCAAGAAGCTTATCCCTCAGTCCACGTTTATGCCATCAACTAGTTTATTAGTTTACTAGAAAGTGGTCTATCGAAAATCGGTCCAAAGGCGGAAATGGTTCAGCGCCAGAATATATTCAATGCCTTCAGTGTCTTACCAAGAAGAGAATCATCGTTGGCGTATATCAACTCTGGTACTGGATGCTTTTTAATCAAGCAACCATGCTGAGGGTCACCTGCTGTTTTACAAGCAACCAAGAATACCTGGCGGTTTTTTGAAGGTATATCATTGCGACGGTTCGCCGTTTACTTCAACCGCCAGACTAGCCAATTCGCCCCTGAGGGCCGAAATGGAGTTAGGCAAACTGCCTAGGGATAGGAGACCAACAAATTTCTCACCTGATGGGATGACAGATACCCACCAGACATATTCTTAAGTCGCATTTACTAACGTAATCCAAAACTGGTATGTTGATCGTGACAGCTTTACACTTGAAAGTGTAATGCAACCACCAGCAGCGCTCGGATACACTTTTGGAACGGTAGCCGTTTTTGAATAGCTTTCAGTGTGAGGTCATATCTCATTTATTTGTTCACCCACCAGCAATGTAGGCACCTGGTTTTGACTAGTGTGTGCCATAAATGCACAAAAGATCGTTTTCGAAGGTTTTCGCCCATCCGTCCTCCATTGATTCGCCATACTACTGAGACAGGAAAAGGGCGAGAAGTCTTGTGGTGCGGCTGGTTTACAAAGCAACTTATAAAAAGTTTGAATCTCGCAGAATTCTCTGATGGGTCTTAAGCCCGGGGACCTCACTTCATGTTTTAAATGATATAGATGCGTTCAAGAGACCGAGTAAAAGAAGTTTTCTATTGAAAAATGGTGTTTTCTCACCACCGAAAATATTTTATAAAGTTAGAATATTTGCTATATCTTATAACTGTTTTATCCACCTTTATTTATGAGTTTCCTCCCAAACAAAACAGCGTTTTCACTCATTCTCAAGTGGCAAAGACTGAATTCAAATTTTTTGAGGAAGAGAGTACTTACCAAAAGCTGGATAATTATGGGCCGATTAGCGCAGTGGGTGGCCTTATCGGAATGCAGGTTCCAGTAGGCAGGCGTTCGAACTAGCCAAGATAGTGAGTCGTTGGGTCTTTGAATAGACCTAACCGAGTATTATTTGAGTTAATCTGTACCTCGGGGACAAAATTGCGCGGCGTTCGGTTGCCCGTGGAGATTTTCACCTCACAGTTTGGGGAGGGAAGTGCCCAAGTGGACTGTGTGAACTAACCTAAGCCCAATTCATATAAGTACTCTTGGATATCCTTGAAAATTCACCGGGAGGTCCGTGAGGAACCTAAGGAACCCCCCGGAATTATCATGTGCTTTCTACTATCTGTCTACGGTAGGCATAGAATCTAAATGTTTACAGCGGCACTTTCTTATGGACGCATTTTGTAATGCTTAGCGCTGAGCTAAAAGCAAAATATTTCCACCAAATTTACAATACGCGATTGCGTGCAGGTTGGCTGGTTCAGTCGAATATCGTGAGTAATATTATTACGATGAGTATGCTGTCATCTGTTGTGGTCGCACAGCTAATCGGTTTACAGAAAAAGTGAGCAGAAATAACCTACCAGTAGCAGAACTGAGTGTACTTTATCCGCATTTGTACTAATTGCTTGCATGAATGCTGGTTCGAGTTTGGCCAGTTTGCCAAGTAATATATTGATGTTTGTTAGGCGTCTGCAAATGATCTGACGAGGTAAATCGCCTTCTGGATGGATCCAATCCACGGATGTGCTACCCGAAATCTTTAAATGCACTGCCGTGCGTCTTCTTTTGAGACCTGCATGTCGTGTTTGCCTCTCCATCCAACGCAATTATCCACTCTCACTAAAATACCCGTCTTTTCCAAATGTTTGAACCTGTATGTAGCATTTTATTGCTATCGACTTTTTGGTCCACCAACCGATGATCAGCTCTTATCAGGGGATCTGCTTTCCTCAATCCGCCAAAGCTGTTATTGGACTGGGACTTCCTAAGGTCACAGTCAGTGAATTGTGTTTGCTCGCCACTGTGGGCTCTCTGCGTACGTACGACACTTATGCTTGGTGGTGCATGACGTTGAGTGTACATTCTTGCCATTGAATCTCACACCAGACCCAGTATGACGCACACTTTGTGCCTGATGTGCGAGTCTCGACTGTGCTAGCGCTTACCGCGCCTTGAACAGCATTCAGCATTGTTTGTCCTTTCTGCGGCTGTTGGTCTTTACACGCGTGTTTTCATAGCACAATTTTTACGTACGTTGGGATTCATCCTGTCTGACTGGAACTGTTGGTGGCAGGACATCGAATGAGACATTTCTCTCTTTTATCTCATATTCTTCTGTAACCCTTTCGCATTCATCGCTTGCATTCACTTTTCATGTCTGTGACCATGCCCTTCAAGAATAAACGATACTTAAGGGCGCAATTGACGACCTGGATTTCGATTCTAACTGGTGTTAGGCTTTATTCAAGCCAGATCAATCGAACTTTAGAATCGAACGTGTGCATGCTCCCTCGCGCATGCTTTCAGGTGTCTACATATTACTATCTGGTACAAGTTAATGGTATTCAGTGGCTTCTTATCTCCGTGTAATGGCAAAAACGATTGGGCTGGTGTATGAAGTAGCCTGACTCTGAACACCCGACCTTATTTGCAAATTCGCCGAAACTTTAGTATATAAACTACAAAATTTTGCGCTTGCGGCTTATTACATTCGACATGCGGGTGTTGACCTTGTTGGCCACTAGCGTGATACTCAAGTTTCTTCATTTCACGGAAGCCGTGAGCTTTGTCGATTGCGGTAGGTGTCGTCGATGTGAGATTTATAGCTATCGCCAAGGAGGCGCGTTGATTTGGGCAAACGTTTTACGCAACGTGTCTCCAACTTGTGCAACTCGTATGCCGTAAACACAGTGGTATTTAAAACCTCACATCCGGTAAAATTCCCAACAGTTTTGTCGCAATTATTCCTTGTTATACCTAGTTTGTTTTGCCCCAATTGCTTTCCTATATAAAAAAACCGCAAACCTTTAATTTAAATAAGTCACAACCAAAAATTGTTTTGTGATTTTGTTAGGTGATATTTTATTAAAACGTAGTACTCACCATGGGAGAGTAGTATAAAATTGCAGATTGTAAGTGGATGTCCCGAAAATATACACTTGTTCCGAATATGGTCTGCAGGAATTGTTGCCATGAAAATTTACTTCTCACAGCATGACGACGGTAATGTAAATCCACTTGTCTATATAAAACTAACTAAGAACCACGTTGACTACATCTGTCTTCTCTGTCGCCAGCTTATTAACGCCAATCTTGTTATGTACTCTCCGCAATGCATTGTGTCCAATTTTTCAACTGTTCGAGTTTCGTTCCCGTCGTTTTTTATTAAAAGGCTCCCGCGGTGCTCGTCCGACGTCCGTGGATGTTAGACCCTGCAACGATGATCCTTGCACTCTCACGAAAGGGTCAGTGATCGGCGTCACCATCGGCTTCATGGCAAGTGAGTGGTTTACTGGGTTATAGCATTTTATTCGCCAAAATCTCTGTAATTTTGTTGGAAACTGCTCCGCACGGTAGTTTGGAAAGCTTTTATTGATACGGATGAGTGTTATTTGTGTTTGACCAACACTGTACTCGGCTAATAAATCAACGACATCAGGGGATAACAACCAAACCCTGCAGTTCTCTTCAGGAATGGGTAAATTTTGTCACATCACAAAGAAAGGGCATCATCAGATGGGTAGTGATCTATTGGAACTTTGGAGGTAGGTATCAAAGCAATCTGAGATGTCGTTTACGAGACCAGAATAATCACAAGTGTGATACACACACTTGTCCAACACAGGAACAGAATTGTTTCAGTCGCCACCGTAGTTTTCATTTGTTTGACTGTAGGCGTTGGGAGTTATTTTTTTCATTTCTTTTCTGGTCTTCAAGTGAACAGAATTAAATGTGGCCTTTCAAATGAATCTTTTATTGAACAGCCGCAAGCGTTACTCCTGGAGGTGCCTTGATTCGGGGTACGTCTGCTGGAGCAATGAACCGGTTACCAATACGCCATAATGGGGTGTGCGGACGCGTTGTTCCACCCTGCCCGATTCAAATAGGAGAAACGTACAACTATTATTACACGGGTCTGGTGCCTCGAAGCGTTAGAATCGTGAGTATCAAATTTGTTGTGACCACATTATGTATTCACTGTTGCCATTTGCACTAGGTATCCCTGATGAAAGCCTTGTTTCCTGGGCGGGATTTAGAAAATGTTTCTATCCACGAGAAGCTAGGGTTAGGTGTGACTGGCGGGATCTGTCGTCAACTGTGAAAAAGCACAATGCGAGTTAAGATGCATTTCATTTGTTGCTGGAATATATTTCTGAGAGAAGATGGAGCGCCGACATGTAATAAAAACGTTTCTATTGAGTATGACAGATAAAATTTATGACCTTTGTCAGGCCATGTCACAGGCGAAGTCCATAAGCATTCGGTGGACATTCGCTTGATTGACGAACGCGGTTCAGGCTTCCTGAATGGCCAAACGCCATTTTTCAGCAACCCCTGTTACGCTGATGACGAATTTGTAAAGATGTGGGATTACGGTACAGCCCTGCGGAAAACCATTTGTTGTCAGCTGATTGCTGTACAATTCGTGCAAAGACTAACCCGACCAGTGTTACAGAAATGCGGGATCCAAGGAATGTTTACGAAGGCATCCATATTGTCGAAAGTTCCCTCAAAGTGGCAGACAATAGAGTTTGTTTGTCTGCGGACTGAGTGACACTGGTCAAGCACTGGTGCCGTGTAACTAAACGATCAATACAAGGTTTGTCGTGTCGAAACAACCCCGGCTTCACAAACCCGGTAAAGGAGGTGTGTATTTCCGATGGTCAATTCAAATACTGTTTCCTAACATGAGTGCGACAAACAATCGGGCCATATTCCCGGCAACTCGTTCTGATAAATGTAAAAAAAACGGGCAGCGCCAAACACATCAATCTAGCTTTATCCTTGCAAAATGATGACAGAAGTCCATCTGGCCCAGCAGGCTGTTGGAGCCTCGGGGCACAAGACAACTTGAGTACTGCAGTACTTGGTCGCGCCAAATGCACTGTCGTTGGAAATATTGAGTCCTTCGGTCCTGTTCGCAGATTAGATTCAACAGCTTATGCTTGTTTCCAGTACGACTGGCATTTTCTCCCCAAAACTTGTGGATTCTCTGTGCGCATTTGTCTAGAGATATGCTGTTTGTGGTCTCTCCTAAATGAGCCAACTCTGGGTGCAATAAAATAGTGTGCGTCGCACTACCCAGAGGCAGTGGTACTTCCGATATTCAGAACGAGCGTGCGTCGCACTAACTAGTGGCGGTGATATTTCTGATGTACAGAGCAATCAACGGCCAAGGAAAAAGGACAACCATCGTAGCTGCTGGCGTTCTGGTCAGTCAGCTTGACTCCAATCCTGACCAGTGACAGAGTGATATCAGTTAGCCCAAAGCGACCACGTGCACCCAAACTCAAGGTATCCACAAACTAACTGTTACTCATCGCTGCAAGACAAAACGCATTCGCAGATATTACTCTCTTTTGATATCAGAATAGATACAATGCAATGGTGTGGTTTCTTGCAGATGAAACATCCTAGCGGTGCATCGAAATGTCTCGCTAATAAGACCACATATGAGCTCTTCGTGGTGAACTAGGAGACGGTCAATTCTCCGAGGAAGACGTCCTCCAGCGGAGTAGAATTATAGTTCGTTTCTAAATAAATGGACCTGACCGAAACAGAATATTCTGTTGTTCGGACAAAGCGGGTTTTTCCAAAATGTTTCAGAACGCCGATTTTGGTTAGACAAGGAGGGCTGAGTTCAAAATAGAATGATTTATGCAACACTAGTTCAACAGGCTGAAGCGCGGAAGATTTATCGAACGTTAGTAGTATGCGATATTTATGTGGAAAGGGTGCTACAAACTGAAAAGAGTAAACATGGACCAACTATTCGAGTTTCGGTGGTGCAGAAGATGTCAATCCATACAACCTCTGCAGTAACTGAAATGACAACCATTTGGAAGATCCGTATCGGTGGTGAGCCTCAAAAGAGTGTAGTGAAAACAGGAGAAGGGGATTTGCTGCAATGCGGATAAGATAATCTCTGATCACTTTCCGGCGCCTGTTCATCGGTTTATTGGATAAAATCGGAAGAAAATTAGTGAACGGGTAAGCTAGGAAGACCGAACGACCTAGGACATCTCTGTTCCGGTGTTCATGATTTATGCAATCATTCCCGGCAAGTACATTTGAGCATCGCACTAGTAAACAGGTGCTGTCGTTTCGTTGAGTTAGTGTTTACACAGCACACAGCCTTCTACGTTTTCTTCAGACAGAATTTCTCTTTATCTCAGCGTGTGCGATTCATTTTGTCAAGTATGCATACAATGACTACTTTGCTCAAAAATTAATAAAGGTTGGTTTGTTTCCAAATGCCGTGTTAAACCGTGCAAAAAATATTTTACTGACAGGGTCCAATGACAATCCGTTGGGAACTTCTGAACTTCCACGGTGTCGCGTTTCTATGTGTCGAATTCTCGGTTGTCATCGTCGAGGAGGTGTAGAGGCCTGGGACGCGGAATGTTATGTATTTACTGATTTATGAATACAAGATTTTGGCTTATCGATTCGCGTTGAATCTCGTTTGCATCAATGGGGGGAACAAGAGTTGATTGTCCTCTCAGAAACAGTTCAAAACTTACTTGCGACTGAAGAATTTATTGTCAGGTAGTAGCCTTGGCTGTTGATCGATTCTAAGTTATCCGAGAAGCATGATTGTAGGATTCAACTAGACTTTGGTCATTTCACTACTTGTCTTTATTTTTTAGCTATCGTCCTTGCTTGGCCATAATCTTTATAAGGTCGCTGAATCCTTGCAGTGTAGTTTGCTTGCCCGCTGTGTTTCCAAAGCAAATTGTTTTATCTCGTTATTTATCGTCTCCGGATGTAGTTCAAGGCCACAATTTTAGACGTCGTCCTTCATTTGTTAGGCGGTTTTTTGCTGAACTCGAATAACAGAGGTGTGTGCACATTCAAGTTCCGCGGGCACGAGGTAACACTGGGGAGAAGAAACACCGTGAGCCTCTTGATGACGACCCTCTTTCGGCTTTCTACTCGGATAATGGAAAGTGATCAAAATGGGTCGTAAGTTGCGCTTAGGCTAACCGGTTCTTGACGTGACTGTCCTACTGAACAGATTTTCTTTTACACGTGAACCGGGCATAATTAGTCAGGTTCATTGGGATGCTAGGAAAACGAAGGTCGTTGGCTCAGTTCAGAGTTTGTGTGTGCTCATAGAGCTGTGCTTGTGGTCCAATGCACACGATTAGGAGTGGCAACTTAGTTCCTTCCATACGTAACAGTAGTTTTCCGCTACGGTTTTCAGGGCCCTCGTCAACTCCTAGTATTTTCAGAGCTGAATCGCGAAAGCATGTGCAATCCCGCGGTCATGATCCAAAAAAATTTCGAATGTCCCATCTTTCTTAAACAACATGCAAATAGCATTATCCGGGTTAACATTTACCACATTTCTGACTTCAATTACTCAATCTGGTAATGGATTGGACGAAAAAGAAGGGTCCAAAATATCTGGCGAATTTATCGTTCCCAAAGAACAGCTGAACCCTGCCCCATTCAATCAATACCGTCGTTAAAAGAGCTGACTAAACTGCCCTTCGAATAATTAAGTCCCGTCTTTTGGACCATTCAATGCAGCTGAGGAGGAGACGACTGTCACAAGAGCAGCTTAGTGTTTTCTTAGGTGCGCTGAAGTCTGAACGGCTTATCTTTCTGGATACTTCCCTTAAAGGACAATGCTTTCGTTATTATCACCGGAAGTCTTTTTTGAAAGTGATCCTGATATCACGTTAATCCAATGTAAATCCGGCAGTATACATAACTTACCAGGAATGAACACTATATAGGACCGTGAGAATCATGGTGCTACGGAATCGTGTTTTTCCCCGAGTACATAACTATAAATATTTTGGTTCGCTAAGCAAACGGAAAAAAATTTTATTTTATACCGGAATCGTTAGACATATTTGTGGAAGTCAGACATTTTTTTAAATCGAGGTGGGTTGTTGTCTGGACGTAAGAGCCCACGAAGAAAATTCCTGAAAACTCTTCAAGACCAACCACAAGAGCAGTGTATCGCGTCTGGACAACAGCCTATTGCAATGTCTGGAATATCGTGACAAATGAATCAGGAGATGCCCTGGTGCCGCACATTCAGTTGAAATGGGTCATCGTAAAGTGAAGATTTACCTGGATGCAGCTGAGTCTGCTGACATAACCGAAATCCCACGCAAAAGAGGGTATGTAAAGTGATCAAGGTGTGATTTACAACTGAAGTCTCACTAGTGTTTCGAGGACAGTGAGGCTGCGCACAGCTTACGGGAATTTGACTTCCGGGTTGACGAGATGACGCATCCATGTGCGGCGAGGTAGAAATACAATTTTTTGTATTGGGATGCCAAATATGGCGTGAGAATAAACGACAAACTTTCCTGAAACTAAAACAGTTTTATCAGTGCAAATCTGACATCTGGTGGCTTTAAAAATCTCGCACTTGACAAAGATGTATACGGACGGGCAAGTCATGAATAACGTCCAACGAATGGCGCTCTAATGGTGTTTCGGTCCAGTATGTCCTAAATTCACCAAACTACGACTCACCAATACAAAACCCAGCACTGAATTCAGTAGAGGCCGTTTTTCTGATGTATTTGAACATTGAAAACGAGCAATTTTTTGTGGAATCCTATGTGCGTAGAGGGAACATTATTACCAGGATTTTAACCGGCGGATTGCGTGCTCACCAGTGTAAAACGTTGAAGACGTTGACTTGTGGACTATGACTACGTTTTGCTTAATCTTAGTGCAATAGCCCGTGTTTGAGCTGCGTACGACTCAACGTGAACTTGACCGTTGGAAACAGACACGTCCCGCGCGCTGGTTACAAAGTTCATTTTTCAGCCATTTAAGTCAGTTTATCTTGGAGGCTACAAAGCCTTTCATAGCTGCTTGCAGTGTATGATCCCTTGGATTTCGGTCGTAGTTGATCCCAATGAGTGTTCCTACCTTCAACTTTCATTGTACTTGTTTCAAACAAATGATTGCTGACCTAGTTGATTATGTTCCGTTTGATTCCGTTTGATTTGAACTATGGTGACATGATGTGAGATAAAGTCCACTTGATAAATTTAGAAACCAAGGCATCCTCAGGACTACCACGCATCATTTAGTCCGTTTTTTTTCAGACTTCTTTGGTTCTTCCATGAGTTGAGCAGGCCCTTTGCAGACATTTCAAGCAGGAAGAATGTTATTGACCACTGCTTCACTAATCCCTCGCATATTTCCTGTTGCATTTATTGTCAAAGACCTCTGTAAGTATAATTGTAACAGTCTAGATAGCAAGCAGTTTCTGATCGTGAAGAAAAGAGCTCAGAGGGTAACTAAAAACGCTTCGACAAGAGACGACAGCTTTTGCCCTTCTCGGGCATCACAGGGTATAAGAAACTCCTGTGTTTCCGCCAGCCTTCTGTCCTAGGGAAGCTGAAAGTCACGAACTACACTCATTTGGATTTGAGGGCGACGAAGCGAATTCGAATGCATCCCGTATTTATGACAATAGTCTAATGAATATCCTGCCATCTGTCGTCATTAAACAACGTTGGTTGCGGGGAAATTCCTTTGAACCACCTGTGACTCATGCTACCTGGTAGTTGTTGTCCAGACAACGGTGAAGTGCGACATCTGAGCGATTTCTACATTTCTTCTGGGGAATGGATGACAAGCAACCGCAACCGAAACACTCAGAGTTGGTTAGGCAGTTGGTTTGCGATTTCAACTTGAGCACAGTTTGTCACCTTTCACTGCGCAGCATCCGAACACAGCACTTTCAAAGACTGCTTTATTCTGGAAGAAGCATGTTGTGATAAACACATTTATGGGACGGTATTCCACCAAACCGTGACTTCGAGAGTCCCGGGCATTGTGGGACTACACTTGTGCTTATGTCATTCAGCAGGTGGGGAGTAACCAAAACGAGTTCACCCCCATGACTGGATGGTTCACTGGTAATTTGCATGTATTTATCCAGTCCTGATTTTCTAGCGGGTTTGACATACTCTCCGCAACTAATCGTCATAATATGACGTTATAGTTCATTTTTGGTGAACATCAAAAATTGCACCAGGAACCGGTGAGCAGTATCGCCTTCCATAATCAAGATGGCTGTCTACGTTGACACACTGAGCCACCGCGCCAGCGCTTATCCTGGCTTTAGATGACATCATCCTACTTTAATGCAAATTCACCATGCAGATCCACGTCATTGTAAACGACGAACAACCGCAACAAGCACTTCAAGAAGTGCGGACAAACTGGAGTACATTTTACTCCTATACACGTACTTACTACGTATTTCGGTGACATAGAAAGACAGTGGTCTAGCATCAGAGCATTCAGTGGAGGACTAATCCAATTGTCTATCAGGCTTTGTTTTGTTTATAAAAGTAGATCGTAATACCAGTTCGCCGAGCTAGATTCCCCTGATTATATGGGTGTTTCCTACTGAATGGTGGGCTCCCTGTGCGGATTGGTGGAGCACTGTCATCACAAGAAAAATACGGCAGGACCAGTAGCTTTGTCGAGATCGTTCTTCCACCCCTGGCAAAACCCCACAGTCAATGAGGCGCCTCCCTTGATGCCTCACTTGATGCCACCTACGACGCAAAGATCACAACAACATTATGCACAGTCATGAAGTACATCTGAGTAAAGAGGTTGAAAGGGGCTTGTTGTCTCACACATGTAGAAACTGTAGGTGAATTTTAATTTCGTGAGGTTCAACAGTGAAGCATCCGTGCCAACACTCATGTTTCTGCCTTTGATGACGATGATGAGGTTCAACATCCGAAATATGAAGTCACGCGAAATCACATGCATAATTCCTACTTAAAAAAGACACATTTCAGCCTGAACCCCTGAGAGAGCAAAATACAAGGCTCATTACTTCTCGGACCAAACGGACTGAGCAGTGAGGTGTGTCACCTTGTTATAAGCGGAATTACACCACCATGTATGCCAACAAACTGAAATGTTTTTTTCCAAAATCTAGCTTTTTTTAATCAGATGGGTATGATACGAATCGGATGGACAGCTGAATACACGCGAGTGTACTGTCCTGTTAAACTACGTAGTATTAACTCACTAGTCACATTAGTTCAGGGTGATTGTTAAACAGTCGACATGTTTATACCTGCGGAATTTCAATTTGTGTTACAGAAGCTTTGTCGGAGCAAGTTAGCAGGTGACAGGCGAGGAAATTGTTAGGAAAAAACGCCTTACGACTATTACCGTAAATCACTTTTGAATGTGGGTTAAGGCGTGTTCCTCCATCGTGCCGCTATCTCGGTTTTAGGGCGGATGGCTTATGTGGTTTGGAATAAATTTCTGCGGATTTGGAGGCTTGAATTTCTGTCTCGTGAAGTTTTCAATTGACGGCTTTATAAATTTTTATGTTTAGGTCTAAATTACCAGGAAATGTTATATAGCGAATCGGATTAAGGAACGTTTGTGTGTCAGACCCCAAATGCCACGTCGACTGGTCGAAAGTCCCCCCTCCCGCTAATCAAGTTGTTTTCTAGTGACCACCACTAACAGACGAGCTTGATTGAACCGCAGTCCAGGCCTCCCACCCTTTCAAGACACATTACTCCTGGCATATCTGGCACTGGTCCTGCTGATGCTGAGCCGTCGACAACGGATTGAAATTGGTCTGCTTTTCCTGAGGTTCTACGCCTTTCATGTGTTCGGTCATTCGCATACAACTTTCTGTATCCCACTGCACTACACAAATGTTTTTCAATTCACTGCCTTCGAATTTCTGTACATGTGTCTGCTTCCCCCAACAAGTGGGCGATGGTGAAACGTCTCTGCGAACAAACGAGAGCGAACAGGCGAATACCAGCGTCCAATCTAAAATGGAGTATATTTCATGTGTGGGAAAACTAGCCTTCATATGCTGTATACATGGTAGGTGTGAACAGCTTTGTGTGCCATTTGTCGCCCCTGGGGCTATTCCGGGTTAGTTGAGGACAACTCAGTTAAATAGCAATTCAACTGTAAATCTGGTCGGTCAATTAACTTGTCAGAGGATGGTTTCTATTGAGGCCTTATCGTTCTGTTCAGGTAGATCGGAACCAGCCTGTCGGCCTTCTGTATTATAGCGCTCCCAGCGAAGACACGTTGATCCAGCACATGCTGATTCAAAGAGAGAAAGTGTATTTTAAGTCACCTTTCAGAGAAAATATTATGGCGACAAGACGCCGCCAAAAGGATTTAATGTGGGTCATTCAAATGGCAGCGCAAGGTTTAAATCATCCGGATTTGAAGGACGATTCTCGTTTAGCGTTTGGTGGTTTGCTAACACTATCGCCCTCCTTTTCGTCCGCTTTTCGACCGCAGACCCGTCGTAAGATTAGCCACAAACGACATAAAAGAGTTCAGATTTCTTGGGATGATCTAGTAGGAGCAGCAAGTTGTTTGCAATTTAAGCATCTCATAACCTGGATATCCCACAATTGGGTGCACCAAACGAATAAAAATTTAAATAGAGCTATGATCTTTGAAAACGAAAGGTTTGAGGCCTGTTATGCGAGGGATAGGTCAGCAACCACTTGTGCAAAATATACACCGTCCCTATCGGACGGCGAGGATTACTAAAGGTTTGTCAATACCGCAAGGTATGGTTCCAAAACCGAGAAAGCCTGCTAGCTTGCTTTCACAGCGGTACTCATTTAATAAAACGCATCAACCAATTCGGACTATCCGCTTTGGCCGACTTTATCTAGGTTTCTGGTCAACAAGTCTACTGGCGTGTGGCTCTCCATTGTTCAAGGGACACAAAAATCCCAGAGTGGAAAACCAGTCCACCTCCAATGCACATCTCAACCTATTCTACCATTTCATCAATGGTGACCGCATGGTTGCCACAAAAACATGTTTCAATGTGCAGTCGGCTTGTTCATCCGTTTCTCAACAAAAGCTCAGTGTTCTTGTGTTGGAAAATGAACGCTGACACGTTTATTTTTAAGCATCCAAAGGAAAGTTGAAATTAGTGTCGACTAATCAGATGCCGCCCCCAAATTAATTACGTAAATTGTGGTTTCCTCGAATTGAATTCTTTCAGGACCTTTTTCATAGAACAAGCATGATACGGTTCACTTTGTTGGCCTTTTTGGTTAGTGTGATCAGCAGGGCAGAGTAAGTTCATCCCACAACACAGATGCATATCACAATGTGATTAGATGATTTATTGATGAATGTATTCTTATTTGATGCTATTCTTTGGGAAAATCTTCAAGTATATTTTCGTTTGCTCGGAAAAACAACAAGTGATTGTGCACTACGGGTATAAAGGATTTATTAATGCTTACAACGAGGCAAAAAAAACAACATTCATGTGTTGGCAGTAGCGGGCAAAAAACGTCTTGGTTCCCGCTTACGAGCTAATCATTTTGTGGATATTTGAACAGAGAAATACCGGTCCCCAATTTTTCAAATTGCATGTCGTTTAAAATAAATTTCTTTTGCCGTCAGACATCCTCCTTTGATAAAATGATATGCCTTTCCTTGAAATTGGTCATAGCCACCCATACGGACCCCCCATTTACATTACGATTAAACGAATACAGTTCTGGGTAAAACGAATTTCAAATAAGATTGATCCAAATGAACACTTCTACGAAACTCCAAATAAAGACTCCATGATAACAGTTCCACGGATTGACCTTTCTTTGAAACAACACCTGGCCATGTAAACATACACCTTAGTAATACAAACCAGATAAAGTTGACGATGGTGAACGACATTTTGAGCCTGCAGATCGCCATTTGGTAAAAACTACGGGCCATTTGATGCCAGGCCCTCCAGGCATCCTCAGTAGTCTCGCAGGTGGCAACATTATTTTATAAGTATTCCTGCCGGTCGAGTCCAAAATTCATTTTAAATCAAATCTAAACGCAAGCGGGAAATGTTTTATAAGCTTGCAGACCGGAACACGTTTGCAGGCACAGGGGAGAAAGGAATGCCTTGACACGAAACTAGGAATTTTAGGTGAGCTCTTGAGGAACCGGAAAAAACCGCGAACCGCTAATTAGTGTTTTTACGGTATCTAGGTCCTAGGTAGCTTGCAGGGACCACAACAATTTACGAAGAGTTGTACGTGGAGCACCAACTTTGAAGATACTCATGCGATTCTAATTAATCACGTTTCACAACCTCAAAAGCACAAAACGCGATGATATGACACGTTTCACAACCTCAAAAGCACAAAACGTGACGATATGTATTTGGCTAACAATCTGTGAGTAGTATATAGACCGTTTTGGTAACACCCCGCAAATGTCAAATAAAACGCGAGTTAATTAAACGTGAGGATTTTAAGGTTTCCCTCTTTGAAAAAAAGTCACCATAAATGTCTCAATACGTACTTTGCACTACGAAAGACTATGTTTGATGAGCGGGAAATAAAATTTCAGGCGCAAAATTAATTTGAAATGATCGTTTTGTTTGTTGGTCAACCAGAAGCGAAAATTGTGTGCGCTGCTGTCCAAGTTTAGCAAGGCGTGTAATAGAACATGCGGGATGCTGTTAGTCAAAGTCCAAATAATGAATCCCGCGATTGTGATAAAACGAGACTGCGTAAACCAAGATAACAAGATCGCTTCCGTTTCCATCACGTGTCTTTCAAACTGATCTCAGCTGATGTAATCAATCAAATCTACATAGAAGCCCGTCCGGCAACTCAGTATGACCACCGGCTTGACTGCTGATGAAACGTTTGCGACCGAATTACCCAGCTCAGCGAGCGATCCAATGACCACCTACACTATCTGAGCTACCAAATTATTCCTCTATAGAAAAACAAGTACATTTTGTCGAGCATCTGGTCTGAAAGAAAATCGTCACCCTTGCCATCCGAGAGTTCTAATAACATACTCTTGCATTGACTAAAATAATTGGCTGGCATCTGGTGTTTTGTAACAATCAATTGATCAACCTGCATACAAACGTGATGCACTACTAAAAATAGTAGGTGATGCCTCTATCCAGGTCTTTAGTCAGCAACGTAGGCTTCAAGGAAATAACCTGTTTTGAACCACGCGGGATTTTTTTTCAAAGGAAATCAATAGCGTGTTTGCGTCTTTTTTGCCTTAACGCAGTAGAGTTCAGTGCCTGAAATGTGACCTTCCTCTTTTGGACTGGGTCCCTACGGGTGTAAAAAAAGGAATGTTTTTCTACAATAGATGTCGTAAAACACATCACACTGCTCCGCACAGAAATCCATACTAAAAAAATGTTGATTTCAACATGAAACGTATGTGAAAAGGATGCCTGTTTTTTCATTAATGGCCGGGGATAAGCTGGTTCAAACAATATAAGAAGCAGCTCCTGATTCGCGGAACTGTCCCCTCTCCTGAAGCGTGAAACACAGCACCGAGAGCTCCCAGTTTCGCAAAGCAAACTTTGCTGTCAACATCCCTTTCCACCAGCTCACTGCTTCACAAATTAGACTGGTCTGAGCTCCGTTGAGTGTTTCTGGCTTGACTACGTACAGTGTGGCATCGGAGAGGCTGCCAGATGGAGAAATCGGGAATGGAAAATGAAGGTATTTCAGGACAAACAGCTAAAAAATACTCAATGTAGCTGCTATATGGTGCGCCTTTACATCACACGTTGACCAGCCACCAGTAAAATTCCCTCTAATAAGGGGGTTAATTCAGTGAATGTGTGCCTTGGGTTCCGACAGATCGCGCCATCCTGCGAAGGAGTGTCATGTTTGGATGTGTCGACCAGAAAAAATTAGAATGTATTTTGCCTCGCTGGATGATTATTCTTAGACGGAATACCCGTGTGTTCTAAGAACTAGGCTGTGACTACGATGATCTCTCTTTGAAAGTATCTCCAAACCGGTTCATGTTGTACATCTGAAGCGGTCGCCTCATAAATTTGGACAAATATATTGCCCTAATGCCGAATGACGTTGAACGCGTCATAGACAACGGAATGCTAATCATTGCTTATCAGAGTGGCCGATTCGCGAGTAATCGAAAGACAGAGAAGAGTTGGATTTATTCCCGAACGAACTGGAAAGAAATACTTTCGGTTTTCTACCACCAAGCTATCAGGTCCTGGGATTTAATGCACTGAAAGTCAACAACCTTCTATTCGTTCTGGCGAAGAAAATACGTCTGCTCTATCAAAACGGAGCAAAAGTCCTATATAAGTTGACCTTCAGAGGACACTTCAAGGGAATTTTCAAAAACTGTCCTGATTTTAAGGTTCGTTTAATCATCCAGTCAATAAGTTTGAGAGCTTATAGAATAAGCCCAAGGCGTGTCGCTGAGAATACACTTATGCCTATTTACGATGCTCCGGAGGATTGATCCTTGCTCGTAGTAGTTTGTTCTCGAAAGGATCGGTTTATTTTCGACCCTGGGTAAGAACCAAATGGTGGCTTACGCTCTGGGAACATTATTTGGGATGAGAACGCAAAGGTGCACCGTGTGATCCGACTTGGTTTACAATGGTTCATAAATTGTAAGATATCTCGGAAATCGTACCAACCGAAACATGCGGCGGCGTTTTATCGCACATTCGGTTGAAAAATAACAAAAAAAAACAGACATTCAGCCTAAATATATCTGAGTCCCCCGTTGGACCCAAAAGGAGTTCACTTTGAGAAGTTCCTGCAATTTGCGCTTAGTGGAGACATGCGGTTAGCAAAAACCGCATGTTCTGATGTTCCTAGGGAAGTGCCAACCCCTTCGTGAGCTATCGCAAAACCAAGGTTGCTTTTCGACGAGCAAGTGACGTTAAGTTCAAAGTAGAGGCCGATTTGATGAACATTAGTAAACCCATTTTCTATTCAGAAGCACCGAGAATACTCGAAAGATCCGGCGTTTGATTTATGCTCCTAGGTCGCGCTTTCTTTAAACTCGGTCCTCTGGTGAGCACTAGCAGACGCAGGTAAGCCATCTTCCGCTAAATTATGACCTATTTGGCATAAAAATTTACCTCCGAGTTAGTCGTCCATATTATATCAGGGAGTTTATAGCTGTAAGGTTGACTAGTCCACTGGGCTGGTGGGTGATCTGGCCTAATTTATTTGTGGACAGTGTACGATCAGGTGCATTCGAAAAATGGAAATCCGAGTTACAGAACATCCACGAAGTGCGTAAGAACAAGGAGCTAATGGGGAACATTGGAGGTGACACCATCGCCCTGGGCGAATGCTTGCACAAAGCACGTATCACGGACATTCACACTGCTGTTTATCATGAAAGTTCACCGTGGACGTTAGTAGATAAATTGGAAATCAAGTTGACTCCGCCGGGCATATTTTAGACAAAAATATCATGAACCTTACCTTGGTTTCTAGAGTGGAAAATGTTGGTAGCTCAGGTAGCGTAGACGGTCGTTTGATTGTTCGCTGTGCTGGGCATTCTGATTGCAAACGCTTCATCGACAATCGAGGTGGCATCATCAGTGCGTTGTTAAGGAGCGTAGTGTTGCGTACCGATTGGTTGGTGGTTGTGCGTTCATCAGTGTTGCCTGTGTGTGTTAATATATACGTGCTGCTAGCAGGGCTGACATTTGATCACGATTGGTTGTTCGGTCATGAGGTTCTATTGGTTCCTCTCTTATCCTGTACCATGATTCGCCGATGGCCACGTGACCTTGGAGCTGGGCACCCACTGCCCGCGTACTATGGTTGATGTTGCAGTGATCGCTGCCCCTGGCTTCCCGAGTTCCGATTTGTGACCGTTATGGATCTGACTCCAGGGAGTTTCTCGTTTCTATGCTTGTGAATCCAATATTAGTTTCTTTCTGAGTACTCCGGTTGAGATGTTGGTCCTTGTGCGTAGCGGTGCGTAACTTAGATCCGATTGAATTTCTTGTTTCAACAAACTTGCTGTAGACTACCATGCTTACGGGAATTCCCTTCCGTATCTCCTTTCGTCGTGTGCCCTCTCGCGTTTCTCAGATGGAATTCGTGGCCTTCTTGGCTTTCATGTACGTATGTCATGGATTGGGGGTCGTGTCTCCTGACGGCTGCGTTGTGTTCCCTTATTTGTAGGCAAAACTTCCTCCCAGTTTGTCCAACGTAGAATATGTCGCGGTTGCTGCAGCTGATTTGGAACACTTCATTGTTCCTCTGGGTTTTATCCTCTGTGTCCTTCAGGTTCGAGAGTCTGGTGGGTTGTTCTTACCGTTGCTATTGTTGGGGTTTCTCTTTCAAGCTTTTCTTGATAAAATTCCTTGGAAATACGTTGTTCTGGGAAACGCCAGATAGATTGCTCCCTTCCTTCATAAGTAGTTCACTTGTATTCAGAATATTCTTGAGCAGGGTGTGTCAGAGGAATTTTATCAGTAGAAGCTTGATGAAGAAGACACTGACAAGCGCAATAATAAGCCTTCAGGCAAGTAGTTCTGCCTTACATCAGGAGGACTCAGAGCGCGCAACATGCCACCTCGATTGCTGATGAAACGTTTGCAGTCAAATTTCCTAGCTCAGCGAACGAACCAACAAACACCTACGTAGTTCGATACACCATCACAATAATATCACGATTCCTCTTAGAACGGGTGCTCTAAATATGCTTGGACGAAAACAAATCCTACCGTCTTCGGGGAGATTCAAGTAAACTGTGATCGAATGACGGTATTCAAACAACTTTTAACCTGTACCCGGACATCTCGACGGACCCAGAACAAGCTTAGGGTCTGCTACTGTTCCATGAAGAAACGACCAGGAAGATTGTTGACTCGAGTGGACAGTTATAGGTATCCATTATTTCAAAGTGAACTTGACTCTCAGAACCGTCGCTGACTTTCCGGTTGCCCCAAGGCACGCGGTTGAGGTGAAAATCCAAGTAATGATTTCCAGTAAAATATTTTTATATTAAAGGATTTCAAAATTGGAAAGTTGCTACTTCGAAGTTTCCACCTGTAGAAAAATCGCCCTGTACTTTCAGTGCTGACGTAGCATGGGCATTGAACCCCGTCAATAAGGGACCACTTTACATGTGTTATATGTTGATTACTGAAAATATAACTGAGCGTTTTGGGCGTTCTAAAACGCAAAATTTGGCGGAAACGGTGTTAAGGATAGGTGCTACGCCTAGAAGCCGTTGGAACCTCAAAATAGCTTGTATCATCAATCTCAGTGCTATTTGACCTTGCAGTTAAAATGCAGCAGATCGGATTAACTTTGTAAGGTATTCTGCGTCTCAGTTTTGACGTCATCCAACAGCTTGGTGCAATCCGCATCGCTAACTGAGAAAGCAATTCTGGCGCAAAAACGATCACGCTTGTTCCTAATACGTAGGATATTTCACAATATGCTGTCGTTGGTGTTATTTAGAACGTACAATCATGTTGTAAACAAACTTCGGGTGAGCTGCACAAATATTCAGGACCTATTCCTCGGAGCATTCCTGCGGCGTTGTAGGTGCACTAAACCTACAGCTGAGTCTGTAATCTGAGCTCTATCATACGTCATTAAACATTCCGTATGTGTAAAGTGCTCAGATTCCAACAAGAATATATACGATCCCTGCAGACGAAACTTAGTAAAAACGCTTTCGACCACTTTCAGATATCGTAGACAACTATCAAAACGGGACCGCACACCGGGTTGGGGGGAGCTTAGCTGTTTCTTAGGTGTTGGGTAACTAATTTGACCCCTTAGTATTAGTATTTTGTCGTCTTTACCTCTCACCGTTTTTGACCATCATTTGGAAGAAATCTAGTAAGATTCTGTCAGCTTTCTCTGGTAGCTGCCTGGGTAGAAGGGGCCCGTTGGTGAGCGGATTCGGCTATCGGTTCAGACCAATCCAATTACCGTGTCCTTGTCTTCATCGTTGGCCTTTAGCTGAAACATTGGACGTGAGAGTTCATCGACGTTCGATTACATGTTACATCAGAATCATAAACGAGAAGCCGTGTCTATTTTGATCACTGATAGATGAAAAGTGATGGACACCTACTATAATGAGAAGAGTTTCCTGGACAAATCCTGATCGCAAATATCTCTTCTCGAAGGAAGACTTTTGTGAAACGCTTCAGTTGATCACCTACTGTGACACTCGGCACAATTTCGTGGTCTGAATATACTGCTAAGTACAAAAGACAAAAAGTCTGTGTAAACTAGTTCCCTAATGAGCGCGCCCAAACGATGGCTTTTGGGATAAAACATCGTGGGTAAGTGATTATCGGAAGAAGTCGTGCCGCTGTAAATAAGGCGGGCATTTTAGGTACGGAGTTGAAAAACCCATCATAGTTGGATGCGGCTGGTGCTGGATACGTGTACTAGCGAGTTTCCAGAGCATCATTCAGACCAACCCGAGGGAGATCCGCACTATCGTTTCAGAGAGGTTTGGTAAACAATCGGCGGATTTATTGCTGGTCAACGTTTTGCTTTCCTTGACTGCATGACACATAAGAGTGGTGGGAAATTGAAAACCACTATTTACCGGAAATCAACAGATAGTGGTGCGGTCTTAAACTACTCCTCAGCACAGCCAAAAGCAGTATATGCTAGCAAAGTTTCAGCGATGTTTAGGAGAGTAAGAGTACTGTGCACAGAGAAGGTCGACCGAAGAGCAGCACAACTTGAGGTAAAAAAGCGACTTCAAGATAGCGGATACCCTGTGGGTTTAATTAAGCGGCAACTAAGACGGGTATTGGTGCCAACACCAGGGGCCAACAAGGAGTGGATCAGAACAGCAGTCATTCCATACAAAACAGGGACATCTGAAGTCAGTAGAAGGGTACTGAATACGGCTAAGATTAGGGTAGCATTCCAGAAGGGAAAGGCTTTACGCTCTGTGTTGGTGCAGCTGAAGGATCGCCTTCCAGTTGATAGGACAAGGAACTGTGTATACAGAATAAAATGTAACGACTGTACGAAGTTTTATATAGGTCAGACAGCTAGGGAATTGCACACCAGAATCGGTGAGCATAAGCGATCGATTAACAGTCCACCGAGAAACATAGATGAATATCAGGCGATAGTCAACGATTCGGCAATGCCAGGGCATGCACTAGGCACTGGGCACAGGATGGATTTGGAAAATGTTCAAATTCTGAGACGGCGGTTAAGATTCCCACCACTGGTGGCCGAGGCGGTGGAAATCGCCAAGCATCCCAGCGTGAATAGAATAGAGGGCGTAGACTTGGCAAGCGTGCGGAAAGCGGTTTTAGATAAGCCGTTAGACAGCTATGCGAAAGCAGGAATATCTGAGATTCCCGTTTACCATTAAACCAAGCTTGATCGCGCTGATAAACAAAGAGTATAGGCGAACAAAAATGTGTGAATGACCCAAGAGGATTATTCCATTAAGGTGTCCTAGACGGAAAAATCAAGGCCGGAAAAATCCTGGTTCAACATGAAGAAAACTCCACCCTAACCAATCTAACGTAGATGTTAGTCATCCCCACTAACCAACAAACAGGAACATCAGGCTGATACCCAGCACTGATCACGTCGGCTAGGCATTAGAAATCTCACGGATTGGTACCCTGACTGCCTTAAAACCCAATCAACCTGCTTACTTACTCACCTGGCCTGACGAAGCTTTTGTGTCAAAAACGAAACTTTGCGCAGAAATAAATCCACCGATTGTTTACCAAACCTCTCTGAAAAGACGACTACCCAATCTGTCCCAAACATTTCCCAATTGATTGAGCTTGGCACTAGTTTTTGAAACAACCGGTCTTCAGAAGAGCACCTGTAGGGGCGGTTACGTCGAACTGTTTCACAAGTTATCACAAGCCATCGAGTTCATTTTCACTTATGGATTCACCAAGTAGAGTCGTATATTTAAGGAAGAAAAAGCCGATTTTTAGATGTTGATTGCTTAGGGAACAACGAGCAGGGTGAACCACAACAATGAATGTCTTGAGTCACTTTTTTTTACTCACCTCGATTGTAGCGGAAAACAATACGCGGCTGTTATCAGACGTTGCGCGATAACGGAATTTCACTGGCCCGTTCGGTTAAACTAACATTCAACTCAGTCATTTCCCAGCCAGATGTAGTTCACACCGATCTTATTATATGTATGGGTGATTGGCGCTGAAAACATTTTCTGGTCGTCCCTGTCCATTAAGTAGAACAAAGGTGATGTGCGAGGTGCCAAAACTTGGATCCTGAAGCCGGTGTAAACCGAAACAAACATGATTTATGAATACGTACGCATAAACCTGCCGACAGCGTGGACACCGGTGTTATTTTTCTGCGCTATAGAAAGCCCGTAATACCGGACTGCGTGTTGCACGGTGAATCACAATTTCTTAGTCACTTGCTCACTTCAAAGGATCACTACACTCTTGCTGCATCCGTTTGCTGCATCCTACGTCATCTCGACTCATCACTGATCAGCAGTGAGTAAACCTCCAGTTATGGACGCAAAATAGACATGTTGGAGTCAACTGAGTGGAAGTATACTTGTTTTCGTTTTTCATGAAGGAAAGACTAACCCGTTGTGCCAACCAGAATTTTGGCGTAAGCACCAAATTAGTTGACAGTGAACTTTTGTTTCTCGGCAAGCAAAGCAGGGGACATCATCGTTTTATACCAGTCATAATAAAATGTTGTTCAGAATATCAGCCAGGTAAGACGAGACGTGCCCTCCAATTTGCGTTTGGGCGGTTAGAAATCTCAGGTAGAGTACCTGGTTCTGTTTGTTTGAAACAGGGAAACGTGGAAGGTTCTTCAGTTGCCGGAGGATGTGAAACAAACACACAAAGTCACGATGTCTGGATCCTTTATCTGAGTAACAAGGGAGTAGAACAGATAGTTGTTTAAGTGACCTTGTTGTTAGAAACAATTTTGCTGCAATTTGAAAGTTTCGATAATTTTCGCAAAGTGTGCATTGTTAAATTGTTGAAAGCGGTGTACATTTTAGAGACAGTGTGCCACGACAGATTTCTGAGTCAAGCCTCACCTCTACAACCCCATGATTCTGGCTGCCCAATCAATTTTGTGTAATTTAAAACGGATTCAAACAGACGACCTACAATTAGCTGGCATCCGCTAAAGATGTGCTCATCAACTGCGGTTTGGACTAGCGCATGTAGCTGTAACAAGGCAAAAGGGTTTCGTTGAATACATCGTTATAATGAAAAGAGGGAACAACCGAGGCGGGTGTGACAACAATAGACTAGCATATAACAAACACCTATGTGCCTACGCCCCCGAAACTTAGTCAGGCAGCAGTCTTGGTAGAAACTGACAACAGGAAGGTTTCTGACAGAGGTTAGCCAACCTATGGACCAGTGCATGCAGCCAAACAATGGATCTGTTAGGTTAAACCAAACCTGAGGGGCGGACAGGCATTGAGTAACTCAATCTATTGGCCGATACTTTCTGATGTTGGATCAACCGGCGGAAGTTGAATAATTTGTCTCGTGAACGTACTTTTTTTCCGTCACGAAGAGACTGGACCTTACAGTGGTGTGGCGGTTTGCGCACCTCAGCGGCCCATTGAGCTAAACTGGGGAGTGTCCCTGCGACACTCACAGAGTCTCTCATACCAGGTTGTTCAATGGCTAGATGTCTGACGAACACCTGGTCCTCCAGGTTTGGGGTTGGAACATGTGGCGAATTGTCCCGTAGAAACGGTAATGCATTTGAATTTCCCGCCAAACACCGCTGCCTTGTGGTTAGGCTTTTGAGCCAAAGGCCTTGGTTGAGGACCCTAATCGTCCTCCTGTCTAGGTGTGGGCGCCCTGACAGTATCCTAGCCCACGTACAACCATGAACTGCACACATACAAAAAAACTCATGCCACATCGGCCGTCGCGTGGTGCCATCAGCCGGGTCGCCTTACTTGCTGCATACAGCAGGGCGGGTAAGCGAAAACAGGCTACTGCTGACGCCTCCCTTCTTTCTCTTTCACATACTTTTTCTTCCCCCTCTCCCCGCCCCATTAATAACTCTCCTCTTGTAGGCCCAGCACTTAGGACTGATGACTCCGTTCGTCTTGCATCGGCTTTGCGTGCAGCATCTGCTCGTCACATGGCGCCGACATCCTCAGGTATCTCCAAATCACTCTTCAAGCCTCGACACTCAGTCTATCTGGCCGCCTTCAATGTGCGCACTCTGAAGCAAGCAGGACAACAAGCTGCTCTTGCTCTCACACTGGACTCGCTTGGCATTGATGTGTGCTGTGTCTCGGAAACAAGAATTCAAGATGCAAGCACAGTGATTGAGCTAACCGCCCCATCAGTCTCCACTCGCTTCCGACTGCGCACCTCTGGTGATCCAGAGGCTGCTGCAGCTGGATGTGCAGGGGTTGGTATCGTCCTAAGTCACCGGGCGGAAGTATCCTTGCTTGACTGGATACCTGTTGATAGTCGCCTCTGTGCGGTTCGTCTGGCAACGTCTGTGAAGGAGTCTCACAAGCGGGATGTTGATCGATGTTTGTTTATCGTGTCTGCGTACGCCCCAACTGACTGTAGCTCCGACACCGTCAAAGACAGGTTTTATGACGCCCTGAATGCCCTGCTGCGGCGAGCTAAAAGCTCAGACATCGTGGTGGTTGCCGGAGATTTGAATGCACAAGTGGGCAGGCTTAGCGTATCTGAGACTCAATTAGGAGGTCGACATGGATTGGACTCGGTACGTACGGACAATGGGGAACGATTGCTTCAGCTGTGTGCTGATCGCAGGCTGTTTCTATGCAGTACTAACTTCCGGAATAGCCGAAGTCGTCTGGCCACATGGTGTCCTCCAACGACACGCCGACCACAAACTCAAATCGACCACATCGCCATCAGTTACCGATGGCGCGGATCAGTAACTGACTGCCGGTCGTTTTGGAACACATTTGTGGATTCCGACCACGCGCTCGTCCGGAGTCGCTTCTCCCTACGTTTTCCAGGACCGCGTAAGGTGCGGACAAATCGCTTGGCAACTGAGAGACTGGCAGATCCGGATGTTAGACGAACTTACCAGAATCGTCTTCTAGGGTCTCTTCCAAATGCTCCACCATCAGATGTGAACGCATACTGGGACGAGATTGCCACCTCTTTGCATAGTGCTGGGAATTTCGCCTGTGGCACGGCACCACCAGGCGCACTCAAGCACTGGATATCAGACCGAACGGTGGCACTGCTTAAATCTCGGAGAAATATCCCAGCCGGCCCGGAACATAACTTGGTGCGACGAATTATCAGACGTCAAGTGAAGGCGAGTGTGAAAGCCGACCGCGAAGTGTGGTGGACACAGAAAGCCAAGGAAATGGAAGAGGCCCAGAAATCCGGTAATGCCCGAAGATTATTTCAGTTGATCCGTGCGACCGGTCCCCGGAAACCACCTGTGAGCGAAACTATCAAGGATCGGAATGGAGTGACCATCTCGAATAAAGAAGAACGTCTCGACCGATGGGCCGAATACTTCGAACAACAATTGTCATGGCCACCAGCTGGCGCCCATCTGGAACCCACAGGTGACGTAGAACCCTGGACGGTGAACGTGGAACCACCTACGGCCTCGGAGGTTTATGACTGCATATGTTCTCTCAAGCGCCACCGAGCCTCTGGTCCGGATGACCTCCCACCCGCATTGTTCAAAGATGGGGGTGAAATCCTCAGTCAACGCCTGTCTGATCTGTTTGCCTGCATCTGGGAAAAGGAGTCTGTCCCAGACAACTGGGGAGAGTCGGTGATAGTGCCCATTTTCAAAAAAGGGGCTCGTAGTGAGTGTGGCAACCACAGGGGGATCAGCTTGACCCCGGTCGTAACGAGACTGTTGGCGTCACTTGTGCTTCGTCGCCTTACGGTGGCTCGTGAGACACTGTCTCGAGAGCAGCAAGCGGGATTCCGGCCTGGTAGGGGTTGCGTTGACCAAATCTTCACACTTCGTCAGGTGCTAGAACAACGCCATACGTATAAGCGACCCACAATTCTAGTATTCCTGGATTTCCAAGGCGCATTTGACTCGGTTGACCGGTCTGTTCTGCTTGACACGCTTGCCCACCAAGGAATGCCCCGGAAGTTCGTGAACATAATAAGCTCTTTGTATTCCAAGACTTCCGGACGTGTGAGAGTATACGGCGAGCTCTCCAAAAGCTTGCGTACACAAAGTGGCGTCCGTCAGGGATACGCACTCTCCCCATTCTTGTTTAGCTTCGTGATCGACGAACTCATGAGACGAACGCTGGAAGGTCTCCAAAACCCCGGTGTTCAAATAGCCTTTGACGAAAACGTTGTTGATCTGGAATATGCAGATGGCATCGTCCTCATTTTTGGAAGAGAAGAAGGCGCAGGTGTTTTTGGATGAACTGACCAAAGTCATCCCGTCCTTTGATATGCACTTTGCACCAAAAATTGTAAGGTCATGCTCCTGGACATGCAGTCACTGAACACGCCGCTTACAATCCAGGGAGAGGTACTCGAAGTTGTGGAGCGTTTTACATATCTTGGAAGTTGTATTAATTCTGCTTGTGGTGTGACAGATGAGGTTAATGCACGAATCTCCAAGGCTCGGATCGCGTTTGCTAATTTGAGACACCTATGGCGTCAAAGTGGTGTGTCCCTGAATCTCAAGGGACGCATGTATCAAGCTACAATGCGGGCTGTTTTGTTGTATGGCTGTGAGACCTGGCCTGTTCGAGCAGCTAAACTGAGGCGTCTTCAGGTGTTCGACAATCGCTGTCTCAGAACTATGGCTCATGTGGGTTGGTGTCGGGGAATCCGTAACGAGGCAGTTAGAAAGCGAGTTTTCGGTTGTGCAACGGGTACTTCCATTGAAGAATGTGTCCTGCACCAGAACCTGCGATGGTTGGGACATGTGTTGCATATGCCTAACCATCGATTGCCGAAGTGGGTGCTGTTTTCCATGCCCAATTCAGAGTGGCGTAAGCAAAGAGGTGACCAACCTTTGACTTGGAAGAGGGGTATGAAAAAAGATTACGAAACGTTTGGGTGCTGTCGGTGATATTCGCCTTCCAGAATGGGGACCGCGTGATCCCCAGTTCACCTGGTTGGAGACGCTGCAAGATATGGCTGCCAACCGATTTCAGTGGCGATCTTGTTGTCACTTTCTATTCAGATTGCCTGAGTGAGTGCTTGGAGGTGTAGGCACCTCGGAATGATTGTAGCAAGCTAGCACCAAGTCCCTTCCCCGTCCATATTTATTCCTTTCTTCACAATAAGGCTTTCAAATAAACCATGGTTGTACGGCAGCGATGCATCGGTGTTGAACTCTGATGTCATGCTGTCAATGATGATGATGATGATAACGTACTTTTTTAGTTCAGGGCCGGATGCACCCTATTTGCATTTCATCTTTATTTGAAAGCAAAATGAACAGCAGCCCCGCATAAGAGCCTGACAGAGACCCACACGGGATAGTCGAGCAAGCGGCATTTAGTTACTGGTCTCTGCAATTAACGGTTTTACTGCACGGTGGTTTAGTTTAGTTCAAGGGGGTTGTCTATGGTGTACAACGTAGAATGACAGTTTCCGCTGTTCTTGAAATCGGTAACGTTAGACGACTAGTCCGAGGTTGACGCATTCTTAAGAGCCTTTTTATATCCGTGAAACTTAAATTAACTGAATGCGCCTGTTACTTACCTGCGGCCAGAACAAAGTCTTCGATCGAGCTGACCAAAGAAGCAACTGGAGCACCGTAGAAACAACATTCGCCAGGCTGATAGCTCTGAATCGGGCAGCGAATGTTAAATGTGGCTTCGCCAAGCAGGTTGATAAAACGGCACACCAATTAATCAACCGTTTTTATTTGCGATCCAAGTAATGACCAACACCGAGGTAAAGGTCTGCTGGTTACACTCTTGCGTCACGTTTTGCATTCATCTTTGTAGTATCGTCGGTAAAATGTGGTACGTTAGATTGACGTGCAAATCTGTTGACATCATACCCAGGCACTCAAACATTGAATCAGTTGGTCGCAAATGGTGACGCAGTGTTGCTGTACACGTTGTGCCAAAAACAAGCCGAAAAATGAGGTACTATTTTTAACCATTATGAGAAGGGAATTACTACTAATTTAAGCAACCGTTAGTTGCAAAGTACGTGCTACCACATTCGTTCTAGCAATTGCGCAGATTTATGTGCTTGCCTAATAAAACAGGTTTATTTTGATACACCTAACGTTGTCACTCAATATAATCTAATATTATATATATATATGTACTACAATACCATGGTATCTGCATTTCATTGTTGACCTCAGACGACGGTTTCACAAGACATTCATCCGATTCTGAGAGTCGAAAGTATCGCATCCAGCTTAAGGAGTTTGATACAAGTTCTGTCAACCGTTTGGCCAAGATATTTCAACCAACTACTGAATCTTGGTGTCAGGGACGTCGTTCTGATCCCTGTCTGTGTCCGGATGCGCTCCTGAGCAAATTCCGAAAGCAATATTACATCTAGAAATGCCATGTAAATATTCCCTTTTTGTTTGGTTTTCTTAAAAAGTCGAAGCTACTGAGAGTCTCAAGCAGATGTTTTCCTCAATACAATAGCTGCTGAGATATCATCTATATATATATAGTTACATAAGACGCAATGTTGTTCTCTTGGAAAATTGCGTACTATTTTTCACACTGAGTGCAAATACATCACCATAAAAATATATCTCCAGACTTTTCCGTATAAATTTTGTCAGTTTGTTGACAATTCGACCTTGAAAATTCAAGTGGGAACAATTTGTACATAATCGGGCGAAGCCCCCTGCTGACCAATTCACGTGTACATCTTTTGTCCAGCAAGTTCAAAAAAATATCAGCAAAATTATATCGCTCTACCTAATTGCCTGATTTTGCGTTTTTAATCAGCCAAGGTGCCCAGTCTTCCTGCGGTTATTTGACTATTGTTGAAATCGGTGTGCCTTTGTCTTAGCCAAAAGGGCCAAGCAAAATGGTCCTCAAATGAGGCAACCAAACTGTACTACATTTTAGGGGGAATATAAATGCGCCAACCGTACAAATTGCCCAAGAGCTAACTCGACCAAAGTTCCAATGAGTTCTGAGCCATAAAAAAGAGAGGTCATTAGCCACGGGTTGCGTCATCTGCCAAAAGGACCATGTTCACGTAGGCTTAAAGCACTTTAATACTCGAACTCACCAGAAAGATTTGATGGGTTTGAAAACGTTTGTACAAAACAGAAATGTGTTACTTCCCGCCCTTGGTGACCAACTCAAATTCCGTGGTTAGCCTGGGACATGAGTTCGTGCGTCCGGTTTGCTTCCCAGTTGTTCATGGTACGGCCTTTGTACTAGGTGCTACACTGATTCGAAAGCGAGCAACAAACGTCTTCCACCAGAATATCAGCGCAGAACTAACGTAATCATCCAAGGTGTCTTCATAATCGAGGGTAGCTTCCAGGGACAAAACGTTACGTATGTGACATTCAACTAGACACAGTAGTATTATCTTCTGAGGAGTACAGTGAATGATTTAACAGTCGAATGAACGCGAGCTTGTTGCCTAAAATATTCTCTTTTCTTAGAATGTCGACTGTTAGACGCAGAGTAGAAGGGCGGAGTTTGGTCGACTTCAACTTCATAGATTTGATTCGGAATTTAGTGTGTTAACTTACTGGAAAGGGCACCATATATGTTGTTTGAACTAGTGCGAGAATTTGCTTTATGCCTGATAGTTATGTCCACCATAAATGTGTTTTAGATGGACCTAGTCTAAGGACACCATTCAAAATTGCGTGGCGAAAAACTGAAGGTTTACAGTATAGGTGAATTTTAAAACTAGGTATTTAGGTTTACTCGGAAACCGTAGTGCTTACCGCTGTATTCAGCGGGCTGAAACTAAGACATTCGGCTTCAAGACTTTACACGTCCGTTGCATGTCTAAACTGCGTTCATTGTGCAGCAACTGTGCCACAGTTTGCACAAATTAATTTTTGTTGTTTAGCATCTGTCTCTTAGTAAGCACGACTTTTGGTGATTAGAAAAAATCGGCAATTCGTACACATCGGACACCGGACGGGAATGATGGAGGACGAAATCGGATGCTCAGATGAACTGATTCGATTTGTTGTGTGTTGTCTGTCGCATGACCCAGTTGTCTGTCAGGAAAATAGCCTAGTTAACCCTCTTGTAAGCTATGCTGAGTAAGTCGTGGTGCATTGGGCGAAAAGACACCAATAAACGAGATCTCAAGTCGATCAACTTGAGTGATTTACATGGCCAGAAAGCAGGTATCTTCATGTACGCTTTTAAATGCTTGCTTGTCCAAAATTTAGCGATACGTTTATCTTTCGGACTTTTCAAATGTAGACAAAGCTTATCACATGCCTATCTGGGCGATCCACCCAAAGCTACAGGCCGTGCTGTTGACCGAACGGTGAGTGCCACATGCTTTGGAAACGTTGTCTCGGAAAACAAAATACATGCGATGACACCTCGAAAGTAGGCTGAACAAAGCCGATGCTGTTTATCTCAACTAACTGTAGCCCCACCACCTGCATACCAAGGCTGCGAAAAAACCCACGTGCCACCAGAACGGAGTCTCGTTCGGGTGAAACGACAGCACGAAGGAAGACCGAGGTTAGAAGGGGGAACCGTGAGTACTGCTTCCAATAAGCGAGTGTTGTCTAACTGACGCGCAGATTTCATGATAAACGAACTACCAGTGAAAGGAAGAAGTCCTTCGCTGCGGAGTTGTCTATTTGAGAACGCCAACTGAACAGTTACAGACTATTGGACAGGAAAGCAAGACACGCATATGCATCTTGTTTGCAAAAACTGCTTGTCTGTCTACTACATCATTAAAGGACTAGGCTCTAAATACGATTACCTACCTTTGAAAGTCTTCTTTAAAGTAGATTCTCCTAGATTTTCGTCTGTCCGGTTACATCCAACCCAGTTCATCTTGTATATCTGAAGCGGTCGCCTCATACAAGTGGACAAATATATTACCCTAATGCCGACAGACGTTGAACGTGTCATAGACAACGGAGTGCTTATCAATGCAGTGCCTGAGGAGTGACGAATTCGCGAGTGATCGAAAGGCAGAGAAGAGTTGAATTTAGTCCCGAACGAACTGGAAGAAAAAATACTTTCAGTTTTCTGTCGCCAAGCTATCAGGTTTTGCGACTAAATGCACTGAAAGTCAACAACCCTCAATTCATTCAGTCGGAGAAAATACGTTTGCTATATTAAAACGGAGCAAAACCCCATGTGACTCAACGTTCAGAGGACCATTCAAGGAGCGTTTCAATAGTTGTCCGAATCTGAAAGTTAGTGCGATCATTCGCTAACCAGGTAAACAAAAAAACAACGGCTTCATTTCAAAAGTACAAGTGGACAGAAGAACATGAATGAATCCCGGATGCAAGAAAATGGTAGAATAAAACCTAACCGAAATTTCCTTCCCTCGGATTTTCATTGGTGAATGATTAAAGATTGCTAGATCTGTATGGGTTTATGCATGGGACACGGCGGTGTGCCATCTCTGGTCAAATATGTCCTTGTTCAGGGAATAAGCGCACTTGGGCAACTCGCTGCATGCTTTCTTCGGCTATCCTGTCTATTTGGTCTTCCTTCCGCTTATGGAGTCACTCAGCGTGCATTGAGACCGCAAACCAATTTCAAGAATCCGCGGTTCCCCTTTGTTTAACCAAGGAACGCGCAAGTGAACATGGATCAAACGGTCCTTTGCTGGGGACGTCATGGTTTGCGTCATCGCAAGTGTTTCAAAACAGTTAAGCCAAAGAGTCTAGAGAAAGCTGTGCACCCGACGGAAGAAACAATTCGCCGTGTGTTACGGAACATGCCTCCATACGAGCATTCATTCCGAAAATCTCCTTAAACAAACTTAATGAATAGGTGGTATCCGATTCGGAGTTACCGGTCGGCATTTGAAGTCGAGTAATAGTGGAGAGCAGCAGACGGTTTCCCTAGAGTGAGAACTGCACAAAAATATCTGTTGCATGTCGAAATTCGTAATCCCTGCCTAGAAACGTGATCGCCATGGCTCGCTTTCGGGTTGCTTGTCTTTCGAGGATCTAATGAAACGTGGCAGCTGTTGTAGCCCGCTTTTGGCCAAAATCCTGGCGTCCCAGTTCCCAACGCTTAGTTAGAACGCGTTGCGGACGCGAGTTCAGACCAGTAGATCAAACTGACGTAACCTGCGGGAATCCAGACGTGTTGCCTGCACACCGGACAGGCACTGCTATATGGGTAGCAGTGCGGACTGATTGGATGGCACTCACATTTTGTCCAGAACTTCCAATCATGTGCATAGGAACTCCCTTTTGGAGCCAAGCAATGAACCAATAAATCGGAACAATACAAAGGTGCCGATAAGCCAGGTTACTTTTTTCTCTCATTCCGCGTGGAAGATTTCTGATTCGAAAGTGAGCAAACACCTTGTCACCGTGTGAACGAGTTTTAGAAAGTCAGAATAACAAAGACGCACTGAAATTTCGTCAAAATGTGTGCTGCTGGCAGAAATCCCCTGTGACCTTAACATGCACTCGGTGAATTGTGCAAAATTTGAGTAAGGTGACGGGCTTCTCCAAGTTAATGCAATTAAACAAGAGCTTACCTTTCATGTCCCTTAGAACGTCTGATATGGGGTAAAAAAAAGGGATACTGCAAAAAATTGGTGCCCACAATGTAGCCGACAATTTACGTCAGACTAATGTGCAGGCAGGAGTTCAAAGCTCATCCCTAATAATCCCAGGTGAAACTAAGGTAGATTGTGTTAGTTGCTCAGACGTTCGCGCACGGTAGCACAAACAGCTGTTCCGAAGTGCTTTCATTTAAAATCACCTCAGTTTTTCGATGGGTGCATTGTTCACTTGACGACTGCTCGAAACACCTTGTTTCCTTTAGTTCTTAACACAACAACTAAAGAAATTGTCTGATTTGAGGAGCAAGGCTTGTCAGTAGCCACAGAGTTACATTAAGCATAGCATATTAGCAGAGTCGAAAGAACAAAAATGCACCAACCAGATCGCGAAATGACCGACCGAAAACGCAAAAAAACATTTGGTATAAGAGGCTTGAAGAAGTGACTGGAAGGCATTCAACTAACCACTCAGAAGTGAGGATAGCAGACAACGTAGCAGAAATGTTGGGCGAATTTATGAAAATCGAACGCCAAACAGACTTTGAATGACCTGTTATCTCGAATTTGGCAAGGTTTATGGAAGCATTTTTGCCGGAAGGTCACCACCTAGGTGCAGATTGTGTGAGTTGGTCTGAGCATGTCCTAGCAGAATACAGGTGAAAAGGAAGAAGGCTACGGAGTTTTGTTAACTAGAGAAACACCAACTCAACACTTACAGACTATTGGACAGGGGAGCAAAACTCTCATTTACATCTTGTTTACAAAACTGAATATCCACCTTCTCCTTGAACGCGTCTTCCTGAACTTTTCTGGATATTCATTGACTGTTACTCAAATGCAAGCAAATGCTACAAAGTGACTCCACAAATTTTGTAATAGATCTCACTTTTCAAGACAGGCAAAGCGGATTTACGAGAAGACGTGCTACTCTTATGCCGCATCAGTAGTATCCACCGTTACACCAGAGCCAGTGGACATACGAAATTTTGAGACAAGTAGGGAAAACCAGTGGACTCGAATAATTTCCTCTATTATTGTACCACCTTCTTATACTTGACGTGCTAGGTCCTACCGATAAAGCGTGTCCACCTTCAGTTACATTCTAACCAAGAGCGCATGGCACGCTCGCGACCCTGTCGAAGGATGAATGGCCTCCAGGGGAGAACCAATCAACTCCCAGAAAGCCTAAACTCAACAGCCAATTGCCCACGAGCAAAAGTAAATCACGAGTAGTGTCTCCTGTAACTAGAACTTCGACGATTAGCGTCCTACGCCACTTCAAAAAACAGTATTCTAATCATCTGAAAAGTTCAACATTACAAAGCACTTTTTCTCGCCGTCAGACCTCCTTGCATAGTTCTCCATAAATTTCCAATGCAACATATAGATGAAATTGTCCTTATTTCTTAACCGGGTAAACTATTGTCAATTTGTAGAAATATAGGTAGCTCGGGTGTGTTTACTGGTGGTTGATCAGACCGAAGTTGATCTGTTTGCCGAGCTTAGCAACTGGCTTGCAAACGTTTCGTCCCCAGTCGAGGAGCCACCGTCAGTGCGCAGTTGAGTGGGTGCTTCCCCGTGCCTTGAAGCATGGCACTCTACTGGCAAAGCCATCAACAAACACAAAGAAATCGACGCAGTCTATCGACCACTGAAAACAAAAGAATTACGAAACTGCAGAACGCAAAGAAGCCAAACTAAAACCAAAAACAAACCAACAATTAACAACAACAAGGGAGGTGCCAAAACTAGCAGTCGCCGTCGCAACCAATCAGATTCAAGGAAAGAAGGCCACAACGCAACACAAACCGTATGCGGACCAATTGCAAACGCACATGAGGCACCCAAAGACAGCCATCAAAGAAACCAATGGAGACCACAACGCAGCAAAAATCGCGATCGCTCCAATAATAAAACAACAAAAGGTATATACCAATTAGCCAATCACATGTCAGGATATTAGGTTCTCTTCAAAAACTATATAAACGAAGCTAGGCACGGATAAAGCCCCCCACTCAAATGCGCAATGACGATATCTCCTCGATTGGCGGGGAAACGTTTGCAAGCCAATTGCCAAGCTCGGCGAACAGATAAACTGCCATCTGATCAACCGCCGGATAAACTCGAGAAGCAAACATTTCTGGTGGGGTTTACCTACACTCAATTTCACCGACAGCTGAGGACATTCGCGAGAGCAAGTGGGGGAGAATATGCGGGCGAGTCGTTCGTAAGCCATAAGAAAATGGACAGAGCTTCAGGAGGAAGATACTTTTGCCGTTCAATGGAACAGCTTACCCAAACTAATGAGCAGAACGTCCTAGAGTACTGACTGTTTTAGGCAAAGAACTTGAGCGCATAATTTGTATCGTCGACCCGTTTCTCAAAAGTAGACCACATTGGGGACACAAGCAAGCCAGTGAGTGGACGGTTGATTAACAATTCGTCAAACTCACTTAGTCACTCCTTCCGCGATCCACCCTACCATTGCGTAAAACATAACAAATAATTGTTTTCTGGCCTTCAGCTAGTTTAACCGAACATTAGGCTAAAAGAACCGTGATCGTGAATATTGTACGGTAGTCGTTACTCTCATTGCCAGCTGTTTGTAACATCTACTAGTGTAACGGTGGATACTACTGATGAGGCATGTGAGACGTCTTCAGGTGTTCGACAGTCGTTGTCTCAGAACCATACCTCGTGTGGGTTCGTGTCGGCGAATCCTAAACGAGGCAGTTAGAAAGCGAGTTCCGGGTCGTGCAACGGGTACTTTTATTGAAGAATGTGTCCAGAACCAGAAGCTGCGTTAGTTGGGACATCGATTGCCGAAGAGCGTGCTGTTTTCCATGCCCAGTTCAGAGTGGCGTAAGCAGAGAGGTGGCCAACCCTTGACCTGGCAGAAGGGTATGAAAGAAATTACGAAACGTTTGGGTGCTGTCGGTGCTACTCGCCTTCCAGGATGGGGACCGCGTGATCCCCGGTGCGCCTGATTGGAGACGCTGCAAGATATGGCTGCCAACCGATGTCAGTGGCGTTCGTGTTGTGAGTTTCTTTCCAGAATGAGTGTTTGGAGGTGTAGGCACCTCGAAATGATTGTAGTAAGGCAGCAGTAGGTCCCCTACCCGTCCATCTTTATTCTTTTCTTCACAATGGGGCTTTCAAATAAATCATGGTTGTACGGCAGCGAAGCATCGTTGTTGAACACTGATGTCATGCTGTCGATGATGATGATGATGAGTGGCAGCGGACCGTAAAAGTATCCTAGGTTAGCCGTGAAGGAACTGATGGAAAATGAAAAGGAGGCCTGACTCCACGTGGACTGCAAAAGGTCAACTCGGTCTTTCGATGGGTCGCATTTCCAATGAAGCCTTAATCAAGGCTAAATAATTTGCTTTCGTGATGGTTTCCATATTATTTTAGTTATTCTTTGCTCTAGAAAAGTTCCAGCAGCCGACACAGTGCGCATTACAGCAGTTCTCACAGGGGACAGTATACAATTTTTTTAGAATTACTAGACAGGTTCGTGAAAAAAGAGCTTGCCCGAAATGCCAACTAACTGCCATATATTTTGACATAAGATCTAGCATCTGGGTTGTATTTTTCACTTAAAGACGCGCTCACAGGCAGGTTCAGCATCGTCAAACCCATATAATATGTAGGAGGTGTTTGACTGCTGTTACTGGCCACTGAGGAGACGTGCTGCTCACGTTGTAGCACCGCCATGCACGTTGATTCTGAAGAACAAGCTGTAGGACAGGGGAAAATTGTGGGAGACAGGCAACTGGGAAAACAAATTCTCGTCACCAATGATACTCCCCCAGAAACGTCCAAACAAGCCGCAACTATATACCAGGTATGGACGTTACCATCAAGGCAATCTTATTTAGTAACCGTTTGACGGAAACACAGTTTTCGAAGGAGGTCGACCTCTGAAGAGGAACGAACGGAAATGCTACAGCACTCCAAAACGCATTCAAGGATTTGTGTATTTTCCGAAGTCCCGCAAGTATTATTACCTGGAACGCAGTGCATTGTTCGAACAGGACTCCAATTGCCCTGCGGGTTACAAAACCTTGGACGCGAAGAGAAATAAATCTCCCAGTAGTACAGTTTCAAATATTGCTGTCAGACAGGCGAACAGCGCAGCACCGGTGACAGTGTCTTGACTACCCAACAGGATTGATGGAGACTTTCACATGTTCTACAGATTTCTCGTGGAATATATAGACAAAGGACCACAAGTGAAAACGAGATACATCGTTTAGTGGAGCGAAAAAACCCGAAAAAAATACGGAGTCAACGAATGTGGGTCTATCGACCCAGACGATATTATCGACCTTGGAGTACCAATGTCGTGGTGAGAGGTTTTTCAGAGCCAACGCCCCCTATTAGCATTTGGTGTGCTTGTAGAGATCTCTAGTACATAAAAACGGAAACATACCCTGCAACACGAAGAAGCAAGCTACAAATTGAGATGTCTCCAGTCACGACCCACATATCCAGTAAAACTATACGGGATGTTGTTGTGCCGCGATACGCTGTCTCAGAAATAATTAAAAGGCTGCGAGGACAAGCTTGTCGTACGCAGGTGCTACTGGTGACTCGTGGAACACCGAGACTCAACCAGCTTATACAACCCGTCGAAAATATAGACCCGTCACGCATCAGCAGTGCACAAACGGAGCATCAGACTAGGCAGCATAAGTTGGTCGTCCCCTAATAAGTCATAACCAAGATGTGAATTACCCAGGAAGATTAATTTGCCAATTAATTTGGAATATTTGGGGTTTTGTGGGATAGGTATTTTGTTCATATTCACACCACTCTCGTTTGAACGGTCGTCCTCCTGTTCTGACGTAACTATTCCGGTGAGTCCACACCAAAGGGTGAAAGCACTGAACTCGAATTTCGCTCTTATTAGAGCTCATCAGAGCAGTGCATATCCAGTGGCCGTGTCGGGATTTGAACCCCGGACATCTGACATGCGAGGCGAGTGTGTTACCACTACTCCACCAACGCGCGTTCGACGCATCTGAATTTTCACATCTGGAATAATTTAACGAATCAATCTAGGTCAATTCCATTTATCAAGTCGACGCTAACATGGTGGAAAACACCACGGTGAAACACCAGGTTTGTTGCTTGGGTATAAACAGTCAGCTTCATTCTGAATATGTGGATCAAACTTCAAAAAAGAAACTGATGCTCCAACTACACCTGGCTTCGAAAATCGACAGGACTACAATGATGCTCTGGTAAAAACATATTTCGAAGCGTTTCCGCCGAGTTGCCCACCCTAGTTTGCTCACCACGTTCCTAACAAACTAATACGGAAGGCGTGCAATAGCAAGTAGCGGACCTGTTGGGGGTTCGCACAAAAGGTCTGATAAATCCAGGAACAAGAATGAAAGCCTTCAAAATGTATTTCATTGTTCTGTTTGACCAAATCTTAAGCATACCTATGTGTGTGTGTGTCACATATCCCGATAATCATGCAAACTTACCGGCGCCGAATTAGGTGCGCTGTGTTCAGCCATTAACCTACAGTTGCTTCCAAAACATAACCTGATGGTGTGAGACAGACAGAACAGAGTGTGGAAACAACATTGTCCTGTGCGGCAGCAACGTTGGTGATAAGCCCGTAAGTCTGCCATCTTTGTACAATGTCCCCAGCACGTGCTGGTGAGATCGAAATTCAGAAAAAAACCTATAAATACTCAGGAGAGTCTCACAAACCGTTCACCTGGTTACTTCATGACAATGAAAATCCACGCTCAGCACATCACCGTAATACTCTTGTTGACTGCTTTTGGTTCAGGTGAGAATATCTGATAAAATGTGCCACATTCCAGAAATTAACTTTCATTCACGGTTCAGCACGAAAATGGTTGATTATCGTAAACTTTTGTTTTCCCCGCAGTTGTTAGGATCAACTCATGGGGAGCCATGGTTACACGCAAAAGGCATAATGTCATTTTATGGACAGGTGGTTACTCAAAAGTTAGGGAGAATTACATAACTGGCGCCTTGATATCGAAATGGACAAGTCGGTGGCTGAGCTAACCGTTCGGGTCAGCCTATTTGCCCCGAAAATCTCACTTGTGGCCGGACTATATAATTACAAGAACATGGTGTTATGCTTGTAAAAATGTTATCAGCTCGACCAATCATTCATAGTCGCACCACAAAACGGGACAAAAATATCGCACAGGTGCCTACACCGCTGAGAACCTGCTTAGTTTCGTTTGAAGAAATAATCTTTGCAACATAGTCGGATGGATAACATTGAATACGTTCGTCAGAAGACTTAGTTCTGTTTTGCATGACTCGTTCAAGCGCGTATTCTAAACGGGAATCGATCCACTGAAACGGTACTGTGCGTTGGCGTAATTTTGTGGGTCGTAGAACGTTATTTCAAATATCGATATGCCTAACGGAAACTATTGCTTAAAACCCTCCAGTGACAACACTCACAGAAAAAGGTAAGACATCATTTCTGTTATGCGGTAATATAAATTAGCGAAGCTCACAGACACACAATAATTTTCCGACATCAGAAATTAATTGATTATGTAAAAAGTTTACCCGACCCGAAGCTGGAGTCAGCGTGCATGACTTTCAGACAAATGAAACACGTTATCTAAAGGTCACTGAATTACTGTAGGTGGTGTGGCGATATGTTGGGGATGGTTAACTCACAGATGAAAATAACGGAAGCTTCACATGGGAAGGAACTTACAGAAAATTCCGTAAACAAATCCTGTCTAGTTTCTTAAAAAAACATGCACTGGCAATCGTGAAATCCTTGATGACCCTTTATCACGAGCACATCTGTGCCCTTTTATTGTGGTTTGCATCAAAACGAAAAACGAGATACAAAGAATTTTTGGAAATTTTCAGTCTTCGGGAAAGTGCGGAGAGAAAATCATCCGACCGAAAGCTTCCTAAGATCCTTGAAACAAACAACGCGCGCATGATTTTGAAGGGCAACCACTCTCCTCGTCTAGATTAAGTTATTTGCGAAAGCACAGAATATATGTATCCATACTGTGTGCACTAGGTTAGCTAATTTTGCCCCATAATGTATAAATGTGACTTTTTAGAAACCAGCGTAAAGTTTTTTTTACCAATAGCAAACAAATCAACTTTTGAAGGCATGGCTTGTTTATTCAAACTTAACTGTTCTATTTTTAAATTTGGTTACAAAGAATGCAGGGATAAACGTAAGTATTTGTCTAAAAAAGTGCCCATGTACGACTGCCTTCAAACCTGAATATGACAAACAACACAGGTGGGTCCTCCACTCAGGCAAAAAGTCACGACTACCGTGTGAAACACTACAAGCGCAGGTGAAACCCTCATCGACCGCACAAAACAAAAACATCGAACTGAGTACGGTTGACATCCCTCAAAGTTGGAAGGTCAAATGCCCGAGATTGAGCAGGATGTCCATTATGTTCAATGTAATATTCTATATTGTTTATACACCTTTACTCACGGAAAATGTCAGAATTTTTATCCACTCAGGTGTCTGAAAAAAGACCTAACCGTCACGCAGCGCAAGCTGTTTTAGTGCAAATGTACTTTTAGATGTTTACCAGCCTCTGGACCGAACGCCATTCAGTACACTGAAAAATTGTGCATACATGAGGTCATTTGACTACGTAGAATTCCAGATGCCAAAGGACACGTGTTTTCCGTGCATTTCTGGCGTAAATTTACCATTTTTATAAATGGTTCAACTGGACTGGTACCCTGTATAACCCCTATGACAATCACAGAAAAAGAACGTAAGTGTACGCATTCTGACGTAGGTTTATACGATATGCAATTCCAAGCCCGATAGAAGGGCTCTTCTTGGGAAACAGTGTCGTCAGTAAGATTTGTCTTCTTTCTGTTTGAAACACTCCAGTTGAAGAGCTTCTTGGCAAATGTAAGATTTGATCAAATTTATTTGCTTGGAATACTCCCGACGGTAAAGTGTACCAAAGAATTCAGGGATAATAATGCCAATTGACGGGAGCTCACATACCAAGGCACTGGGAAATGTAACATTTGAAAATTCTCTTTTCATGGAAATCTGATGTACAATTAACACATATACTTCATAACTGAATTAAATTCCTGGAAAAAAATTCCCAACAAAGGCTAAGTAAAATCACTAATTACCAAAAAATGGATTTGATGTTCTTTGAGACACCTAAAACACATTCAAATTATCCGCTTTTTGGTTCGTCAGTGTTTTCTTATACCTGTGCGTGAAGCACTCGAGGCACCCCTTGAGAAACCGGATTTATATCAACTCAACTTTAGTATGCTTTGTACGGGTTATGTTGCGGCGCTCACATAAATCACCAATTAGCCATGGCTCAAAAAGGTGTAATTTTCCTGACCTGAATACGTCACTTTCATGTTCCTCTGTCTGTCTGATTCTGTTTTCAAATAATCGTTCAAGTTGGAACATGCCCAAGGAACGGTAGGTTTTCTCATACCACATGGTTAATAAAACTACAAGCAAAACGTTGCATCTGCAAGGTATGGAGAGAACACAATTTGGAAAACTCTATGTATAGAAAACACGATGAGTAAAGACAAGAAATTAGAGACAAATTTTCAACTTTTCAAGTTTGTTTGTATATATATACAATATGTATACGCATACACCGCTGTGTGTCAGTATGTGTGCACTTGCGTGATTCCTTTGTTGCTTTATTCGGAGGTTTACCGTGCAACTCGTGGATCCCCAAAATCGGCGTCTTCTGGCGCCAATGAACCTAAATCTAAGCGGTACACAATCTAACGACTTCAACTAACAGGATATGTTCACTACATCCAAAGTTTGGTCACCCTACGTGTCCTCGATATATATGAGGCTTCGTAATTTATTATTTCTCCAAGTGGAATCTGCCACGTACAACACAGCCATTTGTGTTTCCCTCACTGTACTCAACACTTATGCGATTGTTTTCATTTGTTTGCGTTTTTCTTGACGTTTCAAAGACACGGCGAAACGAGGTACGTTAACAGTGTTTGTCACGTTTTCATAACGACCAACAGTGTCTTTTTTCTTGAAGCAAAACAGAACCGGAATATACTCCAAGTGACTTTGCGACGGTAAATGATAACGCGATATCTGATACGTTATGTGCCCGGTTCTTTTACAAATATCAAGTGAAAGCATGTCAAAAGAAGGGTGAGTTTTGTCTCAACAATGTTGTTTGATCGAAGCAAAAGTTACTGTCCTTGACAAATTTTGATAGTTGTTTCCCTGCAAGAACCCAAGCACATTTTGTGTGCTCACTACTCTATGAAAATTCGACTTTTCGACAAATGTGCAAAACATGGTGTTTATCACAAATATTTTTGATTCAATTGCCCGACTTCTGCCGAAGTAAAGTTGTTCAAAACGTTAAACCAGGATATAACGTGCAGGCATGGGTTTTCTCGTCACCCCTGTTTTCTGCCGTACAGGGAGACAGTTTGTAGACACTCACCATCATCAACCATAAGTTATGTTACCGCTAAGGATGCGAAAATTGAACCCTCAAAACCCCTAGGCCTAACTAGTCGTTTGTAACACCCACAAAAGTTCACAACAAATTTTCAAGGCCAATTGAATGAAGTCATTTCTGAGCAGTCGTTTACCAGGTGTTTGTCACCAAATCACTGCGTAGAGTTTTGACACATGTTTTCGTGTTCAGAACACCTGGTGTTCGCTGGGACACAAAGTGGATTCGCTTTGTCCGCAAAAACTTCGTCAAGGCCTTGCAATGTGTATTATGTGGCCTTATATGGACAGGTTTCGCTATTGAATTATTAGCGGACAATTACATAAGCCGCAAAGAGCAGAATGCCAGCGTAATTTTGCGGCTAGCGGCCAGATGAGGCCACACCTGATTGCTGTGATGTTCTTCAGCTACATGGAGTTTTTAATATACGGAGCATTTTGTGTAAACCAGGACCTGGATATTTTACAAAAGCTTTCCAGCGGAACATAATGTGCGCTTGAGACCTTCGATGCTCAGGCAAAATCGGAACGTGTTTTTAAAGATTTATTCCGGCCATTCGGCCAAAATACGTGAAAATTAAAATCTCGTAAAGATATTGCCTGCAAAATAATTAGGTAACAACTGACAGGGGAAAAAAAGGTGGACAGCTTGCTCATATCTAACGATATATCGCGATCCACAATCGACAAATTTTGTCTCTCAGCACGCACCCCTGTTTTGTGCAGAAGATGGAAAAGGAGACACAAAGGAGACACACCTACACTACTTTACCGACGTAACGATAAACAACAGCGCCACAGTGTAAGAATCCCAACACACCCGAGCAGATACTACCGACAGAGACGTGTGTCACTAAAATTGTCTCTTTCCCGGACTAATCAATCCAGACAAGGAACAACCAAGTGAGTCTCAAGCTTACCTGAATTTTGGTCAATTTACCAAGGGCAGCCCGTCTGGCAGACTTTTGTTTAAAGTATTGCAAACACAAAGATACGAGCCTGCAAGGGGGACTCCTTCGTTCCAACAAAATCTGAGAACTAATAAAAAGACATTACTAACCCTTAAAGTACTTTCTCGATTGTTGGCCTCCTGCGGTACAATGGCTACGTGATTCCTTTGTGATGTAGAAGAACCTGAACGTGAACAAACGGTAATTGTTAAGACTATCGGCATGGATGTCTCAGGATTCCTGGAAATTTATGCGATACTCACTGATGCCGATTCCAAATAAAGATGAGTGCTTTCGAGAAATACACTCATTTGCATATCAATTTGGTAGAACATAAGGTTGACGGAAACTTGGGGACTGCACCTACCTGATGAGCCCCAAGAAGGGCGAAACCGGTCGTGGGCTGTCGAAGAATTTTCAGCAACCTTATGAGTAGTGCATTACGTATATACAAGGATGAGTGCTATACAAAATTGTGGATCTTGACAGAATGTTATACCGTTTAACCGCTGGCCGATACTGACGTGTTTTTTTTTCGAAAAGAGTTTACCTGAGCTACAATAGTTTAGGTGAATTTTTTGTCCTAGTTTTTTCACGAAACACGTCTAGTTTTCATGGATGTAGCCTATGCCAAATTGGCAACATATTTCGACAGTAAATTCACAAGCTAAATACTTACAAAATATACGGTCTCGGCTCTGCGAATTGAACGTAATTTCTGCGCGATGATATTTTAATTTGCACAGTTAAAGGAACAGAAAATACGACTGCTGGCATAACATGAAGGTGGATGTGATCTCTGACCTTTCACGCTGGCGTTTTCGAGAGAATATTCCATAGAACTGACGTGCTTTTTGTATGGAGAGTTTACCTAGCGCGACTCAAATCATCATGTCGCATGGAGAACCCCACTTATTCCACAAAAAGCACCTGTTGCTAGTGAAAAGGTGTCGCTCGTGCACGCAAATTATTCACCGATTTCTACCTCATCGATCCGTCCTTTACATGTAGCTCCCGAGTGTATCAAAGGATTGTGTAAGTCCACTGAATTGGGCGCAATTTCTCCACTCTTGAATTTTTGTATTCTATGCTAAACAAAATAACATACAAGCATGTTACGTTGAGAGGTTTAAACTTCGATTTAAATTTAAATTTAATTTAAATTTTTATGACTTTCAAGTGGAAGAGTGCTCGAAAGAAAGTAAGTCCAAATGTATCGCAACTAATGTCAGAGGCACATTTGACGACCCCTGTCTTAGGAAGGATAGATGACATGAACCATGAGGATCAAATTTGTGCGATTCTGACAGATGAAAGTGTAGTCACTAGTTGGGGTGTCTCAAACGAAGTTACCTATCCTCCTTGCCTGAAAGATGCACGCAACTCCTAACTGATTCTGCTTGCTTATGCACAAAGGAGACACACTGTACACATCATCCTAAAGGAAACATACGGCACCTTACTGAGTTACGGTAAACACGCGCGCCGTTTATCAAACTGCAAGGTTATTTTCCACATCGACGGTCGTAATTCGTAACAAATAAACGTATCCGCCGAGAGTGTTTGAAATGCGGAGAACGAAATACTTGGCGGTCTCTGCCAGTTTTCTGTCATGACATTTCTAACGCATACATGATTTGACCTGTTGTACTACACGGATAATGTGACTAACCTAAAATTCATCTGTATATCCAATAAGTCGATCCAGACGGCAAAAGCACAGTGAAGAACAGGAATTCACAATTTGGATGAAAAAAATGTACAATTTCCGCGAAATATTGGATTTATTTTTTGCCGAGTTAGGTTCACCTTTCATTGATTATCACATCTTATATACAGGACAAAAAGGTGAGTCTATGCTTCTCAGTAAGCGATTTTTGAAAGCAAAATTCCGTATCGTCTGTGGTCAGACTTGGTTGCCCTTCCAACGATCTTATCACTCAAAATACTGACACTGTTCACAGGATGTGCTGGTTTGACGAATTTTTTCACGTCACCCACTGATAAAGCAAAAAAAAGTAAAATCACAAATTTTAGGACGAAGCCGCGTAGACAATTTTAGGGCACTCACAAGCTCACTCACTCCAAACTTATATCGTGTTTTCATCTGAAAAAAATTCCAGTTTACAACCTTACACAGGAAGGTGAGTAAAATGGACAAGAAAGTTTGTCTAACAGATGGTTTGACCAAATGCAGACATCGACCAAAATTAGGGTTGACTATGTACTGCAGCTAACAGAGTAAACATAGCATGCGTAAATGGAATAGCGTTATTAAATTTTCCACTCTCAAATATGGGCATTGATCGCCCTCCATTATTTTTGCATTTTACGTTTCCCTTGTGACGTCTGATGTAATCACTCTCCTTTGAAAAACACTGGTCAGAATTTTCTCTAGAGGAAAATGTTGGTAGGTCAGGTAGCGTAGATGGTCGTCGGTTTGTTTTTGCTGAGCTGGGCAATATGATTGAAAACGTTTCATCACCAGGCGAAGTGACATCATCAGTGCGTTGTTGGGGACCGTGGTGGAGCGTAGCGATGGGTTGGTGGTTGTGCACGAAAAGTTTCTAATCAAATTGCCCAGCTCAGCGAACAAGCCAACTGGCCAGCATATAATTATCCGGCAGTTATCAAGAATCATTAACACCAGTATATAGCATACAAAGATAAGTGAACTTGGCTATGTTCTATTTATTTGCGTCTTTAAACAAAACAGCTAACGTTTATAGGAGCGTCACCATCGTGAATTATTAAACCCCGGCTGAATCTACATGCCAGTGTTCATTGAACTAAATCGCATTCATAGATTTGAAGGTTTTCAATTAAGTAGGCGAGTTACTCATCGTCATCATCATCAAGGACAGCGACATCAGTGCTGACACTGATGCTTTACTACCGTAGATCTGGCATGAAAGTGCAGTTATTTGTAAATGTCATGGTTGTACGAGGGCTGGAATACTGCCAGGGCGCCCACGCCTAGAGAGGAGAACGTTCAGGGTCCTCAACCAAAGCCTTTGGCTCAAAAGCCTAACCACAAGGCAGCGGTGTTTGGCGGGAAATTCAAATGCATTACTGTTTCCACGGGACAATTCGCCACATGTTCCAACCCCCAACCTGGAGGACCAGGAGACTGTGTTCGTCAGACATCTAGCCATTGACCAACCTGGTATGAGAGACTCTGTGAGTGCCACGCGGAAACCCTCCCCCCTGTATTGCTCAACGGGTCGCTGAGGTGCGCAAACCGCCACACCACTGTAAGGTCCAGTCTCTTCGTGGCGGAGGCGAGTTACTACGGGATATAAACACTGCCTGATAGTCCTTGTTAGTTTCCAAACGAAAACATGCCTTTCTATCACTTTTAATTCGTGCGTCACACCCCTAAATTCTGACAGATCAAGGCTTTCCAATATCCCCGGTCCACATTGGACCATTTCGTCGAGTTCAGCACCGTATAACTGATGACCTTGTTTCACTGTATTCAAAACAATGGACAATCATACAGTCAAGCTATTCAAAGTAGAGAGTAACGCAATCAGATTTATTCCAGGCAACCGGTTATCTCACATCCACTTCGCTCTATAACTTTGTTCGTATCGAAAAGTGAAATCATGCAAACCAATTAGTAAGTTTATTCTTGGCTCATATATATCATAAAAAACAGAATTCTGATATAGTTTGAAGCAGAGAAAAAACTGCGAGCCTTTGTGAACTCCACAAGCCTGGCATCCGAGCACAGTTTTTTCTAGAACGAATAAAAGTTGAGAGAAAAATGCCCGTTTTAGTACACGTCCCCAAACTATCATTAAATTGTTCCCGCTTTGTGTCCATTTGAAAGTGTCTGCCCGAATCAAAAGGCGGAAGACGTTTTGTTTGGTTAGACACACAACATTTGCAAAGATGTATTCGTGATACGCCCACATCTTCATATCGTTCCATGGCTAGATTGCTAGGAATCGAGACTCGTTTATATTTATAGAGGTCAGAACAAATTTCGACGCATTTGGGTAGCGCGACGTGCCACTAAAAGTACTTTTCGTGTTCACCTGCGCGCTGTTCACAAGGGCTACATATTGGCTGTGGTCACAAACAGAAAACAAATAGAAATCCGTTTGGACCTGTGTAAAATTTTAGGTAGTTTTATTCTATCTTTTATTTTTGAAGAGCATGGTCACAGATATAAAAAGTGAATGCAGGCGATGAATGCGAAAGGGTTACAGGAGAATGTGAGATAAAAGAGAGCAATGTCTCATTCGAAGCCATGCCACCAACAGTTCCAGTCAGATAAGATGAATCCCGACGTACTTAAGAATTGTGCTATGAAAACACGCGTGTAAAGAACAACAACCACAGAAAGGACAAACAATGCTGAATGCTGTTCAAGGCGTGGTAAGCGTTAGCACAGTCAAGACTCGCACATCAGGCACAAAGTGTCCAATGTGCCTGTGTAAAATTTTATGTACAATTCAAAGCAAAAGTTTACTTCAGCTGAAAATACTACTTGCAACTTGATGGAATTGCAAAGTGTTCTCTACTTGGCTTAATTCTATTTGATGTTTTTGCGAGGCATCTTAAGAACGATCAGTTTTTTTTATGTCGGATCATGTTTGACTCATCGTCTGCATTAAACGTTGACAAATTCGCTCAACCATTGCTTTGAAAATGTGGATTATGGCCAACTAGCTGATTCCTGTAATCCTGGTTATGGGTGGCTGGGGGGTTCGTAGAATTCTCACGGCCGCATTTCTTTGAAGGTGCAAAGGTTTGAACCCCAGCGAACAGTATCTCAAGGCAAACATCTTAGCAGTATGCCTTCGGCGTACTTTGTAAGCAAGTTAACTATCGCGTCCACGCTATTGGTTCGCCTAGCAGTTGTCCAGAATGCCAAACACGTGATTAGATTGAGGCTTTCAGTTCAGCTACCTGGCTTTTTATCTCCAAATAAGCTGTTGGCCCACGCTCAGAATACGGGCATCATTTTACCTGTTGTTACATAGCATAGTATGCAAGAGCACAGGTGGGCATAAAACATCCAGGCTGGTAACTGTATACCAAGATCCAATTAACGTGAACATATAGTCCCAGCGACTTGCTCGTTCGCACTGGTATGTAAACAACTGCAAGGACCATTTATTGCCTTGGGGCTCGCTGCCTCATGTGTATGAGTTGTACTCACGTTATTCCTGACTGAAGAGACGTATACTTATCTGGAGTTGTACTCACGTTATTCCTGACTGAAGTTAGTTAGTTAGTTCGTACCAAAGAGTGAACGTGACTTTAACGCCAACACAGAAAATAGTCAGTACACCATTCCAATCAGTTAAGCCGTTAAACGGGACAGGTGACATTCCATGCGAATCTGCCACCGCCTTGTTAGCCCACTCATCTTGAATTAACGTATCAGGTGAAACCACTCATCTGCACGGCTAATTTGGGCATATTCAAGGCTTAATGATGTGGTTTATTGATTGCTAGCTTGTCTCGAACTCCAAATTTCCTGGTTTCCCTGAGGTTTCACTGTTGAGGACCTGTAACAAGAGAGGAATGCGGGTCTAATGTTACTTTGTACGAGAACAGACCAGGCAAATTCACTCGGTACCCATTGATGCATGCGTGACTCAATGTAAAGTGTCAACTGTCGTTTGACTGACGGGCCCACGTTTGTCTGCTATTTCGACTAAGGCGTGGTCATTCTGGCTTTTAACTCATAGAAAACACCGAGGTGTTATGGCCGGTGTGTGCGGTTTCCACGACGGTAATAAGTTATTACGTGTTCACCGGTAGTAATGCTCAGCGGCAGCTGATACATTGCCATCGGTAGAAGCCTGACGTTGGCGGAAATTAACATCAGCTTATTTAGGCGATTGGAAAAATGAAAGACTAACTAACAGACCGGAGAATCAAACAGCTGTTAGCTTGCTTACTACATATGTCAATGAGATTAGAGTTGATATCCAGGAACTGAGTAGCTTAAGTGTTAAGTAGTATATATATATCATATTGTATTATTATAATGAGCGAATTTTACGTAAAAAACAAAAGACTTGCAGAGGTCGTGCCCGAATGCACACAAACAGCCTTCCTATTGCTCTGGCTTGATACTCATGAGGGGCCCTCATCCAAAGCGGCAAGCGCTGGCTTGATTTTCCTAGTGCGCACGAACAGTGCCTTGTTTTGGGCCGTGCCCACATCAGACAAGCATGCTGTTGTACCCCGACAACGCATGTATTCCAAAAACAAACACCACTTCTTGTTTTAAACACGTATACAGTACCAGGAGTGTGATTTCCTACCCGGAGCCTCTGGATGAGATGGTCGTTTGACTGCTAATGTCCTGTCGACTGACCAGGTGGGAGAATCATGATACAACATCTTCGAACTGCTGATCAGTTATAAGTGAGTGGCTGGAGCAGTTGATTAAACTATCCTTGATTTTTCTAAGAGTAAAGACAACCCGAGCCCCAGTTATTCTGTAGACTAGCCCGGCTTCGAACAAGAAAACTAATTCTTTCAGCGAATCAGGGGCGTTTTGTATCAGTGGTCACTGCGGCTAAAACATTTTTCGCTCAAATGCGAGATGACGTGGCCTGGTCTCTTCAACAACCGGCAGATGAAGCCTGAATCTGATAAAAACTGAACGGTTTGATAGTGCGTCTTTGGAAAAGTGCACAAAACTACAGTTTTGCAACTACTTCAAGGTGTAAGGTTATCGTAATTGAAGGTAATATCATCGGGCGTAGAAGGCCGCAGTTAGAACAAAGTAGATATTCACCTCCTCTATGGCATGCTAACACACGTTTATCTTTTAGGTTTGGCAATTCGGCCGTTGCTCACTGTTTGGATCCCGGTTGTGAGCGTGTTGCTTCCTGCTATCAGGTATGTGAAACCAAAAAATATATTCTTACCAAAATCTCCGTGGAGTCGATAGGTATTCGCAGGAGACAATTTTACTGTAAGCCTGGGGCACAGCTGACCTCTACCAGAGCGTCGTCATATGAACAAGCAGGCATGTGCGAAAGAACTTTGATTAAAGTCATTTTAAAAGTATTGCTATACTGGATGTAATTGTATTTTATCCGCAATGTAACAAATGCCACACGTGACCACGCACGTAGGAGACTCAGCGATCGGACTCATGCGATCACTTGAGCCTTCGGTCTAGATTACGAATGGTGAATTTCTTCACGAAGATTGCACACGCCATCCCGTTAGAAACCCGTTTTTGTTGTGTTCGCATCCGCCCCGTTTACATCCATGAACAACGGATTACCACCGGTAAACAAAAATGATATTCCACCTTGTATTTTGTCCTCTTTCCAGGTGACTGGAATATTTGTGATCACCTGGAGGCGAAATGGGAAACTGTACTTTCACCTATTTTGGTCTGCTAATGATTTTGTTGTTCTACTTGTAAGGACGTTTTTCGGAGTACATTTCAAAGCGTGTTAACGGCAGTATAGCTCATCCGAAAGCTCATTTGATTGTTTTTATTGTGTTGATTACAATAAATGTTGTTTATATCACAGTTTGGGCTGTTTTTATGTAGGAGCACTTGATAACGTCGGAGCAGCAGACTCCGGCTGAGATGTAGTGCTTAAATGCAGTTGCCGTCTAATTCCGGGTCAACGGCTTAGTTCGGTGATCATAACCAAATCCGAGAAACATGTTTTGTTGAACAAGTGATTTCGTGTGGGTCCTAGTCACAAAGGTCTCCGACCGAAGTTGCTTTCGTAGAGCTGGCAGTGCGTTGTTACAACTCTCGCTACAACTGCGGCAACCTGAATGTTGGCAAGAAAATACGGAGCACTAAAGTTTGCTGTAACTTGTGTTAGTGATCGGATAAGATTTTGAAATCAGACATTTGAAAAATCATGTGCCTCATTATGTATAGTCTAGCTCCAGGATATCTCGTTGTCCCGCGTTTTCAATCGTCTGTCTCAAAATGTTTCTTTTGTCCGGATAGACATAAATTACAGCTCTTTCCTTTACAGGAAGGAACTAAAATGTCCCCAGTAATGTCACACCAAAGTGTAACACAAACCGGCCGTTTTGCATACGTTATCTTATTACTGACTGCGATGAGATTTTGTCAGACGCATCTGACATCTGGGCAAGTTCTTAGGTGGGCAGTGAACGGGACGCTAATCGAATGTCACCCATGTTGCTACATTCAAATGTATAGTGTCTGATCTTCTCTGTGGGGATACTGGCTTGAGTTGCAATTCAGATCAGCATAGAACCAATCTGATCGGTGAACCAGCACACTTGGAGATTTTCATTAGAACTTTTGACCAGCACGTCAAGCAATTACAGGTCTAAAAGCCGAGAATCATTCCACAGCTGTTTTAGCATTGTTGACTATCGGCGGGAGTAAGCACCCTACAAGACTTTATGGAGATTCAAACGCTCAGATTTACAGTAAGGAGCGTATAAATAAAACGCGGAATCCAGGAGAAGCTGATCAGAATTCTGACTGAACCGATGAACTGTAAGAAAGCACAACGCTCAACCAGTTATGAGGTGGTGGGAACAATAATACCACAAATTTGCAACGCGGGGTTCTTACATACATTAAGTACCACCGTTTGAAGCGGCCTGACCTGTAGATGATGGGAAATTAGGAGGAAAACTCATGTACAAACAACCCTCCGACTTTTGAATAATACTTTCTGGGTCTACCAAATGTCAGGGCATATCATGGTAAGATGTCTTTCGTGGGATCTCGTCGTTTGGACAGCTAATAAACGCCTAATTCATGAGTAGATGCTTGATTCGTTCCAAATTGCTCAGTTACAGATATACAAATCAACAAAAAAGCTTGTGGAAAACTTGTGGAAATTATCAAGTTAGTTTCTGTGGGCACAACGTTTTCCAAAGTAACTGAGAAAGTATCCAACTAGTCGCAAGAACAAAAACTTACTAATCAAATACCGAGTGTATGAATAAATTGTTCCAATTCGGACATGCATCGACATCACCAGACTATGAACAGGTGTGACGAAATATTTTTTATCAAGTCGCACCTTTCCATAACTCGCTTTGGGCACCGTGACACATTGTTTTCAGATCACTATTGCTCATGCTTGATATCAGTCGAATTTGAGGACATCACGGCTTTACGTGGGGAAGGCATCATCTGGGATTCAGATCCTCCGAAATATCCATTCCACCTGTTGCACGCTCAATCCTCAATACACTTAGACTGCAATGTTCTCACGAAGTTTTCAAGTTTAGCTCCCTGTGAGTTTGCCCTGAATGCTTTCTGGCTTTGAGTGTGACAAACAAGATTCAGCTGGGTTCCAGGTGAGTCTCTCGCAAAACCAAATTGATTTGCAAATGAGTGTATTTATCGAAAGTAGGAAAAACTTGCCCGATGCTGTCACACATAGCCACGGTTTTCTCCCAAAGAAATGGCAAAAGCGCGTTTGAGCGTCCCTAACGTGCAGGGATCTGAGGCGCCGTGGTAAATCAACTGCACTCTCATTGGATTCACATACCCGATTCGGTAGCTGTAACTGCATATTGTTGACAACATCGTTCAGACATTAGAAAAACCTCTTTGCCGACATTTTCCACTGAAATACCATTGATGGAAAGCTTCACCTCCTATGGTGAGTGTCTAGCAGGACTGCGCTTTCTAGTTGATTCACGCAAGCCGCCGTCAACTGATAGTCCGGGGTTCACCAATCGATAAATGATATATGCATAAAGCAACAGCAGATTGTGCCCCGTACTGTTCATTACCGCGAAAGACGGCCGAGCACGCATGATACAAACTGCGTCGACGGAACAGGAAGACGGTCACTAGCGATCAGGAGGAGGTTGGCTGCGTCCGGTCATTCAGGTAAACTTACATGTGTAATCTGAGTTTCCGCACGCACTTGCAACACCTGTTTACTTGTAACCGCTTAAGATTACTTCCGTAGACAGTGGGGTTTCCAAATGTGTCATTGACGAGGACATGTTTGCAGTAAGTGCTGTTGAGGAAACCACGAGGAAACCACATACTTTCTGGCCGTGACACTGGAGTTACGCTGGTACATCTATGCAGGTGACGGCATTCCAGCAACGCAAGCAACCATTGAAGTTTTCTCTTTGGGACGCCAAATCACTGCATTGCATGATAATGCACGGTTCTTACGTCAACGGCGATGAACAGTGTGAAGTTCACCTGTAAAACAAAGCACAGAAGCCTATTTGTATGACCTGTTTGAGAAGGTCCTGATGGCTGTCAATTAGACCTTATGGAATAGGGTCTCCGAAAGTGGAGCTCCATCTGAGTTCCGGACTGATCAACTATTAACTGGCTACCCCTTGGGATACTTCTGAATGTGAGAATCCCGGCACGCTGCTCAAAGTAGGCAACAAAATCCAAAGCAAGCCTTCCAATTGAACAGACGGCTAAGCGAAACAACATGCAATGAAATTCCTGGGAATGAACGGGTAGCATATAAATACACACGGTATGCATAAAATTTGCCATGTAAATTCCTCAGTAAGGGAACGATGGGAGGTTTTTCGCCTGAAAGATAAAAGGGTGCCCTGAGGGCAGCAGAACTCATAAGTTGCTTTTGGGTCAGTCAGTTTGTGGATGTTTTGGAGGTGGTTCGGAACTTTAGGAGGTGTGTGTGCAAACTGGGCTCACAGCATTTTCTTTGGTAGCAAGTGTCCACTCGTTTTGTGAGGGTGAGAATCAGGTGTAACAAGAAGAACGTTCGTTCGTGACACGAGCAAGTTCGGCTGTATTTCGCGCCAGAAAAACGAGATGTTCACATCCACTAAAATACGCTTAGAGTTGAAGAAACTTCGTGTGTCGGGGAAACACAGAATGAATTACTCCAAAGTGATTGTTCCCCTAGAACGAATAGATGTTTTGTTTTACGTTTGAGACAACATCCTGGGGAATTGTAGCGTCGCACACTCATTCGCTTTACAACTTTTTGATGGTGATATATTCGGTTGATGTAGACGATAATCAGTGGAGCGTATACTCCGATTTACCACCTTTTATGCATTTAAGAAACAGTTTTTAGTGCAAAGCTAACTGTATACGCTTGGACCAGTAGCGGGCCAACATATTTAGTTTTGTTGCTTTAATGTTTGCGCGCCGAAATCTCACCGCTTGCCCCAGAAGTGCTTCTAAAGCGGTCGCTTCCCAGACAAAAGTGGCCAGTGAATGAAACCGGTTGCGCTGCAAGAAACGATCGGCCACAAAACACGTAACAAACCGCCGATAACGTGCAGGTAACTGGCATGGTGACTGTGATAGCATAGTCATCACAAATTGTTGCCAACGCAGCCACAAATAGCCCGTTTGACGCGAGAAACGTAGATTTAACGGAGGACGGAGACCAGATCGTGTAAGAACGCGAGCAACCGTTTGCTGAGGCACATCGTCACCAATCCAGTCTACCATACTTTACTAACAAAAGAACCGCACACTGGCGTGACGATGAGTCACACGGTAAATAGAACGACCTGACGACAATCAACGGACTAACTGGATCAAAGAAAGGCAGTTACTAAAAACAGAAGGCAACTGAATAAACCAAAAGTGCAAAGCAATTTCAAAACTCAAATAAACACAGAAACGACTCAGTCGAAACGGAGGCAAAGAACTGTCGAATTGAAGGTGTTCGGCTAACTAAAAAGACGTAAGGCCTAGAAGGCGGTGCAAGTCCGATTTCCAGGTGACCAATCAAGTTACGCGAAGGCCACTTCGGGACACCACTAAGTGCTCCAAAGCCATCAAGCACAGGCAAAAAGGGAGCAGCTTGCCAACACAAAATTGTACTGATTGGTGATGAAACGTTTGCAAGCCAACGCCTCTGCTCGTTGAACCGACCAGTAGCGAAACAATGTTTCCCAGACTGCTTCATTTCCCAACATCGGCTTTGTCAAATTCTGTCACGCTGGAGAAATGCATGTGGAGAACCGGCTGAAAGAAATGATAAATAGCGTTTTCTTTATCTTACTCACGAGTAGTATTCCTCTCTTCTGAGTACTCGTTATCAACAGCTTGTGTTGTCTATGTAAAATTTAGTTGCCCCATTGCATGACGCACCTTCTCGACCTTTCGGTTGCTAACGCTTATTGCATATATAATTGGTTTTGTGTAACTAGGAACCGCAAACTACCTTGGATTTTGGTGAAATTCCACGCAGAATAGGCTGAAATAATCCGTTATTAAGGTAAAAATTTAATTTCGCTATATTCGATTGCGGCTAGTACAGCTATTGAGCCGACCATTGTCAGGTTTATTCTTCCAACATCCATCAGTTAAATCCATCTCCATGCAGTTCTTGAACTTGTGTGGAAATTTCCTTCACGGTTGACGGCCTCCTGTTAATCGTGCGGTAAGTTCAAAGTTCCACCAGTGATGGTGCGGATGGTTGTAAAACTTTGGTTATATCTTTACCAGCCTGTTTAAAATACGCGGCTTCCTTTCGCATTTTCCTTTGCCGGAATCAACCTCTACAATCCGAATGATTTCCGTCGGGTAACGCTGTCTACAGTCGGTTTTAACTGCCCTCGGAACACGTAGTTTCCCTCTTCATAATTCATTTGAGTTGCGAACAAATGCGCTAGCAAACGTTTAACCGTCCGAACATTGTTTACCCACGGCGCTACATCCCGCTTCCAAGTTGACCAATTTTTACATTAGAGTCATTTATCACTGCGGAGTTCATCAGAATATAACGTGGTATCTGCGTTGATCTACTACGCTTCATCAAGTTCTTGAAGGTTTTCTAACTTCTTCGCCGACACCTCTAGGTTGGCTCTATGTAGAGGTCATTCTGCTTACCCAATGCGGTCAGTTTAACGTTAATCTGAACGTATATACAAATGTAGGTTACGAGAACAATGCTCCCGTTAACAATTCGATGTAGCAGCTGATAAAAACGTCTGTGAGACTTTCTGGTTATGGCAAAAGACGATTTATGTAAATTGACACATTATATGTGGGTACCAAACAATAGAAGGGGCACCTACATTTTAGCATAGTGATAGGAGGCTGTAATTATTTGATCCCGATCAGTCAGAAAGACAAAGCGAAGGTCAAATCGGGTCGGTCGGCGAAAAATTTTTGGGGAGAAGGACGTCATCTCACTCGGTCCTCTGCTGACAATTTCTGACACGCGAAAATCGCGTGTCAGCCTAATTCTAGCCGAGAAATTTCATTCAATATACTTCCCCTTTTGTGTGTGCGACAATTTCATTTGCCCATCTATATTACACAAATGCATTCACTAATAGTCAAGCGTTTCACACTTTCGTGCCTCCATAAATACTTTGCTAAACTGCTAGGGATTCTAATAGTTTAGCAAATTGATTGCTGTCAATGAGTCGTTCCGAGATGGCTCAGGTGGTTAGAGCGCGAATTTACTGACCGGAAGGTCCGTGGTCCCAAACCGACCTCGGCCTCTCGACTTTCCCTGTCTAAGCTTGGACAACCTGGCAGTTTCTCAGCTCTCGTGCTTCCTTCGGGTGGCATGGCAGCTGGGCACCAAAAGGGTGCTACAGCTGGACTGTTATCTTATCTTAACGAGCCGTTGCTTCTGAGGAGTATTTGATCTATCTAATGGTTTGAACGGGAGTTAATGATTGGTGTATATACTGCACTGCTGTCATCCTCCAGGCTATTGTGGTGCGTTTTCTTCAATTAGTTGGTTTAAGGCCATATTAAAGAAACTCAGTCACACCTCTTAATTTATAATATGTCGTTGTGTTTTGCACCTGATAAGCCCTGATAATTTCGTGCACAAAAATGCAGCCCTGATGGGAGTCACCCACACCTGTACAAGTGTAGGTCCGTTTGCTTAAAATAACTGACCAATTGTGAATCCCAGATGACTGATTCCATTTTGGTTGTAGGATAAACAGATCCTCATTCCCGAATATTGTAGAATAGATCATGTTTAATCGGCATTTATCGACTTGTTGATTGAGTACGATATATATATATGGCAACAAAAAGTAAAGCACTCAAACGCTATGTAATACGGCCGGCTTCGGTGGGTTCGGAATCTACCAACCGGCTGTTGATTTGCGATCGCTTGCGTAGCAGCTTGCATTGCATGTTTCATTCAACAATGCATCCATACCTTGTCACAACAATGTGAGAATGCCTTGGGATGAAAAATCAACCGGTGAGTGACCGACCATTCTCTATGTGCTCCACAAAAGCGCAGCCAAAAGATTACAATGGCTGGCTGGCATTCACCAAAACTATTTTGAGAAAATGACTACGGCAGCAATTGTTCTAGTCATTGCAAGCAATTTTCTGATTATGGAACATTCAGCGAGGTTCGCAGCGTGTCGTAATTTGCCAGCAAATCAAAGAAAAATAATTTCACATTTTGATGAATGCTCAGCTGCCGCGTTTAACTACACAACAATTAAAGACGCAATGATTTCGTATATTACCATATTTTGAAAAATCGCCACATTCTTGGAAAGTTGATGACTCTCGTTATCACACCTGATGCATCAAACAAGCGAAACATCAAGGATAAGCCATTTTGGCCCAGGTTAACCGGCAATGCTGTAAATGTTCGCAGGTTTGTACATTCGCCTGATGCAAACCGGAGTAAAGTCCACCGAAGCAGAAAGACAAATGACAGCAGTTACAACTTCATTGATCACCTAAATAATTTCAATTAAATGAAATGGAACAAGTTGGCTTTGCACTTATTCGGCTCTCCACTAAGTGGTCTGCACCAGGAACAGGATCGCTGTTTTACATTCTTTCCCCGGCTGTTCATTTTAAAGACATTGGAAAGATTTGATTTCCGAGAATTCGACAACCAGTCACTGCTGGAATATGCAGGCTTCGCGCATCGACAGTTTGGTTACATGCTATCTCAACTGGAGGCTCGTAAGACAGATCACATGTAACTGTCGTTGAAATTGAGTTTCCGTGTGTTTTCCGCACGGATACATGGGCTGCCGCAACCTACTGGACTTAAACCAAGAACGTTTGAGAAACATAAACTAGGTGAAAAATAAACGTTGTTTTACAACTGAGAAGAGGCATACAACGTCGACGCTGTAGTCGCTAAACACCAGTTGGAGACACAGGATTGCTGTGACGCCCTTTCGAGCCGCTTTCGCTAAACTCGTTGGCAACGTGTCAGGTATGAGTTTCATCCCCAAAAGCGGAAATCCCGAATGGTTTGACAAGTTTACCTGCAGTGATTTTCTAAAACTGTTCACAACGCTGACAACGGCCAGTCAGTGTGTGCATCTAAACAGGATGCGCTTCCCCCACCTACTCATAAGTAGTGTCGAAAATGTTTGGGCAATGTCTTCTGTGTCCCTCTTTTGATTGCTCTGCCTTTTGCGGATCTGGTTCCTATCGTCAAGACGGTGAAAATAAGAACGCGATCGTTCCATGGATAGCCATTTTTTCGTATGAGTAATTATGTGATGGATGAATGGTATGCTGTTTTTTGAGTTATGCCCAAAAGCGTCGGACTCTAGTCGGTTCAAAGTAGTGCTAAGTACATCAAGCAAACAATGCGTGACTAGTAGGGCGGCACCATGAATGCCGGCGGTTGAAACTGTACACCATTAGGTGTAAAGGACATCTAATATTATCGAGGTGGCTCATTCATTCAGAGCCTGCATTAAAGATTTTGGAGACCGACATGCAGACACCTGCTAAAATCATCTTGAGAGACTTTGACGGCACCGTTATTTGAGCCAGAATCTATGTTTCTGAGGGGCGTGTGCGTAAACAGGTGAGGTCAAACAATGAACAATTTCAAGCACCTTTGAAACACCACGTATTCCTCCTCGAGTACATCTGCATTGCATGGTCATTCGCCGAATCATTAATAATCCGAACGAACAGTTAATCTGTGTAAAGACTTATAGTTTTTCATGAACGAACTTGATGTCAGCGCCCCATTGAATGACACCGAAAATTGCTGCTGGCACCCGCGCAGTTATATAGAGCTACCAACCAGAGGGATACGACATATTGAACAGGCATACTCGATAGACCGCGAAAATTCGGGGGAACATTTTGTGATCCATGATAGCTGGTCACTATAATGCAGCCAAAAAAATTGCATCCGCAATCACAGACTATCGGTCGTTGATGGCATTTAGTTTATACAGTTCGTTGGATTACCCTATATCATAGGCGTAGCAGATTCGATAATTGCGTTTACTGCAGTTTGAACTTCACCTTTTCGGGTCATCTTAAATGTCCTTCTACCTCGGACTACACACCACTTCATTTTAATCAATTTTTGACGTCCCAACTACACTCAGAATACCGAAGTCACTTCTTCGAAAATTCCAAAGCTCTTAGTTAAGCAGGCCCCCAAAAAATGTGAATATACCAATTATCCCGGTCCTCTTGGCAAACTGCCTTCGACTATTGACGTTTCGGTGACGCTGACGCCTTTTTCCGGTTACAATACAAAGCCAGGGCGATGTTAGTCTGAACATGTCATGTGATCGCCAATAACAGAATGTGCATGCCCAAATTTTCTATGCAAATTAGTTTAATCCGATACACATTACCTCACACACACACAGTATAAACTGTAACAACATCGTCTTGCACAAACAGGGGTTAGTCTTGATTTGCAGGCAGTAGGTATGCAGCACAAGCCTCTCACTGTAGCAAAACGGTTCACGTTTAAAATCCGCCATTTTTTTAAAACCTGCAGAAAAGCGTCATTGAGGTGGCGAAAAAAAGCTCAAGAGCGGATGTTTGTGAAACGGCCTTCTAAACTGGATTGAAAATGCTAAGTCATGATTTGATTGTAGGCACTGGCGTGCAGATGAATTGGCGTGCTTCCATGCTGGACCACAAACGTCGTCATCAGAATGTGTAAACAACACTATTGGGATGTGCTTCTCACAAGCAAAGATGGCGGGCATTGACAAGCTGAAGTATACGTGGATGAAACACACACAGACAGCGTGAACAGCGAGAAATTAGTACGATGAATTTGTCAAAACGCCCAAAATAGTGACTACTCAACAAACGCCACACAGAGGGTTTATACGGTAGTAGCCCGAGATTACCTTGCGCGCGCAAGCAGAAAGGGTAAGAATTACCATTCATGCATAACGTCACAGGAACTTATGATAGACAATTACGAAAACACGCAATAGGATGAAAATTTCAGGTAAAAAAACTCCCCAAGAAGAAGTCTCTCAGAACCGAACTAAACACTGGATCCACAGGATGACTAATGCATTGTCAGCAAACGCTTATGGTACATCATGGAAAAAAAATTTTCCAAGAAACCACGCCCAAACATAAACAAACCCAAGTTTGGCTGCAGCTGACAGAACACATTTCATTCTCCACATCAGAAAAACCTAGGTGTACATGAAATCATTTTATATAGGTAATGCACTACTCATAAGGTTGCAGAAATTCTTCGACAGCCCACGACCGGTTTCGCCCTTCTTGGGGCTCATCAGGTAGGCGCAGCCCCCGCGTTTCCGTCAACCTTATGTTCAATTTGAACCCGAATTGGACTGTTTTTCGAGAAATACACTAAGTTGCAAATCAATCTGGTTTAGCGAGAGACTCACCAGGAACCCAGCATTACGTATATACATGTATCGCGATATCTCGAATATCGTAGCAACTGGAACATGAGGCGGACTGGTGCAGCACATTCAGTTGCCTGGAAACATCAAAAACGGGATATTCAGCTGGGTTCCAGGTGAGTCTCTCGCAAAACCAAATTGATGTGCAAATGAATGTATTTCACGAATTCATTTTGTTTAAAGTTTGAATTTTTACTGCTGCTAGAAGAAATTGAGCGCGAAACTTTGCTGAAGTCTGGAATTCAACGTAAAACTGGCTGGCTAACTTATCTAAATCCATTCAGACTAGTTACCTCTGCGGCGAAGCAAACTGCATGGTAGCTGAACATATCAACCAATCCACCGAAGTACGCTGATTAATACTGATGTTTTAAGTGGTCGGAGAGCAAATTTACTGGCCGAAAGGTACGGGGTTCGAACCCGACTCTGCCTCTAGAAGCCCCCTGCTTAGGCTTAGGCAACCTGGCAATATCTCAGCCCTCGTGCTTCCTTCAGGTGGCATGGGAGCTACGCACCAAAAAAATGTTACATCTAAACGATTATTTTACACCCATATACAGTTTTTGGCTCAATTAAGTAGGCGCCCAGAACCAGCATCGCACGGACAACGGCGAACGCCTGTTGCGGTCACATGTTAACTACAGACAGTTTCTGTGCAATACCAACTTCCGCAATAGTCGAAACGGCTTAGTTACATGGTGCTCTCCACATGCGAGCCAACCCCCATCACAGATAGACCACATTACCATTAGATATGAGTGTTGTGGGCCAATCACTAATTGCCACTCGTTCTTGAGCAAGTGTGGATTTGGATCACGCGCTTCTTCATTGCTGCATGAGCTGTGCTTATCAGGGGCGCGCACGAAGAACTCACTCGCTTAACTATTGAGCAGCTAACAGCCCCTGATGTGAAGCAAACCTACGGACGACCCATTCTTACTGTCTGCAGCCCTGCAAGATTCAAGGAGCCCTGCTCGTGGAATGGCACAACCAACAGAAACTAAGCACCATATCTCGGAAAAATACTCCAAGCTTGCTCCAAGTCCGGACGCGTATTCGTCCCTTTCGAGAGTACAATACCAATCGACGTATTGCGCAGAGTCACGCATCAGATCGTGCAGCCTCTGAACAGGCCTCTTAAATTTCTTTTAGTTTCTTTATTTGGTTATTTTTAATTAACTGAAATGTCTTGGAGGTTGTGGAGAACTCGGCAATGTTGTGGAATATAGGTAGCTCGGGTGCGCTGATTGATTGTTGGTCTGTTCGCCGAGCTTGGCAGTTGGTTTGCAAACGTTTCATCACCAATCGAGGTGACATCATCAGTGGGGAGAAATTAACGGAACTCGGTAGTTGTCTCAGCTCTGACCGGATGAAGTTGGGGCATGAATATCAAAACGGCATTTCACTGGGTAGCATGTACCATGCTACAGTAAAAGCTGTATTGTTTAAGGTTTTCGAGGAATGGCCTCTGTGCACAGAATCTGGGAGGTCTTCAGGTTTTTTTAACACCGATGCCTCACAAGAGGTAATTAGAAAACAGGTGTTATTTTGTGCAACAGGTACTTTAGTCGCGGAAAACATACAGAACCATGAATAGCGGGAGCTCAGCCATGTGCTGCGCACGCCAAAACGCCTAGCGAGACTGCTCTCGCTCTTTGTGCCTCCTCCAGACTGGCGCAAATCACGAGGTGAAGAATGCATGAGAAGTTTGAAGGAGATTATGAGGACACTGGGTGTTGTTGATGAGGGTCGCCCTCCATGGTGAAGCCGCCGTGATCCATTCAACGCTTAGCTGGGGGAAATCGTGGCTGATGACTAGGAGCTGAACGCTAACAATTAAAATTTTGCGAAATTATAATGCTCTTAGCTTTTTCACTTTCGGAATCATAAATCTCGGCTAAAAGCTGATACGGTTCGCGGAAGACGGTGATGAGTTGCAGACTGAGAACAGAAACACCTTAGTGATGAAAATATTACACATAGATGCCCTACCCGAAGATTTATGCAAATAGTTTGACGTTCACAGAATGTGGACCACATTAAAAGTGTGGTCACGATGAATGGTGTTTTTTCTTACAACCGCATGTTCCTCTTAGAACCGCGGGGAATTTTATTTTTGATGTTTTGGCCATTATTGGAATACTTGGTTCAAACACAGATAGCGCCACGTACATGAATAGCCCAGAATTTGTGTTCATTGGAAGAATCGAGGCTAGAATTAGACAACCGTTTGACACCCAAGATATTCGCCTACCATTGGCTCACAGCATCAACGGAATTTATTGACACCCTGTTCAATTTCAGACAGATTCGTGTCACAATACAAAAAGTCAACCACTGTTAGTCCAATGTGTCTACGGATTTTCGTATTCCCCTGGTCCACGAATAACTGGGTCTTTGAGATAAGAGATGCGCACGCGTGCTTCAAAGAGCACTTTTCGCTTGCGTCCACATCTCGCGATCGTTGAACCGGTGGTGGTCGGGACAAACTTCTAGCCCACGCTGTATTTCAGTTGGATGAAGGGGATCGCTGACGCTTTACGGTGCACCATGCAATAACTAGATGGGCAAATCCACGGTTTTGTTGTCTTCTAGGTCCGCATTTGCCAGTGCAGAATAAAAAGTCATCTAAACCTGCGGTTGAAACAAAAGAGCACCGTGTCACATACTTGAGCCACTTTTCAGAAATCATACAGCCACATATTTTGGTAAACTTGCGGTCTGCTGAATAAGCTACCCGAATTACCTCAATTGGTTACACGCGGCACAGACATTCTGCAGAATAACTGTAGACCAGTGAATGTTGAAACATGCAATCCCTTGATGTATTCCAGAAACACATTACGGTGAAGCAACTGAATGAATGCTACGTTTCAGCGATAATTGTTTACGTGCTGTTTTCAACTTGAATTTCGGAGTATTCTACAGCTTTCTAGGGCGATGCGTTCAGGCCCAAAGCGGTTGTATTTACATCCCGCAGTGTTCCCTAACAAGCTTCTCACGTCTTTTTCCCTGAGGAACACCCAATTATTTACGTGAAGTATTTTTGATGCGATCCCGGGGGAAAAGAGCGTAAAACTCTGTCTCAAACAGCGACTTCTGCACAGGGTTGTTAGTGCACTAGAAAGTAACCTCTAAACCAGCAAGCTCCATGTGCTTATTTACCGCAAATCAGCTCAGTTGAACTGCTGATCCGGAGAGATGAAGCAATCAGATGGGTGCAAGTATCTCCTAAATTTACTTTTGGAAACACGCGCGCAAATCGCAAACCTAAAGCATGTGTTCCAGTTTCTGAAAGAGATACCAAACGTTGTAAAATGAAACCAATTTTGTAACGAGGTTATTCTTGTAACACAGGATAATTGATTGCCTAATACTTTGAAAATGCATTCTCCTGTGGTTCGAGAAACTGAAATATCATCCATCATGTAATGTAATGTGACCCTGGATACTACTGATGAGGCATGCGAGTAGTATGTCTTCTCGTTAATCCGCATTGCATCTCTTGAAAAGTGATATCTATTATGGAATGGGTGGAGTCGCTTTGTAGCATTTGCTTGCATTTGAGTAATAGTCAATGAATCTTCAGGAAAGTTCAGGAAGACGCGTTCCGTGAGAAGGCGGATATTCAGTTTTGTAAACAAGATGCATATAAGAGTTTTGCTCCCCTGTCCAATAGTCTGTAACTGTTCAGTTGGTGTTTCTCTAATAAACAACTCCGTAGCGAAGGTCTTCTTCCTTTTCACCGGTATCTCCTCAATGTACTATTTGCAACAAGTGCGCAATTCGCAAACTTCAAACATGTGCTCCAGTTTCTGAAAGAGATACCAAACGTTGTAAAATGAGGCCAATTTTGTAACGATGTTATTCTTCTATCACAGGATAATCGATTGTCATAGTACTTCCGAAATGTATCTTCGTGTGTTTGGAAAAAACCGAAATGCCATCCATAATGTAATTTTGCTTTCTGCTTTACAAAGCAGCCGTCAAAAGAATGACACTTTCCAAGCTCGTTAGCAAAAATCCGAGTCGGCCAGTGTAACGCAATCCCATGCTCCTTGTCAAGTTCGGAAGCCTCAGAACGTCATTGTTGTTCCGCTGAGCGGACAATTATACTAATCTAATCGCACGCAAGTACTCAACCTGTGCGTAATTTTTCAAACTTTTAGCTGCAGGACATGTAAAATCTTTAAATTCACGATTCAGATAGTTTTAGATAACATAGGTGTTGATAGATTGTGCACATTCATACCTCGACGTGTCAAAATGCCGTCGTGGCGGTCCTATTTCGCTGAATCTCACATCGTATTGATTCCCGTCCAGAAAATCTCGTGAAAAGCGTGAGGCAACTGACATCGGCAAAATTCTACTAGAATGCGGTGTCTAGTGAGGACAAGCACCCTGGACTAAAAGTGGAAACCGTTAAATAGTGGTGTGTAATAATTCCATAAAAATAAACCGCCTGTTGCCACCATGCTGCGTGTAATATCCCAGCACCAAAATGCCTGAAAGCCATTTTGGAAAGAGACGCCAGAAGGAAACACATAAGCGAAAGCTGAAGACACAGTGGTCTGCTGGTTTTCCGCCTCCAGTTTTATGAATTTCTATGACCTTTGTACACAAAACACTCACAAATGAATTGAAAGCAAAACACGGACAATGTTTCACGAAGGACGGGGTTCCTGGTCACGCCCACACAAAATCGGCATTCTTGGAATATCCGACGAGTCTTGCTTTATTTTTTTTTGCGGTCAATTATTTGAAATCGTACGAAAAAGAAAGATACGTGGCTAAACACACTCGTTTGCAAGCAAATTTGGTTTTTAGAGAGACTCACCTGGAACCCAGCTGAATCGCCCGTTCGTGATGTTTTCAGACAACTGGATGTGCTGCACCAGGCAGCCTCATGTTCCAGTTGCTACGATATTCGAGATATCGCGATACATGTAGGGACATCACAAAAGAGACTTTGAGCTGGGTTCCAAGTGTCTCGCTATGAAAACTCTTCGACCGCCCACGACCGGTTTCGCCTTTGTTGGGGCTCACCAGGTAGGCCCAGTCCCCGAGTTTCCGTCAACCTTATGTTCTGTTTGAAACATCATTGCACGAAACTGGCGAAATGAAACTCATTTTAAACAAATTTGGTTTTGCGAGAGACTCACCTGGAACGCAGCTCAAACTATTTTTTGTGATGTCTATACATGTATCGGGTTATCTAGAATACTGTAGCAACTGGAACATGAGGCTGCCTGGTGCAGCACATCCAGTTGTCTGAAAACATCACGAACGGGCGATTCAGCTGGGTTCCAGGTGAGTCTCTCGCAAAACCAAATTTGTTTAAAATGAGTTTCATTTCGCCAGTTTCGTGCAATGATGTTTCAAACAGAACATAAGGTTGACGGAAACTCGGGGACTGGGCCTACCTGGTGAGCCCCAACAAAGGCGAAACCGGTCGTGGGCGGTCGAAGAGTTTTCATAGCGAGACACTTGGAACCCAGCTCAAAGTCTCTTTTGTGATGTCCCTACATGTATCGCGATATCTCGAATATCGTAGCAACTGGAACATGAGGCGACATGGTGTAGCACATTCAGTGGCTTGGAAACATCACAAACGTGAGATTCAGCTGGGTTTCAGGTGAGTCTCTTGCAAAACCAATTTTTTTTGCAAATGAGTGCATTTCGCTAGCTACTTGGAAAGTTTGATGGGACCGTGTTCGATAGCTGCTGTGTGTGCTACGGTTGGATAGACCCTCACGCATTTCGATGCAGTTTTGTGTTCAATATGCTTTTGAGAGCATATCAATTGGCTTTTCACAACTAGGGTTATGATTTTTTTCGCACCTGCAGAGGGCGACCTCACCTGTGAGCTTGTTATCTGTAAAGGCCGTTTTGCCAAACCGATATTTTTTCCGGTGTTTCCCGTGAGGCAGGAATGGAAGAGTAGCAAATTTCTCAAAGTTCTTTTCGCGATTCTTTCTTTGTAAGAATTTCGCGTGGAGCGGACATCGTCAAATAATCCCTTTTGCTTTTTACTTGTTTTGTTTTTCTTGGAATACGTGCCTCGGATGGTCCTTCCCATCCAATGCTGTGCACCGTGTGCTGGCATTCTGGTGATGTTAGATCAGCACCGTAAAGCTGGATTTTCAAGGGCTTCCTGGGTGGATATTGCTTCTCGAGGTCATCGTGTGAACGCACGTGGTCAAGACTATCAGTACTGTTCTTGGTGTGCAACCAGTAAGCTCTTTGTAATCTCGGTAACGCAGGGTTAATACGGTATCATGTAACAGACAATTGTCTTAGCAAATAGCATTACAAGTACTTTCTAGCTACATGCGACGCATGTATCGGGGGTCCGGTGCAAGATGAACCCCAGTTGATCCTGTGTGCCCGACGCAATGACTGGGAAGCGGTGTTGCGAGGTGTGACCGGATGAGCGATGTTTGACAGGGTGGTGGAATGATATCAGATCACTTTGCCGTCGCAATCTGCAGCCTGGTCGGGCATCACTATGGGCGTTGTCAGCTCAACTTTCCGTTGCCAGCGGCGGTAGCATCTACGAAGATGAATTGGTCACTCTAACGTGATAACTGAATTGGAGGTTCAAAATGGTGTGTTTGAGGTGACTTTGTTTGCTTCGTTGTAATCCTGCTGAGTAGTCCGTTGTCAAATGCCTCCAGACTGCTTTGTTCTCACCATAAGTTGGGCTGGGGCACTTTTCCGCTGAAAAACAGTGAAGGTTTGTGAGTCAAAAGTTAACTTTCCAACGGTTTCTCGGTGCAAAATACGGCGAGACAGGATTGTGCACTCTGAATTGCATACAGGCACTGTTTTTGCGAGAAGCTGTCAATATATTCTCAGGAAGAGCGAAAATACCGTATCGTTGAGACTCCATACTCTACTGCAATCATGGCCAGAACAAATCGGCTCTTTCAATTACAAACTAGGAATTTTCACAATTGAGTGAATTCCATACCACTAGAAACGTTGTACAAGTGAACCTCTGGTTTACAACACAAACCTGTCACCGTGATAAAATCTTGAGAAATCTTTAAAAATGAGGGTAGCGCTGGAGTTTCAACTGTGCTGCTTCTGAGTTATCACCGTTGGTCCTCACTGCCAGTCTTAGAAAAGGCGGTTTGCGCCTACCTCACGTACGGAAATATATTCTCCAGTTTATCAGAATCATTTCGCTAACAACCAGACGAAGGGATCCAGATCTTGTTGAGTTTCACCGCATCAAACCTTCAATCGATCAACATTTGAACCCAACGAGTCAGCTATTGGTTGATTTTATAAAGAAATGTGGATATTTCGTTCGAGACTTTGTCACACAAGTGAGGTCCTTCTATGCCAACAATCTGAAAAGGACCGCTCCCCTGCTTCAGGCTTTCCGAGAACCATCAGCAGAGCGCCTTCCACGATTCTCTAGGGTAACTTAAAAGCGTAATATCAGGTTGACCCTGATCGGCTGGTCAACAATGCGATCGACTCTCAATTAGGGTTTGAATCATTGATGCGCTCTGATTCACCTCTGACGCCATTATCCTGGTCTACAAAGCAGCAGGCAGTCACCGAACTCTGGTATCGCTCTCGTTGGGACTCAGTAGCAGCCCCTATCATTGGCCACGCCGGGATCTGAAGACACATGATTGTTAAATTTTATGCGTTCATGCTACTGTCGTAAGTGGAAACACCTGATTCGTCATGTCGAAGCACGTGTGCGTCCATGCTAGAATTTAGTGACCAACTTGTCCGTTTTCCCGAACGACGACTCAGCAATTGCTATGGTTCTGTCTAGCGACTGACACGCTTTTCAAGACGTCCCGGAAACCTAACACAATAGACACTGGACACATGTGAATTTTTTAATAGTTCGTTTGTAGTTGCATATCTGTACAAGTCGTTGTCAGGTCCTATTTAGATGAATATTCCTCATCCTACTCAAGCAGTCGTTTCGGTTGTGGAAATAGTCACTTGCATCAAGTTTGAACTGGTTTATCTGCTTGAGAATTCGCGATGATTCGGATGCATCCATGGGGCCACGGAAGTGACATTTCGGTTGCCTGCTATGTTAGACATTCGGAGTTTGAATAACAATGCGACCAATTGCATGGTAATCGACGAGGATGGGTCATTCACCAGATCACCTTTTAACACGCCAGTTCCTCGACATACAGAACAAAGTCACGGTTACAAATCAGTCGCTTCAGCTTATCCAGAAGAAGGGTTTCCTCCAATAAGATTTCATCGTACGCACAGTTCTTTGCCTCAGCAACAGCATGGGAGAAAGATACCGTGGGGGAATGACTAGGTGCTTCCTTGGAGATGCTTTACGGTGATGTACATAGGGAGATTGCTGATGCATCGGTACTGTCCAGTTTGTGGATGCAGACTGTCGTGAGGAAATTCAGGCGACTTGCAAGGGGTGTAACATCATCCCAACAGCTAGCCCAAGTGCACCCGGGGGCTTCACTGAAAGGCAATTAACTGTACTTTTAGCATGGAGCCAACAAATTTACATCAAATGTCACAAGTAAATGTTCCACGTCAAGGCAACATAACGTTCTCTCGCTGGCCCGGTAAACAGAAAATGCCTCACTTCAATTGAAAACCAAATGCACCGGCTTCAGCATGCTTATCTGCAGGATGATTCCAATTCGGTCCACACAAGCCCACTCAGTGCCCCTGACTGATTGGTACCTTCAGTTGTCACTCCAAAATCTCGGATTCAGAAGCAACCACCACAATAGAAAAAACTCCGTTTTGCACCCGTGTAAGATTATTCGTCGTGCTGTGAATCAGTCCATATTTTTGGGCACCACTTGGCGATTTCGTCGCGAACGTTGCTTCATCACTAGAGGTGATTGAACCAGCGTAGTTTGCACTACACGTTCCCCATCCGCAAACCTCTAAGCGTGTTCGGTGTTCCAGCAGAAAACAGAATTTATTTTGCTGTTTTGTGATTTTTAAATATTGATTGCTGCCTAACATGCGTTCCTTCACAGTTCTGTACAAGAAACGTGAATCAACTTGCAATAACATGAAGAAAACTCGGCGTGCGATAATGCGACCAAGGAATAGCTTGTGACCAGTGACAAAATTGTACGGGCTAACCGTTCGACAGACTAAAACAACGGAAACGATTTCGACAAGGCAGCAGAGGTTTGAGAACGCCACAAAATCGATTTACGGATACTGGTCAAGAACCAAGGAAATCCTTTGAATATTTCAACCGCTGTGAGTAGCATTCAGAGCGTTGTAGCCCGTCAATCACTGGCAAACTCATAAGCCTATAAAGGCTTCTCTCAAAGACTGTCTTTGACGCCCCGGACGTTTAGTAAACTATATACCGTATAGGTGTCTACAACACACAAATAAATATGTTCCGATAAAATTGATTTCAATTACACGACGTAAATTGTGGTTGTGCACAACAAACTGGTTGGGAAATGTCTTGCTCTCAGGCTCCATGGGGTGTAACTAAGAGTAATGCTACACGTTCCTGGTCATAACTATTGATTACAGTAGAGAAAAACTGTGCTCTGATAAAAACAATCTGCTCAAAAACGAGTACTCTTTTACTAACTGTTTTTTTCAAAAATATCGACAGAGTTGATCTTACATCGGATGGTTTTATTCGTATGAAATTTTCACATCGACAGAATTCAGTTCATCTGGATCGTCAGCCTCCTAGTTGACGTTCAAATTGTAATCTTCCTGTCGTCCGCGTGCTCTTTCAATGATTTATTCTAGTCGGATTATGTCAGAGTTCTTTGTGTGAACTCGAATTGCTAGAGGACTTGGGTTTAAGCATAGCGCATCCAGGTCAGCTGCCTTCAATAAATCAAAAAAGTTTATGGTCATACGTTGTTTGCAACCCGTAGTTTACGGTGGGTTAAAGCAAGACCGGGTTTGAGTTAGGACGTGGCAGTTATCGCGCACACTTGTGGTGATACGTGGTTGCTCGTAACTGATGCTGGTCTGGATCCGCCCAATTGGTGAGCTTCTGGGCTCTGGTGAATTGACAACCCTTAGGTGCGGTTTGGCGGAAAGTGGAACAGTTTCACGACTGTTCGTACCCGTCAGCTGAACTGTTTCCCTAATCGTATAGTAAGTCAACTCTTCAAAATATAAGATCCTGTTTTCTAGAGTTGGTTAGGTAAATCAATGACGAATGTTTCCGAAGGGATATAAGGTAGGTCTTTTCAAATTGCGATTTTGGCCACGGTAAACGAAGGGTTACCACCAGAAATGTAGCTTGCATTTTGGCGCTACAAACCATGAAAAATTAACCTGTTGACTGGTAAACCTCATGGCCTTTAGTAAGCTTATGTGAACACCTACTGAGTTGGATGAGTAGCTGCAAACTGCTGCGATAACATGAAGTCGCAATAGGGCTGCGATGAATCTCTAGTTCAATAGGAATTCCAGAAGGCCGATATCGTTAGTTAGCTCCTCACGCGCACCTACAGAAAGCGCACCCATCCTCATGCTAGGAAACTACTGATTGAATGAAACAACTGACGAAACAAAGCGGCTATTTAGCTCTCAAATGATCGCCGATTTCGTTTGATTTTGGGCGATATATTTTGGCGACTGCAAAACTTGATTTGAATTTTTCGAGTGTCACCCTTGGTTACGCGACACCACCTTTTCCGTCCCAGACGGACGGTTTCTCTTTGTCTGCATGAAGGTGTAAATGACTAGGTATAATTCCAGCTCCTTGAATAGTCTATACTTGAGCTTTGGAGCTCGGATTTCCGGAATGCAACGAATAGGAGGGGGACTTCGGTTTCTCCAAAAACGTAACGAGGTTTCTACTAAGTTAAAAGTAGCAACCATCAACTCCAGTGTCGAATGGTTTTTATACACTTCAGTTGGATCAATTACTCATGTAATCAATGTCCTGGTAGTTCAAAGTGAATTCATTACGTTCGATTCGTTTACTCTGTTTGTTCTCCATGCTTCCACGATTTAGTCACTAAGTGGTAAGTCAGTGGATTCTCCTCGACGTGCGGTTCGGTGATGTCGTAGATGACGTTGATGACGTAAAACGTTGACTGTCATTGACTATCACGCAATTGTGAGTGAATGCTTCCAAGCAGATCCAAAATCCCGTAATAAACCCCACCTTCCATTGGACGCAAACCGGAGTTACGGGAAAACCATATACTACTTGCATGCTTCATTAGTAGTATCCGCCAGTACACTGGTAGCAGCGCTAGAGCTGACACTCAAGTGCGGAGTAGCAGCATGCTTCTTTCGGGAACTTGATGCGTTGCGAACGATTCGAAACACGAATCAAATGGCAGAAGATTGCTTCTAATTTTTTGGGCACAAGTTTACTTCTGCTACAGGCGGAATTCAAATCGAAACAGTTCGATTGTTCCAACACTCATAATATCTAACAAATTTTGATACATCTTTCTGACGAGATTTAGCGAGCTGATAGGATATTTAATCTGTTATGCCGTGCCCAGTTTGACTGTCGCCATAGTCACATCGAACCACGTGATCATCGGAAATGGCATGCTCCAGCATTACTTTGGATGATAATTGTCTCCCAACTTCTTATTGGTGCATCTACGATGTACAAATTAGCATCCAATCTCGATTAGTTTGACATCTCAGAGTCTTGTTGTACACAAAGTCGAAGCAATGCGGTGTTTTAGCGGAATGTCTACATTAATGATGAAATATGCCCCTGACACGCCGTTAAGTTCCCTGCAATATCCTCAGTAGCCCACTACCACCTGTTCAGCACTTTTTGGGGCTCCTCAGGTAGACGTATTACCTGAGATTCCCATCTTCTACCTGTTGCTTAGAAAATCCTCGTGGTGAATAAGGATGCGATTTTGTGAACCATGTGGTGTCCCCACGGACAGAGAATGTCGAACACGTGGCAACTGCACTGTGATTCCAACCAATGTTCGTGTCTTTGGGTTCATATTTCCGGGTCTTTTCAAACGGACTCCCAAAAGCAAATCTATGAGCCTAGGAGATAACTTCAGGGCCACGAACGGTTTCTTCCGGTGCCATCGTTCCCTTATGGAGAATACAGCAGTTTTAATACACAACTGGATGCACTGCAATAGCTTATTGAGTGAGGTATTTCGGGGGTAATAGTTTATCGCAACTGGAGCGCACTATGACGCTCAAAGAAACCTATAATATCAGCAAATATAACAGCTTAACTCGCCAGCTTCTTGCGCTTGTTTTAAAATTGTAAGTTCGTCCTGTAAGCAAAGTCCGACTTTTTTGAGAAGCCCCGTAGCACTGAACAGTCCCTTTTTCCGATTAGGAATCATCAGCAGTGTGTATCTCATTGAATTCCAGGGGATTTCCAAACAGGGACCCTAAGACTTGTAGTTTGAACAGTTAACCGAGCGACTGATTAGCTATTTAGCCAACCACTACCTAGACAGGATATGTGGCCACTCATTCTTTAATCGCGGGGTTGAAAAACTTCACGAGAGGAACCATAATGCAATTAGATCAGAATAACGCAGGCGACGTGGACCAGGAAACCCGAATAACTGTACAGTGTGTTGAACTCTTGTAACGTGACATAATTAAGCTTTGCTGGACAGCAGCCGGCAGGGACGCCAGTGAGATCACAAATATCAGGAATCGGTGCAAAGCGACAGTGTAGAGAATGGAGCACCTGTTAGTACCTACCATCAATCTAATGCCATGGATCCGCTACACAAATGACATTTTGGTCATTTCGGACGTCTTGGTGAACAGGAAGGTGAATAGGCCTCGATGAACCTGTGAAGGAAGAAAACATCCGTATGAAGCACAGCGCTGAAAACCAGACCGCCCGATGAATCACAAAAAGAGCTGTACTCAAAATCTTTTGAAGGCCCAGCCGTCCGAGGTATCACAGAATAATGGACATCCGAGGAATGTAACCAACAGAAGCCTGGATTAGGTGACATCTCAACGAAAGCAGTAGCCAGAGGAAGCGACCAAACGGATGGTTCTATCTCGCAATAATGGGATAACTAAACCCATAGCCAGGTTATTAGCTCAAAAATAACCTTCGTAGGCCGCAAACCAGTAGCTACGTCACGAAAACTGGTTTCGCTACCGAAGGACAACACCGATGAAAAAACTAGGGGGAAGAGTACAAAGTACCACCAAATTGGCGGCGGCGACTCCAGCAAGTTCCAGGTTGGTGGTTACATCGGGAGAGAAGGATGAACACGAACGAAAGAGCACAAGGCGGTCATCAGAGGGCATGACACTCTATTCTTGAGATCCACACATGAACACCATTGTCTACTAACCAGCCGACCGGTATTGCTCGCCAGAAATCAGCTTGCCACCTGAATTCTGTTTGAGCATAATCACTGAGATTAGGCCTGAATGAGTCAGATTGATCCAGCAAACTTCCATTGCACTGCTCATCAAACAGTAAAACAGAGACTGAAGCATTTAAATACTACAGCCTGTAGTAAAGAATCAACCAAACTCACACTTTTTACCTAAAACAATGAGTAATTTCGTCCGTTTTGAGTAAAACGGGACAAAACACGGTCGGGATATTACATCCGTTATTACTGATGAATTTTCAGAGAGTTGGTCAGAGAAACGGAGTCATCCGTGTGCCGAACGCGATGCCGCACCGCGTACGGCGACCAGGAAACAGCACCCCACCTATCATCACGGTAATTTCCCTATGAGTGTTTGCGATGGTTTTTTTGGATCACCTGACCCCATTAAATGGTCAGGGTCTGAAATCTCAGAGGGCTGGACAGCGGAGAGTGACTGCGAACAACGACATTGACAATTGTACAAACAGTGGTGATCCACAAACCCTAAAACCCCGTTAACCTAACAAGTCTGTACTAATTTGGCACTCACTTTTGAGTACAGTGCATGTTGTGGGGCCTGTCTGCCATCGGAGAATCGGAAGTTTCCAATGTGTGACCCAATGAAAAACGTTTTCTCTACCTTCACAGAAAATGTTGTCTATCGAAAACTGTTTATCCAATGACTGTGCCACAATCTGCGATCAATTTTTTTCAAGATATTTCACGCCACTAATCCACTTTTTGGAGTTCAATCATACTCTTCGCTAACGTTTCCAGAAAGAAAATCGATTTGACAACTCTCATTCAAACGATGGCAATTTTCCAGACAGTTCTCTTGGTGTTCCTAGTAGCAAGGTAAGTGGACTTACTTTTTGAATGATGTCTTCACTCACCCCATAACAGGCAGTGTTCAGGCACAAACGGGGCTAATTCGGGGGTTCCTAGATCTCTCACGCTTCCTCTGCAGCGAGACGTATCGGTGAGTTAGATATTTTTCATCACGTTTTGTGCAACTCAGCGGTTATATGTTGCAAGTGCTCAGGTGGGGACACCGCCACGTTCGCTGTTCATGAGTTTTGACACAGGCAGCGACTGTACTTGGATAGCCCTTGGTAAAAGACGTTCCAGATTTTGGGAGCCAAACTGGAAACTTGATTCAAAAACGAAAACGCTAGTGAAGAGGGATGATGACTATCGATTTACCAGCGGGATAATCAGAGGTGATTTGGTACAAGATATCGTGAAAGTGAGTGAGAAAATCCGCACACAAAAGGCCTGATGATACAACCACAGATTGGCGATCAGCCGCTCGATGAAATCCGACTGCTGAATGTGCGAACAACGACGATACACCTGAAGCCCGAGGAGAAGTTCGATGGCGCGTTTGGACTAATTGATCCGGGGCCGTTTAGTGTGTACTGGCCTTCGCTCCTGACCAGACTTCAAAACGAGTCCTACGAAGCAGTTTTCAGTTTTGAATTCTGCTAGTGAGTTTCACACTGTGTCTTCTGTGTTGTTTGGTTGTTCATTCACACACAAATCAGGATGTACTAGGACTGCGTCGTTCTTCCGAGTAAGTTGTGTCATTCCGCTAACTTTGCGTCAGAAGCCAGCCCAATAATAGGTATCCGCAAGTTATAGAACACTGACGTTCTAATCTTTACTGTGTTGCAAAGGGCGCATTTGTACTGAGCAGGCGAGACCGATCCCGCAGCAATGACCCGTTTTTGTCTCCAAATGAAGAGAACTAAGCGTGTTGCATGCTGGGAACGGGGTCAGCACGTGCTAAATGCTTGAACATTACCTCTGCAAGGAAGATTGAGGATACCACTTCAATGGGTAATCTAATCCTCCGAAGATCTCACCATTAGCGGTGGTAAATTATTCCAGTTCGGTGGGTTGAAGTACGCAGTATATATATATATATATATATATATATATATAGAGAGAGAGAGAGAGAGAGTCCATTTAGAGGCTCCAAAAACTCGGACTAATGTTATCCAATTAGGTGTCCGAGTTTTCGCAAAATCAATATGATAAGATGAGTGTTGTTCATCCTCTCCAGGTCGCTTAGAAACAACATAAACGAGAGAGTTAGCTGGGTTCCAGGCGAAGCTCTTGCAAAACAAAATTTGTTTGCAAACGAGTGTATTTCGCTAATTTCTTGCAATTTGGTTTCAAGTCAAACATAAGGTTGACGGAAACTCGGTGAGTGCGCCCCAATAAAGGCGCAACCGGTCGTGGGCTGTCGAAGAATTCTCAGCAACGTTATGAGTAGTCTAGTACATCTCCGCGGGTTTACTTCTAACCGTAGAATCATGAAACCGGACCAATCAAACAACTTTGTTTTACGAAGTCCTTTACGTTTCATTCTCGTAAGGTAGACTGCCTCTCCTTGCGTTCGTGACATCTGACAACTATCCAGGTTACTGTCTGAGTGGATCACTCACCAGACGGCCCATACGACAAAAAGGACACAACGAAAGCCAAATCGACCATGCATACTAGAACATTGACCTACCTCGATATCAATGTAAACCTTACGGTTTTTTCGGTTCAACAAACCACGATGGTACGGTTCATTCTATGCACAAACCAGCCAAGTTAATCGCAGCAGACAAAGAAAATTTTACGACTGACGCAGTAGTGAAAGAAAGAACTCAGGTGGTTTGATTCTCCGTCAGACAGTTCCCAGCAAACTTATGAGTAGTGGGTTACGATTTTCCAAAAAGAATGCGATATTTCAAATATCGTACCAACTGAAGCATGAGGCAAAGTTTATGCAACACGTTCTTCGGAGGAAGCAAATCATCTACCAGAGATTCAGTGGGGTTCCAGACGACCCTCATGTAAAAATTAAGTTGCTTTATTGACGGGGGTATTTGTAAACTACGTACACGTTTGCTGTGACCCTCATCGGGAAGGCAAGTTATCCAGACTGAAAGTATGTTTGCACGCAAATGAAATGGCTCGGGGATTAAGCAGCGCAAATCTGCTGCTTGAAGGAAACTTTTCGGATATTACTCAAACATTCCAAGACAGGAAATTGGAGGAACGGAATTATCAAGAGGCCAAGGAAAGGGAGTTGACGACAGGAAAAAAACGTCTACGCTACGTGCCAACAGCTTCCTCTGTTGAAAAAACATGCAATTACTCCTCAGCGAATCCTTCACGCTCTCACCCTAACTGTGAACTAAGAGCGACTGGAATGAAAAACTTGTGAAAGGTGAGAAATTTGATAGGTTGCTTGAAGGCTCCTGTTCGACTGCGACATAGGACTGATGCTTCGGTCAATTCTATCGTGAAAGGAAGCTTCCGCGTGGATTGTCCTCACTGGTTACTGAGTACGTAAACCGAAGAAGTTAACTATCACTGATTTTCACTGTGTACTTGCATGATCAGTTCAGTAGGCCTAAGAAAACGGTATCGGATAGACGAACTATACTACTTATCAGTTTGCTGAATGAACGTTGATATCCCCTGACAAGTCTTACCCTACTTCGAGCTCATCGTTTGGGCGCAGTCTCCTCGTTTCTCTCAGTGGTACGCTCTAGCCAAACCCAAATTGCACGAACTTTGTGAAATTTTGTTCATATTCACACCACTCTCGTTTGAACGATCGTTCTCCTGTTCTGGCGTAATTATTCCGGTGGGTCCACACCAAAGGGAAGCACTGGACTCGAGTTTCGCTCTTATTAGAGCTCATCAGCAGTGCATATCCAGTGGCCGTGCCGGGATTTGAACCCCGGACATCTGACACGCGAGGCGACCGTGTTACCACTACTCCACCAACGCACGTTGGACGCATCTGAATTTTCACGTCTGAACAGGCGAACGTGTTCACACTTGAGCGATGTGATTGGTGTGCCCGACCCATCGAACGACGACCCAGTAACTGTCCTGGTTGTGACGATCGATTGACCCGCCAGTCAGGACTTCCCAGTCAGGTAGCGTGACACACGTTTGAAACCCAGTGGACGATATTTTGGTTGCATTTGGGGTGTTGCGGGATAGGTATTTTGTTCATATTCACACCACTCTCGTTTGAACGGTCGTTGTGAAATTTGTTTTTTTTTCACGCGAGGTTACACTGAATGCGTCGTTCAGGATGTTCCCTTTCACAAGAACGTGCTGCACCGGGCCACCTCACATTTCATTTGGTACGATACACCAGTATCACCCTGCATGCAATGTAAAGAAGCTACACAGTGCTTATAAGTTTTCGTTGCAATTCAAAATAGTTCCCCTTGTTCACCATCCGAGCAATGTTGGACGAATGATTAGGGATCACAGACATCCTAACAACAATGTTGTCATTAGTAAGGTCTATCCGTCAGTCGTAGGCCTGGGAATCTGAGAGGATTCGTCACCGAGGTGAACAATCATCTGGTAATTGTTTGTTCAGGCCAGAGTTTGATTTTCTCAGCTTCCCACGACGACATGACAAACCAGGTAGGAGGTGATCATCTATATACTACTTATATCGAAAATGTATCGTTTCTATCAGACTCGTCTCCTTATTGAAAATCATAGTCTGTCTACCATGTAGTTCGCCAGTACCTGCAGGGGCAGACAAATTCGCAAAAGGTGAGGTCACATTTGGAGCAGTTCCCACAAAGTACAACAATAACGATTTCGTCTACGTCCCGCTCATTCTGCAATGTCAATGGCAAATTTTTATCACAAAGTGAGTGTTTTTGTATACAAATTTAACTAATAAACATATTCCCCGGTATAACAAACCAATTCATGGAAGGTAACCTGAGAATTGTTTTGCCGCCAGGTGCAATCAATCGTTTCAGCATCCCAGATGTAACTGGTTTCATTTAACTCGGCCAACTCAGAACCTAAAAATCGGCTATTTTTGTTCACCTGAGTGTAAATGAAAGCCATCTCAGGACTCGTATTTACGATCGATTACGGTCGATTATTCGCAGAGTTGGTGGAAAGTCGACCAGCGTTTTCATCGTGGAAAAAGGTTCAGGCAATTTGTGTATTATCTATAGTTTGAACTCAAAGAACCGTTTGCATTGGTATGCTTATAAACTCTGAAATTCAACTTGCTTCTCTGGGAGTTCAACTGAACCTTTCGTTTAGAATATGCTCCATGAACTACGGATTCCTCATACGTAAGGCCGACGGTTTTGTGGATACGGAACACCGCTTGGCTTTGGTCGATGCAGCCTCATGCCGAACGAGTTACAAGTAACCCCTTTAAATGATACGGTGAGCTAAAAAGCTTGGGCCGATGGTGCCAACATCGATTTGACCGAATAAGAACCGAACAGTTTGAATAAATGCATCCGACTATGCTGACTGCCGTGCTGCGGAAGACATGCCACCAAGAACCTCATTGAAATTCGTAAGCTTGGTCAACAAACATAGATAAAAGGACCAGTCGACAGTAAACCGAGTAATTTTGAGCGATCTTGGACACATTCGGTCAGCGTTTTAATCGGTTACACGTGAAAAAAATCTTAACTCCTTGTTTAATCAGGTGTTATTGCACTTAGACAACGTGACTGCTAATAAACGAGTAGCTTTTTTGCACATAGGTCACCGGCGGTCCTCTTGGAGGGCCCGGTGAATACTAAGTTATAGTCTTGAAATTTAACCGGATCTTCATGTGTAAGATGTCGCAGAACATGGGGATATTCATTTTTGTTAGGGCGTAAACAGGCGTGGCAAATGAAAAACGCAAACGGCGCACTAAGCTCATCGCTTCGACCCCAGTATAGAGGAATTTCCTGGTGTGGAAAATTTTCGGCATCTAATCACAGCGAAAACACAAACATGACTGCGGTGTTAGGCTGTTAGATGCCATTCACTTCGGTTCACGATGGTTCTAGAAGTGTATGCTTGAATCGATGAGACCACAACAGGAGAAGCGCGATACACGTATATACGTAATGTACTATTCATAAAGTTGTTGAAACTTCTTCGACAGCAAACGACCTGTTTCGCTCTTCTTCGATATCTCAAATATCGTAGCAACTGAAACATGAGGCGGCCTGGTGCAGCACATTCAGTTGCCTGGAAACATCACAAACGAGAGATTCAGCTTGGTTCCAGGTGAGTCTCTCGCAAAACTAAATTGATTTGCAAATGAGTGTTTTTTGTCGAAATCAGTCCAATTCGGGTTCAAGTCGAACATAAGGTTGACGGAATTTCGGGGACTGCGCCTACCTGATGAGCCCCAAGAAGTGTGAAACCGGTCGTCGGCTGTCGAAGAATTTTCAGCAACCTTTTGAGTAGTACATGAACATGGCTAATTTCAAGGTCACCGTTAAATGGAAGCAGTCTGTGAAGATGTGGAAGGAACGTGTTCTAATCGGCAATACACTAATATCACTGGTAACATCAGAAAACGAAACGACGTTCCAAAATCCGCCGACAAAGCGCTCTAATTGTTCCATCCATATGCGAACAGTAGCACAAACTCTGCAAATAAGACTGACGCAAACTTTTGCTCCGGGCTTCCTTTTGGTCCTAGATAAAATGTGTTCTTTTTTATCCCTGTAGATTAGGACTGCTCTGTTTAGGCCCCGCCGGTTGCTTTGGATCTGCGCACCCATTTGCAGTGTGCAGCAATCCGGCATCCTCCTCGATGATTGACGGTAAACTCCGACGTAGAAAAGTGATGTTGCTTGGTGCAACCGTGAAAAACTCTCAGTCACCCAATCAATTTACCACTTCTATACAGGAGGAAACGTATGTCCGTGGTTCACTTCAGTCAACTTAAACTTTGCCTACAAAGGAGACACTTCGGCAGTCGTGCACTGATCTGATTGCACGACGCTCCGGCAACGGTAGCCTAATTGATGTCTCCAACGTGCTGCTCCGTTACACTGATTTTTCAAAATAGATTAACCACCCACATGAGGCATGAACTAAGTGAACCCTGGAGGCGGACGGGAACTGCCGATCTCCCGTCTATCGGACAAGTGATCTACCGATTTAGCACCAAAAGTATACATGAAGTGTGCTAAAGATTCCTTGATGTTGCTTTCGTCATTCGAAAGGCAGTTCTCCCGCTCGCCAAGCTGGTCGTCTTACAAAACAAAATTATCGACCAGGAGGTGCTTTATTGCACTGAAAGACTTTTGTTCAGCTCACCAGACCACGTTTGTATTCCCACATAAGACCTGGTAGGACAATGTTGCGGAACCCACTGGGAATTTGCAATACTCTCGAACATGCCTTGTCCTTTTCTGCGAGCTATTGCGCCAAAGTTTGCTGATTTCGACAGTATATTCAAGTGAATGGGCACAAAACACGTAACATGTACTCCTATTCATATGGCCATTATTATTTGTCGCAACCTGGTGAGGGTATAAAACCGGTATGCGCATAAGATTAACGGGGTGCAGTTTTGTTGCTATGTGGATCCTACTCTTGCAAACTGTCCTGTTTTCTTTTAAATCCCTCAAGAATGCAGTTTGGTTCGCAAACCATTGGTAAACGACTTCCGGCAGTAGTCGATACGGGGAGCAGTCTGACATTCGGTCCAAGAGAGGCAGTGCGGAAGATATTTCTGCAGCTTCTTATTCCCTTGGCAGAGTACGGACGGACGTACGTCGACTGTAGGCTTTTACACACTTATCCGGATTTGGTCATCACACTTGGAAACAAAGAACTCAGGATCCCGACAAGGAACCTGGTCATCCATGTAAGTTGTTTTCAATTACAATGTTGGAAACCTAGTGGAAGAGTTAGGTTTACCGCCTATGGAAAAAAAACTGATCCAACTATTCTCATGTCTTTCAGGAGATGCACAAAGGGAAGCAGCTTTGTTTGTTTGGAATTCGTTACTACGTGGACGATCCTGAGTTGCAGTGGTGCTTGGGTTTGACGGTACTTCGGAACTTTTTGACAGTGTTTAACAAGACACAGGAAACAGTAGGCTTTACGGAGGCTATTTGTTGAAATCATTCACAGCAATAAACAAATATGAATGTACCATATATTAAATAACGGCTCTTTGCTGTCATTTGCGCCCATCACCAGTGCTTTGCTTTTGAAGTCTTCCAATTTTCGGGGGGGGCAATAAAACTTAGAATTCCTGAAGGAACCCTGCATTGAGACATTACTCCGATTTCGTGTTTGTCTCTATGATCACAACGGTGAAGGGTAGTTTGCTCATGACTTGTCAGTTGGCCTAACCTTCCTCCGTTTTCGGCGCATCAGTCACCCCCTGTACTTGATGCTTTACAGACTGCTGTGTGTGTATCAACTCATGTTCCTAATTGTCGCACTATATCACCAGGAATTCAGTGTTTACCGTAGCTTACTCCATGAGACATTGCAGCTGAAAGGTCCACGTTCTCTATTTGAAGGGACCTAAATGCCTTACATCCGCGCAAGAATATTGCAGGAGAAAGGCTGGAACGTTGCCTGAGGTGTCCTACTCAACTATCTATTAACTGAAACAAAAAGTTCATCTAACTGCCTAGTTCAGCTGAACCGTTTCTCGACACCCTAGTTAAGCAAGACTGATAATTGTTCTCTTGTATAGCGGAGCAGTACCGAGAGTTCAAGCAACTTTGTGTCGGAGGAAACCAGTTCAGACCTTTCACTTTGTTTCTTCGAATTGAAGTTTGGCAGACGTTCATGTTTGCACTTCACTTTTGAGAGTAAACTGAAACGGTACCTGCGAAATTGTTGGTTAAATGCTCGGAGATCACCCGTACTCGGTCAACTCCATTAGGGCAAAACCGATCGCGGGGTGCTGAATAGTGTTCAACAAGCGCATGAATAGTATGTCCCATCATGGAAAAGAACTCCTCACCAGCGTTTGCTCAAGTGACCACTGAGTGCCTCATTCATAACACTAAACTAGGTTGAGTCGTTGATTTTTACCAGTAATATTTGTAAGCGCCGTTGCTTGATGACCTTTTAGCTCGAATGGGCTCAGCGATCTTCCCACCTTAGGTCTAGAATTGTCAAACAAACGGCACAAAACGAGCCTACATCCGAGGACTAGCCACGCAATCAAAGCCATTAGTGTTTGTTAGCCTACGGTTATTGCGTGAATCAGTTCAGGGTCGCGACGGTCCTAGGTAGCGTAACTTATTTGGTTTGGCAAACTGACCTATCTGGTGTGATTTGCTTCCTTCTGACGAGGTCCAACTGTGCTAGGTCAACGTTCACACGAGACGCAAATTCGCAAATGCTATGAAGATGCACACGGCCGGACAATGAAATTCTCTTCAAATCCTTGGCACCCCATCGTCGGCGTTTCTGATCTCCAAAAGAGTTCGGAGCAGGCATCCGTATGGTCATTGCTACAAAGAGACTGTACCTTATCGCAGTGTGGTGATTTGTGTACTCCTATGAGCCACTCTGACACTCGCAGAGTTTCTCATGCCATATCGGTCAGTGGCTTGCGGTTTAACGAACACACTCACCTTGTTCTCTGGTTTGCGGTTTGAACCATCTGCGGAGACCCGTTGCTTAAAATACTTGCAGTACTCTATTGGTAATCTGGTACCCTGTTCTCTGCATTTCGGCCAGGGGTTAGAACCAACCGCCATGGCTGACGACCTATTAATCCTCCGGTCTAGAACTTGACGCGTTATCGCTTTCCAAGCCCACGGACAACAATGAAGTTAACAACAGGTGTACTGTCATACCAGGTCGGCCGTCCAGTGGTGTCATTAACCGGGTCTTCTATAAGTAACCACTTTGCTCTGAGAGCGTCACTCTCGGCTGTAGGCTCCGGGCATCCTAACTGAACAACAACCGCAAACACCTGGAGGCCCGTTTATCAACCCAGAAAGCCAGTCAACTTAGCTGCCTTTAGCGTTCGCTCACTGAAGCAAGCAAGGGAACAAGCAGATTTCGTTTGCAGACTAAATTTTCTCCGCATTAAGGATTGCATTTTGTAAGAAACAAGGCGAAGAACGCGAGTGGTGAAATTGTGCGAACCGTCATGCCGCTCTATTCAACATCGTCCGGCTGCGCACATTTAATGACGCGGACAACGCGGCGGCTGGATATGCTGAGAAGGAAATTTTGTTGGACCACCGCACAGAATCATCTGTACTTGACTAGATAACCGTCAAAAGCACTCCCTGAATGATTCCTTTTGACACGCTTGTGAAACAATCTTGAGGAAATGAGGCACATCGCTGTTTGTTTGGCTGCACATCGCAGCCCACAATCTGCCAAGGACAGTCTTCAGGGGATTCTAGGTTTACGTTCGCAGCGTTTCGTTTTGAGCGTGAAGCGCGCGGGCAATGCAGAGCACCTGCTGCATATATATGCCGACCACAGACTGGTGCGTTGCAGTTTCAATTTCCGTAACCTCGGAAATCGCTTGACAACGCAGAGATCACCAGGCCATTAGTCCCCAATCCAAATAGGCCACACTGCCATTAGATACCAGTGGCGAGGGTCGATCAATGCCTGCCGCTCCTTCTGGAATAACTACATGGACTCCGAACACGCACGTGTCCGCTGCTCCTCCTGATTGCGCTTTACAAGCGTAGGTAGGACGCCCGCTCCGCTCAGTCATTCAGATGCTCGTGGATCCAGAAATCAAATAAAACTGTCAGAACTGGCTCCTCCAACGCCTACAGAATGGTCAAAATATCCCATGTGAACTATCGATGGGGACGAGTGTTCAAAGCAAATCAAGTGCCGGAACTACTGTCGTGGTACAGCCCGACTAATCGCATTCAGGTAATAGATCTCTGATATGCCCGCGGCTTTGTCCGAGTCCCTGTGTCAGATTTTTCCTGGTCGCAGCCACAGGATATCCTGATGCAGTGAGTCGTCACCACGCTTGAGTCCGCGTGGGCTTTTAATGGAAAGCCAGGCTAAAAAAGCGGATCTCTCTTCAGCCTCGGAAGCTTTCTAGAGCATTCGATATTTCCAAAGCGATCCCACGAGTTGATGACTCAACTCAATTCCTCGTCCGTGACTGGCCTCAAATGAATGTGCTACCCAAACGCCACCACACTTCCACGTTGGAACGACATCCATGATTGTGTTTTCTTTAATGCTTATATAGTCGGTGAAAAGCATTCATATTCGCCCTTCTCCAGGCCCGTCGGGCAAGCATGGTCCACTAGTTTTCATTAATTTCAATTCCAACTAGCACACCAATTGTCACTCGCAAACGGGTGCACAGGTCCAATCACCTAGAAGTTGGAGTTAACATAAGAAAAAATCTCCGGGAAATTCGCCGGCCTGAGGAGCTCCGAGCATACAGAATTCAGTGTGAAGTTGTATACGGTAACCAACTTCAAAAGTGGCACAATACGCCCGAAGAGGTGCCAACTGGAAGGTTTTAGGGCTGACATAGTTGAGAGCCATCGAACATCGGTGGCAGAAATGCCAGTCTTTGACCAGGAAGGTGTGTAACGGTATATACTACTAATAAAGCGTGCGAGCAATGTCAGGCAGGGCGTCAGCATTCAGTCAAAGTGCTTCTTGTGGAAGGCAGCTGTTGGTCGGGAACTTGATGAAGTTGTATACGGTAACCAACTTCAAAAGTGGCACAATACGCCCGAAGAGGTGCCAACTGGAAGGTTTTAGGGCTGACATAGTTGAGAGCCATCGAACATCGGTGGCAGAAATGCCAGTCTTTGACCAGGAAGGTGTGTAACGGTATATACTACTAATAAAGCGTGCGAGCAATGTCAGGCAGGGCGTCAGCATTCAGTCAAAGTGCTTCTTGTGGAAGGCAGCTGTTGGTCGGGAACTTGAGGATCCGATTTGCAGTTAATTGTTTAATCAGGTGCCTTTGCAGTGTTTGCCCATTTTTGCCTCAGATTAAAATAACCTCTTGTATAATAATGCACGAGGGCGCTTGGGGATGCTAACGTTTACAAACTTTGCAGGTTAGATACCTAAATTTAAGTCCAGTTGCTTGTAATCAATCGCGCATAAAGAGCTATGTGGCTGGGGTACTGCTGGTAAATGAAAATATTGAAACTAAACTTATGGTCTGTTCCCAAGTTTAGTTGCGGGAAGCTATTGAAGGGACCAATCCTAGGAGATTCTGTTTAAGATCGCTGTAAGGCTGTAGTGGAGTGTACCAGCTTTTAGAAGAAGTCTCACCTGAAGGACCGGACGAAAGCCGTCATTCCTGGTGCAGATGACCTAGAGTACCCGTAACGTTTTATTTCTTCCCAGTGATGGTGCCATGTGGCCGTAAAAGCGCCCAACATGTGTGGACGAGCATTTTGGTGTACTATCTCAGGAAGCCCATTCTTTAGATAATCGGTGCTTTCTGATACACGAGGTCTCATAGTATTGACGCCACCTGTCCAATATTCTTGCCACTAGTTGATACGCCATTTTATTGAGCGACTCTCTGTAAAGCGTAAGTCTTGAACTTAGTGAGATGCCGTCTTATTGAATTCGCTTACACGTAAGATGCGAGTAACTAGCTAATTGCAGCGATCGGCCACTATCTGTTGTTTTTGCTGGACCAGTCGTGTTCAGAAACGCTTGCATATCAAGCGCCGTATCTAGGAAATTCGCGAAGGACGTACGTGGTAAGTACTACACCCCAGTGACCCCTGATATAGTCACTGATTTTACTGTTGGACTGCAACGTTTCCATGGATGATAAGATTTGTGACTCATGGTCTGCGCTGATATAAGAAGGGCTTAACAAACCCAAACGGAAATGCTCGACGGCTATGCAGGGACGCCGCATGTTCACCTTTGACCCACGAAACCCGCTGCAGTCTTCGTTATACACTAGGAACACAAATGTGGGTCACCTGAAGCCCATGTACTTAGGAGCATTGAAATGATAAAGCGCTGATCACCTACTTGCCTTGAGTTACCTGGATCCTTCTCACTATTGTGGATGCAAGCCTAGTGTATCCAATAACAGTCATGGTGAGCAAGCAATTCAAACCGCTTTTTGCCGCTTACCTTTCTATCGAAACACGGCAAAAAACAACCATCGTTTTTAGGAAACACCAAGAGCGAGTGTGAACTTAAAACCAACAATTTCTTTAAAAGCCTCAGCAAGGTCAACACCAAGGTCAGCACGGAGCACCGTCATGGCTATCGCGCGAAAATTTCCGCCATCTTGCGGATCAGTGTTTTATGCCACAGCCTACATTGGTAACAAAAGCATTTGTTGGGGCGTCATCCTCATTTTGATTGGCTGAAATCTCAATGGCGGAAACATTCATATTGGGGGCTGGGCCAAATTAAGTCCATGACTGACCCGTGTGGACGACGCAGTGATTCATCGCTGGGTGGCAGTTGACGGAAATGTGCTTGTAGAAGTAGTTACCTCGTGTATTCACGGTAAGGACTTATTATTTGTGGCAGTTCTTCATAATCTGCCTGATGATTCGTCGCATCAGGTTATGTTCCGGGCCGGCTGGGATATTTCTCCGAGATTTAAGCAATGCTATCTGATATCCGGTTTTGGAGTGCGCCAGGCGGTGCCGTGCCAAGGGCAAAATTCTCAGCACTATGCAAAGAGGTGGCAATCTCGTCCCAGTATGCGTTCACAACTGATGGTAGACCATCTGAAAGAGATTCTAGAAGACAATGCTGATCTGCCAGTCTCTCAGTTGCCGAACGATTTGTCCGCACCTTAAGCGGTTCTGATAAACGTAGGGAGAAGCGACTCCGTACTAGCGCGTGGTCGGAATCCACAAATGTGTTGCAAAACGACCGGTAGTCAGCTATTGATCCGCGCCATCGGTAAGTGATGACAACGTGATCAATTTGATTTTGTGGCCGGTGTGTCGCTGTAGGACACCATGTGGCCAGACAACTTTAGCTATCACGGAAGTTAGTACTGCATAAAAACAGCCTGTGACCAGCACACAGCTGAAGCAGTCGTATCTCGCTTTCCGTACCAACCCCTGCTCATCAAGCCGCAGCAGCTTCTGGGTCACCAGAGGTGCGTAGCCGGAAGCGAGTGAAGACTGATGGGGCGGTTCTTTGTCTCACGCACAACGCGGCTGATAGTTAGATAATACTTTTGGTTATATTTTGGATGCCGTAATGTTTGGTGATGTGACCGAGTACTATGGAACGCTACTTAAAAAGCCAACCAAAGTCGTCCAGTTTTTGGCGTCTGTTTGGTTCACAAAGCGCAAAGGTGTGCTGTATGACGTGCCTTTAAAAACCGCGAGAGTGAGAGTAGAGGATGAGGAACACTATCTCATCAGATTCACTAGCTCTGAAGTTAACGTTTCAGACAAGTAAGCACACAAATCTTGAAGGTCAAAATCGTGTTTGCCAATGTGCACAACTCATGGCGTCAAATGGGCTTCCCATTTACTCTCAAAGAACGCTTCCGTCAAACTACAATGCGAGCCATGTTGTTGTATGGCTGCAGGACTTGGCCGCTTTTAGCAGATCTGAGAGTTTCTCAGGTCGTTTACCTTCCGATATATAGCTGCGATTGCCTGAAACTAATAAACTACCACTAAGGCAACCAGAATACGTGTTTTTGGGGAAGTAGTCGTCGCCGTTTTCAAAGAATGCATCCAGCACGGCAAGCTAAAGCGCCTTGTGGTACACATGCCATGCCACTGCCAAAAGGCCAGGTCAAAAGTTGGCCACCTTCCTACTTTTGCAAATCTGAATTAAGCACAAAAACACAACGTCCTTTGGGAAACGATGGCTTGGCATGCGCAATACGTGGCCTTTTTATGCCCGACACAGTATCAGTTTCTGGTTATCAGTAAAGGCACTATCATGGAAGAAGCGGCGTATATTTGGCGTTCGCTGCAGTGTAAAGATACATTACTGACCAGGGAAGAAGCCTGCTTTGTTGTCTCGAGTCTGATTCTCCCAATAATGGGTTAACCTACGTGGGATAACATGAGGGGGTAGTTTGGCCGTAAAACCTCTTGGATCGATAACCCGGTATTTTCTCGCGTAATGCGCCTTTGCCATCATTGAATAGTGGACACGCCACTGGAACGCCCGACTCTGTCTATATTCTATCTCCACTCGATACACTTCAGAGTGGAGCTATCAATTTATTTACAACGGATGCACGATGTCTGAAGAATTCAGGATACATACCGTCCCAACGAAATGTCTTGTTGTTGTGAAAAGTGAAACTTCATGCGGTTTTACCCTTGTAGATAGAGAAATTTATGTTCATTTTGTTCATCTGTTTTTTTTTGTGTGAGCTGACTTGATAAGGGCCAGTTGAACTGTTCTCTAAAATGCTCCATCCGCAACTCAAGACAACGATTAAATGAAGGAATTAAGGTTCCATCGTTTTTTAAATCCGCTTGGATTACACCCGCCTTCCTAATCGGACAATACCAGATGAGAACACTAGCATTTTCCCGCTGTTCAGAGGAGTTTACCGTATCGAGATGATGGAGAAAAACTTGATCATTAATGTTGTGAACGTAATGCATCCAGCCAACAGACAACAACCCGGAGGTCACCATTTGCAAACTGGCCGGGGCCACATCTGCATATGTCACCGAGTTAGCTCGGAAGTTACGGTGCGGATTTCTTGGCTAAAAGATCCGTCGTTTGAACCCGACGTCTGAATCTCTACTGTTTGTTATAGGATTGAGCACCCTGACAGTATCTTATACCTCATGCTTCCTTCGGGTTTCGTGGCAGGGAGATATGAAAAGGTTTATCGATAGGCGGACTTTCACACCAAGACCGCTTTACCGCTTGCAGTTAGGAGTTCCTACGACCAAGAAGCTTATTACGCACAATACTGACCAGACGTTTGGTCGACTTTCCGTTCCGGCATCAACCCGCGCTCTGATTGGCCGATAGTCTAACGAACCTTGATCCGGTAATCGCAGAATGCCGGTTGCTCATGGCGCATCTCGAGTTTCAAGTATGTCGTCACGGCATATTAATTAAAAAAGCTGACGGCGCAAATGCGTGCTGCAGCAATCCTTTTTAGCTGCAACGTCATGTTGTGCCACTTCTTTATTAGAATAGCTGTCAGGAGGCAAGTATATATCATATAACATCCATGTATATTTGGTCACAGGCATACTCTGCAAACAGCCGGTAAATGTTCCACCGCATGGCTCGCTTGAACAATACCGTACAGTAGGCTTTTTGCCTATCCTGACACGAGCACAAAGCTTGCCACGAGAGCTGCAAATATCGCATCGCACATACTCACGAGTCGTCTCCTATCTCATGCCTCACCTGCAAATAGGCTGTACACGCACAATCCGGGACGGTCCACTTTGGAAATGTGACCAACAACCGTCTCGAGAATGCAAATGGCAGCCTTAAAAAACCGGTTGCACCCCTCCAACACACTGGAGCGCGCCATACAAAAGGTCCATGGGGGGATTTGAGATGCATACGTTATCATTGCAACCAACGGGAAATCCTCGAGGGCGGTGACTTCGCTCTGAATGTAATCTGTCGAATGTCCACGTGTGCGTGTTCGCTCGTTTTGGGGTACCTCTGGCTGAGACCCTCAAGGTGAGATCAACCTAAGTTTACGGATTCACGGATTGATACACAGCATCGAGGCTTTCGCCCAAGTTTCCCGGGTCGGTTTTGTTCTTGTCGCTCAGCGGCTATCGTTCACCTGAAATGCACAAGTGTAGCACTGCTCTCTAAGTTCTCAGAGCGGGGCAGTATGCTTGCCAGCTCGAGGACTCGCGTAACTTAGTGTCTAATAGTGTTTTGAACCGAGTTCTAGAGGGAGCGTGGACAACCGTCTGAGGAAGATTATTCTACGCAGCAACTACTGGGAATGAGAAAAAAGTCCACCTAGTGAAGGTGTGCGCTCTGAGCTTAAAAATCTTCTAACCATATCCCCGCCGTGTGTCTGCTGGGCCAACGGTGAGAAACCTGTCAACGATTAAAAACCTAATCAGCTCACAGTTCGTGGTTCAAACACACGAGCGCTACCAGACAGTTCGTACAGTTGGCCCCTTCTACCGCACGATCTGGCTTCTCTGCATCCATTTGTTGTCCGTAATCGGAAATTATTCGGTTCTAAGCAATAAGAAATATTCTTCAATAATTTTTTAGGTTATTTTTCAATCCACCAACGGTGGCTACCAGACTACAATCTACCGGAACAAGATGTACAGCTTAGACTTGTTCCAAAGCCACCGCCGACATATTTCGACAGCATGCGTTAACGGACTGACCGAGTGGTAGGTAAGCTTCAGTGCCTGAAAACCAGAAGGGTCACAGCAACCACTAAGCAGTTGATTGTTCAGAACAAATCCTTGTGCGCCAAGGATCAACATCTACAACTGATGGTCTGCCGTCGTTGGTTGAGGATACGGCACCTCAACCCCGATGACCATCTAGAGGCACAAATTTGGGGTTATGTGTGCTTTGTGCCCGGCCCGCTGTGCGATGATGTTCTTCAGGCTTGTCACAAGGGTGAGTCCACAGATGGATAGTTCATTTTTCGTTCTTGGCCATAGGGCGTATTTGCTAACCGATCCGGCGCCCTATGCTGTTGAACCGGACCAGAGCACACAATTGCAGCGTAGTTTATCCCGAAAGTCTGTGTGTGCCCGTGTGTTCAGCTTCAAGGGGGAGCTAGTGAACAGCCGTGGACAAGTGTCTGATTACTGTGGCTAATATTGTAGAGCGGCAGCTAGGGGAAAGAGAAAAAGATGAATTCATTTGACCTATACATGGCCCATCAACTCAAAACTGTTCGTCTTTTAATGAGACCTCATGCATTTCATGTATGTCTCATATTTCTTAGGGGTTGTAGTCGGTAGGCAGCGAGCCATAGGACATCACGCAAAGCAAACAACTGTTGAAGGTAGCGATGTGATTCGTCTCCTACTTTCCTTGCTATACACGATACATGTCACTGATTCGATCACCCATGGATCCATTTTTCTGTTCGGTGATGATAGTAAGATAGCTTACACATTTAGGGCCACTGACACCACTTCAGCTCTTGCTAAGATTCAGTCTGATCTAAATTATTTTACCCTCTGGTCCTCCAACTCCCGTCTTTCTTCCGCCGTTACAAAATGCCAAGCTCTCTCACGTGGGTTCTAGATTACCCTGGGATGCGGTTAATTGTTCCCAAAAAGCATGGTACAGAGCGGCCAAAGCTCGTAAACTCTGCGCTTTTATTCTCCTATCCTTCTACAGTAAGTCATGTTTAATTGTCATCTTCAAGCAGCTTTTATATTAGTGTATATTAGTGCCTGCTTTGGCCTTCGGCAATGCCTGGTTCGGACACCCTGTTTGGACACCCCGTTAATCACTTCACCTGGCCCGTGACCTGCATTCACAGAGATTATCAATCGGACAAAAAAATACCTGCAAATTTCCTCCGCCAACCCAAAAAAATCCCGCTGCTCAAGTAACTGCACATACCAGCCCAATGACCTTAAATATGCCGTCCGTCACAGGGATGTCAAAAAACCGAAGCATGTCAGGCCAATGATGGCACGGCACTGTTGAACCCAGGTTAAGAGCACACCCGCAACTATTCTTTTCCTACTCTTGACCGTACCCACTCGCACACCCGTTCAATTAACATCATATACGAATAAACGCTTCACCCAGCCCCAGCCGCCACCAGGACGCTTTCATTTAAAATCTGCTGAACCTTTCGTTCGGATCTAACTATTTCGGTGGACTTTTAGTCTGCGTTCTTCATAAAGTCAGTAAATTTCTGTGCAGATCGACTTCCAGCTTGGGTGTTGTCACCAACCCACTCTTCCAAGGAACTTGTACACCCGACTTCACCATATCAGCGACCTCAGTGAGTCTCTACAGTTTCACTGTACTCCATGATTCTGAGATTCCTGGTACCATTTATCCTCATCGTTAATCCCCACTTACGCTTTTTGTGACGTTGGCCACAAGCCCAACAATTCAAGGCCTCCGTGGTGGTTTGAGGTTGGCTTTTGCCCGCCACCTCAAAATACTAACGTCTACGTCGGATAATGTCCACTGGTCATGACACCGTCCATTTTCCGCGCAATCCCCTGTACCCGAAAACCCCGCCAGCCATGCTTTCATTCTGGCTGTAACAATATGGCCATGCTTGACGGTATGCCACCCACCAGTTGGGAATAAACACCATTATTTGTATCAATCTACCCTGCATCCGCCTCACAGCACTCACAGGCATGCAAAGCTGCTGTGAGGAATATGCAGTGCACGATTACTAAGTCCTTGGTTCCGGCGTCATCCATCCTGCCGCTCTTTGTCACTTAGGCAGGACCCTTTATGGCTAAGTTGATACTAGGCCCTCTGCGTCGCTTAATCTACCGACGAGCTTACATAGCTGACTGCCGCCCTGAATTTTCTTCCTGTCCCCTATAATATGCTTACCAATGGATTTTCGCTCCCATTGTCGACCTGTCGCACTGTCTTTATACAAAATGTTTTCCTCTGCTTGTATTTCAAACTACGGAACACACACATCCGTATTATGTCATCTCATGTGGGATTTGGAAAGACTCTCGATTCATACATTTTCATTGAGGGGGTCGGGCGCCTTTTCCCGCCACAGCTGACATCAGGCACTCTTTGAAATAGGCCCTGAGTCCTCCTAATTTGCGTTCTTATTCCAGCTGTCCAATCACTTGCTCCTAGCATGTACACTCACCAGCTTGAACCTTTTGGAGTTAACTCACACGTGAGACACTTACCCTCCCAACTGTTCTTGGTCATAAATCACCATCTTATCTATCTCTCATGCAGACGTTTCACTTCCTGGGACTATATCTGCACCCGCTCTCTGAAGCTTGGTTGTGTTTCAGAGAGTGCCTAGCGCTTGCCATCGTAATTGTTTTCAGGCATATCTTCACCGACTCCACTATACTTCCTTATTTATCTCTTGTTATTTTAAGCCGGGTGTCATCCCTGAATAACTCTGTTCTGAACCTGGCCTTCAAATCAGGCAATCCATAAAAGAGCATCACTATTGTTTGTCTTTAACTGATTTGAACCTGTCCCGGTTGTTATTTGTCTGGCAGCACCACGAGGTGAAAGCTGGCCTTTGATTTGATTAAAAAAGAAAATGTGCACGGAATAGACTGAAGGTATTCTGCGAGGCTGATGGCTAACGTCGACGTGAAAGGCGTTGCCACTGTCGTTCCTCTTGTTTCCTGAAGCGATTATCTACTGATAATATGTGAAGCCCTTATTATTTCCTGCATACCAGTAATCACGGCAACTGCCTGTTGGATGATTTTGCCACCTACCATTCGTCTCTTGGTGCCAAAAGCGGTGAACTGGAGACTGACAACCCATATTCTCAACTTTCTGTTAAGTTTACTTGTTAACTTCCATTTTAACTAGAGTCGTCATCCATTGTCTCGGAAGCTGTTTCTCAGCCGTTTGTCATTTGTTTAATGTCACTGTTCACATTAACCTCCACGTTTGCACAACAGGGAACCGATGGTTGGATTCTTAAGATGAGCTAAAAACTACCGACGCCCCCCGTCCAACTCATCATGTATTCATCCGTTCCGGCTAGTCAAACGGCTAGCCCACTGCTTACCCCCTCGGCGGCTAAGTGTTTACCTTCCAAAAATCAGGCGCACACTCTCACCCTAGCCTTGTGCCTTCTGCTCGACTGACGCTTCCCAGCAATGATAGCCTCTTGCATCGGTTCAAGTGTCGCTCTCGGATATCTTGTATCGCTCTCCAAAGGTACTGCATACACGCCAATCAGTAATAATGGGTTGTTGTGTCCTTATGCTACATCGGCAACCTCAGCAAGTCCTCGCTTGCTATGCCAGTCGACAATACTACACCCTTTCACACGTTCATTTAACTTGCTGTCATCCCATTCAGACAATTTTTCCTATTGGACACCATTTTATCTGATATCCTCAGGAACTCATCAGATATGACTGCCCCCATTCTATTCCGTCCTCATTTCCCCTTTTCCCAGGCTTCAAACTTTGGCAGTAGCTACTGCGAACGCCCCGTATTGCCGTCATTCACTCAATCTTGCTTGTCTTAGGTTTACGCTCACAAGATCGTCCAACTGAATTGAACTTAACCATGTCTCTAGATCGGCCTTACTCTACCCGTGCCAGTCTCCCCCTGTAGGCCGGGTCTAGCTGCCAAGAAAATGTTTATTTCCTGTTTTATGGCAGCGACTTTGAGGACCGTTACCCGGTTGTTCATAAACCAAGGTGGGTCACTGCAATGATAGCATGGCACTGCTATACCCAGTGTGATGACACTTTCGCAACTATTTTCTTCTTACCCTCGACCGTCACCTGTTGCCCAATCGAGCCTGCAATAGCAATTACAACAAATGTTCACCTGGACCCAACCACCCCTTTCACGAGTGCCTTCTAACTCTCTGACCCCATCGTTTGGATTCAACGTACCTAGTCCTCCGCTGCAATCGCGTTTTGTCCCTTCCGCCAGAGCGATTTAATTTACGGAGGTCCTTTGGCCCTGTGGAATGGTACCATATTCCAATCGAGACTATCCTTTGCACCTGATTTTACTACAAAGGTGTCAGCAGTAATTCAACTTAGTTTCACTATAAGCCATAGTTTTTGGACGAAAATTGTCATTTATCTCTACTTCGAATTCTTCCGTCGCTATCTCAAGTTTTGCTTTTCGTGACCATAGCCATTTACTCAACCAACCACTCGTGGTCAGCAATGATTTACAGTTTCAGCTCATGCCAACCGGCTTCATCATTAATCTAGTCGTACCTTATGCCCATTGTCTTTGTTTGTTTGTTTCCCACAGCCTCGCTTACATTTCACATAATAAACATGTCTCTTTGGTTGTACACTCCTCTCCGCCTGCCTGCAGCGTTCAGATTTTAACAACCCGATCACGCCTCAGTTGGCATGTTCTTTACAGGTTGAGAAATAAATTATTAGTATTATACAAGGTTGTTGCCACTGGAGTGTATTGCTCCCTGTTTGTCAGCCGACTCACTCATAGACGTAGTTTCATAACCTAAGTTGAATCTTCCGCTCATTTTGAAACTTCAGTAGCTCAAACAACACTGCGCAGAAGGAAGACCAGACGCTTCTTGGAATGACACATGTGCTAATCAAAACAACGACAAAAATGCAATTTCTCTTCTTGTCCAAGTTGGACCTTCGACTTTTCCTGCTAGAGAGGGATGAGCGCATGTCGATCAGTTGATTCGGCTGTCCGCTGTGATCGAAGTGCGTTCCACGTGGCCAGTTGACTGAGCATCGTGGATCCCTAGTCACATGTTAGTCGTGTGTGTCAGTTAGGTTCGTTCAGCCGTCCGCTATGATTAACGTAGGTTCTATGTGGCTAGCTGATTAGGCATCGTGGACCCCTAATAGCATGGTAGTCGTGTGCGCCAGTAAGGTTTGTTAAGCAACCCGCTATGATCAAGGACATGCACGCCCTGGCCTATTTCGCAAGCTAACTGGAGGGCTCTGCTTTAGAACAACAAGCATCCGCAACATTTGCAAGCCTTACGTTCCCCCAACCTGGTACGCTTAATCCGGCAATAATGAATGCGGCTTCCGTGATTTTATCTGTGAATAGCAACTGTTGAGGTCCCTTAACTCATAATTCGGTGGTCGTACAGTCAAGCAGATACAAATAAAGGAAATTATTTGAAAGAGTGGCACTTCCACATATTTTCATCCACAAGGGCAATATAGTTTCCAGAACTTTCAATGAATTATTTTTCAGTTGCAGAACCATGTACGACTTCCGTCTATTTTAGGCGCTTCACCTTTTACTGCACTTCATGAAATCTTATTACACTAGGCAACGTATTCAGAGTCGGTAGCTATTTATGACCTTGAAGATTTGCTCACTTAAACAAATCACCAATGCGGATAGATTGCATATACTTATACACTCCATAATATGAAGTGGCAATCCTGGAAATGTGTGAGTACTGAGCTGTGGTCTACAAACTGTCCATGATGGAAACTTTTGCCAACGATTACTAAAAGTCCTACAAACACGTTTTAGGCGGAATTCCACACGGATCCTACTTTACCGCTCGCAGCCAGTTGCTGCTACGGCAGAGAAGCCTATCCTGTGCACGATTGGCCAAAAGTTTCGGACGCTCGCTGATATGGCATCAAGCGGAGATCTGATTGATCGAAAGTCTGGACACAACAGCCAATCATCACCCAGTAATGGCCGAATGTCGGTTGCCCGTGGGGCATCCAGAAGGCGTCAGAATTTCCAGAAAGTTGTCGCTGCTCACACTATATACATGGAGCGCTGTACAAGTGTTTTTTACCTAGTTTTGGGCGTTAATGTACCTCATGCAACTTTGCTGGTTCGTTTGACGCCAACGCTAGCCTTGGAGGCTCGTACCGTGAACTAATCTGAGAAAAATACTGTTACTACCATTCTCACTAGCGCTCAGAACTAACGACGGTTGCGTGCCGTTTGCTCGGTCAGCCTGATGGCTTCATTTTGGTCTGTCACTTGTATCTCAAACTGAAAACTGACTGTTGTGCAGGTGACACAAAATAAAACCCCAAGATATCGATGAATATGGAAGAGGCGCGCCATATAAGGCGGAAAAATGCGTAAAAGCTAAAGGTTTATCTGAGGGGTCTACAGGTTGTCGAAACACAGCAAACTGGACTTGGAATTTCCGCTACTGTATGTCCTAACCCGTACACAACGAATCAACAATGGAAGCCAGTAAGTTAACCTGTGACGTGCCAAAAGGCGGGACGGAGTAAATAATAAGAATCCGGGGCAAATACGAAGGAATCCGGTGGGTTCTACTGAACGAATTTCGTAGACGCAAAGGCTAAGCAAAAATGTTCCCTAGCTGGGAGGTAAGTTTGACCAAAGCCTCGGGCACTGCCTTTGTGTGTTGGTTAATGGTCCTGCGGAAGGAATATATGACCCGGTATTGCCCACACAGATAGGACAGTCATATGGGCATATCTTTCGGAAAATTGTGGCCAGAATGTACACCAAGAACCGCGCTAGCAGAAAACTGCGCGTCAAGGACCAGCGTTTACAGAGATAACGGTGCATACTACTGTTGAGGCATGCGTGAAGTCTATGGTTTGGGGTCTAAGATGCGCCCCAGTATCCGATGCAGGATGAAATTTGTTATATAAAATGTGGAACCACTTTTTCAGTGTTCGTTTGCTTCCTTGTAATTGTCAATGAACGTTCAGGAAAGTTCTAGAGGAAGCGTGAGAATGTTCAGTTTTTAAGGACTATGTGCATATGAGGCGTTTACTTCCAGTCAGGTAACTTGCAGCTGCCTAGTTCGTGTTTGCTAGTGGGTGACTTCGCAGCTCAGGTCTTTCGTATTTTTGCATTTTATGACGTGATTAGGACATGAATGAAGGCGCCGTGGTCACAACCACCTGGGGATCAACATGTGCGGAACTTCCTGGAGGAATTCAGATATGTTGCGGAGACCAACCGACTCAAGTTGACGGCGTTGAAGGCCCTCCTCAGAGGCCTGGGGTGGGTGGGTCTAAACACAGCCAGAAAGGCACGTCCAATGATGACCTTAGGCCCCCTAGAGAAGCTTCTGCAGCGGAGTTTGACAAACCGGCTGACCACCAGTGGGCTATGAGGCGGTTAGGTGGGGCCAGAATGATACAGATCTGCAGCAGTGGTTGGATCGTTCCTTGCCGGGAATGGATGACGTATGACGCCAGTAGTTGCAGTCTGACCAGTACGTCAACGTTTCGCAACTGGCGCTTAGTAGCCGGTAGCGGTTGGCGGAGGCAGCTGGTCAGTTGAGTGTGGTGCGTGTGGCACGGGAATCGGTCGAGGCGCAAATGGCTACATTGTAGTCACAGGAGAAGAGGGATGATTCACCGGTGGGGAACATGCAGCTCAAGGTGGACCAGCGAATCGAACAGCTTACAACCACGCAGACGGATACCCTGGGGCACGTTAGAACGGGCCGATACTACAAAAGTGGAATGGCTGGCCACTGGAAGAAACAATGCTACCGTACCCGACCACCTGTAAATAATGACACCTTGAATGGCTGCTTTTTGTCCGGGTAGGTTGCAATTACTACCGTGAAACAGGCTACGGTACAGGCCGTTATCCAAGTGGGAAGGGAGATGGAGCTGTGCTTAATCAATACAGGAGGATGGTATCACTGAGGCAGACCAGAACCCAAGATGAATGCAATTCGTGCGCGCTAGACGTGATGGCATTGGGTGGACCGGAATCTGAGGAATTTTCAATGCACCTAGACAACTGGTCGGTGCGTCAAGAGTTCTTGATTAGCCTAGACATAGAGGGAAAATTGGGGAGAACGTAGGGTTCCGTCAAGCTTGAAGATTAGGAAAGCACTGCAATGGGTAAACTTGCCATGTGCCGTCAGTAAAGTCTGCGGTTGAGGAATACCCCAAATTGTTCACAGGCGACGAAGAATCCTTTGGTTTTGACTAGTAGACTGAACGTAAGATCCTCTTGTTGTTTAAAGTATTTCGACTTTACGGCCCTCGTTACTTACCGCTGCATCTACCAGGAACATCCATAGGAAGATTCAAAAGCTGCTCAAAATGACATAATTGAGGAAGCCAACAGCGCATGCAGCTCCCCGGTTGTGCTTGAAAGGCAACCCGGAAATATCGATTTTGAGAGGAGTTCCTGCGATTGAACGAGCTGACAATAAAGCGAGTTGCGGCTACTCATTTGGATGCGGATATTTTCGGTGGGGCACAACATTCTTGCAATTCCACGGTGTTTGAATTGGGCTCCGGATACTGGCAACCAATCATCAAGCCGGAAGATTGCGAGAGAACGGCGTTGGCGTTTGGGGGATACTCAATAGCAATTGAGACGAGAGCCGTTTGGTATATCGAAGGCACCACTCACCAGCCCATGATGCCTCGTTTAACGAAGGGACTAAAGCATGTCGCCATGTACGGAGGCGATATCTTTGTGTACAGCAATGCGGAACAAAAGCATGCAGCCCGTATTGCAGCGTATTCATGGGGCAGGCTTCTTGATAAGTGAAAACAGGACGCGGCTCGCCCGATGTTCGGTGATAATATTCTGGCATGAAGTGGGTGACGGAAATGTTATAGTGCTACCAGGAGACTTAATAAAGCTCCTGGACTATGCTGTCATTGATTCAAAGAGGTCCCTACGGTGGTTTCTTGGACGAGCGGCATACTACAGTCAGTTTGCCAAGGAGTTCAACAAGGTTGCTGCTCCACCTCAATAAGTGCTGCGCCAAATTCGAAAGTTTAAATGGAAAAGAGAAGCCTACGTGCCCTTTGTACTTGTTAAAGCGCGGATGCTGGATCAGAATCTAACTTTAAAACTGTCCATGGGTCGGGGAGATGTTTACTGTTGCAGCAAACGCTAGTGACCAGGGTACCGCCGCACAAACAGGACAGAGGACTGGGATCGTCAAACATGCCAATCGCTTAACGGAGCTACTCATCCACAGTAAATGAATGTTTAGCGATTGTCTGAGCACCGGAAAGGTAGATGCCACAGTTGCCGGGGCCAGGACTTCACGCAGAGACAGATCACAAACACGACCACCAGATATCCTCGCAGAAGGCGCACGCGATAGGCACTCCGGTTAAGAGTACAAATCCGCAATCCGTCACATGCCAAAAAAAGAACCGCCTGGCTAGTTTGCCGCCAAGGCCGGAGGCTGGAACTGAGGCCACGAGGATCATGGTCGACACCAATAGCCTCGTCGTCAAACAGGATCAAGGAAGTCTGTTGCAACTTCAGCGACAAGAACCCGTATCACAAAAGTTTGAACCCGCTTTGCTGGGCATAAAGATCAGTGAGGACGGAGAGAGGAACAGACAGAAATGGAGGCGTCCTAGGATCACTTCAATAGGCTGTCTGAGTTGCGCTGGCATGGTATCATGGAACGCGACCGTTTCGGATGTTGTGCCGACTTACGTCTTGAGACGGAAGCTAATCGTCGAATGCCGCCAGATGGCACACAAAGGATGTGCCAAGACATACGACTTAATTCTGCATAGATCCTATTGGCCCAAAATGGAAGGTGAGGTAATGGATAAAGTGGTGGCCAGAAAGCATTGCTAGCTGATGGAAGGGAGTATGTCAGGGGCAATTCACTCCATGGAACCTATCGCTGATCCAATGAGGTCATGAACACCCAAACTGACGGTTTATCGGCACGCAATAAACGAAAAAATAAGAAGTGGCTGGTGGCCGGAAATGACTGGGGAGTGATATTTCCTATTGAGTTGTTATCATATCGTGTGTCAGTCCAGCCAACCGCAGGTTGGTGTATACTCGATATCGATCCGAAACTTGGATTGTGGCCGATAACACTCCTGTCTCCGGTGAGGCCAGGAGAAGGAAGAAGGTGAGCTCTAGAAAACTCGGCCGCTATTTAAAAAAGAACTAGACAGCAAACGGCAGATGGGACGGCACGACCACTCCCCGTATCCGCAAAGTTAAAATGAAAGGATCATCAGAATCCTCAGACGGATATGCTGACGTGTGTCAGTCCAGCCAACCGCAGGTTGGTGTATACTCGATATCGATCAGAAACTTGGATTGTGGCCGATAACACTCCTGTCTCCGGTGAGGCCAGGAGAAGGAAGAAGGTGAGCTCTAGAAAACTCGGCCGCTATTTAAAAAAGAACTAGACAGCAAACGGCAGATGGGACGGCACGACCACTCCCCGTATCCGCAAAGTTAAAATGAAAGGATCATCAGAATCCTCAGACGGATATGCTGAGGTCGCCCAATTTGAACGGTAGATAACAGTGCGGCCGAAGAAGTGCCGAATAGACAGCTGCTGAGGCAGGCCCAAGCAGGGCAAGCGAAACATCGTTGGCATGCACGCGACCCATGAGGGGAAAGGCATGTAATGGTGTACATCGCCGATGAAGCATGCAAGTAGTCTATATTTGCTGTGCAAGCTCCACTCGGGCATCTAATGGAAGTTGAAGTTTATTTTGAAAATTGTGGAGCTGCTTCCTAGTGTTCGTTTACCATCTTGCAATGGACAATGAAAGTTTGAGAGGGTGCTTGAGAATGTTTAGTTGTAAAGACTATGCGCATATGAAATGTTTACTTTCCAGTTTTCTAACTTGCAACAGCTAGGTTTATGTTTAGTAAGGTATGAATTCGCAGCGCAGGACTTTTCTTCTTTCAGAGTCAGTTGAGCTCCTGAATACATGCGCAACAACCTCGGTTGCAAAAGTCTTCAATAGGTGACACGTGGGTGCCAGGGAGGTTGCAATCCCTGGAATGACAATGACTGGGGTGGTAGTTAAGATCGAACTTCCGAACACATTACCATGACCGAGAAAGCATATACATTCCCTCTATGGGAGGAGAGAAGACACCGTAGACTATATACACTTATGTAGGGATACTTCTTTCTGGACGCAGCCGGTGAAATTAGGATGGTGAGAGTCATTGTTCGGAAGCTGACCGATGCACTGGTAAAAGCGGTACAAGTAGCAGTGGTCCAAATTTTCGCCCACAGGGAAAAAACTTCGTTCGCCAAAGGTAAATGCCCCGAGTAAACCGGACTCCCACGGGGCGAAAAAACCTGCAAATGAAAAGCAACTCACGAAACCACCAAGCGAAGAAGCAGACAAGTATGCCTCAGAGGTGCCTTCGGAGCGCTCAACTCAAACCCGACGTACAGCTATTAAGTCTGCTAACCGCCCTTATTAAACAACTCTTGGCTCCTCACCTTCGGAGGCAGCGGAGACAGTGTTGAAATGCTTGTCCACAAACTGCCTTAGCCTCTTCAACAAACTTTGCGACATTAAACAGTCAGTTTGTCTTGAACAGCCGTCAATTATCGCGCTCACCGAGACCTGGCTCACACCAGATGTCTCTGACGTGATCTCAATAAACGGCTACTCTATTTTTCGAGCTGACTCAAAACGAGGGAGGGCCGGTGGGGTTGCTTTGTACTTACATGCGGCCCTGCCAATCCCGATTGCCCTCTCTGATACCACTCCTGCACCTTTGTGCAAGGCACTGTGGATTCAAGTCTCGCTGCGCGGGTCCGATTCTCTCCTCGGTGTGGTCTATCGTTGCCTCTTGAGTTCTCCGGAAGATGGCCAATTCCTCATGCGAACCCTTGAGCAACTCTCCTCCAGCTACCACTTCACTCGTCGCCTGCTGGTAGGTGCTTCAACGCTCCAAAGGCTTCCTTGATGGAGCTCCAGCGCGTCGAGTCGAGTAGATTGTTTGCAGTGGCGCTGACCGAAGTCGTTCAACAGAGCGCTTGGACTCAGCATGTCTTTGCAACCACCAGATACCACGTGGGCCAACAACCGTCCCTCCTGGATTTGGTCTACACCAACGAAATACATTTCGCTGATCAGGTGATAATTAACACTCCACTGGGACATAGCGACCACCGTGTGCTGACCTTTGATGTCATCAGCTATTGGGCCAGAAATCACGAACCTCAAACATGGATTGGAAAATTCTGCCGTGCAGACTTTTCAGAAATGCGCATCTTTCTTGACCAAGTTAAACTGGGACCAGTTTTAGTGGAAGACTTATATAGGACCACAAGTCTGACGCGATGTTGGTTAAAAAAACCAGCACGTAGTCAGGTGGGCCGCAAGTAGCCCAAAAGGATTCGGCGTCTTGAGGCAAGGAGGTCCCAACTATTCTTCAAAAGATGACTACAGGAGACACAAAGGATGAGCTGCAATCCGTAAAATGTGGAACCGGTGTAAATGAGATTTGCGTCAATGGAATATAAGAAAACAAGCCACCATCCTAGAACTGGCCCGGAAAAACAGAAATGTTATGTTTAAATACATGAAACCGTCACAGAAATAAGCCAACTGCGTTCTCCTTAAGGGATAGGAACCTGGAACCGCGTGTACACGCTCCTTCTAGAACCCAGTACAAAACAAAATAGACATTTATTTGTGCGAGTTCTTGCGCTGACAGGCATACTGCCCCGCGCTGAGAACTTAAAGAGCAGTGCTACACCCTTTTTCACTTGTGCCTTTCGGGTGAACGACAGCTGCCGAACGGAAAGAACAAAACCGACCAGGGAAACTTGGTCAAAGCCTTGATGCTGTGTATGAATCCGTGAATCCGTATAACAAACAACGAAGCTGTAAAACAATGCTATCAAATTTGCCCAGCCGCCGCACATTACATTACGAGCGGACACAGCTAGGTAGATAAGTAAAACAACCCACCTTTGCCCCACTACTGGGCCAGATCTCCCACATTCCTGGACGAGACGTGGAAAGAGCATAAAAGTCAGAATTTCTAAGTGCACGGTTGCTCGGTGACTGGTCCCGGGCTTTCATCATTCTCTTCACTTGCTACCCATGCAGCGGTTATTCCGTTGATCCTTTGCAACCCGGCAGCCATTGCCTTTCGTCTTGTGTGTCTGGCCAGTACGTCAAATTAATGTTCATTTTGCAACCAGTTCTGAATATTCACATATCACGAGCACACTTGCTCATTCTCAAAACTAGCTGAGAGTAAAGTTGCGGTGGCGTGATTGCTTTTACCGAAGGTCTGGTTTGCACATGTCAGCAAGCTTGGTATCACGCGTGAACAAGGCGTATGAGGTTTGATTACAGTGACATAAATAAACAGCAGTGATTTGCCTGTAATGTGTTCCTTCGCTTCACAAAGTACACCATTGCACCGGGAGAAGCAAGAGACCCTAGTACTTTAGCCGCCACCACACCATTGCACCGGGAGAAGCAAGAGACACTAGCACTTCAGCCACCAATTCCAATTTTTACCACACAGCAGACGGAGCTTGATCCAGAACATTGCAAGGTGAGGTAGAGTCAGGACAATCCAAAACCAAGTTTCGTTTATTCTGTAAACACCCTTGAAGCTTATAAAACGCCTGGATGACCTTGGCGTTTTTCTGATTTATGGCGTCCTTGGATTCCAAATGTCTTATCGACTCTCCGCCATAACGAAGGTAACTTTATGACGTTAACTAGAACTTTCCAGGAGAAATCATTCTTTGTTTTGAGCTGGATAGTAGTCAAAGCAACCGATAATGCTTCTCTGATGGAACATATTCATCCGGTGGTAGAAAATTTAGACGTAAGTCTTACGTGTCAATATCTGATGTGAAAATTCAGGGGACTTGGAATATTGAAAGATATATTTCGATCCGCTTATCATCATTCGACTTTTACAAAAGGGTTTCAGCCCTTCTGAAGACAGAACATTTAGTCAGCGGTAAGTGAAATATGTATATAATGTGGGATAAAACGTTTTCGTATATTCTGCATAGACTGGTGTCCTTATATCACCTTCCATCGCAAATAATGTCTGAAAAACGCACGGTTTTTCCGAAAGGTCGGTTTCTGTGGCCACTTGAAGACCGTCTCATACTCACTGAATTACACCTATCCTGACAACAGTGCTTTGTTCACCGTAGCAAATCTGTTGTTGGATTACATGAAGTGTCTTGGTAATTTTTCGTTTCGTATAGGAGTCGATCAGACATATAAGAGACCAGTTGCTGAGAAAGATCGTGGAGAAACCAGTAAAACAGAGGCTAATGCAACTCCATGTCATCGAGAGACCAATAACAACAGATCGTGTCCCGCTAAACTACAGTTAGCTAGTGGAGGATTTCATAGAAGTACGGCAAGGTTGCCTATATACATGGACTTCGGCGAGGCGCTTAGCTACATCGATAAAACCGCTTTACCCGATCCCATCTGAGAATGTGAATGCTGCGAAATGGATAAGGAAGTTTATTCTGGATTATTAGGACCAGGCTAGAGAGAACAGACGCATAGGGCTTAGAAGCAAAAGCCGATAATTGCCCAGACACCTACCCCGGATGTCACAAGTGAAGCTCTCAGCCATCTGAATGAACAGGTAAATCAGTTCCAGTTTACTTTTTCCCTCCTTACAATGACAGAAACTGAAGAGCATAAAGTAGGTTATCTTTGGTCGTTTGTGGTGCTCATGTGAAGTAGTTTTACAGTCTCTTAGTAAGTGGGCTGTAGTGATGTACCAAAAGAAGCTGTAGTGGACCGCACCGTTCAGTATGCATGTGAATAAGCTCTCAAACAAAGCAAGCTGAAACAACCCTATTTCCATGGGAGTCTGCAGATATAGAATAATAATGGAGGGGAACGATAAACCAAGACCTTGACAGGTTACTGACAAACTCATGAGTGAGCCGAAATGGACAGTGAGTGAGGCCAAGTGTCAACAATTCCAAGATAGCCAGCGTAAAGCCACAGCACATGATACAGAGTTATTGACCCTGGCCAAAGACAACGTAGTTCAGGTTCTTGAGGTGAACCCAAGTATTATGATCACATGGCGTTTGCTGACAGCAAAATGGGGGGGTTCCTGTTAGCCTTACAAAATCCGCTCTCATATTGGAAGAGGGATTATTTATCGAGCTTTATTAGCACGTCTGTTTATTCTCTGCTGGAAAGCAGACTGCGGGCCAGTTTTTCGGATATGGAGAGAAAATTTTGTGAACAGAACGGAATTCAGCAAACGGCCAATCAGGTTCCCTCTAGATCCCAGAGGAGGTTTTTCGTAGATCCCAAAGATGTAGACCGTAGAGTACGAAAGCAAACATGCGGTCCGTGGCCAAACATTACCAACTTTTAATAAGCACATCCCGTCTTCAAGAATGTTTTATACAAGAGAACGTCGGTGCAAGCTGCAGAAGCGAAAACTCCCGGCCCACAACGATGTTGAGTACATGGAACAAGTTCCATGGTGGTACAGTTGTGTCACCCGATGTTGATAAATCCTAACAGACAGCAAGTGAACACTTACGGTATGAACACAAGACTTAAAGAAGTGGTCAAAAGTCGGCAAGAACTGCTCCGTGTACTTCTTCTTCTCACTTAATGTAAAGCAACCGGATGTGATATCAGTCCTAGACACAGTTGATCACACAGCCCTGGCCAGGGAACAAAGCCGATGACCACCGTCGTGATCACACTGGCATGAGAGGGCTCCCGGCTACTTGACAGATCAAACATAACGGCACATCACCTTAGAAACCGCGGGGCTTGTGGAGGATTGAAAATATGACTGGTTTGGTCCAAACCTTAAGCAATCGGTGGTAAGTCACTGATCGCGGGAGGCCACCGTTATTCCCCTTCAGGCTTCTCTGCATTTCAGCTAATCCTGTGACTGTGATTCTGTGACGTGGGCTGCCAAAACGTTTGGATATAAAGTGCGGTAAAGCTGATCACCTTCATTGGTCCTCCCTAATAGAAACCGCTCCGTTTTCATTTTTGAATTCCTTCACTGAGTTGACAACTGTTACATCGTTCAACAGCCTATTATCAGTCACGTAGGTACAGGTCCTATTTGAACAGGTCCTATTTCGAACTTGGGCTGCAGCTTTGTACGGCGCTTCCGTCAACCATCCAGCAATAGTCACGCAATCCACATCCATGCTTACCTCATATCATCTTTTAGATATTCAATAAATTAGCCTTAATTGGATATAATCAGCCAAAAGCAATGTGGAAGCGTTCAGCCGTAGCACAATTTCGGTGCCTTGCTTTCATGCTACCAAAACGAAGCACGAAGGCTGGGATGCTGCCAGGTTGCCCAAGCCTAGACAAGTGAAGTCGAGAGACAGAGGACGGGTTTGGACAACGGTTCTTCCGCTCAGCAAATTCGTGCTCTAACCAATAAGCCATCTCGCCCCCAGGGTAATATCATTCATACGTAGCTAATGTTTTAGGTGCTTGCCGCTGCTTTAGGCTTTCCTCTCCGGATCAGATGCAAAAAGCTTCTTAGCCTACGTAAAGATGGTAGAGAACTTTGTCATGTGTCCGGTCTCTCATAATGATTGAGCTCGGATGTTTGAGCTCCCTCTCTCGGTAGCCTCATAGTGGTAGCTGTTGCAAACTGCTGATTAAGCAGGCGATTGAACCTCTATGCAGTATTAACTTGGAGTAGGTCCAGCTGAAATGTTTTTATTTAGTACGACAAGGATAGAAAATGCTTACCATGCCTTCCAATCGGCTACACCTGTGCTTGGCAGTAGACGTCCCCTAAACGGTACGTGTTAACCCAGCTTGAATGAGCGTCAGAATAGCTAAGAAGCGTCGCTTGGAACATTGTGAATAAGAATGGGGTCACTCATCAATTTTGGTGTTTAAGGATAGAAAATGTCAGGAGATGTTATCCCGTTAGCATGAGGTTCCGAACTGAGTCCCAGTACGTTTGTGTTGGGCAGATTCTCCTTAAGAAATATGATCTTTACAGAGAAATCTCCCACGTGCATGTCCATTTTAACCTGTTTGTCCGAGTGAACCAAGATTACATTTGGGGAAGTTGAGCAAATTTATTTTTTCCAGTCGAATCTTTGGTCTGAAAGGAATTCAGTCTGCCGGTCTTGTGTAATCCTAGATCATTGTTTAATACGAAGCACTTAATAGTTGTGGCTACAAGGTGAAAACTATGGATGATTTGATTCCTTATATGGAACGTTCTGCATTTCTGGAATGAGACGGAAAATAGGATGATTTGATTCCTTATATGGAACGTTCCGCATTTCTGGAATAAGACGGAAAATCTTCTATTGTTGACAGAAATGCCAGAGTACTGAGGTCATTTCGAGTTTCACCATGCCTTATTTGGTGCAACAAGTGGGACACCATATTTCGAAATACAAATTATGCTGGTCAATTCTGTTGCCGAGGAAAGGTTTTTCATGAATAAACTTGGAAATCTGGAGAGCAGGACTGGAGCCGTGTGAATATTGTTATGTACAGTAGTCCAGCAGCTCTTACTACAAATATTCCGTTGTTTAGTTAATGAAAACACCATTTTGGCCCTGTCACTGGTATGATAAGAGCTTCTAGACTTCTACAAAAGCCTTAGAGACGTCAAGATAGAGCCTTCTGCTGCTGTCTCGTTATGCCCTACATTCAACAATTTGGTAGTTACTAAATATCTTATTATAAACGCCTGCTGCCATTACCCCTTTTGCCAGTAACATCTCCAGTAAGATCTCCATAAACCTTGGTGCCAGTTGAGGCATCTTGATTGTTTTGTAGTTATCTGATCAAAACCTGTTTCTCCAGAGATTGCACATACCCTTTTTGCCTTAGTGAGCCTGCTGTGGCGTAGGTAGCTTTAAATTTTGGCATCCTAACTCGTATACTTCCATTTTTAATCACGATAAAATTTACGTTCCCACTCCTTCATTTGCTCAGGACTTACGTTCTTTCATTGGTGCAGGGATAATTGACCAGCCACTCGCGCTGAGTTGCCGCTCAAATGAATGTAGCCCATACTTAGAAGCTCTTCTTGAGCATCCAACTAATCTTGAGACCTTTAGCTCATGCCAGCACCGTCTGACTGTGAATGTTAAGATTGCTTTATGTAACTACTGCAAGGCAACTCAGATCTGCATCAAAGCTTTGGACTCGCCTTTTATACTATACGTTGCCATTTCGCCCTCTGGACTAATCATCATTACTGAGTAATTGTTGATCGATATTCTGGGCTTTTCACAACGCTGCGCTAGCCTATTTAGGTAGGCTTATAACTCCTTTTTGCTTTAACAATTTCACGCTACCTTTAAGAGCTTGAAGGTAGCTTTCAGAACACATCAAACATTCTGGTGAGATGGGTTGACTGGAAACTTATATAGGCTGTGCAGGATGAGATCTGTTCGTTCAAACTCGGGACCCCATATTGTGCGGTGACTCGGTTATCTGAGCTTTGTTTAGATCCAGGAGCGGCACAGCACAACTCGCACGAACTACATAACTACTGCATAGATTGTCCGTCAGCGTCCCCGGGAATTGACTCAGGCCTATCTCCTTACCGGGGTGTTTGTGATGTAGGGTCGTCCGTGAGCAGATTCATCTTGCGACCATTTGAGTTTTCTGCATGAGAAAAGATGGGTGTCTGGTCTCTACGACTGTTTTTTTTGACACTGCTTTACGAGTTCTTGAGGTCAGGCAGTTTGGATTTTTGATATCCTATCCTCAAACCACGGCCTCGTTCTGCTAGAAGATTCCTCAATTTCAAGGATTCGTTTTAGTGATAAACCAGTGATGTTGCATATGTCAACACTAAAAGTGGGATAAATTTCGAAAATCTTACGGCAAGCAATTATTTGTAAGCACACAATTTATTTAAACATCGTCGGGTGGGGAAAAAACCTATAGTTGTCCCAGAATCTGGTTATCCGTGCTCTGATGCGGCGCACTTTACCGCAAATTTACAAGTGCTGTAGTTTTTTGGCGCTAAGCGCCAAGCGCTAAGCGCTAAGCGTTGTGGAATCCATCTAAAGACTGGTCATCCTTAAGACGTCCCCTGTTCTGCCTAAGCCCAGGGAAAGGAATTCACATCGTCCCACTGTACAGCCCCGAAAATAGATTCCCAGCCCTAATTCACGGACCACAGTTGAGGAACTACCAAGAGCGCTCTGGAAAGATGCTTCCTCATAAATGTCATTTTACGAGATGTTCTCATAATTGGCTCAGTTTTGGTTGACACTTCCGTGCAGCGGCATGAACTCTGTCTAGGTTACCTTTTGGCCCGACATTTGGGAGTTCTAGCCTTTCGTTTTCCCTATTATTTGCCGAACTGTGTGACTGGTTGCTAGGCAAGCTTCGATCTCCCACTGGTTGTCCAAGAAGGGCTATTAAGCAACCACAGTGGAAGACCATCGAACTAGCTCATGGACCTTGCAGCACATCACGCCAACAGCCCGTTTCTTAGCAACATCTCTGCGACATATTTGGGGCTTTTGGTCGATATAATGTTGATCTACAACTTTTTCCACTTTCTCAAAATCAGATATGATATCTTTTTACCCAGGGGCAAAACACACTTACGGGCATATTTCATGAGGCTTGTACAGAATTCCACCACATTATTGAAACTACCGCCTTAAAGTACAGGTCGGAATTCTCTCCCAGTGGATCTGGATCAAGCAGGCGATCCCCTGTGGGTATATTCCAGATGCTCGATAGAGTACCTTAGGTATCGACCTGTGTGCTGTTAAGGTTGACATCAAAAGAACCACTACTGAGAGCCTGGAGCACTCTATCCCGCAAAAACTATGCTGCAACTTGCCAAGTTTGCCTCTTATCCATTTAAACTAACGTCCGACAGTAGACTGGCAGGTGTACGCCCTTTCAAAGTTGCCAACGAAGGAGGTTCCGCATGGCAATATGGTCTACTTAGCAGTCCCAAATGAACCGACTTACTTCTTTAATCCAAGCAACACCTTTGCACAATCTCTTACGCAAGAAACTAAGTAAAATTTCTCAAATTACTGTACCGAGAGGTTAAATGTCTCAAGCCGCACACGAAAGGCTTAATGAGAGCCAACTCTTTTAACGTTATCATGCCGCACCTAGGTCCAGTGTGCTTCAGTGATATTCTTGGGCAACAGCTGCCGAGACGTTTGTTGGATGACAGAGGACCGGAGGGTTGCTGCGTATGCTTGAATCTACTCGAGTAGCCGATGGAGGCGCTTACGTCAAACGCTTCCGTCAAAGGTGTTGTTACATTATACCGCAACATCCGGGGTTTGAATGTTCCAATTGTCCCAAAACCAAGCATCGACTCGAACTAAAGAAGCAGTAGTCAAGCTTTTTGAACCGATCGAAGTTCATTTAATACAGTTGTATTCCAAGTGGAGATGAGATTTTCAAAAACCGGTGCTACAAGTTTGTTTTGGTCTCCAGCTCAGACTTTGTCCCCTATTTGGATGAACCAACTCCCTCCCCCATTTACAGCTGGCAAACTGGTTGTCTTCAAGCAACTTGTATAGCCAGACAAGCCAAGGAATATGTAGAGTGTGCTTTGGCAGAGAGGGACGGTAGTTTGGGTGCCATCGACGTCCTGAACTGTGATGATACCAGCGTCTGACTGAGTTGTATGATAGTCAGTCAATGTCATTTGCAGCATAACCCCCTGAATAAGTTTTTGTGGATTTGGCCGCCTGGTGTCTCTTGGTCTCTTTCCTTTTCAGTTCTTTTTTCCTTTATTTCAAAGCTTTATCCAAGTGGAACCACGTGACTGTAAGACACTTCTCTCTGACATATGTGTCCGTATTAGCGATGACGCTTAAAAACAGCTCAGTGCCGTTTTGCTGTCCAAAATATTTCTCCTAAGTAGCTTAGTGCTACCGGCCTATAAGCCACCCGGTGATGGTTAGCTTAACCCGAAATCTTCGCGGCTTTTCTACTTTTAGTATACTACAGAATTTTTGGAAGCGACGCAACCTGTCCCTTCAAATAAGCGATGAATAAGAGGCTCATATTGAAGATATAATCGTAAAGCGATTGACTTAACAATTGTTACCCTGATATTACACTATTACTGCGAACGGGGTTCGAAGAAGGTCAAACAATTTACGACGCCAGTGAACTAAGGCAAGAAAAGGGTGCTCCGGGGACTGAGCCACACAGGGTTTGTTTGTCCGACTCGAAAATTCCATGTTTATTGGTCGATAACTCAACTCGTTTGATCCCCAGGCCTTTTGAAGACCTAGTATTTCTCTCTCCATGGTATGGGTGTGTTTAGAAATTTCGGAAAACCTTTTTGACATATTCCAAAAGTGCACTCTTGACTGTTTTCGTTAATTTTAAAATCAACATAGAGTTTCAGACGCTGCTGGAAGAATTGGCCTTCTTGTCCGATGGCCGAAAGGTCATGTTAGATCCCTCCATTCTGGAAGACCAGGCTACACGGCAGTCCAAGCGTATGACCAGAGGAGAGACCGAATTTGCCAAGGACTTACACACACGCCCGGTGACTGCCACTGATCTCATGCGTGTTCCAGGAGGTGCAAACGATGAAGCCCTATTCTACAATCTGATATGGTTGGCCGGACACGTCGCCACTGCTGAGGTTTTGCAGCGCATTTATCTGTCACAAGTGGTTACGCAACAAAGTCTCTCCAGTTCACTAAGGTGGGTTTTTTAAAAAGTCGCCCTGGATGTAAATATTTACTTGCCGCTCTCTAGTTGGACCCGTCAGCTTTCATATCGATCAAAAAGCTTTGGGGGAAATGGGGGGGGGCAGATTTTTAATGGAGATGAAGCCAATCTATGCTAAAAAAAACTGGGGGTTTCATCCTCATTGGGAAGCATCAGCAGTGCGTGTCTCACAAAAGTCCAGGGAGTCTCAAAAGGACAAACATACGGCTAGCACTTTGAGCACTTAGGCCTCCGGGCAGGAGAGGCTGTCATCTGGAGAATAATTCGTAGTTTGTGATCGTTCTTTATCAGAAACAGTTAGACCTTGGAAAATGCCTTGTAACTAACGTATGCACTCACCTGCATCGCAGTATGGCACGGACGGCAGACAAACCGGAATCCAGCTGAATCACTCGTTTATGATGCTTTTAAGCAATTGAATGTGTTGCACCAGGCCAAATCATGCATCATCATCATCATCGTCAGTGTCATCATCATCATCATCATCATCATCGACAGCATGACATCAGTGTCCAACATCAATGATTCGCTGCCGTACAACCATGATTTAGTTGAAAGCCTTATTGTGAAGAAAAGAATAAAGATGGACGGGGAGGAGACTTACTGCTGCCTTACTACAATCAATCCGAGGTGCCCACACCTCCAAACACTCACTCAGGCAATCTGGATAGAAACTGACAACAAGAAGGCCACTGACATCGGTTGGCAGCCATATCTTCTAGTGTCTCCAACCAGGAGCAATGATGATCACGCGGTCCCCACTCTGGAAGGCGAGTAGCATCGACAGCACCCAAGCGTTTCGTGATTTCTTTCATACCCTTCTGCCAGATCAAGGGTTGGCCACCTCTCTGCTTACGCCACTCTGAATTGGGCATGGAAAACAGCAGTCTCTTCGACAAACGATTATTAGGCATACGCAACACATGTCCCAACCAACGCAGCTTCTGGTGCTGGACACATTCTTCAATGGAAGTACCCGTTGCACCACCTCATGGTCCAGTTGGTATGATATTCGAGAGAAAGCAATATATTTCACAAACGTAAGATACTACTAATAATGTTGCTGAAGACTATTCGACAGCCCACTACTTATGTCGCCCTTTTTGGTGCTCACAAGGTAGGCAAAGTCCCCAGTTTTCGTCAATCTCATGTTCTACCTGAACCCGAATTGCATGGACGTTGAGTTGTGCACTCGTCATAGGCGAGGGATTCAGCTGGGTTCCAGATGAGTCTCCCGTCAAAACTAAAAACTTGGTAGGTGAGTGTCCAGGTCAAATTTCGTCCAATTCGAGTTCAAGCAGACCACGAGGTTACCGTAAACTCGTTCGAGGAGACAGCGGCGTTATCTAAATTAATACTACTGAATTCGAGCTTGGGAGTTTTAAATCTGGTGGTGCTATATTCTAAGTGCGAACTGATCTCATTCGCGATTGGCTGCGTGTTCAAATTGGGGGCTGAGTGGTCGCGGGTTCGAACCTACTTGGAGATTCGTGAGATGCCCACTGCTGGTGGTTCTCGACAAGAAAAAATCGGATGTACAGTGCCTCTCGGCTTCATGACTTGGCGAAATTTTAACTGAAAATCACAAAGATTCCTCATACTACTAGCACATACAATATGGCCGTGAGAGGGAACGCCAATCGGAAATCGATTTATTCAAATCGGTGTTGTCGTTATACAATAAAGTCCTTTCAAAGAAAACGATCTCTAAAGGAAACAGGTCCCTTATTCAAGAATGCAACTATGCCAAACTACTCCGTTGCAACCAAGCCAAGTACGCTAGACTTGCTTGGCATAATGAAACGTAAACAAGTGGGAAATGAGCCACTCAATTTCCAAGATATTCTGCCCTGGTGTGTAGTTACTAATCAGGCCCGGATTGCGGTACTGTCACACTGACCAGACCTTGGCGAGAACAGCTTGGAAGTCAAGTTCGGACTCGAACCACGAACCTTCCAACTGATAGCTCTGACCTCACGTATTTAGCGATTATGTGAAATCCAAACAGCCACCTTGCAGATTACGATTCTCACGCGAAGATACTGGGGGACTTTCAAAACACGGATAAACCCTGACGGGAATTTACAAAGTGACCTTGAAATGCGTGGATGACCAAGAATCCTAACGAAATTAAGTACCTCAAAAGCTGCAGACGACATTAGTACGGCCGCTTTATTATCCACCCATAACAGACGACTACTCATGAACAGTCGGTCGTTGCTGTCCTCAAAGCAACCGAATATTTCCTCTCAAGGTTACATTCTAGTGTAAGAACAAAGCGACGGCCGTCCTTTTAAAACGTCAACGTACGCCGAATTACCGCGCGTTGTCTTAAGTCCATTTTAAGTGAATTCCGGTTGAATTACTGTCAGATGGCACAATGTTTCAAGATATACTCATTCGGAGACGAGATCAAACACAACCATCTTCACAGGTAATTATTTGCCCCGCCGGAATGTTCTCGGCAGTACTGTGATGTTATAGTCGAATATACTATATATATGTATGCATATATATATATTTGACCATCGATGTCTTCGGAGCATTGCCCGAATCTGGTTGGAACACCGGATCAGCAATGCTGAAGTACGTCGAATGGCATTCGTGAGAAATAACTCACCCTCGATAGATGAACTGATCACACTGCATAGGTTGAGCTGGCTTTGCCACGTGCTGCGTATGCCAGTCGACCGACTTCCTCGAAGGGTTCTTTTCGCACAACCACGTGAAGGGTGGAGACGAGCCAGGGGAGGTCAAACAGTGACTTGGCAGCGAAGTATAAAAACCACTACCAGCAAACTCAGCTGCGCAGGTCACTGCCGTCTTCCTGGATGGGGACCCCGAGACGGGTCACATAAATGGTTAGAGACATTGTCAGACATGGCCCAGTCGCTCATCCATTCAAGCTATTGCCTTCAATGCATAGCCCCCTTCCCAATCCTCCCGACTGAATAGTCCATTGACAGTGGTGTATTTACGCACCAATTTATCAGCTTCCGCCTCCAATGCGCAGCTACCTACCCCACCTCCACAAATCATCAGTGAACGGAACTCTGACAGCTACAACCACTGTACGGCAAGTACTCGGCTCTTACAGCTGACGATGATGAATATACGAAAATGCATCACGTGAGGAACAATGTACAGTGAATCAGCAATCGCGCAGTCCGTATAAAGCTTAAGACACATGCATAAAAAAACACCGTTTAGCTCTAGTACACTTTCGGTGCTTAGCTGCCATGCCAGCCGAGGGAAGCACCAGGGCTGGGATACTGCCAGGTTGTCCAAGCCCAGACAGGAGAAGTCGAGATGTACAGGTCGGATTCGAACCACGGATCTTTCGGTCAGTCATTACGCGCTCTAACCACTGAGCAGATCAGTACCGCAATTTCGATAGGTGAAAACAAAGCAGAAACACAAACAAGAACAACCAAGTGGAAAGGTCCGTTTAGAGACCTTCCCAGTTTGAATGAAAGAACTTTCTGATAAGAAGCCTACATGTCGAGGGTGTAGAATCTCATCCACTGTAGGTGAGGAAAATTTCGCGTGAGAGAGGGAAACAAGTTTGTGAATCTACCCTATCGTGGACGCGCAAATAAGACTTATCCGGAAAAATGGATTTTGGGCCTCTTTCAATCAGGCATACACTTTTATTAAAGGAGTCCTGGAACGTGGTGGAAAGGACTGGGGACTACGTAGAAGAAATGTCAATATAAAAAAAAGGTAAATTGAAAGGGACCATCTATCTTCTGGAAGAAGTCAATTGTTAAAAAGTTTTATGAAGGCGGTTTCTTCATGCCGACTGAGGTGTAGTACGTAGAGCGGAGTGAGCGTGCACACCTGAGAGGATGCTTTGCAACTTTCCTTGCAAGGAGAGGGAAAACACATTCAATTTAGGACATCATTCTTATGTATTTGAATAAGTTGTAGATTTAAATAAATACACCTATTTGCAAATCAATTTGGTCTTGACGGAGTACTCACCTGGAACCCAACTGAATCTCCTGTTTGTGATGCTTCCAGGCGACTGAATGTGCTGCACCAGGCCGCCTCATGTTCCAGTTGCTACGATGTTCGAGATATCGCGATACATGTATAAACGTAATGCACTACTCATAAGGTTGCTGAAAATTCTTCGACAGCCCACGATCGGTTTCGCCCTTCTTGGAGCTCATCAGGTAGGCGCCGTCTCCGAGTTTCCGTCAACCGTATGTTCAACTTGAACCCAAATTGGACTGATTTCGATAAATGAACTCATCTGCAAATCAATTTGGAAACATCACAAACAAGAGATTCAGCTGGGTAGATCCAGGAAAGCTTGATGGTGACTGAACGGATGAATGTTTGTGCGAAAAAGAGGTCGCCGACAGGATTAAATTTTCAGCTAGGTGAACCATGCAAAGATCATCAGTGTAACGCGCGAAAGACAAACCGTTGCTTGTGAAAGTTGCAGAGAACACTTCCGTCTAATCGTTTCGTGCTGAAGACGAGAGAAAAAATAATCATTCAGACAACCAAATGCAGACCTAGAGAACCCAAGGGAGTTAAACTTAGTTAAAAGTGTTTGCTTCTTAAAAATGGGGAAAGCCAAATTCGAGAACAACACATTGAATTATTGAAATACCTCTGTTCAAGGCAAAATCAATGAAGTGAACGGGGGGAGCCACGGTATCTCATGTGTTGGGAGTCTCACAAAGAAGCACTGAAGCAATATCTTCCCCTCCCTCTCCGTTGCGATATATAGAGAAAATCGATGGGTAAAGCTTCCGCCTGAGAAGTAGTCACTCGAGGATCCAATCAATACATGTGACCACGTGATGTCTGTGATTGGAGGATGACTTGCACGATGTCCTATCGAACTGAGAGTTAATCACACGGCTGTTCAACAACTCGTGGTCCAAGGTTTAACCACTTACCGGAAGGAGGCGGGTTCGAAAGTTCCCACTGGAGTTTCGTGAGATGCGGAAGATTCCCGATAAGGATGGTAAAACTGTGTATTGCTTCTCGGTTTCACAGCATAGATTAACAGGCGGAAATTTCAACTGAAAAACTGAATTGTAAGCTGCAGGGCTTGAGCAGAAAACAGTGAAAGGACACTGTCTTCCATAACATGGAAACGGCTAATAAAATGAGCGAGCATTCAGGCTTGAAAGAACGACAGTGCAAAGAGGGATGCATGACTTGAATGACCAAAGCGATGAAGTGGTTGGTGATCTTAGAGGCGCACGCGGTCGTTAGCGATAGGTGTCACGAGGGTTGGCAAGTGTAGGAATTAGCTGGACCGTGTTGCTGAATGTTTCGTGAAATAGAAAACGGAAAGCCGGAGAAAAAATTACTTCAGTCTAACCCACTTGATATTACCAATAAGTGAAGCCTGGAATTCAGAGGAGAAGTCATCCAGAAACTTATTTCTCGTGTCTGTCGATTTTTTGGCGCAGAGGGCTCAAATTGTGCAGCATGTTCCTGTGAAAGTTAGGTAAGGTCCACAGAATACCGCCAGCCGCTTCACAGAATCACAGGAACATTGAATCACGTGGACAGACGATGCTCAGTTCGAGTGAAGAGCACTCGATTGTGTTTCTTGTTAGTTAGCAAACTCTGAAGTAAGAATAAAGTGTAGGATGGGATGGGATGTAGGGATGGGAAGGTGATGTGACAGTTGATGTCCAACCACGCTTCTTGAAATCCGACTGCACAGTTATTTTGTGGAAGATTAATTTACAAAAATCTATGGAAAACCGTTAATCTGGTGAAAATTGAGCTCTCATTGACCGAGAATGTTTTTTTCATCTCCAGAGACCCCCCGAGATAGAGGTGTCCTCATCGATGACAGTCTCTATGACACCCTTCTGTTTCCTGTATTACACTACAGTCCTCAGTCAACTGTTACACTTTTAAGTTCTCCCGGGACTATTTCGTACAGACTGTGCTCATACTGTGCTCCAAATAACGTGAAAATGATCTTATTTTCGTCTTTTCGTTAGCACTGTAATTGGTCGCAAAGTCGATTCTCCCTCGTTACACCTACTCCAAGGAGCGGACGGTGCCTTATTCTGGCTTGTTGTCGTAGCTGCACGAACTGTCAGCCTACTGGGAATCATGGTGAGTACCATCAAACATGTTCACTACTCTTACACGGTTATTAAAAGTGAAAACCAGTCACGTATCCTTTGAGGCCTGGGACTGATGACCTGTTCTTTCGGAATGTCAAAAGAGTTATCCCGCATTCACTTACTCCTGTTTTAGCCTGAGGAAAACGAACCATCTCCGTCCACTTCCGATTAGTGTCGGAAGTCGAACGAGCAGGCTTTTAGGTCTTCTGGAGCCCTGGAACGTCTCCGCCATCTCGGAAACAATCATTAACCACTCATGAGGATGCTCATAGGCTTGTTGGCTGAAACGTGACACGGTCTTCACGCAGTAAATCCAGCTGAGGAATGCCATAACCGAAAGATTCCGTTGAATCTCCCGTCAGCACCAAAACGTTTGGAAAGTAAGGGAATTCCACCAGTTACGCAGTGTCGGCGAAACGCAGACATTGCAAAACTAAATTGGTGTTGACCGTAGAGAAAATCGTTCAGCTGTGACACCCTTTCGGTGCTTAACTGCCATGCCGCCCGAAGGAAGCACGAGGGCTAGGATACTGCCAGGTTGCCCAAACCTAGAAAGGGGAGGTCGAGAGGCAGAGGTCGGGTTTAAACCACGGACCTTCCGGTCAGTAGATTCGCGCTCTAACCACTTGAACCATTTCGCCCCAGTAAACTTAAATGAATCCTTTATGATATCTATCGACAAAGTGTTCTACACAAGGCTATCCCATGTTTCAGTTGGGGTGCTATTCGGTACATCGCAGTGGACTGTCTAGACGGTCGATACAGACGTCCAGAAGGGATCTTTGGGGCCCATAGGGTGGGTGTAGTCACAAAACTTTGATCGAACTTTTCTCTACGTTCGATTGTTTGCAGGCGAAATTATGCATGCAGTTGAAAACGTAATTGAAATGAATCTGAGAAGTGGTATATAACTTCGCTAACTTGTAACTGACGAGCCCTCAAGAACCAAACCAGCAGTGGGTTATTAACTGGTCTTCATCAGTCATTTAGAAAGTTCTCTATCACAAGAAATCCCCCGACAAGTTGAATATCGTTCCAAAGAAAACAGGCATTTGACCTTGGACAGTCGATTCTGGTGAAGATTTCGTTCTGTCCCTCATCAACAGAAGCTTTATCGGCAAATGATTGGATCAGCTTCCGACCCACTGTAAACAGTGGAACCACGGGACGACGTCACTACGGGAAACTATGACGGTGTCCTGGTTAGTGCACACGCATTCGTGAATTGAGACGTACATGATATGATCACGTTTCCGACACATTTATTCTGCATTACACAAAGAATGTCGCTGGTCTATCACAATTTTGCCTTGTCTTGTCATCTTATGCCTATTTCTTTCGCGGTGGTATATAACCTGGCCGGTTTCGATCGTGACGTATTTCCAGTTTTGTCTTCGTTGCTTGCATTCCTAGCGTTAAAAAAACTTATGCAAGGTTGAAATAAAGCTAAGCTGAGCCACCCAATGTTTGGGGGCCACCAGCCTCTTGTCGATTGAAAAATTTGCCGAATAACATCTAGATGCATCGAAGCTCGGACTAAATACGTCAAATGTACAACGTTGCAAAATTGTCGAGTAAAAAACGTTGCCTCTGGCACAGCTTCTCGCAAATTTGCCAGGACATCCATGTCGAGACCATGTGAATCCTCATCGCAAAAATCACCGTTCACTGTCGTACAGGCATAACCTGCTCGAAATTCTTATTGTGACGAAAACAACCAAAGTGGTCGGTTTCGGGACTTGGTGATGGCTTACCACAATCTTTGCGAAGTGCCTACACCTTCAGACACTTACTCAGGCAATCTGGATAGAAGGTACCGACAAGAACGTCATTAATGTCGATTGGCAGCCATATCTTGCAGCGTCTTCAACCAAGCACAGAGGCGAAAGCTCGGACCTCATCCAGGAAGACGAATCACAAAGACAGCATTCAAATTTTTGTAATTGCCTTCATATCCAAATAAAAGGAACTGATACGACAGACACCACGTTGTGTACGGAAACACTCTGAGAGCTCTGCATATACTCTCACGCTCGGAGGTCTGAGAACACACACACATCCGGGTCTTTCCTTTCTGGGCAAGTGTTTCAAGGAGAAGCGTCAGTCTAGGAAATCCAGGACTACTAAAATTGTGGGTCGTTTATACGTATGTCCGTGTTCAGGAAAATGACGGGGTGTGGATATTTGGTCAACGTTACCCCTACCCGGCAAGAATCCCACTTGAAACCCAAATTATGAAGGAAAGCATAAACGTGAATGGGAAAGTACCTAGTGTTAGCCCCTTTACAAGCATTTCAAAGTGCTTGCACCTCTGGAGACTCATTCAGACAATCTGGATCCGAAATGAAAACAAGAACGCCACTGGCATCGATCGGCAGCCATATTTCGCAGCGTCTCCAACCAAGCACTCTCGTACCCCATCCTGGAAGACGAGTCGCACTGGCAGTACCCATACCTTTTGTAATCTGGAGAATGCCTTACCACAAAACACCACTGATGACCGGAACAAACTGTAAATGTCTTTGCCTCCAAGGCTTTTCTCTACGCCCCAGGCTCTCCCGTTTTCCGGTGATCGAAACTGTAGCAGGGGAAACCATGGTGCCCATGGTACACGTTTTATAGCTGATAAACTGAATTTGATTGATTGAACTGGAATTTTAGGACTCCCTGTGTAATACAAACGTAACCTCGCGGACGGCACACAATCACGTCCTTGCTATCGTCCGTTACAGTATTGTTGTACATGATCTCCGTATTGATTTTTTGCTTGCCATCGCTGTATTGGATACGACTAGTACTTTGAATAACTAAGATGTATTTGGTGACCACAGTCACCGAGGATTTGAGAGGCTTGAGAAGGGGGAGGCGATACGTACATACATACATGTCAGTTCTCGCAGGCTATTTATCGCAACTGCTCATAGAATCTCACAAAAAATCAAACATTAGAAACCCGATGATGTCATGACACTCAAGCGGTTAGTATCACAGATCTAGACGGTAGAATTTCACCTAGATAAACCGCAATGTTCCGCTTTATTTTGCGCATGCTGGTACACATCTGAAATCAGTGTGACCGCTGAGTACATTTCACATTTCTACTGTTCGATACCCAAGAGAGGCCATTTTTATCAAGACGAAAGACACTTCTCGTAAGGTGACTGAACACCGTTCAACAGGCGACAGGTAGTTTCGGTGTTTTTGTAGCTAATCAGGAAGATACGGTCCTCGAGTTCACTTCAGTCCAACCTATATTCGACTTGGACACAAGCTGAATGATATTCACAATCAAATTGCCTAGCTCAATGAACAAACCAATGACCAATTACTCTCTAATTAGGTTTGGTTTGGACCTCAGTCGAATTCAAGCCGAATCCAAGCTGAGGAAACGAGATATTCAATTGATTTTCTCGTTAACGGCAGATCACCATTATCCACTCGTGTTATAGGCTACTTGTGTGTATGTTCCTTCGAAGAACCGCGTAACTCTCGGCGTAAACTGAGCGCATGACTTTCCCGTTTTGTAAACTAATTTTGGAGTTGAACTCAGCACTGTTCATATTGATTTTCCTTTCGGAGGCGCACTTATCTGACGTGAGCATTTTTCAGTCCTCTCAAAATGACGAAACCTTAAGCAAATGAATCAGAGCAGATATGAATCAGGGACTTTGCGGTCAGGAACTCGTGTCTTCGGTTGACTAACTAGATTTCCCGTGCGAACCAATGTAGCACGTAGCTATTGGTTTGAAGGTACTTGATTAACAACGGTCTCTTCCCCAACTACACCTCTACGCTTTACGTTTTACCAAAGGATTGTTCAAACTGGCTGACCTCTCATCTGTTGGACTCTGCTCTATCCTCTGATACGTTGACCTTGACCCCGGATTCTCTGGACGAGTCCGCGGACCGCTTCCTTCGTGGACTGGCAATGGCGAATCTGTTGGCGTTGGCATTCCATTTCTATCGACCAGACCAAGCTCCAGCCGAAGGTAGGAGTAACATCACAAAATAAAGCCTGGTGATTTCTTGTTTGTATGTATAAAGTTGGATTCTGTCTGACATTTTCTAACCGAGTCTGAATGTGATCCTCCCAACTGTTGGGCCCTGACTTTGCTACTGGTCGAATCCAAGCATTGTGTATATTTCCTCATGTTTTCGTTTTTGAACTAAAGGAAACCAAGGTAAGTAGTATAATTACGGTTCGGCTGTAAAAACCCTTTCGGTGTCTAGCTTCCACGCCACTTGAATGAGGCACCAGGGCTGAGATAATGCCTGGTTGCCCAAGCCTAGACAGAGAAGTCGAGATGCAGAGGTCGGGTTCGGATCACGGACCCCTCGGTTAGCAAATTCGCGCTTTAACCAATGAGCGATCTCGACCCCTAAAGGTTGAACTGGGCTGTAACAAGGATTCTGGAAAGAGGCTGTTGTCTACATAGCTCGTGAAATCCTCACCATCATCACCTGTAAGGACCTCGAACTTGTAGTAAGAAACGCGCCTTGGCCGTACAGTGGTTCTAGCTGCCACAGTTTCGTTTACCGATGACTGGGTGGGTAGCCGCGCATTATAGGCGGGAGCTTAAATACTTGTGTGTCAGTGGACTTTTACGTGGGAGGATTGGGAAGGTAAGTATTCTATAAAAAAAACCCACGAGTATATAGCGATGAGTGTTAAATGGAGTAGAACGCTTTCTCGTCGGATGAAGTTTTCGCAGAGGTACATGACATCAACAGCTATCAAGCAGGGTTTTAGTGGAAATTACTCAACACAATTTCGCCAAAATAATCAGACTGCTGTGGGTTTTTGCAGAACATTCGCTGCAGAGGATCATGGCTGACATAAAGGCGAAAATCGTAAAGTGAATGGGAGCGCATTTGAATAAAACTGGCTCATATTTTTACGGCATTGTTATATATCCAGAGGGTAAAATGTGCCATAAACATCCAACTAAGGAATTTCTAAATAAAACTTAACTGATCGCCAAGACTGAGTGTTGGGAGTCCCTGCAGTTATTACAATAAGTCTCTGGTTTATAACTTCCATCTTCAACCGAATGTACAAACGGTCCACAATCTTGGTGCTCCTTGATTTTGAAGGTGCGTTTGTGTTATGTCTGCTGATTCGCTAATCTGCTGTATCTGATTGCTGACCCGCTCCAGTGCCTAATGCCGGGAAAAAAGACTCAGAGAAGGGAACACAACAGCTATATTCCGAACAAGCGAGTGCGGGAGCGTGAGTACGTGCGAGTGCGAGAATACAACTCAAGCTAGTCATTGGTGGGACACTGTCTAACTTGGTCCAATGCTGACGCACGCGGTCTGGCCTTGGTACAGGCTGCGACTCGCTGCATACTGCGGGGGCGTTGTCTGACCTTGATCAACGCTGACTCGCGCTGTCTGGGTTTGATAGAAAGCTGTGGCGCTGTATATTGAGGGGGCGTTGTCCGTCTGGTCAAAATCTAGCAGAGCTGAGGGTCTCAGTAGATTTCGGGCATTCAGTGGTTGCTTTCAGGAATCTGACCTTCCTGATACCTCCCCCTTTTGGCCGTTCAACGTAAGATTGTCGACGCGGATCAAGTTGTAAAGGTTCCACCCTTTTTCTAGTGCGACCGGTACGGCGTCTGGGTTGCAGCAATGGATCTGTCTTTGGCGGTCCATGCGAGGCAGTGGCTACGGGTGCTGCTCTTGGGAAATCAAAGGTTTCAAGCAGCAGGTTGACATCTTGTAAACGTTCTTCTGCCTTTGAGGTCGGGCACTCAGTCGGCCGTAATTGATTGACATGTCGTTTCCATATCAATGATCCTACCTGGACGTTGTAAATCACCTGACCGATTCTTTTGAGGACGACTCCAACAGTCCATCTTCGGTGCCCGGGGCGATAGTCCCTGACAAGCACACGGTTGCCAGGCCGGAATGTTGGCTTTCCTCTTGTCGGTGTTGATGAACATAAGTTTTCGATCGGCATTGTTGAAAGATGCAAGCGATCTATCCAGTCTATGCCCAGGAGATTAAGCTCACAAGCAGCAAGATAGACAATACCACAATCACGGTGGCCTGCTATCTCCATCTCACAATCAAATTCACCAAGTAGTTGAAGCTTACCACCTGAAGCATTTCTGGCAGTGTTCATTGTCGGTCTGAGTTCCGGTGATCCGATCTTTCTCCAGGTGCGTCGGGAAACAATCGTAATATCAGAAGCCGTGTCGAGCTGCAATCGAATTGTGCTTCCGTTTGCTCTGATTGTAACGTACTTGCGATGAGCATCGATCTGGTTATCAAATGTTGCAAGTATTGCGTTAAAACGGGGTTCTGATTGACTCCGTTTGCTTCGTGACCTCCGGGTTTGACTGCGTCTTTGGCTAGCTTTCCGCGTCCGGCACTGGCTTTCCTTGTGCCCACGTCGGTTGCACACTGAACATTTGTGCTTTTTATACGGACACAACCGCACAAAATGCCATTCGCCGCATTGCCAGCATGCTGAAGGGGGCTTTGCTCCGTTCGAATTTGTCACCACGGTAGGTTGCCTCGATGTCGTCTTGGCAATGTTGAAAGCAGGGTTGGATAAGGGCCTCTCCAACATGGCCGTGTCGTGTTTAAGATTTAAAAGGCGCTGGCACTCATGGGTAATGGACTGCAGCGTTATCTCGGGAGTTTGTTCAATCTTGTTCAACAGTCTCGTCCTGATATCACTGTCTGAATGCGACTGAAGACCACAAATGAAAATAAGACACTTGAACTGGTCTTCTGTCATGGTAGATAACTTGAATTGTTCGCATTCAAGGTTGACTCTACCGGCATAAGTGATGTAGTCCTCAGATTCTTTTTTCGCCAGTTTCATACATTGGTAGCGAATATTAAACAAAGACGAACGCTCACCGAAAATCATTGAAAGTTGCTGCACGGTTTTGTCAAAACTGAGATCTCGCGTGTTCTTCGGCAGAATAAAGTTGGAATACCGCGTGTGTTCCGTTGTGCCAAGCTTTCTGAGCAATAAACGTACTCTCCAGGCATCATCTTTGTGCTTCAGTTCGACTTGGAAAACATCTTCGTAACGTCTGAACCACGAATCGAAGGTTAGGCCGGCATCAGGGTCATAATGGAACTCCGTAATGCTGTTGGCGATCGAGTCGACTGAATTTGTATCTGGAGCGGAATTTGGTGGTTGAATTTTAAGTTGCTGCGTCAATGTTTCCACCAAACGTAATTGCGCCGCTTCAAACTGTTTTTGTTGTTGCAGCAGAATTTCTTTCAACGCTTCAGCAGTTATTGTCATGATCCAGTGGGTTCGGGCGTCGCCAATCTGTTATGTCTGCTGATTCGCTAATCTGCTGTATCTGATTGCTGACCCGCTCCAGTGCCTAATGCCGGGAAAAAAGACTCACAGAAGGGAACACAACAGCTATATTCCGAACAAGCGAGCGCGAGAGTGTGAGTACGTGCGAGTGCGAGAATACAACTCAAGCTAGTCATTGGTGGGACACTGTCTAACTTGGTCCAATGCTGACGCACGCGGTCTGGTCTTGGTATAGGCTGCGACTCGCTGCATACTGCGGGGGCGTTGTCTGACCTTGAGCAACGCTGACTCGCGCTGTCTGGGTTTGATAGAAAGCTGAGGCGCTGTATATTGAGGGGCGTTGTCCGTCTGGTCAAAATCTAGCAGAGCTGAGGGTCTCAGTAGATTTCGGGCATTCAGTGGTTGCTTTCAGGAATCTGACCTTCCTGATAGTTTGATCCTGCTGATCAGTTATCATCGCTGTTAACCACACTTGCTCAACAGAGCATCCCCAGGGTAGGTTTGTGAACGTAACCCGATTAGCATAATCGCATCTTTCTGGGTGTGTGAGAGTGTACGATAAGCTCTGAAAAACGTGGTTTCCGACAAAAATGTCCACCCTCTCAGTTTTTGTTCAACTTCATCGGTAATGAAGTACTGAGGCGAACGCCGGAAGGTCTTTAAAATCCCTGCGTTCATAATGTTGCCGATGAGAACCTTATCGACCTGGCATATTCAAACGACCTTGCCATCATCTATGAAGTGAAAGCATTGCACAAGCTCTGCTGAAAAACCGACCACCATCATACCATATCTTGGCGTGCGTCTCGCACATCCAAAGTGTAAAACCATGCTTCTGAGCGTGCAGTTTCTGAACATACCCGTTACAATTCAAGGAGAATCACAGGACTTTGTAGGGAGTTTCACATACCTCTGTAGTTGTTTTAACTCTGAGGGAAGTATGCCCAATGAAGTGAGTGCGTTAAACTCAAAGGTCCAAATCATATCTGCTAAGGCGCTTCGCTTTTGGCGTCGAAGAGGCTACAGTAAGGACTGTATTGTTGCATGGTTGCGAAACATGGTCTCTCCGGACAGACGATGTAAAGTGCCTTCAGGTTTTGAACACCGATGCCTCAGAAGTTTTTCCGGTGTCGGATGGCATTAACAAATTCGTGACGAGGTAATCAAGAAGCAGATATCTAGCTATAAAACATCCAGCCCCATGGCTTAGACGTACGAACACAAGCCAGTCGACCGCAAACAACTGCGCACACCCTACAAATTGTGGGTCGATATAGGTCACTCAAAACGACGATTGCATCACTGGTCAGGTGATATTATTCATTGGCGAATACAATCCTGTAAACGTACTGTGAGCAACCCCCGCCTTACATGTTCCCTGTACAAATATTTGAAATGAAACGAGGCAATTGCATCAAATGGGCTATCCATCCATGAAATAACTCCGGTCAAATGACATGTTGTTCCTGTTCTGTTGTGCTATCGATCTGTTATCGTCTATCAGAAACCACAATATCGTGCAAAATCTGGTCTAGAAAACACCCCCAAGCCGGACAAGGAGTTGCGTAAACCTTCAATTTGAGAACGCTGATCAGCCATTCAGGGCACAGAGTTACGGTCGTCGTCAACTAATACCCACGTGGTCGCGAGTTTGGATCTTTCAAGCGATTCTTGTGAGGAAAGCATCCCCTTGTGTCCAAAGACATCAACCGCCGAGAAAATGATTCTATCTTGCTCATATTCTACTGATTCTTGATTAGCCGTTCCCTCCGTCTTCCACAAGCAATCCTTCTCAAAGGCTTCATTTTATTGTATTTGCTGGTGCGCAGCAACACACGCTTGGCCCCGATAACCACGGTAATCAACCGCACCAGAACGGTTCTTTGAAACCGCTCAAGCTAAATTTTGAACGGGAAACGAGCTTCTTAAAATCGAACAAGGCTACTAACATAAGACTGACGGGAACTCATTGACTACGCCTTCCCGATGAGCCCCAAGAAGGACGAAACTGGTCGTGGGCTACGGAAGAGTTTTCAGCAACCTTACGAGTAGTGTGTTACATCTAGGACTGCTAACAATGTTTATCAAGGCACTGTTATCCCCAATCACGCCAGTCATGACACAAAAGGATATGTTCTCGGGTGAAAGTTTCCGTTCCGAATGCAACAAGACAGATAAGTTTGGATTTTGGCGTCCTTTGTTAGACACTTCCAACTGAAAACAGTGACAACGCCTGAGGTGGTCTCCTCTGTATTTGGCCGGTTAAATTATAGAGTTCTTCTGATGTTTGCGGGCCGACTGCCTTTGGACCGTGGCAGTTTCATTTGGAAAACTCATTTAGCGAACTACAGTCACTTGCATACCAGTTTGCTTTTCACGGCATGCTCACCTGAATCTCTCGTTTATGAGGCTCTCACCTGATGAGCTCCAAGAAGGGCGAAACCGGTTTTCGAAGAGATTTTTATTTAGCAAACTTCTGAGTAATGTGTCACGTAAAAAATGATTTGATTTTCTTTCAATGACAGTCTGTTAATACGGAAAGGAGGCCGGTTCAGAACCAGAGAAACACAGTCCTTAGATCGAAGGTATCTTACTGGTCATCAGTGAAACTGACATATAACTCATCAGGACTTACACCTTTTACCTCCTCTGTTTGCTTTAAGACTTTTACTTCAACTTCGGCGTTGGAGGAGAACTGGAACCGGCGGCATCTCACCACAATGCACGGTTGGTGGCCAATCTGTGTCGCGGCCGAAAGGAACTCCATTCGTTTTTGTCTCTCATGCCGGCTGCCTGTACCGGATCGGGAAAAGAACCGAATGATTCGCAGAACTCCAACACCGACTTACATCACGTAAACCTGATCGGTTTCTGCTCCCAAGGTCTGGCGAGATCACCCGCACACCGAAGACTACACAACGCATCACTGGCCGCGGAACTCTACCAATGGTTCACTCGCGATATACCAGATCGTCAGATACCACCGCTGAAGGTTAAGGGCATCAAGTCGTCGGGAACGCCGAACGAACTTCAAAAAACAGGTAATCCAAATGCATGTTTTATTCATATGCCCCAAAAACGAAGAGAGAGAGAGACCCAGCGTGTAGATGATACCGAAGCATTTTCTCCACTCTAGAGTGGACAGCGCAGAATGGCTATCTTCAATCGTTTATCTGTTTCAGTTTCTCCGATGTCCTCCATACGGAGGAGAACGACTTTGTGGAATATGGGTAGCTCCGGTGTGCTGATTGATTGTTGGTCTGTTCGCCGAGCTTGGCAGTTGCGTTGCAAACCCACTCAACCGCGCACTGACGATGTCACCTCGATTGGTGATGAAACGTTTTTCCAATCCAACTGCCAGACTCGGCGAAAAGACCAGCAATCAATCAGAGGAGAACGACGTTTTGAGAACATGAAAAAAGCGTCTACGCAACTCAGATGGTTGTGACTCCTTCATCCCCAGGACTGTGGCAACTTGAAAATTAATACTAGTGGAAATGTTCCGAATATCACCCTCGAAATGAACATTACTTCTTGCGTCTAGTACTTCCCAGTCATACGCAAACCACCTGGTTGGGAAAACGGGTGACGGAACAAAATAATCTCAATTTAATCTGGAGAGATGATCTTGGTGAATCAACTCAAATCGGTTTTTTCCTGCAGAAATTAATAAAATGGGGAACTTGTCCCCATTAAAGCGTTTGGTGGTACACTTCCACCGCTTTGTGGCTTGCAGGGTTCCCCTGTTTATGCGGGTTTTCCAAGCGGAATCCAAAGTTTTCCTCATCAGTTTCGCCTAACAGGTTCCCATTTATTTCACCTTTTGATGGAGACTCTTTGACGTACTCAAGCAGGTCATGTATTTCGGACATCAGTGAAGGTGAATAGGTAAAAATGAGCCCGTAACTTTCTGGAGCAGGGAGTTATCAGGATGTCGGACCGCAGTTCTTTAAACTAGGCATTCGTGGCATCCATCCTGGCCAAAAAACCGAGCGTGACCTAGCTTACGGGATCGAAACACCGTCTTGCCGTAATCGATCGTTCAAAATCAAGCTCATTGTTTGACAATTATCTGATTGTCCCTAGGGATGGAAACACGACTATCCACCAGCCGTCACGTTGTTCTAAACCAGCTAGCGAACAAAAACGAGTAGATCTCGTGTCAGACATCGTCCACGCCATTTTACTGGGTTTCACTTTGCGTGTCCTCTTCGGTTCAGAATTCCACACTTATAAGCGAACAAAGTTTCTCAAAACTATTTTGACTGAGGCATTCAGTGAAGAGTTGCGTTCCAACCTAACTAATAGGTCATAAATACATATTACTTTAATGGTTAACTTGATATTTGCATAGCAATCGGTAAGATAATTTCGCCGTAAAGAACTGATGGCACTGAGGTGACAGACAAACAGTTGATCACCGTTCAACTGTGGACGTAATACACTACTCATAGGGTTGCTGAAAACTCTTCGACAGACCACGACCGGTTTCGTCCATTTTTGGGCTCATCAGGTAGGCGCAGTCCCCGAGCTTCCGTCACCTTTATGTTCTTCTTGAAACCAAATTGCCAGAAATTAGTGAAATACACCCATTTGCAAACAAATGGCGAGGGACTCATCTGGAACTCAGCTGAATCGCTTATGATGTTTTCAAGCAACTGAATGTGTTTCACCAGGCCGCCTCATGTTTCGGTTGATACGATATTTGAGATATCGCGATACATGTTTATACGTAGTACACTATTCGTAAGGTTTCTGAAAATTCTTCGACAGCCCACGACCGGTTTTGCCCTTCTTGGGGCTCCTCAGGTAGGCGCAGTCCGTCAACCTTATGTTAAATTTGAGACTAAATTGAACTGACTTCGAGAAATGCACTCATTTGCAAATCAATTTGGTTTTTACGGGAGACTAAGGGAAATCTCTCGTTTATGACGTTCTTCAACTGAATGTGCTTCACACAGGCCACCTCATGCTTCAGTTGGTACGTAGTACAAACTTTTGGAACCGTGGCAACGCACTGATAATCTTGCGTGATTCAGCATTGCACCTCGAGAGCATTATTTTGAACAGGTAGATGCCCCCGAAGTGTGGGGAACGTGCGAACCCGCGCACCTGAAAACGTGGGCTAATATATACATCCAAATGCGAGTGAAGGAAAGTTTTCGTACACATCATTGAAACAAAAAAGTCTAACGAATTATGAATAAAAGCTAGACGTTAAGCCGAATAGCCAAGAATTTTTGAAATGAGGATGTCCTAATGGTTTTTCGAAATTCCCGCCTAATGGACTGTTTCTCTCAATTGGGCTTACTTGTTCTAAAATCGTCAGACCAGCTGCTGTATTCATAAGCTGATGGACGGAGCCCGTGTGAGACGATTTTGGCATCTCATGCCGAAACATCGCTGCGATCTGCGGTTGCTTATTAACCGGATTTTACAAATGTCATTACGGTTTACGAATCTCTGTCATCAACCGTTTCCGCTTGACATTCGCTCGCCTTTCAGCCTAAGGGCAAATCACTCATCTTGAACCTCCGTCTGCGCAATGGAGTTTCATTTTAACAAGAGATCCCTTCCAAGATGTCGGATGCCACGCAATTCCTTCCACAGGACAACTGTGTTTAACTTCCGCAGTGGGCAACCATGTAGGTTTGAGTATTTATCGACTACAGGACACGTGACCACTACGCCAAACAGCAGATCGATTATTGGCGAACCGCCCAATTTAGAACACCGCCACTTGGGCATTTAGCTTGGTAATCCTCTAGAACAATTATCGATTTGATTATTCTGTTCATCGACCTGTGCCATAGTACAACGTTTTACAATGAAATACTGACGTTGGCCGTCCTAAAATGAATTTCGGACAGTCTTGAAAAGTTCAATTCACATAGTCTAAAATGCTCAACGTACTTTAGTTTCCATCGGTGACTGATAGATGAAAAACGTGGCTGGATTTTGTCAATCATTGCTTACAATTCTGTATTGCTGAACCATATACACTCAAATGATTTTATTGGAAACAGAGTAAGAAGTCCTATGCCCGGTTGCACTTAGACAGACGTTAGTCTGTGCCCAAATGTACGTGTTACCATGACGATCGACATTGTAGTAATAATCCTCGTGACCGTTAACCTTCTCCCCCCAACATGTGATCCATTCTGGTGTATCACCTGTGTGGCTTGCTACAACTGGTTTTCTTTTCAAATTGAAGAAAATCAAGCATAAAATATGCCGACTGAGGAAAATGTCCCAAACAGAAAGAGTTCGTTGAAAAAAAGAAGAAGACAGTAGAAAAAAGCCCAGCGCAGTATATTTTACGACTGAGTGTTCTCTGTGGTTGATGGTCACGTGATCAGTTCATGGAAGTCGCAATGCCACATGAACGTCCTCAACAGGTCTACAGATTCTGCTTGCTTGGGATAACCGCTGTGGCCAAAATCGGAGAGTAAACAAGTCCGACTGGATAGGTAGGCGCCCGGTTAAACAATCCGGACCACAAGACTTGTACCAGATAACCGAGGAACCAGCACGCTTGGAAGAGAGGGCCAGAAAAGGTCAGGATGTCTTAACCTCTAGCAAACCTGCCAGGCCACATGTCCTACATTTCGTGTTGTGCAACGGAAGGTGAAGTTGTCCTTGAGCAACCCACAGATTATTTTTCATTTGTGGAAAATTAACTGAGTAGTCGTAAACTACAATTTCAACGGAGTCCCTGAAGAGCGCGGACGCACTGAAGGACTTAAATTCTCACTCAGATTTTATGCAACCAGATCTACTCTGGAAGTCAGACTGATGAAAATAGACTTCCAGTCTACACTGACTGGTGCAATTCTTTCCATCAAGTGTATCCAGCAGCTTGTAGATCAGTTTTCTGTTGAAACACGGGGGTGTAGTGAGGTGAATTCCGCTCAGGTCTCAGTGAGTTATCTTTAGTTCCGGTTGATACAACGTCCTGTCGAAGTTGAATCGTCGAACCCTTGCAGGAGCAGGTATATGAATGAACATGAGCAGTTCCTTTCGTCCTCGTAAATTAGCCAAGTTGACGGATGTGTTGCGCTATAGTGCGTCGAAACTTCCCATGATAGCAATCATTTACTCACATGGATAATATTTTGCTCACGTATCTGAGAAAGGAACGCATACTTAAACAAAACATTGGTTGGATTGCATCGTATCCTGTCCAATAAACACAAGCGTAAACATTTACGTCTGTTCAGACGCGGTAATTCAGCTGTGTCCCTGTTCGTGTAGTGGTGGAATCACACCCAGACGACCAAAGTTCGAACCCCGGCAAAGTCAAGGATAAGCACTGCTTGTGAACTCTAGCAAGATCAAAACTGCAGTCAGAGTGCTCCGCGTTCTTGATGTGAAATCTTCCGAGTAGTCGTTGCAAGACGGAAGGAATTTTTCTCAGACGAGAGGGGTCTAAAAGCGAATTTGTTTTAAAAACCCTCCAGCTGCAGCACCTTTTTGGTGCATAGCTACCATTCAACCCGGAGGGCTGAGATTCTGCCAGGTTGCCAAGTCTAGACAGAAGCAGTCAAGAGGCCGAGGTCGGTCTCGAACAATGGGTTTTCCGGTAGGTAAGTTCGCCAACTAACTAAATGAAAGGAACAAATGGTTTCTGTGATGAAGAAGGCGTAACTGACAACCGAAACCTTCTTGTCCATGACTCAGGTATCTGACCACACATTAGTACTTAAACGTGTTTCGAGGGCTACATTGAAAAATTCAATGAAGAAACACCTTGAGGATTTGTGACAACTGTCTCGCTTTGGTGTAGAATGCGACCTGGAAACAGCAATGAGAGACCAAAGTGGGTGATTTGAGCTGTACACCTCGAGCGGTCCATGGGGTCTCAGAAATGAGCAGCCTAGCTGTCTGCTGTCGTCAAGTGTAACGTACCGGTGATTTGACCTGCTTCAAACTTCTCGATGCTTCGTTCTCTTTCTGACTGGTTTTTGTTTCAATTTTCGGGTTTTTGGCATCGATTCTTCGTCGATTTTTCACAGCGGCCTTCGAAACCGTTTCACATTCTTAGACGCCGTCGGAGGTTTCAACCTGTCTCATCAGTTTTCTGTCCCTGAATTCTCGTAGAAACCTGATTGCCAACTTGTGTTCTAATTACAAGATGAATTCACGCAGTCGCCACCTAAGTCGTAACATGATATCCTAAATATGTGGAGAATGTGTCCGATGAAATATCCTCGGTTGCGAGACGACACAAACAATAACCAATTATATACGTAATGCACTACTCATAAGGTTGCTGAAAATTCTTCGACAGTCCATGACCGGTTTCACCCTTCTTGGGACTCATCAGGTAGGCGCAGCCCCCGAGTTTCCGTCAACCTTATGTTCTACTTGAACCCAAATTGGACTGTTTTTCGAGAAATACACTAATTTGCAAATTAATTTGGTTTTGCGAAGACTCACCTGGAACACAGCTGAATCTCCCGTCTTTGATGTTTCCAGGCAACTGAATGTGCTGCACCAGGCCGTCTCATGTTCCAGTTGCTACGATATTCGAGATATCACGATACATGTATATACGTAATACGCTATTCATAAGGTTGCTGAAAATTTTTCTCTCGCAAAACCAAACTGATTTGCAAATTAGTGTATTTCTCGAGTAACCAACTACATTACAAGTGTGTTTAGTTCCAATACAGGCATGTGTACAGGCTGTGTAGTGGCAGTACTGCATATCTTAATGAGGTTGCAAAAAGGGTGCTTGAAAACGCCTTCCAAAACGATTCAAATTCGCGGGTAGAATCCCGGAAACCCGAAAAAAGTATTCCTTAAACAATATAGTAAAGTTTGTGGATTGTCGTCTCTAACCTACTTCCGATAACTCGCTGATACGATACTTGAATCAAGCTCAAGAGCCGCCCGAGGTAGCCTCAACAGGATCCGTCAAGACACCGGACCTGGGTTCGAACCCTGAACCTTCTGTTTACTTAATTGGAGCCTTTTCCACTGAGTTATCTTGAGGTAGAGGACAGATTACAAGGATGATACGTTGTTTCCTGTAAAGTCACTGAAAAAACTGCAAAGCCCTGCGCAATAGAGATCCAGAGGAACAGATGCTATATCAAAAAGTATTCAGCGCACCTTGTTGCTGTGTACACCTGCCTCAGTCATTTACAAATGTATCTCCAATCTTGATGGTTTCCTGAGAGTAACTGAAGATTATAACAAATGTATATATCGTAGGTAATATATAATACATAAATACTAATAAAGTACTGATGATATAGTATACTAATCCTCCGGCTGTAACATTCTTCCGATGCCTGGCTGCCACGCTATCTGAAGAAAGCGCGAGGGCTAAGATACTGCCAGGTTGCCAAAGCCTAGACGGGACCAGTCGAGATGTAGATGGTGGGCTCGAACCATGGATCTTTCGGTCAGCTTTTACCACTGAGCCATCTCAAGCTCCAGTGAGGATGATGACCTATCCTTTAAGGTTTTCACATTGACAAATGGGAATCCAAAGGTCACCTCCGAAATAGGCTAGGAAATTTCCATGTTCATATCCATATTACTGTACGGATCAGAAACGTGGCCGCTGCGCGCCGAGGACGTCAAACGACTTTCAGTGTTTGACCACCGATGTCTTCGGAGCATTGCCTGAATCTGGTGGGAACACCGGATAGGGAATGCTGAAGTACGTCAAATGGTATTCGTGAGAAATAACTCACCCTCGATGATGAACTGATCACACTGCATAGGCTGCGCTGGCTTGGCCACGTGCTGCGTATGCCAGTCGACCGACTTCCCCGAAGGGCGCTCTTCGCACAACCACGTGAAGGGTGGAAGAGAGCCAGAGGCGTTCAAACAATGACTTGGCAGCGAGGTATAAAAGCCATTACCAGCAAACTCAGCTGCGCTGGTCATTGCCGTCTCCCTGGATAGGGATCCCGAGACGGGCCACATCAATGGTTAGAGACATTGTCAGACATGGCCCAGTCGCGCCCTCAATGGCGCGCATGCATCCAAGCTATTGCCTTCAATGCATAGCCCCCTTCCCAATCCCCCACTTAACAGTCCACTGACAGTGCTGTATTTACACACCAATTTATCAGCTCCCGTCTCCAATGCGCAGCTACCTACCTCACCTCCCCAAATCATCGGTGAACGAAACTGTGGCAGCTACAACCACTGTACGACAAGTACACGGTTCTTACAGCTGACGATGATGATGATGATGATGATGATGATGATGATGATGATGATGATGATGATGATGATGATGATGATGATGATGATGATGATGATGATGATGATGATGATGATGATGATGATGATGATGATGATGATGATGAATGATGATGATGATGATGATGATGATGATGATGATGATGATGATGATGATGATGATATCCCAATACATTTCCAAGGTAGCGTCCTAATTAAACATTTCCAAGTGGAACAACAGTCAGCAGATATCCCCATTTGTGTTGATTTAGAGCGAGCCGCTTGAGGTGCGAAAAGCCTGAGGCTGAATATATCAAGGCGTTTGGTCGCTGAATACCTGATAGATTCTAATTTGCATCGCATTCTCAGGTCGCAACTGTGTTACACTTTACAACAATTGTTGCTGTCCACCTAGATTAGGTCCAATTATTGACCTGGCTAAACCCAGCAAATCGAACAAAACCGGGCTATTCTAATGGGAGAGCAGAGTGACATGGTAACTGCAACATGAATTACGCAAAATGTCCAAAGTGACACTTTTTTTGGAAATCGCGTTTCTTTGAGGAAGAATTGCATTGCGTCACTGGTTTTGTGGGAAGGTGTAGAACCTTGGGGTTTCCCCCCTTCTAAGTGATCTGAGTCGTCACGAGTCAAGAAACAGCAGAACCGATAAATAAAGTTGTGGTTTCAGATTATGTATCTACACCTTTTAGTCCAAGCGATTTATGTATTCCCACTATCCTGAAGTATTGGCTGGTACTTCAATTGGGGAAATCATCCAGCACCACCGACTACGATGGCTCGGTCATGTGTTACGCATGCCGAAACACCGTCTACCGAGACGAGTGTTGTTCTCCTTGCCTCCTTCAGACTGGCGCAAACCGCGAGGTGGACAGCGCATGACTTGGCAGAAAGGCGTGAAAGAGATCACGAAGAGTTTGGGTGTTGTTGGTGCTGTACGCCTTCCAGGATGGGGTCCCCGTGACCCCGCCTGTGCTTGGCTGGAGACGTTGCAAGAAATGGCGGCTAATCAATGTCAGTGGCTTTCATGCTGTCAGTTTCTTTCCAGATTGTCTGATTGAGCGGTTGGAGGTGTAGGCGCCTCAGACTGCTTGACATAGGCCAGCACTAGGTCCCCTTCCTCATCCACTCTTTTTCTCTTCTTTTCACTCTAGGGCTTTTAATATATAATCATACATATATGTATATATATATATATGAAATTAGACGAGCTTTATGGTTGTACGGCAATGAAGCATCAGTGTCATCACTGATGTTGCTGACTTTGATGATGATGATGAGGATGATGATGATATTTTTATCCGGTTGAAGATACCTCGAGTCGTTGTATGACAACGTCTCAGTAAACCTAGGTTGTCCTTTAGTGCGTTCGTGTTTCTTCCTAAACTTTTTGGCCCCTACTCATCATCATTTTTAGTTAAGATGTCATGTCGTCAAACTGAGTTTGACATTTCCTTAGATATTTTCAAATATTGAACTTCTGTTTCGACAGCATAGACACTGTCTTTTTCGCGAGCCTTGTCATATAACCGTGGCTGTTGTACTCTCTAGGTAGGTTCAAGCACCTAATTCTGGAGGTGCGTCGTCACAAACGAACTTCAGTTCAAACTGTTACTAGTACGTACGCATTGATGGTGTTTCTCCCCCACAGTGGGGCTGAATTTTTCCCCTATTCATGCCACATATTACCAGGAAATGCCCGGTGAAAATTTCAGAATTCTCCTTTAGGTAGACGTTGTCGTCCCATTTGTCGGTAGAAATGCGAGTCTAGGACTGGATTGGTTATCTCTAAAAAAGATGCATCTAAACCAAAAATATTTCCAAAAACCCTTCTCTGTAATTCGTAATGCACTACTCATAAGGTTGCTGAAAACACTTTGACAACCCGCAACCGGTTTCGCCCTTCTTGGGGCTCATTGGGTAGGCGCAGTCCCAGAGTTTCCGTCGGCCTTATGTTCTACTTATAATTGTTTCGTCCAAACTGTTTATTTTCCAACACTGTGTTTCAATGATTTTGAAATCGTTTACAAAATTTTTTCCTTTCATCCTCTTCTCGTCGCACTGGGATTAACTTTTCCGTGCAATTGCTAAACTGAACATTATGGGCGGAACTGAACCATGTCCGTCGTTAGGTTAACTTCACACGATAATCGATAAGATAAGTGAGTACCACTTTGACGAATTGAATGCGTAAAAATCAATTCGCGGATCGATTACTCACGTGATTTAGGCACTGCCGTTTGATTGGCTTCCGTACAATAGCCGTTTCTACTAGTGTTAGACACGGATAATAGTTTCGGCCAATAACAATTCTAGCCTCAGAAAGAATAAAGAGCCAACCTGGTGCAAAATTACGACGGACTGTGTAATAGTCTACTGACCAGATTCCTAAGAAAACTGTTTGTGAGTTGTCAAACTTTCTAAGACGTCTACATTAAGCAGGTTTCTCTGATTTCTGTGGTAACTGTAAGTCAGGAAAAGAAGAACCACCGTTTTTCTCATTTCAGTACGGTAGGTGTCACCTTCCATTCATTGAAAGGCGCTCTTATAGGACCAGCATTCCCTTGTGAACGTTACTTGGCTTAATTAAAACTTTACCAAGTCTAGTGAGCTTGACGTGAGTGTAGTTTCTATTCGCCACTTCTCTCTTGCTCTAGTTCCTGAAGCAAAAACATACCCCGAACAACCAATGCCGCGGAGCGAAAACCATCTACTTGAAGAAAACAAGCGGACATTGGAAGTCCCAAATGGTGTGGATAGACGAAGTCCTCCAGGAAGCGATCCCAGTTATTCGTCAGCTGGCGGACGAGGGACTTACCGGCTGGACAGCACAACCATCTCTGATGAGTCGAACACTCCAAGCGGAGGACAAGTTGCACTGGACGGTCGTTTGGGCAAAGAAAATTTCAGCGCGGAATCGCTTCAGAACCGGTTAGATGAACTTTCGACAAGCTGTCTTATTCATTCTACCGAAGGTGGAGTGTATCTTCCACCTGCAAAATGTAATAAATCTACGGTGCAATCAGGAGAAACCAGGTGTCAGGACAACGGCAATCGAATCAATACGAAAGCGTTCCATGAACCAAAGTGAGTAGAACTCATTTGACATCCGTGTGAGAACTTTTCGTCTTACTTTACCAATGGTAGGGACGATTTCTTGGACTAACGAAAAAGCGTAGAAATCTATCGCTACAAATTTCGGTAAGTGGGCTGTGTATCGATTGCTTGTAATCAAATATCTATATTCAAACTCCACCATGTTTATGAATATAAACGGTCGATACAGCTCTATGCATTCCAAAGTGAACTAAATCAAACTTGCCAAAAGCAAGACCTTATAATGAATCGTGAAAAAAATAGGACTGGAAAATTGCAGAGGTCCCTGGTCTCAGTGAGCAACCTGGTTGTGAGTTCTTGAGTTAAACGCTATGCACCTGAAGTAATCTGAGCCCCAGTTTGCACAGTGTGATGTACATCGAACATATTACACGTTACAAGTGGGTCAACAATGTGCTTGAGACGTCTTTATTGGAGATCTCGTTTTTAATTGGGGAATAACTACGCTGAAAAGCGGAGAACCAGTGTACAGTTGTTTCAATGCTATTGGGAGTAGTCGGCAGTGCGTACGTCAGGAAACTCAAGAGAGCGATCTCCCAGCTAGTAAGTTGATCGATCGACCGTTCTGCCCTAGCGGTTGATTGGCCAGTACCTCGCACTAAGACAGAAGCTAAAGGCCACCCATCATTCAATCACGACATCCACATCTCATGGTCACACGTTATTGACTGACTTTGCGAGTGAGCACTGCTCAGATGGAATTTTCAGGGTGAGTCATATTGTTCCTCTAAGCTGCTTATAGAATGTGGGTGGCCTTTTGGAATTTTTAATGGGGAAACAGTTGCAAATTGCTATTCATATTGAAAAGCTTTTGGACCACACGCGGAGAATCTCCTTCAAGAACGCAGCGATGGAATTCGTAACAAGCAAGTAAAACAGAAACCGAATGAAAAGTCTTTCTCTGGGTGCACACACACTGAATAGGTCAACAAAATGAGGACGCTAAACTCCCTCTCATATTGAGGATAATGGTTCAGTTATTTGCCATGACAGGACAAGCAACAAACCGAGCAAACGGAGCTCCGGTTTGAGTCCAGAAAGCGTGTCCTTCCAAATGCACAGACCCTAGTCAGTTTTCTAACGCGTAATACCACTCCCGAAGACTTTCGTTGGGCTGGCAAGTCAAGCGCAACATCTTAAATCATGGCGTGATATTCCCCTAAAGTTTTCGCGCGAAAATCCAAATAGGATATCATCGTTGAGATCTCAAGGAATTTCAAGAAAGGTGAAACTTTGGAGGATACGTTTAACTTCATTTATTCTGAGCAGTCGCCTTGAGAGATCACGTGAAATACTCTCATTTACCTTGTATTGTTATGTTCACTCCTGATATGACCTTGAAACTTTGTGTATGAGTTTGGAAACTGATCGGATAGGTGTTTCGCCCAGAACATGTTTGGAATGGTCTGTGATATCATTTGTGTATGAGTTTGGAAACTGATCGGATGAGTGTTTCACCCAGAACATGTTTGGAAGGGTCTGTGATATCTTTGCATGCATGCATTGTGTACAATTTAGGTTCTACCTGGCGGTCATCAAAACGTAGTACGCGATTTAGTCTCTGCTCATCATTGTTGAAAGAGTCCCCAGGTTCTGCGCTGCTAATATCGTTTTCAGACCTATGCTTACTTCTAGGGTTGACTGTAGTATGTGCTTGCCCTCTGTGAAGTTCTCGAAACCTTCCTCAATTGCCCTGAACTTCTAACGAACACGGAAACAACGAGACAGTTTACATATTGTCGTTTAAAGTACTGCCCCAGTTACAGTTGCCTTCGAGGGCCATACTGCAACGTAAACTGTTCTGTCATCCTGATGGTGAAGGTAACCTAAGACCGGACATCATCGGAAAACGTGCAAAACTCACTTTCCCCTCCGGAGTGCCGTCGCTTGGATCCGTTTTCCGGGTTAGTCAGAGATGGATGGCCTGAAAAGCGAACTGACGCTTTTCAGCAAGTAGATGCTAACCAAGAGACTATGAAATTTGTCGCTTTATTGGTCCAGATTGAAATTTCAAAGTTAGGTTTTCGAGAAATCACAAGAGAATGCCCGTGTTGTCCACTATACAGTTTGTTTTTACTGCGTTGTAGCATAAAATCTGAGAACAGGCCAACTATACAACAAAAAGCGAATGCTTCTCAGTTCAGACGATACGAAATCTTTCCCAGTTTATTGTCCAAAGGATGAATTTTCTATGATTTTCTAAAAAAATTTTACGATTTTTTTCATTTGTTCTATGATTACTGTGAGATATACTTCACTTGGCGGATTTTAATTTGGGGAAATGATGACTACACGTTTGATTCGCGGTTGGGGCAGAAAAGTTCGGAGGGCTGGTTCCCTTGTTAGTGAATAGGGAAGCAAACTCCGGCATAGGGACTATGTCTCTAACTTTGCACAGCAAGTACCCTACCTCCCAACAGGAAACACTCTCAAGAAGAATAGATTTTCACGTGCCGAAAATTTTCCACCGTAGTTGATGGGGAGCCTCGCTACCTTTAGGCGAAAAACCATAGCAACTCGGAGGACATAAACTATTTCAAACAATCGATATTATTCTCAATTTACTCAGCATACCGATGTTTCCTACGTACTAATCAGTTTTTTACTACTTGCATGTGTGGTGTAATGAACTACAACAGTTTTAGATTGGAGATCTATGCTGCCTTTTGTTTCGTTCCGTATTGAATAACTGTATTTGGAGAGGGGTAGCCATGCATAAGACGGCAATTACAACACAATGGTTGCCAGTTTAGCCACTACGCACAAGGGCTTTCTTCTAGCTCGAAAACCACTGGACGATTACGATTCTTCCCGTGGCTCTGTTTTTTCTTCACACACACACACACACACACAAGCCTACTCCGGGTTTGGTGTCACTTTCTGAATGAACCATGTTATCGATTAACCACACATACATTTAGAGTGCCAGGTGGTTTGACGGCGTGAGCTGGGGCTTATGTAAGGAGGGGTGACGTGGGATGAACTTGGAAGATGATGACACTCTTGTTGCTTGTGTGGGGTTCGATAGGAGAGTAGCCGTCTATACAGGAAAAAACACGCTGTCTCCAGTCGACTGTCTCATCGGTATCTGAGGTTTCATGTGGTTCGCGCATGAGTGGCGTATACTTGTTTTCGGTGCTCGACTGCAGTAGTTTGCAAAATATGTTGGTCTGATCACTGAAGCGTTTACATCAGACGGATTTTCAGAAAAGAGACGCTCGGCGATTTCCAGTTCGACGGAATTCGGAGCTGTTTCCGTGGTCCGGACTAGCTTATGGTTTTCTGATTACCACCGATGAAGGTGAGACATCTGAGACAACAAGAAAGGACACATTAGATGGATGACTGCATGAAAAAGGCACCCGCTACAGAGAAGGTACATTCTTCAGACGTCTTTAGGGGAACGTTTATGTCAGGTGGGTGTGTGCCGAACAGGTAAGTTAGGTAGAATACATAGAGAGTAACTTGAAGTAAATGGTACTTTGGAGGAAATCGGTCAAAGTGGGACTTCCACGGTCTTCGGACCTAGATATGGGACTGTGTGCCTTGGGATACCTCCAGGAACTCCCAAATCTCAATTCTGGTGATCCGTTAAGGAGATGTTGTTTTAGTATACAATTTCTTGAAAGTACATAAAGCCTTTCACCCTCTGGAAATACAGTAATGCCGTAAAAAATTTGAATCAATTTTATTCACCCCAGTCACTGTACGATTTTCTCCGTTTTGTCAGCCATGATCCTCTGCAGAGAATGTTCTTCAAAAACCCGCAGCCGTTCGTGTATTCTGGCGAAATTGTGGTGAGTAATTTCCAATAAAATCCTCCTTGCAAACTCATGATGTCATGTAGCGGCGCGAAAACTTCATCTGACGCGAAAGTTCTTCATGTCGTTTGAAAGCGTTTTTACATCTAACCCTCATCGCCATATAATCGTTGATTTTTTAGAATAGCTCTCTTCCCAATCCCCCCCTTCAACGGACAGTCCTGTATTTAGGCAGCTCTCGCCTCCAATAAGCAGCTACCCACCCCACCTCCCCAAATCGTCGGTGAACGAAACTGTGGCAGTTACAACCACTGTACGACATGTACGCGGTTCTGGCAGCTGATAACGATGGTTGACGGTGGTTTTTAGAAACACTGGACGTCCGGAAGGGTAGTGCTCCAATCACGTCATGTTTATACAAAGCCTCGAATTAACCCAAGCGATTTATCGTAACTAAGGCATTCGCTGTGTCCCCCTTATGAATTTGTTTAAAAGTCTTGCACAGCCTTTCATACCGATCATGTCCAAGTTGTGGGCGTCATTTGACATGAATCTGCAGAGGTTCATCGATCGCATTTCATGCTTGAGTACAAAATTGAACATATATGCAGATAAACACGTATTAAGTTGGTCGCTCGGGGTTAATTGGGACTTTTCAATTGCGATTTTGTCTTGGAACTGAAGCTAGTCTATGCTAAAATGCACATCCTCACAGATTATTGATCAGCCGCTCGGGGGCCAAACGTTCAAACGACTAACTCGGATGTCGTGAGTCGGATACCTACTGCCCTTGACAGGACGAAATCTGAACCGAATTCACTGTTTATTGGGACAGTATCACAACTGCTTGATCAACTAAACGAGTTGTTCAAAACATTGTTCAAAGATGTTCAAAACGTTTGACGCGGTAGACATCATGGTCCATCTGTTCATGCAAGGCCATTCTACAAATGTCTGACAGCGGCCGTCACAATGAATCAAATCCTAACAGAGCACAAAAGTATTTAGCAAAAAACCGCGTAGTTTTATATCCTATAGGATGTAATTTAATTCAAATAGGCTAGCCAACCACCTGTGTCGAGGCGACCTTATCTGGCGACCGGTCTACTCACAATGTGACCTTGAAAGCTTGAAACTTCACCTTGTTCTCCCTCGCAACTCTTTACGCCCAATCACGCAATAGTTATGAGGGTGTTGGGGGTGAGATGTCTCAAGTGGTTAGAGCGCGAATTTACTGACTGGGAAGTCCATGGTTCGAACCCGACCTCTGCCTCTCGACTCCCCTCTGTCTAGGCTTAGGCGACCTGGCAGTATCCCAGCCCTCATGCTTCCTTTGGGTGGCGTGGCAGCTAGGCACCGGAAGGGTACTACAGCTGGATGATTTTTTATGGGGGTGCTACATTCACTAACCGGTCAGGGACAGTGTTGGCCATACTCTGGTGCATGTGAGCCCACTCTCTCTGAGCTGACTGTTTGTTCCTTTACTGTCACGGATCCCGCTTCATGCTATGCACAGTTTCTCAGCGTGGAAATACGCCAAGAATTTACTGCGTCATTTTGGCGTACGATGTCTTCCAAAGTGCCTGGTCCGCGGGCGATCGCTTTCAAAGTAAACTTAAATTTTGACGTTGGAGTACGCAAGGCCGCGACCCTCCAACACAGTTCATTCAAAGAGACTACGTACAGGTATGCCAACTCAACCAACTGCGTATTTTTGCTCACGAGTATGCATTGGAATGCAGCTGACAATTTTAGCATTCTCTTCGGTCTGTTTTGCAGAATGACTGGTTTTTAGAAAAGTGGTGAATATACCAAGTTAGAAAATCAATCAATCGGTTAGAATGTCGCTACTGCCATAAGACGCGTGCATACTTGCACGTCGTGCGTGCACGGGAACCCCAAACCCGATGTTTGTTTAAATGCACTCTTACCGCCTGATTCGAATGAACAGCGACCGAGGCAACCGGCATGGCGGACTGCGCACCAAGCATCGTGCTAAGAGTCTACTTCGACTCCAACCAAAGAAAGAGCAACCGGGATGGCCCCCGGGTTCCGCCTTGTCACCTAAGCGCTTACGGTTGAACTGGTGTCAAACTACAGGGTGTCCAATGCTCTCTTCTCTGTTCAACACCCCAGCATAGATTGACTCAAAATGCAACGGAGATTTCTGTCAACAGTTTAAAAAGCATGTTCTCAGAAATGAGCATTTTCACAGGTCTCATGTGCTTGATATCTCTGAAATGGTCACCTTTAGAGCCAGTCAACAAGCGACCGGTTGTTGCGAACTGCGTGGCTAAAGATCGGGCGGTGGTCTACCCTCTCCGATTACCAGCTGATCACACCCGTAGACGACTGGTGCTATCCAGAATTTCGAAGCCTCGAATCACCCTAGACGTTCATGGGGCGTGACGCACTACCAACGCCTCTAAACAAACAGGAAACGAGGCCTTTCGGTACAAGTTGATTGAACTGTAGAATAAGGCCCAAAAATTTCTGCGCTGAGGAGCCATTCAAACTGTGCCCAACAAATTCGCCCGTGAAGACCAGACTCATTGATCGATAATGCAATGACTCGGACTAATGAGGCCAGAATGAAAAATGAATAAATAGCGTGATACACTCATCTGCATACCTATTTGATTTCGACGGGAGACCCACCTGGAACCCAGCTGAACCTCTCGTTCATGATGTTTTTCAGCAAGTGATTGTGCTGCACCAGGATGCTTCATCTAGTTGGTTGGACCAAAATTCTAAAAGCTTACTGTCTAACATTCACACCTCTCTCTGCCTATGAAACTGGGTGGATAACGATCATGTCATCACTAAGCACAGCCATTGATCGTTCAAAGGGAACCTGAGCCTCAGAATTCATCTCTTCAAGCGAGCCGTTCACTCACAGTGTTGCTGAAAACCCTTCAACAGCACACACCGGTTTCCCCCTTTATGGGGCTCATCAATTAGGCATAGTCTCCGAGCTTCTATGAAGCTGGGATTTAGATGAGCCTCCCATGACAATCAGTTTGGTGCGCAGAGTGGTTCGCTGACTACCTTAAAACCCGATCGACCTGCTCGCTTACTCACTTGGCCTGACGAAGCTTTTGTGCCAAAAGTGAAACTGTGCGCAGCAACAAATCCACCGATTATTTACGATGACCGCTCAACCGGTCCCAAACATTTTTCACTTGATTGGAAATCTGGTTCGGAACCTCTGACTTGAAAGCCTGGCCGCATTTTGGCATTTTTGCGGAACAGTGTGCCGAGCCTCTTCCAGCGCTCAACCCTGAGGAACTAGGTTCCTGCATTTGCCACACTTCTGTCCATAAACCATCGCGGAATGAGAAGCCCCAAACTGAAAGCCACATGTCCCTTCAGTCAAAACTGACAGTCAGTTGCATCTGAACAGCGTTTAGTTTGACCATCGACTGGCTGACCGCTGACGACGTCTCCTCGTCTGGTAAGGAAATGTTTGCAACTTAATTGCCAATTTCGGCGAATGGCACAACAGCCACCCAATCAAAAAACAGCACTGTAGAAATGCCCTCTGCGCTCACACGTTCATATCAAGAGCTGAATAATCCACTGAGAGATTCAGAAATTTCTTTGAATACTGACGCATACTGCTTGAGTCCTTGCCTCAAAATTAACCGATTCTTTAGCGAACTTCGCCCTCAAGTCTTCGAAGTTGTGAAGGATGTCTTTGTAGGACCACCTCCTCATAATTCCCCGGGACTACGGTTGACTACGCTTGAATTCAAAAATATCAGTTATAAAATCACATTATTGAAGACGTCGTATGATGAACAAGATTTAGCTGTGTACACATTTTTATGGAGGCATTATTAAAATGATATACCCTGTCTATGACATAACCATCACACTTGGAGTCTGCGGCTAACCAGTGTCGTCACCTAAGAGTTCACGGTCTTCACTCCGTCCAGTCTTGTAAAACACCACTTCCTCTCGCAAAAAATTCCTTTTGAGGAGACTCCTTTGGAGGCGTTGAGCCCGCCGATGATGTTCCTGAAGATCATGTTAGGAAGATATTGGTTCATTTAAACCACAGGCTTTAACAGTTTCAGATTCGTTCACCAAATTGATGCAACCCTCTGCCCAGCTCGGCATCTTCTGAATGCAAACAGAACCCGGATGGAAACGATTCTTTCGTATCCATGTATCGCACGCACAGAGTGGATTGCATTAGTTGTTGGGCCGCCTGGTGGTTCATAACTAAAACAGCGGACCGTTTTGCATTCGGTGGACTTATCATACCAGAAGCCGGACATACCGCGCTACTTATAGGTCCCACATGACTGCCCCGCCTTCATGCTCTCTATCCGTTCAAAATTTATCCTGGTTCACTAGCAACAAGTGCGTTAATCACTGTTTCCGATGACCCCGGGATTCACAAACCCTCTGCTACTCCATTCAAGCTATAACCGCGACCCACCACTTTTCGTACTGATTTTATCAGGAAGGTCAGATTCTTGAAAGCAACCACTGAATGCCCGAAATCTACTGAGACCCTCAGCTCTGCTAGATGTTGACCAGACAAACAACGCCCCCTCAATATACAGCCTCAGTCATAGCCTTGTATCAAACCCAGACAGCGCGAGTCAGCGTTGATCAAGGTCAGACAACGCCCCCGCAATATACAGCGCGTCGCAGCCTGGTACCAAGGCCAGACCGCGTGCGTCAGCATTGGACCAAGTTAGACAGTGTCCCACCAATAACTAGCTTGAGACAGTTGTATTCTCGAACTCGCACGCGCTCACGCTCTCGCACTCGCTTGTTCGGAATATCGCTGTGTTCCCTTCTGTGAGCCTTTTTTTCCGGCATTAGGCACTGGAGCGGGTCAGCAGTCAGCATAACAGGTTGGCGAATCAGCAAACATAACAGATTTACTGTCTAGCATGATCGGATTCACGACCGACTCAATCCTGCTGTTTGAAACGTCTCTGTATTGATCTGTTCTGTGCCACCATGTCACGCTGAACGTGAATCGCATAAAAAGTCTATTGTTGTTGAGACGTAATACACTACTTATAAGTTTGCTGAAAATTCTTCGACAACCCACGAACGATTTCGCCCTTATTGGGGGTCCACCAAGTAGGCACAGTCCCCGAGCTTCCGTCAACCTTATGTTCAACTTGAAACCAAATCGCACGAAATTAGCGAAATACACTCATTTGCAAACCAATTTGGTTTTGCGAGAGACTCATCTGGAACCCAGCTAAATCCCTCTTTATGAGTAGTGTATTACGTCTATGAATGTGTCGCGATATCTCGAATATCGTACCAACTGAAACATGAGGCGGCCTGGTGCAGCACTGTCAGTTGCTTAGAAACATCATAACCGAGAGATTCAGCTGCGTTCCAGCTGAGTGTATTTCGCTTGACCGTGGTTTCTTCTAGATTCTTAGTATAGTTGAAGATCCCAAGTGGAAGAAAGGCTGTGTACAAATAACCAGTGACCTTGGTTACGTTTTACGCTTTTAAAAAAAACAGTTAGATACACCAAGTGAGGATTTTCTGCCGCGATCAGAGTCAGGCAGGCGTCGATTCATCCATCAGTTTGGTTACAAGGAACGAAGTTGACTTCCAGATATTTTGCTTTCCAGTTCATACTCCATACACAACAAGTCACTTTGGCCGGGTAGATTAAGAAACTACTTGCAGTCAAACGGCATGTGAATATACTTGCGAAATTCTGATCTGTTTTGCCCTGAATGCAGATAAGGATGAGGCTTTTGAGGGCATTTTCCCGAAGTCACGAAGCCAATTTGCACGCATGATTACTAGTCTTCAGTCACAATTCAATCACCTTTGATTATTGTCTACGTTGTGTTCATTTTCTATTCATTATCTTTTGTGCAGGAACCGCAAGGTAGTCACAGATCTCGCGCAAGGTCTTCGGTCGTCACCAGGAGACCAGACCGACATGACGCCCCAGGAAGAGATGTGGATCGATATCATGAACCATTTGCCGTCGCCCAGCCAGTTAACCGCACACGTGACCACATCAGAGTAAGACCGAAAATATCACGACCCAACAGTCGTTTGTCGGGTGATATTTTGGGCACTTCGGAGCTAACAGATGCTAGTCGGTATAATGGTGATGGAGCTCACAACCACGGATGTCTACCTGTTGGACTAATGCAAGACCTGCTTCCAGATTCCTTGAATGATAGAGTGGAACATGATGAACGGGCCGATGACGATACTGACTGTGAACAGGACTATTACGATCACGGTGCTTTTCAAATGCTAGAAGACGTTCGTCGACCTCATAGAACATCCGCACCAGCTGGAAGACGAAGTCGTAATCAAATCCTTCGAGAGACCGGGACACTGTCAGCGAGGACAGCGCAGCCCCGCCACCCTCATGGCTCGGGAAGATCACGATCTCAGATAAGTCACTACAACTTGTACCCACCAGATGCATTTCATTCCACCGCTGGTGCTAATCCTTGTATGGTACCGGTTTTCTACCCGGTCGAATCAACAGCCGGTCAATTTGTCCAATCAGCTTTTGCTTACAACTCAACCCCCTCAGCCTATCATCATCCTCGGGCAACATGGGATCGTCCCTCTGTCGTTCCGACAATGATTGCTGGACCAAATGGCTGTGGCTGTTTCACAAACCCAGTGTTTCTTGCCACGGAACACAAGGACGTGTCGTCGTTTGCATCAACCGACCAGATGTGTCAAACGAATGAAGCCGTGGAGGAGACTCAAACTCTCAGAGGACCAACATCAGTGAGTCTCTTTTATAAAGTTACCAAGTACCTTCAAGTAGAAACAAAGCCTGAATGAGACATTAGTCCAGTTTGTCTCACTTGTCGTTCAAACTACTGACAGTGAACAAAAGACTACCTCCACCAAGAGCTGTGAATGTGGGAGGCAGATAATGGTCTATGTCTGTTCGTGTTCTCATTTTTTATTTGGCCTGTTTCATGCTTTCGTCGAGATTCATCCGTTTATCTTATATCGGCAAGACACGTTTATTTAGTGTAGTTCTATACACACAAGGAAAACACATTTGTCTCCATTAAAAGAGATTTTTAAAGGAAGCATGTTACAGATCCGCGAAAAATCTTGCAACCTTTGACACGAGTTTGACAACTAATCACCAGAACTGAACAAACATTATGAAAACAGTATATACGCGTAATGCACTACTCATAAGTTTGCTGAAAACTCTTCGACAGCCCACGACCGGTTTCGCCCTTCTTGGGGCCCACGAGGTAGGCGCAGTCCCTCAGTTTACGTCAAACCTAAGTCCTACGTCAACCCAAATTGGACTGATTTCGATAAATACACTCATTTGCAAATCGATTTGGTTTTGCGACAGACTCACCTGACACCCAGCTGAATCTTTCGTTTGTGATGTTTCCAGGCAACTGAAACATCACAAACGAGAGATTCAGTTGGGTTCCAGGTAAGTCCCTCGCAAAACCAAATTGATTTGCAAATGGGTGTAATTATGATAACAGCTTTGGCCGTCAGCGTATAGTACGGTTTTTTAAACAACAACCGAAGACCCCCTACACCAGAATCACTTAGGCTAGAAACCAGCGTCACGTGCTTTACAAGTTCAACTCAGTGAATAACGACCCAGTGTGGTCTGTTTCTGCCCCGTTTTCTTCCATTGTCCATGAAATAACTGTATCCTTCAGGCATGCAATTCCAGCGGCAGACGAACTAGATGATACAAGACACATCTGCATGTTCTCTGGCGCTCAACAAGTGTCTAATGTTGGTTTGACGCATCCGACCTGGTGCATCCGGAAACTTTAGAACTCGTAACAGCCGGCTTCATTTCAAAGTTGAGACAGAAAGGGGGATGTTTGTAATTCACCCCGATACACTATTTTTCACGATCAAGCTGCACATGAATGTGTCACAGTGCCAGTCCTCTATTGGCTCAAAAGAATGTTCGAAAAGTAAACCGAAACCATTCGGAGAGAACACAGTTCCTGCTAACCGTTCAGCCAGCCATCAGCTGGTTTGCGATTTATTACCGGACGAGGGGCGACCACTCCCCAACAGCAATCCCCTCCTAACTAGTGAGCTCCGGTGAAATATCCTCTTGAAACTATTGCTTGCATGATGTAGCACTCCGTGGAAAGATTTTTTTGGTGGGATTGAGGCAGTACCTAAACCCTGCGTTGATTTGGACCTCTCTAAATCGTCAGTTAACTAAGCGCATTGTAGTCAGTTCAGAAAAACGGTCACAGTTTTACTCGGTTCCATGTGTGATACTGGCCCACTCATCATCCTCATTACTGACAGCAACACATCGGTGATTAGTTGCCACACAACCTTGAGAGGAGAGAGTGAAAGGGTGGATGTCCTTGAGGAGTACTATCGATAATTGAATGCCCACTCTTTTTTGACAAAAATGTCTGAGCATCATGTCGAAGTTGGCACCATCAGTGGGGACCACTCAGCGACCTTTGCATATCTCACCCAAAGTAAGCCCAGCGCACAACGACAGGTTTGCCAGTGCGGGGTTAGGAAATGACAGCGTGCGCGCCACTGGGATCGGTTGTGTACCACGTCCTGCAGGATTTCGAACCAACTGCAGGCAGGAGCACATTGTTCCCGCAAAGATTCCACCGCTCTCAGTTTGACAGCATCCGCTTCCAGTTAACGCGGCCTGTTCCTGCCGAACTTACTACCGACAATTGCTGAGAACAGGGAACAACGCTTCCTCGGTAGATGACGCTTTAACGAGTCGGATTCACCACCAAGTACTCGCTTACGCGCCACTTCGCTGCCGACTCGCCCAGGCCAGCTAGCTATCGGTATGCTGCAGAAACATCGGCGATCAAAATCCCATTGGAGGAGCGAAATCTCAGAACCTCAAAGTAAAACCACTGCCCTACATACACGCACCTTTCGCCTCAGTTCGGTTCTGACGCCATAAATTATTCAAGCGGACGAACGCTGCTGGCGCAGACTTTACTTTAAGTTATAGTTTAATCATGGCTTATGATGCTGAGTTGATCAACAACCTTGCGCTCTTCATCACGAAGGTAAGCACAACGGATACCTTGAATACAGACCTTGGCTTCCCAAGGTGCAAAACGGGATGACGAACTAGGTGATGTTCTTCGAAAAACAAAACGATTTCCCTCATATAACCCTCTCTCTAGATGGGATTTCGGTACCTACATTCATGGTCCCTCAGAGTATGCAGTCCATGATAACGTAGATGACAATTTTGAACAGAAAAGGGTGGAAAATCCTGACGAAATTCACCAGCAGTCAAGAAGACTTCGGACAGTTCGTCGTCGTCGACATCCACCTAACCAAAGGCATGGAAATAAATGGAGCAAGGAATGTTTACGCACGTCAAGTTTGTCCAACTCTGGCCAAGAATGTGTACCATAAATCAATCTATCAACAGAGATGAAGGCTCTTTCAAAGTCGAGGAAAACCGCGTTTGCTGGCCAGCGGAACCTGCAGCACTGTTCAGACGTTTGGCAGTTTGGGTCGTGAGCTGTCGAAGAATCTTCGGCAACCTTACGAGTAGTGTATCACGTCTATAAATGTATCGTGATGTCTCCAAGGTCGTAAAAACTGGAACGTGAGGCGGCCTAATGAAGCACGTTCAGTTGCTTGAAAGCATCATAAACGATTCATCTGGGTTCCAGAGGAGTCTCTCGCCAAACCAAATTTGTTTGCAGCTGGGTGTATTTCACCAGTTTCTTGCAATTTGAGTTCAAGCAGAACATAAGATTGTCGGACTGCGCCTACCTCGTGGGCCCCAAGAAGGCCGAAACCGTTCGTGGGCTGTCGAAGGGTTTTCAGCAACCTTGTGAGTAGTTTCCTTTATGAAAACCTACTTCGATATCTCGAATATCGTACCACCTGAAACATGAGGCAGCCTGTGTGCAGCGCATTCAGTTGAAGAACATCATAAACGAGAGATGCACTTGAGTCTCCCATGAAAACGAAATTGGTTTGCAAATGAGTGTCTTTGTCGAAATCATTCCAATTTGGGTTCAAGTAGAACATAAGGTTGACGGAAACCCGGGGAATATGCCTACCTGGTGGGTCCCAAGAAGGGCGAAATCGGTCGTGGGCTGTCGAAAGGTTTTCAGTAGCTCTATGAGTAGTGAGCTACGTCTATTTAAAAGACAGTCTATTATGCTTCCGTAAGTCCAGGATACATTACTTAACTGTACTGAACTTTTGTCTTCCCGTCTTCATTTGTCCACGTGCTCTACTCACTACGCCAAACCACATGTTGACCAATCTGCATCTAAATTCCAGCATGACAGTCCACTCATAACTACGGAGAAGATTCCACCAGGTGACCAGACGAGTTCCCCAAATGCAGGAGTTGACGCTATTAGTTCCGACCCCAAACCCGAGCAAAAAGAAGCCAACGGTTCAAGAATCCAGTCGTTTTTCATCCCGTTCGATTCCGGCCGTCCCCCAGTTCCCATACACACATTACCAAGAGCGCTGAGTCGCACAAGGAAACAGCTGCTGAAACATTCAAACAGCCAAGAAGAACAGAGCTTCGGAACGTTGCTTGATGCACGAACCACGTTGTCTGCGAAAATGTCCAAAGCAATCGGGAACAAACTGACTGCACTGCCACCAAATGGTTTACTGCCTTCGAAAACTTCCTTAGCTGAGACCGCAACCAAAGACGTAAGTTATATGTCTTGTCTGGAGGGTTACTTTGTGCATACTGGACAGTTTGTTTACCGCAAGTTTTCGAAAGGTTGATACTGTGTCCGACTTGAAACAGACGGACTGCCTCTTCTCCAAGTGAAATTGAGTTTATATGTGGTTGCGTATGATGTCTCTTTTGATGGAATACTGCTGCGCCATCTCTCAATTCCTAGAAGTCCTAAGGATGCAGTCGAAATGGGATGCTTGATGTAGCAAAAAGCATCTGAGTTCGATTTACATCAGATCACGTTTCTCACTAGTTATTTGCTTGTAAGAACCAGCCCAGATGTGAGACGAGAAAGGAGACTTTTTCCTCTGTCGTTGTTGGTCAGTTTTCAGAGAAAGACATTTCAGACAGAAACTAAGACTCCCCTTCGAACAGGGCGCCTGGTTTCCACTCTGCTCTTCCAAACTAAGTCTGGAACCTAGCCACCCTGTTTTATGGTTGCCGTCGAGGTTTTTCATCCTCGTAGTCCATGTATGCTAACAAGGCTAGGTTATCGGGAAATACACTCATTTGCAAATCAATTTGGTTTTTGCGAGAGACTCACCTGGTGCCCAGCTAAGTCTTTCGTTTGTGATGTTTCCAGGCAATTACTGAATGTGCTGCACCAGGCCGCCTCATGTTCCAGTTGCTACGATATTCAAGATATCGCGATACATGTATAGACGTAATGCACCACTCATAAGGTTGCTAATTTGTGTTAAATTTCCTCAGTTTTGTTACGCCAAAAATAACTGAGAGTAAGGCTACAAATGATCCACTGTGTTGTGGAACTAGGTGGTTCGTCGAAATTTGTTGTTTTTGACGGCAAGCCATTCGTGTGCCATGTTACACGAAGGAAGCACGAGGCTTCAGATACCACCAGCTCAGACAGAAGTATTCGAAATGGGTCCGAAGCACGGACTTTTCAGTCAATGAATTCGCGCCGTGACCGCTGAGCCGTCTCGGGTCATCTCGATACACCGAAAATCCAGGATGAAACCAAAAACCTACTCAATTCTGAGCTGAATTCGAACGCGAACCTCCCCCCCCTCCTAAGAACTGAATGTCTTAACTACTTCCGGCAAGGACTTGGATGAACACCGAATGAATTCAGTGATTTTGACGCTGTCCTTTACTGAGTCTGCGGCTGTATTCTGAAACCTAGACTCGCGAAGTAGTCCACACAGTGCCATATTGATGTGCCGGTCCTTCGAATCTAAGCGCAAATGTAGAAAACAAGCAAAAGTCACAAAAAAGTGACTAGAACTTACCAAGATACTGAGAAATTGGTCTCGATATTGAACGCATTACCAGCCGAAGTAGTTCAAACACTTGGCTGATGCACATTTCCCGCGGCATTTTCAGTTCTCAAAGAGAAGGCAAACCCCAATGTAAATTACCCCGGCAAAAGATCAATCCACAAAGATTTGATGTTGTTCTTCTCGCCCCCGACATGCCACGAATCTGAACGGGCGCTCTTCAACTGCCATTAAAACGTTTTGATCAGTCGCAATGCACTACTCATAAGGTTGCTGAAAATTCTTCGGTAACCTTATGAGTAGTGCATTACGAATATACATGTATCGCGATTTCTCGAATATCGCAGCAACTCGAACAGGAGGCGGCCTGGTGCAGCACATTCGGTTGCCTGGAATCATCACAAGCGAGAGATTCAGCTGGGTTCCAGGTGAGTCTTTCGCAAAACCAAATTTGTTTGCAACTGAGTGTAGTTCGTTAAGGCTTTGATCACCCCCCAGATCAAATGCATTGTTCTTCAAGGAACGAACTTTCGGCCAGGTTAGAGCGATAGTTCTTCCACAATTAAGATTCCTGAAAAATTGCCGCCACCCACTGATTCCGCCCCTGGGGTAAAATTTACCAGCCCAAATTTTTGTTGGGTGGCTGCCTGGCCTGTGCAACGGCTAGCCAACATATGACGTGGACGACCGTGTAAATTCACGTGATAAACCTTTTTAGGGAAAAATATCTTTCACCTTGCGAAGTATTATGCAATTTGTCAAGTCTTGTAAGCCAGTTCCACGCATTTTATTACCTAGGTTCGGAGCATTCCGGGCTCCAAAATGCCACACCAGACCTCTGCGTCCAATGCGCTATCACCGTCGGGTACAACGGCGACCAACGGTGCTGATGTTTCATCAGACGACAAAGCCTTGGATGCCAAGGACCAACTGGAACGGAGAGAGAAGAAGCGAGAACTCGAAAAGCAGCGCAGAGAGATGATTTTTCAGGTAAAAATTAGCAGAAAGTATCCAGTTCAGTAACTGTAATAACTTAACTTGTACCATCTGGTTCGAAAAAATCTTTTGACCTAAAAATCAATAAATCTTTGCATTGCCGGTCCTCCCAAATAATGAGGTTTTGCCTGCTGTTTCAGTGATCGGAAAATGTCATTCTAACTTGACAAATTTTGATTTATCAAGACCCCCTGTTCTTATTTTGAAGCGTCATAGTTTCCGTAGCAAAGATAAGTTTGTTTTTGGCAACTCCGTGTTTGGGCACTCAGCAACATCAGCTGCCTTGGATCGACATCATCCACCGAGACAGTTGTTGTTCTCCATGCATCCTTCAGAACGGTACACACATCATGAGGTTGGCAACGTGTGACTTGGTAGATTAATGCGAAAGGGTGTAGATGCTGCTTGTGTTGTTCGCCTTCCAGAACGGTCTCCCCGTGGCCTTCAAAACTTTGGAGCGTAAATACATAAACCTTGTGGCTGTACGGCAGTCAAACATCTGTTTCAACAGAGATGTCTGACGATAATGACTGAGCTGGGTTGCTGATCCATAGAAAGGCCCATCCAAGAGCCACACACTATCGTTGTGCTTTCTTGTGCTAGGAGGCTGATGCAAGTCGAACATGATTCCTTACGTTATCAGCCCGTAATTCCCTCGAAAAAATAACCGGGTTTGAGCTTTTGGTCGAATTTTTAGTGACTCACTGGAAGCCGTGCCGTAGTTTACACCCAAGAACAAGATCTAGCAGTGGGATCTTCAATATTCCCGGTTTGGGAATATCCATTTTTTGAAGATTTTGAACAGAAAGACTTAACCGGATTCCCATAGGCACAAAAAATATTCTGGTGTTCCCGCTGTTTTTGACTCTGTGGTTGACACTCAAGAACAAGGTCCGGCAATAGGATCACCAACATCTACAGTTTTGGCAAGTATATTTATGGAAAAATTTAACCAGAAAACTTTAACCCGATTCAAGTACCCACCCAGGATATTCTGGCCATATGTAGATTACAATTTCATCGTATGAAACGAGACAATTTCGGTGAGGTTTACAACTACCAAATTTAGTATGGAGATAGAGTCGACCTCGGAAAACGGTCCAAATTGAAGTAAAGAACAAACCTAGGGGTGGTGGATATCTGGCTAGTTTGATTGGGTGTTATTTGTGAAGGGTGTTCGCACCGGTAGCGAAACCCAACAGGGAACGGACCGGGACTGCTGTTATTCCATATGAACCAGGGACATCAGAGATCCTTCGAAGGATTCTAAACACAGCTAACATAAGAGTAGCTTTCCATAAGGGAGAAACTCTGCGTTTTGCATTAGTGCAATCGAAGGATAGTCTCCCGGCGAACACAATCAGGGAGAGTGTGCACAAAATTAGCTATACCGATTGTACTAAGGTTCATATGGGACAGGCGGCTAGAGAACGAGAAACGCTGATGACTATCGAGAGTTACTGAAAGACTTGGCAGTGGCGGAACATGCACTGGACAAGGGGCACAAAATAGATTTAGAAAATGTTGAGGTTTTGAGGCGAGGACTACGATCCACCCCACAGACACGGATGGCTGAGGAGGTACAAATTGCCAAGTATCCCAGTATCCACAGAATAGAAGGCATGGAACTGGCAAGCGTGTGGATCAGCCGAGCTGACAGTCGTTAGTGTGCGGTCATCGGAAGGAGGAGTAGTCATCATCTGAATTCCACTTGACCTCACCCCCCAACTAAATTGTCGCAGCATTCACAAACCCATGAAGACCAAGGCAAATCTACCAGTGGCACCCGCAGTGAATCATCAATTGAAGCATCTTGAGGTGGAAAATTAAGGAACCAAACCCGATCGGAACTAATTTGAAGCTCCCTCAACCCATCAGCGCAAGATTTTGGCAACCACACTAACCGACAAGAACGGTTAATTGACATTCAACAGGGATCTAGTGCACCAGTCTGAAGAGGTTTTACTGATGGTTCCCCGTCTGCCTTACAGCCTGGTCAATTTGGTGACCTGCTGTCTTCGCCTCATGAAACTTGTGTGTCACAAAAGCGAGAAATTGAGGAATTAAAAACTACCAAACCCTTCTGAAACGGTGCCTTGTACGTGTTCTCCGTCATACCCGTGAGAATACGGGTCACATCGTATGTGTCAAGGGTTATAAACGTTGCGCTTTCTCGGTGAACAACCGTATAGCGCTGTATCCCCCTAAGTGCGATTCAGTCACACTGATAATCAGCCCTTGGGGCTTAACGTTCGAGTGTTCTACTTACTAACCCGGCGGTCGCAGGTTCAAAATTCTCTGGGGTTTCGTGAGATACGCATTGCTTGTGATTTCCAAGAGATTGAAGCAGCAGCCGAACACCGTTTCTGGGCCATTCAGCACTGACTGGCTTCTCTTGAAGGACAAGGTCTCGCATGGGTTTATTAAACATCCCTAACGGGAGTTTAGCAGTGCGATCCACTTAGCGGTAGACGCGCTGCTGCTGATTTTTTCAACTGTCGCTTCATGTTCACAGTTTTATTCTCGTCTTTGGCAAGCCAGAAATACTTTATTTTTCCACCTGAAGCGTCAGGACAAATTAAAAACCACCTGTTATTTGTAAATCGTTTGTGAGACAGTTTCTTTTCGCGAGTTGTATCGGCCCCCCTTGAATGTTTGTTTATCAAGGTCGCGAATTTGAGCGGCTTATTTCTTCATTTTTTTGTTTGTATGCATGGCAACTGGGCACGAAAATGACAACGCAATTGAACAGTGTGATTTTTATTTTGGTAATGAACTGTAATGTGTCTCCTGAACTAAGGCATCTACTCGGCATACATCGAATTCGCTTCTCGTCTTACCCGGCGTTTTACACTTTCCAAGTATTCCGAAAATCTTCAGCCTCGTTCTAATTGTGTTTTGTGACATTTCGAAACACTGTCTGAACCCTTGGTTCTACCATTGTTTGTGTAATTTTAGGCTTATCTGAACAGGAAATGCAACGTTTCTAGTGACAAAGAGGGGCAGAGTGACCAGTCAAGACCATCTAGCGGTGCGTCTCAAAAGAATCAGTCAAACTCACAAGAGAAAACGGACAAGTCAGAAGTTCGTATACCACGAAGGACATCAAGTATTCCCCGAAGAAAGAATGTGGCCAGCGCTCGGTCCGGTGAGATCTTTCGAATGTTCATTCATTTGGTTTTGAACAATACTCATGTCTACATGCTTCGATTTGGCCGCAATGGGTTCAATTTGCTTGAAAAAATCGCATACTTTAATGGTCTAAATTCCAGGAGCTATTGTCACGGAGGATTCACAGGCCAAGAGTCTTTGACCTTGAGAAGTGCTGGGTAATGACCAGTCTTCTGTTTCCAAATAAACTTGTACAAAGTATTCACTCCAACCAACCACTTCCCAAGCAATTCACCTGAATTGGTTTCCACTTTTTTTCACTAGCGAGTGGTTATAAAAATCTTTGTCACTTGTCAGCCTATCATGAACAAATGCAGTCGATTGTAGAAATTCTTTAAAAGTTTAACCACAGCACCCGAAATGTCAGACAATAACATCACTAAGCATTGTTGTTCATTTGAACTTCCCTCACTGTACACGACATGGCGCTCAATTTGTTAAAATCATGCGACATCCTGCATAGCCAATAATTTGGCTGATTTCAAGGCCGTTGCGTTGTCAAATGAAACCACGATGAGTCGAAACAACTTCAGGACTTCCCGTCAACACTGCCAAATTTTTGCCAGTCATTTGGGCGGGACAAAGCATTCCGAAATGGGGATTTCACGTAGGCTACATGCCAGTAGAGCAGTACGAATCGATACGTAGTAGGCAGTTGTGAACAGGACGTGAATTGGGGGAAACTACCACACCCAAGCTGTCGCGTGACTAAATAATCTAGAGCAACGTGCAGTCAGAATTGAGGAAACACAACCGTGACCATGCAAACAGTCTTAACAGCTGTCTTCCCCGTTTTTGTAAAACCGAAAAAAACCTCCACCGGGTTCTGTGATGGCTTGTGTATAGACAGAACAAAAAATGTCGTTCAGCTGTAACATCCTTTTGGTGCCTAGTTGCCATGCCACCCAAAGAAAGCACGAGGGCTAGGATACTGCCAGGTTGCCCAAGCCTAGACAGGGGGGGGGAGTCGAGAGGCAGAGGTCGGGTTCAAACCACGAACCTTCCGTTTAAGCAGCTCTCGGAGTAACATCACACAATTCGCAACAAGGCCGTGCTGCTGTTTAGCCATGCATGTCCGTTCAAAGAGGACCCCTTTGTGAACACAACCGGAAGGAAATTTGAGGCCGGCCACCACAACATCATTCTTGGTCCACGATTGATTAGAATGGACCTGAAACGACCGCGCCGGGATATCCGCAAGAAGTGGATCTAAACGGAGTAGTTACTGACAAACGGGTTAAAGCATCTCAGGTGCCAGAGTCTCGGCGACCCCAGTTCGTCCTCTATTCTGTCACATGTTTTCGGAACAAGAACAATGTTGATTATGAACAACTTGGCTTCATGGTAGCGTTTTGGATCCCTCGTTATGGAGACACTGAAGATTTGTCCGAGTCCATTGAACGTACACGTCATCAAACGGTAACAGGAGAGTGACGCGGAACCTCCATTTCAGTCGTTACCATTCTCATGAAAGCATGTTCTCACAGATTCACAAGTTCGCACTATGAAGAATTGTAAACTGCTGAGATAGTTTTCGTTGCACCGGTGTGGTCAGACCCACTAACAGACCCTAGTGTAATTCGCCCGGTGAAATTCAAATTCAACGGCTTGACACTTATCAGAGCTTTAGAGAGGGTCGAAAACCAATCAGTGAACATCATTTATTCAACAGTACTTACATTAGTATCTGAATTAGGTGAAAGTTGGCTGTATCAAAAATTTGATCGGTTCGGCGTTCAGGACGAAGCACAGATTTCACGAGTAAAACTGTCTGGTTGCTGCTTGATGAAACCAAGGTTCTCGAAAGTAACTATGCAGGTGATTTTCCCAACACCAGACTAACCGGTGAATGACCAGTGAACCAAAGACCAGCGGTCGACTTTGACTGCTCACCCGTTAGATTGTAGACAAAGGTGATATCTCTTATCTGTGGGGTGGGGGCTTGTAAAGAATTGGTAATTTCCGCTAAGTGCACTCATTTGCAAATCAATTTGGTTTTTGCGAGAGACTCACCCGGAACCCAGCTGAATCCCTCTAAATTATTCAGGTGAGCTCATTGTGAAGCGACTCGTGCTTCGCTCTTATGGGGGCTCATATGCAGCGGATCTCCTTGGCCATGTCGGGGTTTGTAATCCGGACCGTTAACAGGCGAGATGAGCATGTTAACACAACTCTACCAGCTCAGGCTGTCCTTACTTAGATCATTACGCCTGAACAGGCGGTCGATGCGATTGGTTCACACCGACGTCCCGACCTACAACCCATTAACTGTCCTGGTTGTCCTCCTCTGGTGTGGGCTCACTAGAATAGTTGCGTACTGACAAGAGAAGGTGAATACTAACATTTCTTGCCACCGACAACATGGTCGTTATATTTTTTCTCCTAGTTTGGCAGCTGCATTGAAAACATTTGAAAGGACATGGTGAGTGCGCACAGTGACCATGACAGTCAAAAAGTCACCAGGTTTACCAATATTTAGAAGTAGTTTCTACAAGTAAAGGTGCGAAATGTGTTTCGCGCGCCGCGAGAAACGGAGGATGGCATAGGACATGCCCAACAGGGTGTGAACCTGAAATTTCCAATTGCGAAGTGCACCACAAAACTCATAGTATGGTCGTTCCCCGTGCAATGCGAGCTCCCCAGCAGATGGATCCAAGTCAGTTATGCACGCGATGGGTTGAGGCTCACCTAAATGGTGGCAGATGCCATTTCGATGAGTTCCGTTCTATTCGGCAGCGTGAACACGTTTCCACGGTTACGTCCTTATCAGGTGCTGGGTCAAGAGTTTTGCTTCGTAAACTGGTAGTGTTTCATAGAGGCGGCTTTCGCTTACCAGGAAGATACCCCTCAAACTTGACGAAATCCAAAAGGACATGTAAACGGAAGATGACACTAGCCTGTACTGGTGTCCTTAGGCTATCTTCCCGGCATGCTGTTCAAAACGGGCGTCTTTAAAAAGTAGCGCGCTGACGATCCCAGCTCGCCGTTGGTCGAGATCCTTGCAGTATTTGGTCAGTCAGTCACTAATAACGTGACCTTCCGTGCCAAGCTGCAAAACCGGTTTAAGTTCAAGGCCATCTGCTCATCTTCACAACTGCGGGAACCTCCAGTTGAATAAATGATGTTTTGATGAGTTGATGAATGCAAAACAAAGTGTCTGGGTCGATCCGAACTGAAAGCCAACAAGAAAACTACAACTAAGTATATGCTAGTACTGCAAATTGGAAAAACAAATCTTCGTGTTAGGCGTGAACATTCTGCGCCAAACTTTATTTCCCATTGGCAAGCCCATACCTCATTTCTCATTTTTGAGCGATCTGTGGCAAAATTGACCTGCTAAGAGTGTTTATTCATTTTTTGTTTCTTCGACGAAGAATTTTCAGCAACCTTATGAGTAGTGCATTACGTGTATACATGTATCGCGATATTTTCGAATATCGTAGCAACTGGAACATGAGGCGGCTTGGTGCAGCACATTCAGTTGCCTGAAAAAATCACAAACGGGAGATTCAGCTGTGTTCCAGGTGAGTCTCTCGCTAAAAACCGAATTGATTTGCAAATGAGTGTACCTCTCGATGGTTGTGTATTCTTTCTCGTGCGGTTGTTCAGCAAAGTACGCTGGGCGCGCGACACGACAACTTTCTAAGAGAACACGTGAGCACCTCTCTTAACGAAATACCACTAGACTCAACGGTCCAGTCAGAAGCTCAATTGCGTCCCATCTAGTTGGCATCGGGCACGCAGTCATTCCAAATGAGTCATTTCATGTCATTAATCGTGTACCAAATAGACTGCCAGTATCTGTCCAACGGCGTTGCTCGACTACAGCTAAGGCAGTCGCTATAAGCCCGGTACGGTGCTGTCTAAGACGTTTCGTACGATCACTGAGTCTGCCTTAGTTATGTGACACGAATCAACCGGCCAAGTCACTTGACGCCCCCCTCTGTACTGTCTCACAGCATCCAGTTGGATGCGATGTGGTCGCGCGGACAACCAATCGTTGATTTCCACTTAATTAACCAATCTTCGCTACGCAGTTCATTTTTCGCTCCTATTTCAACCAAAAGGTATGTACTGGTCTAATGACAAGATTCCGAAAGCACTGGTGTTCGCCGCTGCATTTTTGTTCAAACCATGGGCATAGTTAAGCAACTACTTTCAGTTGGTTTTGAGAGGCCACTCAACGGAATTCACGATCAAGTGGGGACTCATCTGTATCCAGTTCGTGTGCAAATTAGAGCACAGAACTGTGTTACATGCTACATCATTCCTTCCTGCTAGGTTCTGGGCGACACGAAGGTGCTGTGAAAAGAGTGCGATAACTGGGAAAGATGTTTGCAAACTGATTGCATCAGTGATCCAAATTACTGGATCTTATTTTTCAGTTTCTGTCAAACGAATCCGCATTGAATCGCCCTAGAAGTTAGTTCTTTCCTTACCGAAGCTACCTACCATTTCATGACACTTGTATGCTCAAACTGTGTCGTTCAGGCATCACTCCATGCTGCTTAGCAGGATTCATCGATACAGCGTCCCGTATTTCAGATACGACGGAAACCGGGGCGACACCCTAAATTTCAAACTGGGCCCTGATACACGTGGCTATACAAACGTATTGACACCCAGCATTCTATACGTGCAGTTCACTGACAGCGCGCTGATGTTTACCTCTAAAGGTAGGCAGATATCAGATCAATGGTGTGATGTCCAAAAACTCAAAGCAAACCGGCAAAACAGTCATTCACGTCACTGGGTGACCACAGCTGATACTTAAAGTAGCTTTTTCTCACTAGTGACCGACTCATGCAAAAAAGAGTCCTCACACAGTGTAGTAATGGTACTTTTCTCAGCTTAGTTCTCGGTCTGAGCCTTCCAAGCTAGCGTTCACGTCAAAAACAACCACCAAAGGTGGACAAGGTATATTCACGCCCCAAAACGAAGTCAAGAACAGCTCTTATATATATATAGCTCTTCATATATATAGCGTAAGCGGCAACAACTTTCTGGAAATTCTGACGCGTTCCGGATGCACCATTGGCCACTGGCATTCGGCCAATACTGGGTCATGATTGGCTGCTGGGTCCAGACTTTCGACCAATCAGATCTGGGCTTGATGCCGGATCGGCGAGCGTCCCTAATTTCTGGTCAATCTTACGTGGGATAGGCTTTTCGGCCGTAGCAGCACCCCACTGCGAGCGGATAAGCGGGATCTTTGTGGAATTCCGCCCAACACACAGCGACATAATATTAACGAATCACCCGTCCGCTAGGATAAACTAGAGGTACAGCAAGACGTTTTGTATCTTGGGTACTCTTCACTGTTGCTTGTTTGACCGCTAGTCTGAATAGTTCTGTTCGATTAGATACCAACGCCAAACGTTAAAGCATTAGAGAACAACATCGACAATAGTTTGTCTAGCACCATCCTGGGAACAACGTAAGTGACAAATGGTAACCGGTCACCTAACATACAAGTCCGCGTCGCACAAGTTCATCCAGGAATGAATCACGCTTAGTAGTTTCTTTGCTGGCTTAACTGCAGCTTGGTCAACCCTGAAAGTGCCGAAGTCCAGAAGCGACGGACACCTGCCCACAGTGAAGGTAGTATTTGTCAAGGCACTTTCCTAAAGTGGCATTAGGCTGCTAAAATACAACCTATAATTTCCGAGAAATGCTCTCCTTTGCACACAAAATCGGTTCCGACAGGATACTCAGATGAATCCACCTGAATTTTCCATTTATGATGGGTTCAGTTGAGTCTTCTGTCAAAATACAATCACTGTGCAAATGAGAATATTTGTCGAAATCAGTAGCAACCTGTGTTTCTGAACTTTGTGATTTTCGAAACGTTAGATAAGGATCCTGGTCCCTAGTGCGCTGGAGCTGACAGGGGAAGCGTGGCTAAAACCACGGTGTAATCATTTTTGATTTACCTAGACCGTCTTCCAAGACGTAGTACTCCCATCCATAAAAGTCCTCTGGCAGTTTGCGGTTTTCGCTGTATGGTACGCCTGAGGGCGTCTGAGAACCGGGGATCACCGATGGAGCCCACTCTGGAGATATATCGGACCCGTCTGCTCTGCAAATTGAACGGATTGTAGCAACATTTTTCGAGAATCGTACACATACGTTGAGAAGGTTACCAGCCCGTTCTTCCAGCGACATGGTGGCCACAGGCGTAGAGAACATGTAAATTTTAGGCAACTGAAGATAGGCCTTCTGGAACTGATTTCTCTTTTTGTCTGATATTGTTTGCTATTTGATCGCGATTGGACGGTGGATCCATTAAGATTTCTACCTTTGAAATAATGTCAACCAAATCCGATTGCGCTTTCGGTTTGCTGTACTAACCAGAAGAACTCTCCGTGTGGCCTTTGAAGGGCAGCTTTCCCTCCAGGGAAGACAAATTGCGCCGTTTGTATATCACATTTTGTGCCATGTTTCAACGAGCTTCTGAAACGAAAACTCCTTGTGATTCAAAGTCTGAACAGATACGCGTCCGTTTGCCGCAAACTAACGGTTTCACTAGTGATTTGCACGCTTGTCTCGGAAGTTACTATTGAAGGGAATAAGTCCGACGATAGCAGACTGACCAACTCTCATAAAGGAGCCTGTCCTGCGCGGTTAGTAGGGTTTCCAGGATCACAACACATTTCTCCCGTCACAACCAGGTTATAAAGGAAATTAGAGCACTTAAAGCAGAATATGAGGTTGTGGAAACCTCGGGGGATGTGCTCATCTGATGACCCCCAAGATGGGGGAACTGGTCTTAGGCTATCGAGGAGTTTTCAGCAAACTTATGAATTGTATGTTTAATCTAGACCATGTTTACTTTTCTCAAGAATCATCAAGGTTATACACCGCTGTACTCACCTTTGGCAGGATTTTTATCATTATTTCACGGAGATGGCTATCAAATGGCTTGATTCCTATGCACATGTGCGCGCCAGTGCGACACTTGCTCCAAGGCAACAGCTTGGAATGACCTCTTGAGGGAGGAATTCGTGGTATTTACTCAAATCCTCCAAATGCCAAAGAGTTCCGTCCTCATCTTCATCCGAAAGTGTTTGTCATGCGGCACTTAGGACTGGTTGCCTCAAAACATCAATAGCTTATTATCGGAAAGCGATTTACTGTAAAATTTTTATTCCGAAAATCTGCTTTATTCATCCATATTTCGTTTGCACAACTGACAGTCAAGTGGCAGTCGTTCAACCCTAAATTACAAAATGCTCCCTGATCGCTTCAGTCGGTTATTTTTGCAAAGCCACAATAGTCTTACGGTAGTGATAAATACAGAAGTTTCTGCACTGAGTTGTGATGTAGGTAGGGAATCCCAGCCGACCGAAACTCCCAAGCAATATTACTTTATATTTTCGATACTACTCACCGACAAAATAGTAGTCGACTACCATTCGAACAAAATTTCAACATTTTCTGTATTTTTGTGTATCCCAATTGTTGGGTTCGCTTTTCTGAAGCTCGTCAAATTTCGCTACTGCTTTATATTTGATATGCTCCAGCAAGGAATGGTTTCACCCCATACGTAAATCAGAATTTTCGTCGAAAGCAAAGCCTAGCTAGGAAGAACACCAGACAAGCAGTATGAAGGACATTTAGAATTGTTCTGGACCGTCAGCAATGTGCCTATCGCTAATCACGAGAGATTCCACTCATCGGTGTCCTAAACTTTGACAGGTAGCACCCATCGCTTTGTCATTCGGGTTACACCACTTTGTTTGTGCCCTCGATAGATGAATTCTGTGCTGGGGAGTCCATGCTACCCCCCATTATTTTTCTTTTTACTCAGCTTACTTATAATGTGTGAGTAGCGAAGATATTTTTGAGTTTCTGTGCACTTCATTTTGTTCCGGGAATTATTGCTCAGAGGTCAAAAGGAAGTAGGTGCTTGCTTCAACCTTGTTCTTGCTCCTAGCAGTGCGCACCCGCATAATAATTCAACCCTCCCGGGCCTTTTAGTTGATAGCTGGGTAAATCATTCATTTTTGAACAGCTGATAGCCCTCCAACCAATTGCTCCATGTCATGTGATCTGATGTCAGGCCATTCTGATCGTTAACAGGTTTCACATTAGAAATTCAGTTCGATCGAGTATTATACAGTCTTTTATTCGTATTTTCTTGGAAGACTGAGCTGACAAACCTTAAACTCAGCATGCTACGTTTATACTTCACACCGCTTAATATGGGTATCTTTTTTAAGAGTATCTCCAAACTTACGTACTCACCTGCATTATGTTTCAAAATTGAGCAGCTCGGGAACCTCAGACGCAAGACGACGGTGCCCTGCTCTCTGATCGGGCTGACAAAATCAGCGAATTTGTCAATGGGATGAATGCAGCCGACACAAAACTCTTTGTACAACTTCAAAGCAAATCGAACCGAAGAGTGATCGCCAACGCCCTTAGTCACTGCTGTCTCGCCGGTCCGGTGAATCTGGAGGCCAAGCAAACGGCTCTCACGGTGCGTACTGTGCCCACGCTGATTTGTAATCATACTTTATTGCGCGCCACGAAAATAAAGGTCCATAGATTTTTGGTATGCGAGCACATAACTGGATTTCCATCAAACGAGTTTTATGCCACTGGGTTTTGAATAATTTTATTGAGTTGAAAAAAGAGTCATCTTAGGAAATCGCTAAATGTATTTGGCTGAAGTAATCAAAGCATTTTTTCGTCCCTCGATTAAAATCTTATCATCATTTGTGTATGGCTGCACCGGTATGACATTCGACACGTAGTGGATATTTTGGATGCCACACTACTAACTAGGTAACAGTACTATATGAGTTCTTTCAGAATACAAAATTCGGGGGCTGTTATAGTTGAAAAAAAAGTATAAAATTTACTCGGAAACATGTGGTTCTCGACTTTGAGGCGACTCACGATGTCTATGCCAAGACCCTGATCCTGAAAAAAGTTCCTCTTTTGCATGCTAATTTGATCTTGATGGCGGATTCCGGCCAATTTCAAGTTTATGTAGAACATGAGTTTAACGGAAGCTTAGAGACTGTTGGAGACTGATGATCCCAAATAGAAAGGTGGAACCCGGGCTCTCAGGGACTTTTCAGAAACCTCTGCCCAACGTCTAGAAAATGTTATTTCCTGCTTGATCCCCAAGCTTAGTGTCTGTTGCGATAAACATTGGTTTTCAACTCAATATGGCGTTGGCAGGAAACGCTGCTTATGCTAACCCGAATCTCCCAACTCTCAGACGAATTTCCGTTACTACTTGCAGATGAGACGTATGTGCGTATAGGGTTGATGCAGATCCGGGAACTGGACCCACCTGAGGAGTCCGGAGAAGGGCGTCTTGTCCAGAGTTCTCATCGTCAATCTTGAAGCTTGGGATGTCTCTGTGCATCACCTTCAATTGAAGAATACCACAAACGAGAGATTCAGCTGAGACCCCAATCAAAATCAAATGAACTTGCAAATGCGTGTTTGTTGCTTCGTTTCAGCCAATCTGTTCTTTCGATTCTACCCCCGAACTGTATTATGCACCGTTTCTTTCCACCACGCAGGCACTCGGCTGCTCGGACGGCAAACACTTCATCGTTCTGCTGAGAAGTCACTGCCAATACAGTGGACTGTATAGTTTCTCCGCCGCGGACGACGTGGGAGTGCGAATCAGTGGCCTTGGTCCAAAGCGCATCGATAACAGTTTGGTGGAAAGGTTCTACAAGTGAGTAAAAGTATTCATGTTGTCAACCAAATCAGAAGTGTCTCGATTGTTTTTTGCTTTGTTACCCACGATAACGATGTCTGCAATACACTGCATCGCGTCAATTGTCTTCATGCTTTGGTGCTCTAATACGCCGGCAGTCGATGAATATTCCCCCCCCCCGATCTCTTGTAAGCTGACATGTTCACGGTTATGTCAGCAGACAATGATCTCCTCCTTGAAATACCGTCGAACTCATCAAGTCGAAAGATGGTCCAAATCGATATTGTTCACGCCTCTCCAAGTGCACTCAAAGGCTTTTTTGGTACAGTTACCTGACAGTCACATTAGCTGCCACTGACGTATCGCATTTGCAAGGAGTAAATTGGAGTGAATTGCGGATGCAGACAACATTTTCTTCGTGATTGCCGAACAAGATTGTCCGAGAAAAATGCACCCATCCGCAGCATACTTTGTAGTTACCGAGGGGGAACTTGGCTGAACCTCTCGTTCTTGGTATTCTCTCGCTCAACGTGTTGCAAAAGGCCGCCTTATGTTTCAAGCGATACGTTTCTCAGAACATTGCGGTATATTTTTTGACGGAACACGCTACTCATATGGTTACTGAAAACTCTCAGCGGTGTATGACCATGCTTGCTTAAGTCTTTATTTTATGTAGTAGTGTTTAGTTTCATGATCTGTTAAAATGCCGCTACCCACGATCTTTCCAGGAGTTCAGTTAGATCACAATATATGATTTGTCTTCAAGTGTAAATTTTGATTTCAATTTTGATTTGATTTGATTTTGATTTCAAATTCCGTTAAAATTCTTCCAGATACGACAGTGGGTCCAAACGCTTCACAGAAATTACCTCCACATCACATCTGTCCACGGTGGTGGACGCTGTCATGCTCAAGGGTAAGACACGAAATCGCTTTCCATCAGCCAGCCCGAATATCTAAGTTATTCAACTTAAACCGTTCCGATTGTGGGTGTCTTCTTACATGGTATGCAAAACGAGTGTAAACCGCTCTATCTTCCCCCTCCTCTGTAAATTCACCTCCCACACACACAACTTGCTGCTATGGATTGAGTATTTTCTTCGCCAAATATCATGGCTTTTGACGACCAATAAATCTTTAATACATGCAGTTTTCTTATGTGTGGTTATAACTGACGGCTGGGTATTGTGACCTACTTGAAGATTGAAGTTCGGTAAAGCTACCAGGATGAAAGCCAGATGATTTCGGTTCCATATTACTGCAGTGTCGGTTCTGAGTTCGTTTTACTCTGTGTTTGAAATAAAATTCACTTTGTTCCCTTTACAGAGAGGTGGCAGATGCAATCAGTGAAAAGTTTACTCTGTAAAGCCTCTGAAAAAGGTCCTGTTGGAAGGGTACCAGTAAACATTATGAATATGTGACAACTAGCCACCATGGATGGCAAACAAGAAAATTACCTTTGTTTAAGGTAGGTTTGATTTTACGTAGACAAATTTGGACAGGTCTGGGTGGACTGATATTGTGTCTGGGTTTCCAACCCAACTGGTGACCACTAGCCATGTGGCGTTTAGGAGGTGATATCCCTCAGCGTCTCCTCTATTGTCAGCACCTAAGTGTCTTTTACGTGTGTGTGTGTAAAGCGAAAAGAGCTGGAATACCGACAGCGTTATCATGGTAGGACATTACTGGATATGCACTCAAGTTGTTTACAGAAAATAGACTCGTGGTGTCGAAAAGTGCAAGGGGGTTTCTGTTCTGAGGATTAACCCTGGGTACTTTTCTGTGCTGTGGGCATGCGGATAGCGAGCATTGGAGCTTATTGATTGTTTTGAACCGTCCATGCATGTTCCGCCTGAAATCGGAAGTACCAATCGCTTTGTGTAGTAGCTGTTTCCGTGTGTCGGAGAGTTTGCGCGTGTGCGTGTCCGTTCGTCGTTCCACCATCTATCTGGCGTGTGACTTGAGTGGTTGATTGGGTGCGTGTCCGATTGATTGGCTCGCGTGAGCGCTGTGAATTGACTGGAGATGTACTTAGTCGTTTGCTGACCCGCCACGAATGCGGACCTAGATGGCCGCATGTACACAATACACCCGTGTCAGTACTTACGTGTTCTTCTGACTTACTGTGAACTACAATACAAACTATCCTGTTTCTGTGATCTGTCCGTCCATATGTTGTTTTAGCCCACCCTTCTAAGTATAGTGACGTAGGTTTCCGGTATACTGGCCTGCCAGTTGGCACCTACGGACCACCACCAGGCAACACCTTCTTCTGGACTTCAGACTGACCTTTCACGAAAACGGGTTCTTGAAAACATTGGAGGTACCGTCTCTGCTCAACGGTACTGTACTGTGGGTTTTGGGACTTGACCTCGCAGAGATTGCTAGGACATCACGACAAAGAATTTGCTGAGTGTAGAAAAAAGTGTTTGGGACTCGAAAAGGACTGCATTATCTTTTATCTTGTTCTTCTCTTCTTGGTCTTTCTAGTTTTCCAAACTTCGCCCCTCATTTAGCAATCTCTTTTTGGCGATCTTCTCCGAATCAGCACCTTATCTAGCTCAAAGACACGAGCATGTGTCAACTGCTTATGTTAACTCCGTTTTTTATCCAAAAGCGTTTACCCGGATTGCCCGTATGTTATATCATATCTAGATATCAAACCATTGACCGTATCGTCTACCAGGGTAGTAGATGCCGACCTTCTCTAGTTTGTCACCATCCTGTTCTGATCAGTTACAGTGCTAGGATCGTCTGTCTAATTTCTCATGTTTCTCTGGGGCGATAGGACACCAAAATCTCTAACCTGTTACGTCTGTGAGATGCACTTTCCGGACTTTGTGATGATTGCGTATCAGTGATTTTTTCGGTGCTGAACGATGGTGGACTGTCCCCATACGTACAGCTAGCTAGGTCGAAATACAACACCATCGCGGTCGAATGAACATGTGGTAAGATAAGGTTTGGTTCTTGGGAGACACGAAATTCAGCGGAATGTTGGTAGTTTGGCACCACACATTTTTTTCGCTGTCCTAGGCGCTTTTCCGTAGCCTCGTCATTTCCACTGAACGCGCAAAATCACTGGCGCACTGTCAGTTTGCAATCTAGAGCCAAGCACTTGTGACGTCAGCTTAAACGACGATGGACCTTCTAAAACCGAATTGTATAGTTGAGCAAATCACTGGGTGTGCTCCTCTCCTGGGAGAACATTTTCGCGATCATAACTCTTACAACCCCGGCGTGTGTAGATGTAACTCTTTCACCGCTGATTTTCAGCCAACAGTCCTGTTGGCACTTGTGTACAATAAGCTCAGTCCCTCTTGGCCGGTATTTTTTAAACTATCTCTCTAATAGTCCCGTCTCATGTAACATTTCGTCATCTGTGCGGTACCAGTCTGACGTTACTCATCAAAATTTGCGTTAGGATCCTTTCCACACCGAATTATCCACCGCAACTCAGCGCTACTGACGTAGAGGCACGTAAGCACGACGTGATTGCAATATGCGGACCCTACTGAAAACTGCACGCAGTCAATCTGAGATCCGGCAACGTTAATCAATATCTCCAAGATCCGTTTGTACCGGTGGTACTCCGAAAATGCGTACATGATAGACGTCAATCGCCAAAACTTGCAAGATTTCTTCAGTTCCATCATCACCACCCTCATCTGACCCGACCACCACAAAAGAATGGGGTAAATCAAGAGGTTTTAGAGATCACCCTTCATCGTCAGTTGTATTTCACATCGAAGTTATCGCTCACCAGTAGTGTGAAATCTCAATCAAACTTCCGTCTTATCGAAATTCAGTGACGAAAAGTGCTGTGCGTACAACTATAAAACATATGTAGAGCTCCAGGTGTGAAAGATAAACGAGTGAGACAGTTGAAGCTTTCCGCAAAAAGACTCAGATATGAATAGTCCCTGGAATTGATCTTCAGATTCTGAGGACATATGGGCAGGTGTGAGGGAGAGGCCCACACGCAACTCGCTTGTGACTGCCAGCACCAACCGAGAGACCGAGATCCTTGGGTAGTCAATGTCAAATATGGGTACGTGGAAGTTTTCGGTGACAAAGGTCCATGATTTGCATCCGGAGGGGTACGTCCTCAATGGTCCCGGATGCCGGTCCGTAAGATTGGATGCCTGTTCCATTGACTGCATTACGTTTAACCACTCTTGAGTGTTCATCGAAACTTTTGCATTACTTTACCCAGTAGGTGACTAGATTGCAATCAGCCGAATGCTGTCGCCTCAGTTACCCGTTAAGTTGGTTGATTTCTCGGAAACGTAATTGTATCTGTTTTAAGCGCAGTTTGTGTGGTGCAGCTGACAGACTACGGGGTAAAAAGCGCAGGATACTCGTTCAAAGAGGAGAGTTCGTTGTGGAATTTAATCCAAAACGTTTCCTTTGTTGCGGTTGAAGATTCAGAAGCCCCCAAGTAAAATACTTGTTAACCTCAAATACCGCAACCTAAAAAATGTTTTTCACACCAGGTTTTCGGCCTTAAATTAACGGTTTGACCCCTCCGTTAACATGCGTCCAATGGTCTGTAGCATCGATTGGACGCTTAAGTCGAAAACAGTAAATGCTACCCGTGAACATGTTAATTAATCAAGCCACTGTTTTCTGGCCAAAACCGTGCAAACTCTGAAAGCGCATCTTATAAAAAATACAGACTTACCTAACATGCAAGTAAACCCCCGAAGAACATGAAACCTGAAAGACTTAAGGTAATAGCGCTCCATCTGTTTCACTCCATGACGAACTCGGCGCTCTGCTCGAATTCCCCCGGGTTTGTGAACTCAAAAAGCGTTTGAGAAAACAACATGATTTTGAAGATCCAGCGGGAGACTTTCCTTTGTAAACTTAGCCGAACTGTACTCTGCTGCACCTACGGCCAGCGTTTTGGGGGCTTATTCTTGTTTTAAAAATCTGATAGCTTGCACCATAGAAGTATTGGACACGTCCAAAACCCTCGATTGCAAAATCTGCAGCGGATGAGGGCACGTTCGATAATATGCAGTTTTTCCTGACATTTTACCAAACTTGTACAATACCTAAGGAAGACCATCATTGGACATGGAGGTGCACATTCGTTTGGCATTAGTGAACCTCCAGATGGCTCTTACAAGATGAAAGGTCACAACCAATTATTAGAAAAAACCCGTCTTTAGTTGCTTTTGTACGTGAGTTTTCCCGTCATCTTTCCTCTGGCGGCATCTACGCTTCATCTAACCACCGTGCTGAAACACATCCACCTATATCCACACGCAGGTCTGAGACTCAGGTTAGACGTACGACATTAAATGGTTCGGATCTACCGGATCCCTGCCGAAGCCCCCGAGAGATGTTTTTGGAGTTAATTGGATCACATCCCAGTCATAGTAAGACAGGGTTAAAACACCTTCATCACGGAAAAACCGAAGCTAAGCGGACGCCGATAGTCACCACCACACACGGGCCTTGCGTAAGAAATTCCACCAAGCTATCCATGTGTGCTACAGCCGTATGGGACACAGTGCAAGGCAAATAGATGTAAATTCGGCTCACCACGTTTCCTTGTCCAGAAAGGTCCATTTTTTAGCCTCAAGACCTACCAGGGTAGATTCCAAAGACAACAATGTTTTAGCTGCTGCTGGACTTAGGGCACCTCGAGTACCGAAGATATGCGAAAAATGCAGAGTACTTTTGAATACGTCGAGGTCTTCGTCTGCTGCAGCATTTTATCGCCGTTCTTCCACCATCAGAAGCCTCCACCGCATTTTATTTTGCATAACACTCGCTTGTTTCTTTGGGCACTGGCAGGAAAGCTATCCAAACGCAGTTTGACCTCCAAGAGTCGCGTTTGTTACATCGAAAAGCATTACCCTCTGAAAAAGCAAGCACCCGCCCAGTGAACAAGCCAGATAAACTGATTGTGATTGTGCCCCCAAAGGCTACCCCAGAGGAGTCCAAAGAACAGCGTCGAAGATTATCCATTCGAGACTTTCGGGTATTCCGCCACAGCCCCAGCTGCAACTTAATTCACAAATTTATCTTCGCAGGATCATCGAACTGCAGGAAAATTGATGTGATGACAACTTGCGGTGATATGACTGCGCTTACTTTCATTTGGAGCTTTCTAATCATCAAGCGTACCAAATTGAGGATTCTAGCATCTTAGAGTTCAACTTCGGTGACAGTGACATAGCTGGCAGTCGATAAGCCAGCCCGGAATTCGGCCTGGGGGCATTACTACGTTCCGAATTGACCGATCAAGCGGAAATGAAGCGCGTTATTCTTTAGTTCGCGGTGGCACCAAACTCCTAGACTATAGTTGCCTCCTTACGGGGCATACGAGAAGGCTTGGCGCATGAAAACGTTGTTCCATCACGACCATGGGGAAGTGGAGGTAATTTTTTCGAATGCCGCATCACCATTGCCGTCAGTGATTAATGATACAAGTCGGGCACAGCTGAGAAACACGACAACATTCTGATGAACTTATGTTAGCTTCATTCAACTTCATCCGACCATTGCTGTAACACCGCAACAAGGTGTAGAGTTCATGGAGCAATCGCTGAGAAATGAACTTAAGGACTGCTTTATAGCACCCTGCCAAAACGTTCGGACAGCTCCTTACCAAATCCTCTCATACCTTGGCTTGACTTCTTTCACATACGCACACCCGAGGCTTTGTCTGCCTTGATCACAGCTGCGCTGCATTTAATGACACTGCTGGGTTTTATCCCTCTCTCTCTCTCTCTCGCAATACCGGCCTACATGGCGAGAAGCTTGGGGTCTTTTGCTGCAAATGCATTTGCCAGCCCTAATTTATTCCACTCGGTTGCATTTCTCTTTTAGGAGCGGTTGTCTTAGGCGGCCGTCCGTGCCAAATAGGTTTGCTCCCACTAGCAAGATATTGGCGCCGACCTATATATCTGTGAAACCGCTTTTCCACATTGAATGACAAAGCTGCCTGTCACATCCACTCCCATCCCCCATCTTCCAACTCTCACACTCGCATGTTCTCGAAGAGTGTTATAATTAGAGCAGTCGTGCGTGGGATGTACATTCACACCCTTTGACTCCGGTATGCCGGCGCTCATTCACCGTCTATACTCTAGCTGAGAAGTAGGTCTTGGCCTATACGAAACCTATGTGCTCGCGTCATATACCTCGCCTTTTCATCTCGATTTGATGGACTGGAGTCTAGTCCCTAAGTAACTTACTACATAGTAGTGTGCAGATAAACACTGGCACACAGTGGGTAATTCCACATGTTTCTCCCGCTGATCCTTGTGTGCACCAACCGAAATTCATGTACTCCGTGTAAGCCCAAGGGAATGAGACCATAGAGTGAACAGAAGGTTTGAGTCTGGTTTCCATCACCATCCGCAACTTGTGGTGCATGACTGACGATTCAAGCGAGCGCATCTTAAAGCTGGGTCCCACAGCGCATGCAAAAGAGCAACCAGAAGGTCGGCATAGTGCCGACATGGAATTGTCGCTACTAAGTCAGAGTTCGTCACACATGGTCGCTTCTTGTACTGCCGTAGGCTTAACACTGTAAGATGTACGTACCGTTGGTTCAAGCGATTTGCAGCTCGACTCAGGAGAAGAGCAAGTGAATGGGTAAATTGCGGCTCTAAAAGACACTACAACACAATAAAAGGCAAATAAACGAACGTTTACATGAAATAACGGCTCACAGGCGCTCAATCAGACCAGAGCCTCTTCGTAGGAGATTACTTAGGCAGCGATGGTGGTCACAAATAAAGTGGGCAGAAGCTCGTCTCCTGGCTTATACTGAGCACAAAATGCACACTGGGTATGCATATGCAACCAGCTGTTATTGGGCATCATTCAACTTGGCCTGCACAGTAAAGATCATGAAAGATCAGATGTACTGGATCGTTACGCTTAATACCGCGGAATTTGCTGGACAGTTACGTGAGGTCTGCAGAGAGACTACAAAATCCCAGTAGTTCAGCCCAACAACTTCAGAAAGTCACGGAAGAATTGACAAAAGCACTTCAGACGCCCACGGATCACTCAAAATCGCCAATCCATCCGGAGTGACCAACAAAAGAACCGTATTTTTTGCAGCTTCAGCTATTGTTACTATCCTCGCCTGCTGCAGGCTTCTGTTTCGGGCTGAATTTGGCGACTTTTTAACTGAAGGACTCCGGCTTGTGTCGTCTTTATCCATGCTGTTTTCTCTTGTTGTTCTACTCCTCACTTGACTAAACTCAAGTCAGCATTTTTAAGCTTTCATCAGGAGAATTCATGTATCAAACCTTTTGCTTATTGCACTTTTGCTCCTTTAAATTCATTCAAGTAGTTAAAACTAGCTTTGGGTACCGCATACGTTTACGTGACCACCGTGACAAGCTGCGAACCTTGCAAGCGTTGCCGCGCTGTTCAGCTTGTCCTGTCGGTCCTTGAGCAGCGTTCGCATAAACCGCCTGAGATAATCAATTTGGGTTTATTGCAGTACTCTGTTGACGAACAGAGAGATCCGAATCTCTCACTCGCCGTTTCCGAATGGAGATCACGATCATACTCGACCACCATGGCTTCATAGGTGCACGGATTGGTGCAGAGCACCAAGGCTTTTGCCAAAGCCTAAAGCTAGCCACAAGCTTCATCCAGTGCGGTTCTTACGTATCACTTCCCAATGATGTGCGGTCTCCTGGAAAATTACTGTAAATTTTAGCTTATAAAGAGGAGGTGTTATTTGCACGAACGGCCAGATTCTACCAACAGATGCCAGGTCTGAAATTAAGGCTACCGTCTTCTGACTTTAAAAAGGTGACCTTTAGGTTGGCCAGAAGCAGTTATCGAAAGTTTAATAATCAGAATTTCTATTAGTTTCCTCGGAACGTAGATGGATAACTCAGCCTCCGCCACGGCTAAGCACGAACAGACAGCGCATCTGCTAAGGAACAGGTGACAATGCTTTCCGATCAAGTAGTAGATAATGTCGTTTCAAGTGACGGTCACGCTGAACTGCCACTGATCCTTATACACCGGAAAAATGACCAGTGTTTTGCGTGTGCCTGGACCAGCCCGTTAGGCAAGGCACTTCGCCAAGCACACGCACGGGAACGATGGCCATAACGGGATGATCACAGGCAACAATCAACCATCGGTACCCTGAACAAAATGGACAGACACACTGGTGGCAAGTGCTGTCTGTTTTCTCATGAGGCACCAAACGCAAGCCAAGGCTGAGGTAACTCAGCAGCTTGTCTTGTTCCACAGATGAGCTTTCCAGCCGCCGCAGTGACCTTCTATGTGCTCATTTTTCCCTGCCATACAACTGATGGTTTGAAGAATTTACGGTGGGGTTTGGATAACAATTAGCCGCCCACTGTATGTATCTGTAACATCAAATGGCGTGAAATTTTCCGATTACTGGCTCCAGAACGCATATTATTTAATGCAGTGCGTTCTGAGGAATTTTCAGAGCGACACCACATGGTTTGCAGGATAATAGTTGACTTACAAACATAAGTGATTCGATTTGTGATAATATGCGCATCGGTCACCTTTTTTCAGGAACAGTATGGTTGCAGCCTGCATGCCGAAAGAATCATCACCTTCCAACCTCGTACGAATGATCAGAGGTTTGTGAGTTCTTCCATCAAGATGATTGATCCGAATCACTCTTACCGGGTTACGAGGAAAAAGGCTACCCCACCGGTCCGTTCAGTCAGGGGATATCAGCTACCAATTTATCTACAGAGGTAATCCTACGGATTTTTCCGTGTCAGCAAGGGCGCCGTAGGCCATGACAACTTCCACTTCTAAGCTGCAGAACAACCTGCCAAATTCGTCCATATTAAGCAAAAAAAGCTCCCAATAATTTGAGATACTATGTTGCGCTGAACACCTTTTTCTACTTCGAGATATTTGTTGACCTCTAAAAATCGCTCCCTTACGATAACTGCTCACATCCAGAAGGCACAAAAACGGTCTTTGCATAGACTCTATTACCAATCAGGTGATAATCTTGGAAAATGGTTTTCACTGGCCTTATACAGAAGCGCAATTACCGCTTGGAATCTCACAGCCTAGAAGCTCAGCTGGTTTGTTAGTAGTCAACCAGTTAAATTGGAGTGGGTGGTAATTTGGCATAGTTGAACGAATGGTTGTTGAGTAGATTCCGCCGAATCACTTTTTTTCGACTATCCTAACCGCCCGTAAAATTTTTCACTTAAAAATTCCACAGATTGTTGGCCAACTTGAATTAATTTTCACCCAGCAGTCCGTCGTTGACAGCAAGACACCTGTGGCACCTTGTAGCGCCTAAATACTGTATACTGGCGTTTTTCAAATCTGTGCTATGTCTGTAACTTGGAGTGTGTGCCCAGCTCCTCACATACATTTCAATTTACAACGTGATTAGTGATTGCAGTTGGGTCAGCCGCAGTTTTGTATTCACTTTCTGGGATAAATTTATTGAACTGATAGTGTCCACACTTCTGGCTCAACTAGGGGTTCAGATGGTTTGGCGATAGCCAGTTTGGCTTTTCGACTGCGAGCCACACCCTGTGAACTCCGTCGCGGACTTTGGCGTCACCAGCTGTTACACCGAAAGTTGTGATAGCGAATAATGGCTAAAGTGACGAACTCACTGAATGTTTGGAACAAGATGCTACGCCGAAACCAACGAGAGGCCTTGATGTGGTTCGCCTGTTCACAGTATGGCTTTAATAGCAGAAAATTTTACGGTTCGTCAAATTTGGATAAGTCGACTTCAAACAACCATTCGTCTTGACAATACTTTCTAAAGTACGCCCAGGATCCACGTCGGAATTGCAAAGCTCAACCAATGGCAACAATTGTGGAAGAAGATGGAAGCCCACTGTTTTTGTTGTGTTCACCGACACGCCGCACAAAATATTTTCAGTAAACCTCCTCTGAGCTTTTTCAAAATGCTTATGTTGCCGCTATAAGCCTGTTTTATTTTGCACTACTAAGTCTGAAGTACTGGGCCTTGGTTGTCGCCAGGTGTTGAGGATCCCCAACTCGTGTGCTGGCACCCAGCTTGCCGCTCCGTTCGTCACAGTATAGCAAACATCAAAGTGGCTTATGAGAGCCCTTATTACTGGTTATTAGACAAAAATCACAATGCTCTCTGTGGTCCAGGTAGTAGCTTTTTGGAAGATCAAACAGCGTCGCAAGTTACGACGGCGAATTAATCTGGAGCATGCAAAATGAAAATGCTCATCAGCCGTTGGAAGCGTCACACATTTGACTACCATCTTGGTGTGGTTTCCAAAGTCTCACCTCCTCCTTCTGCAGTAGAGAAAAGAGGAAACTAGAACGGAAGCAACTTTTGTCGAACACCCGTGGTGCTGATTTAAGCTCGCTCAAAATGCGGCACATATTATCTTATTGTCCCATGAATCCAAAACATCATGTAGAATGGAGCAAAAGTTGCAAACAACCAAACTCCTCCGAAGCAACTTGCTTTGCAAAGCCTCCTTGGTTTCCTCTAGGCTGTAACTGCGCCATTCGAAAAGCACCTTATCGTCCAAACACGCAACATCACCAGGCACCTCAGGTCGTTGTCCAGTCTATAGTCCCTGCACGCTCCGAACTACATTATTTGCGCACAATTTGGCCAATGTGCGTCCTTCACAATCATCTTTGCACACCAGCCCGCATAGGCCGCATACCTATTATCTACATCTGAATATTTCTAACCGTTTTGAAGATCGCGCAGCGTCATCTCGCTGCGGTAGTTAGAAACTATGACCATTTTTGGCAGCCTGCTATTTCAAGCAGCAACCCAACTCATATCGTGTTGCCGTCCGGCCGATATCTGGACACCTTTTACGATTTTGGGTCACTGTGGAATGGCAGAATACCACTGGGCTCTCGATGGACCCAAGAATACCCTTGATCCATGTTAGTCTTAATTTATCAGAATTCCCTGGCCAATCCTAACTACCATGAGGACTTTAACTGACTCACCCAAAATGCTCGTATACGGGGCTGTCCATGAACCCAAGTGCGCCATCACAATGAAAGTGCCGCGACTGCCATGCACAGTATGATGGTTTGCCCGTAGTTTAACATATTCCCACCATTCCTCGACAGAAGGTGCCGCACGCACCCATAAGAATGTCCCAATCCGTTGAACTTGTGCCAGAACTCCAAAGCGCCTCCTCCTCCACCTCGTTGTACAGTCAGCCGGCTCTGCCCGTATGTGCACTAATTCTTCTAATGGCACTATCGAGGCGTCAGTATACCGTTAAGATAAAACCGCGCCGTGCATCCGATACGGTGTGTCATAAATCAAAAAAGACTCATTGACCATGACGAATTGCTCGGCTTTGGTTGGCGGTACGCCCCCTCAAACGATGGAAAACTTTTTTCTATGCAGGTCGCGAATAGCGTCTCCATTTTGAGTTTGCGCCAGCAGAGGGTGTAATTATTGTTCATGACTCTTCAGGTTATCTCCAAATGCAATACAGGAGAAACTAAATTTTCTATGCCGCTCAGCATTTGCACTATGGAACTGATTTCTCGAAAGCTACGACATCTTCAGGGTTGCCACATCATAGTGTAGACTGTCTGTGTGTAATGTATATGTCCGTGTATTATTGCAAATTCTCTACATTGGTGATTTGTTTAAGTAAACGAATCTTCAAGGTCAGCGGACAGCACCGACTTCGAAAACGTTGCCAAACGCAATAAGAAATCGCGAGTCGCGTAAAAAGGTAACTCGCTTACAATGGACGCAACTTTCAGATAGTTTTACCGCTGAACTAATTCTCTGAACATTCTAGAATCTAATTGGCCCTTTTGGATGTAAAATATGCGGAGGTGCCGGTCCTGTAAATAATTTCCGCTCGACAATTAATGTTGCCAGTTAAACTAGCAGAAGCTGCGTTCATTATTGGCGAAAAAGCGTGCAAGTTTGCTGTCAAACAGCGGGGTGTTCTATTATACCTTAAGAAGTATGCCAGAAAGACCGTGGCGTTGGTCAAAGCGGACAGCACCGACTTCGAAAACGTTGCCAAACGCAATAAGAAATCGCGAGTTGCGTAAAAAGGTAACTCGCTTACAATGGACGCAACTTTCAGATAGTTTTACCGCTGAACTAATTCTCTGAACATTCTAGAATCTAATTGGCCCTTTTGGATGTAAAATATGCGGAGGTGCCGGTCCTGTAAATAATTTCCGCTCGACAATTAATGTTGCCAGTTAAACTAGCAGAAGCTGCGTTCATTATTGGCGAAAAAGCGTGCAAGTTTGCTGTCAAACAGCGGGGTGTTCTATTATACCTTAAGAAGTATGCCAGAAAGACCGTGGCGTTGGTCAAATAGCCACATGGAACCTACATCGATCAGAGTGGACAGCTGAACAAACCAAGCTGACGCCTGATCAGCTGGCCGGAGCGCGCCCGTCCATCTCTATCGGGGAAAAGGGCCAAATTGGACGACATAAAAAGTTGAGATATATTGGTCGTTTTGCTGAGTACGTATGTCTTTCCGAGAGGCGCATGACCTTCTTCGTGCCTAGTGGTCATCGGGTCATTGACGTCATGAACTGAGAGGATGATATAGGTAATGATATAGGTATCGAAATATCACCATGAGACAGGCAGCTGACAAACTGGGAAGAATACTTGCCCTAAAATGGGAGCACTTCAGCTGGTATAATGTAGTAGAGGCTTGTTTTCAAAACTGCATCTTCAGTGGCTAGTTCGAACGCCTACTTAGTGTATCCCTCAAGACATACGAGACTCGCATGAAGTGCATGAGGTCTCGTTAAAATACGAACTGTTTTGGGCTGATGGGTCACATGAAATCATCTTCGTCTCTTTCATCCAGCTGGCGCTCTACTCGGGCACTTGCTCACGGCTGTCGAGTAGTTCCTGCTTGGACCCGAAAGCATGGACACATACAGGCTTCCGGGACACACTACACCGGGATTCTGTGCTTCGGTCCAGGTCAACATCATAAGATGCCGTCTTTGCGGACAGGGTAACAAGTACACCTTTTCGTGCTCTGGACGGGCTGGGAGGTAAGAACCAAAAGTAAATTATTCCACTGTGGACTCACCCTTGTGACAAGCCTGAAGAGTATCACCGCACAGCGGACAAGGTTCAACACCACAGCAGTCGACGTGTTATGATACCCGATCCGTTGACACTAGCAGTGACTGGTAATATTCGGCCGGTCACAGAGTACATAGAAGCCCAAGTCCGTGTCCCTAGACCACCATTCGGGTTGCGGTGCATTATCCTCGACCATCGACGGTAGGCCGTCAGTTGCAGACTTTGTGCTTTGGAGCGGCAGGATTTGCCGCTGAACGACTAACTGCTTAATGATGGTTGTGACCTTCTTGGGTTCCAGTCCCTGAAGTTCATCCACCACACAGTTTAGTTGTTTACGCAGGCCGTATAAAGCTGTCTGCAGTGGTTTCGGAACAAGTGTAAGGGGTACAACTTGGTCCGATATGTTGTAGCCTGACAGCCACCGTTGGTGTATTGGGAAGCAAGCTAAGAAAAAATCTTTGAAGAATAGTCCTTACTGTTTGGAATCGACTGACCGTCTCCCCCAGGATTTGCAGACGGTCAAAGCGATGCAACGTATGCATCTCAGATTCTCGCATGAGCCACTCGGAGTGCCGGAAAACCTTTCATATGGGATGCTCCACTGTGCTGGAGTGGTGTACTCTGCTTTAAGATTACCACTGGTATTCTCCGGACGGTTGTTTGCCACATTATCAAAGTGAACCATTCCGGATTGTGTGGTCCATTTTCGGGTGATGTTCAACCAGCGGACCGTGAGATAAGAGGCAAATCGTGGGTCTGTGTGGCGCAGAGGTTTCAGGCTTGTAAAAATATGTGTGGTCATATTACGATAGACAAAAAACCTACTGTACGGCGTTGTACAGGCAAGCCATGAGGTGGAACGTGTGCCGGCTGTTCGCAAAGTGTGTCTATGACCAAATATATATGGGTGTTATAAGATACGTGCGTGCCTCCTGATAGCTTTACTGATATAAAAGTAGCACAGTATTGAGTCGCAACCAAACACGATTCTTGCAGCCAGCATTTTCGCCGCCAACTTGTCCATGATGAAAGTCCCAACTGGATACTGCCCCCATCATTTCCTTGAATAAATCGAACAGTTTACGCATGGGGGCAAACTGTTCGCTCTCCACGAACGCATACATGACCGGGCGCACGGTACCCATGCTTTCCGTTATCAGGAAGGTATACCTACAGGCCAAATATTAGGTGCTTTAAAAAGCTTACCCAAAATGGTTTGTTGCGTGCTTTCCGTCTACATTTGCTACATTTGGAAGGCGTCGAAACAACGCTATCTGTTACTACTGGGTGTAGCATGTGTGGCTATAGTGACCTTCTTCTGACTGCCGCACGAGCACGCGTCCGGTCCCCCGAAGTTTTTCTAGGACCGAAGGCATATCATCTGCCGAAATAAAACGCGATTCAACAGAGCCGGTGGACCCTTCCGGCAATACGTGTATATATCCTGAGTCGAAAAGGTCTTTCCTGAATTCATCAGCCACAAACTACCTCACTTCACACTCCAATACTTCAGCAGGGCCCTGTATGTGTCCAACTCGTCTTCGCTTGGCCGTCGATGAACCGGAAGCCGATCGTACAAAACTCAGACAACTTATGGTTGTGTCCAAGGTAATATGAGGTGAATGCGAGGTGGTTCCTTTGCCTCTTCAGAAAAAACCGCACTGGGCAGCCGGTGCATCGCGTACTGTTTTTTATTAGGAAACGCCAAGCTTACCAGCTCCTTCGGATTCCTCGACTTTCCACTGGAGTTGAAGGTCGCCTACTGCATTTTTAGTACACCCATTCGTGACGCAAAACAGCATTGGTGCATCGACTACCGGATGAACGCGCAAATAATACACAGATATCTTTAGTGTATCGATTTAAGGCCTTCCCAGACGACGTGAAGAATGAAGAGGATGCAGCCCCAGATTTCTCAACAAACGCCACTTCCGAAGCCAAGGCACAGAAAGCTCAAGGCCAAAAATTTCGAATGGAAATTAATTAAAACAAACTACAAAAATGACGGCAGGTTAATCTGATTTCCAGTCTGAGCACACACGCCACAAAATGCAACATTCTGGCCTAAAAAGTTTCAGTTCGCTCACAAAGGTTTTACAGAAAAAGGCATTATGCGTCCAAGGCGGCAGCCAACAAAATATGAACCCCGCACCCTTAGTGGACCATGAGTATGTTTAAACAACTTCCAACGGAACTGCAGCAGCATGAGAAGGTTTCAAGGGTTCGAATAAACACCACCAAATGCTAAAACATTATGGTAAAGCTTACTTCCAAACTACGGTTTCAGGTAAATCACAGGTGTGCTTCTAAGGTTCGGCCCGAAAATCCATATGAAAAACCCTGTGGGAAAGCGCGCTGGGCACAAACATTTTAACCTATAAAGTGGTAACCTCGAGAGCGTCCTAGTTCTCCAGATATTACCTGCTTTTGCCGGAGGACGCATAACCCGCGCCATGTTCAAATTCTGTGAACCTATTGGACAACATTTTGACCAATCAGAAGCTGGGTCGTTTTGGTCCGTAAGTAGTTCGTCGTGCATCTGTCCAATCGACTTTGCACCACTTTATTCCAAAGGAACTGGAAATTCCCCTGTTCCCTATACTGGCTTTATCTTTTGAGGGATTGCAAGTGCTAAAGCTACTTAATGGTTGTTGTGTCCAAGGTTTCAACGCCCTAGCGCTCTGTCCGTTTGAATCTTGGATATCAGATTTTAGGGACGACCGCAAGGGAACGATGGTCAACGAATGATGATTGTGTGAGGAAAGACCCGCACTAGCGTCAAAAGCTGCGCCTAAAAAAGCTTACGCATACGTGAACAACAGACAACACAAAAGTCTAATTCCCGTTGCAATTAACACAAGGTGAACTGCGTTCACTTTGTACCAAGGGCCAGAAACGAACCGACCTTTTAGCACAACACTCTAGCACACTAACTTCGAGGTGGATATGAATGAATCAGCAGTGGGAAGAGCAGGGCATTCGGAAGGGGCTTTAGAAGACAATTCTGGTAAGTTCTTCTAACATCCGGATCTGCCGGTCTCTCAGTTGCCAAGCGATTTGTCTGCACCTTATGCGGTCCTCGAAAACGTAGGGAGAACCGACTCCGGACGAGCGCGGGGTCGGAATCCACAAATGTGTTGCAAGACGACCGGCAGTCAGTTATTGCTCCGCGCCGTCGATAACTGATGGCAATGTGGCCGATTGGAGTTTGTGGCCGGCGTGTCGTTGGAGGACACCATGTGGCCAGACGACTTCGGCTATTTCGGAAGTTAGTACTGCATAGAAACAGCCTGCGATCAGCACACAGCTGAAGCAATCGCTCCCCATTGTCCGTCCGTACCGAGTCCAATACATTTTGACCTCCTAACTGAGTCTCAGATACGCTAAGCCTGCCCACTTGTGCATTCAAATCTCCAGCAACCACCACGATGTCTGAGTTTTTAGCTCCCCGCAACAGGGCATTCAGGGCGTCGTAAAACCTGTCTTTGACGGTGTCGGAGCTGCAGTCAGTTGGGGTGTAAGCGGACACGACAAACAGACAGCGATCAGCTTCCCGCTTGTGAGACTCCTTCACAGACGTTGCCAGACGAACCGCACAGAAGCGACTAGCAACAGGTATCCAGTCAAGTAAGGATACTTCTGCCCGGTGACTTAGGACTATGCCATTGCCTGCACATCCCGCCTCTGGATCACCAGAGGTGCGTAGCCGGCAGCGAGTGGATACTGATCGGGCGATTAGCTTAATCATTGTGCCTGCATCTTGAATTCTTGTTTCCGAGACACAGCACACGGTGAAATAATGTGGTGAAGGGTCCTCAAGACCGCTGCGTTCAAATCGTTGCTAATGAGAACCTTGTCGATGTAGAGTCGACATCGTCCTTGTCTTTGAAGGCCAATTGCAATCACTGTTGTTTTTAGTGCTGACAACTATATCATTCTTGACATGCGCCTTGCACCTACAAAGTGCAAAGTCATGCTTCAGAACGCGCAGTCTCTGAACATGCCCCTTGCAATTCAACGAGAAGTACTGAATGTTGTGGAGAATCTTGCATGCTTCGTGGTCGTATTAGGTCCAATAAAAGTGTTTGGGGAGACCAGTGCACGAGTCGCGAAGGCGCTAATCATGTTTGCCAATTAACGTCACATATGGCGTTCAGACAGAATCTTACTGGCTCTCAAGGGTATTGTGTACCAGGCTACAATAAGGACTATGTTGTCCTTTGGTTTCCATACATGACCTCGGTGGGTGGATGATCTGAGGCGCTTTAAGGTTTCTGATCATCGGTTTCTCAAAAGCGCTGCTGTTACCTGACCAAAGTGTGTGAAACAGATTGTGGGAAGTGGGTGTTGCTGGTGCTACCAGGACGAAGTCCCCATTGCTTTCCCTGTGGTTGGCTGGAGTCGTTGCAAGAAATGTTGGCTAACCTATCCCAGTGACGACAGGTTTTCTGATTGAGGGTTTGAACTTGTAGGTACCTCAGAATGTTTACTAGCTCCTATCCCTACCCACTCCTCTCTGTTTTCACCTTAAGGCCTTATACACAATTAAGTAAGCTCTGTGGTTGTACAGCAGTAAAGCATCTGTGCTGTCTCCGCTGCTGTTGCTGTTGTTGCTGCTGCTGATGACGGCAGGTGCATTTGCGGAAGGCATTGTCCTTTGGGTCTATATTTGGAGCTGTGGCTGAGTCCTATCTACTTGGCAGAATGACGCTGAGTGGGGTATCCACGTCAATGAAACCGTCTCAGTCTAAGAAATAGACTAATATCATGCATAGTTGGGAGTACTCGGTTGTAGTGCTTGGTTCCTGGAGATGTTCAATATAACGAACTAAGCAGGAGCTTTGTCTCCGTCTTGAAGAGGTGCCGCCCACCCTCAAGAATTAATTCACTTAATCATTTCTATACTATTTATTACTACAGGTGTCTAGCCACTTTTATCGATAACCAAGTGGTTCAAATGCAGTCCTCATGATCGCTTACACTTCCTGAGGATTGTTGTTCATGTTGTTCGAGTTAAATGGTTCAGGTCGCGGACTCCTTCGTTCGCTCATGAATCTGTCTACATACATTCCTAATATTACCCCACATGTCATTGCCATCGGTGGACCTACGGGTACTGGAAAGTCCACGCTCGCTATTGGTCTGGCTTCAATTTTCCGTGGTGAGGTAGTAAATGCCGATGCCGTACAACTTTACGAGGGGCTCACAATCGCTACAAACAAGGTGAGAATTCCTCTAACACCCGTTCCTGGCTTTTGTCTCGTAAGTAGGTTTTGCTTACATACACACCCCACTTTTGCCCCCCCCCCGTGACATCAGGTCTCCGAATCCGAAGCCGCTGGTGTGCCTCATCACCTTATTGGTTGTTTCCCTCCTGCATTTGCTTACTGCGCAGATGTGCATAAATACCGAGCCGTTTGCCTTCCTACAATTGACAAGATACGCTATGAAAACCAACGAATCCCATTTCTGGTTGGGGGCACACACTATTATCTGGAAGCCATTCTTTGGTCTGATTTCCTGACATCAACAGACAAACTCGATTCGGATGACTTGGATAGGTAAGGATGTTGCAGTTGGTCTCCCCAGTTCGATGCGAAACATTCAGGCGCGTTTTCCCTGGGCTATTTTTTTCTTCGAAGTCATCCTTTGTTGCCGATAGCTTTAGTCCTGTTTCAGGTTATGGCGACTTTTTTCCGCCAGGCGACGAATCTGCTCCAGTAGGGATTAGTAGGCTGGATCCGTGATCGTCAGTCCGTTTCTAGGTATGTGCCAGTTCTCGTTACATCATAGAATGCAACAGACGGTTTGAAAATGAGGCATTCGATATCGGATTTAAAGTTGGATTCCACGTCTACAGTGTTCATTGGCAGCAAGAGACGATGTCCCGTACGAGATGGTACCAAATGGGTTCCGGGCTTACCCAGAACAGGTCAGTTGCGAACGTCGTTGTTTGATCACTTCCGAGGGAGTTGGGATGTTGTGGCAAAGCTAACTGACAGCCACTGGGATCCACCCTTGCCTCGTCTAATAAACAGCGGGTATTCTTAGCATTTGCGCCTCTCATGAGGACAAACACAGTCCCATAGAAGACAAATAAAACCACTTACCTGTGCAAGGTCCACAACCCGATGTCGTGTCTCTTCATAGACCAATTTACAAAGGATTATTTTTCAACTTCACTCATTTGTAATTTTGGTTCAAACAGAACATGGGGTTGAAGGTAGTTCGGGGACTGCACCTCTCTGATGAGCCGCAAGAAGGGTGAAATCGATCATGGGCTGCCGAGGAGTTTTCAGCAACCTCCTGAGTAGTGTGTACCGTCTAGACATCTTTTCTGATGTCTTTTGATGAATCTACTATTCTGGTGGGGGCGAGATGGCTCAGTGGTTAGAGCACAAATTTACTGACCGGAAGATCAGTGTTGGAAACTCGACCTTTGCATCTCGACTTCTCCTATGTAGGTTCGGGCAGCCTGGTAGTATCTCATCCCTTGGGACTCCTTCCGTTGACATGGTAGCTAGGCACCGAAAGGGTGCTCCAACTGAACGATTATTATTATTACTGATATTCTGTTCTATGTACGAGTCGATGGAAGACACACGTGTTAGTGTTACTGATACCACCCTTTGAATGGAACTCCATTGTTCAGCTCTGTAAACGTATCTGCAAACAAATGATAAAATTTCCATTGTTTTGTGGTCCAGTGGAGTCCACGTTCCGTACTGGAGGGCTCAGATACTACCAGGTTGCTCAAGCCTAGACAGGAGCAATCAAGATGCCAGGGTTGGGTTCGAACCACTGACTTTCTGTCACACTGTAGCCACTGAGCCATCTCCGAACAAGAAATAGAAAGCCTTCGAGTTCTACAAGGCTGTCGTGCAACCCGAGGCAATCAAGACACGTGCCAGTTGACCCAGACCTTGGTACTAGCAACCAGCTAGTCAGGACTGAATTACGTCCTCAACGGCTTTTATTTTAACCTCTGGAGTTTCCCGTAATTTTAGGTTAGCTATAGTTTGTGAAGGACACAGCTATTCTGACTGCTCATTGTGCATCCCAAACACACACTGTCTAGCGAAAATAAATGACTCGTTAGGCTTCACAGTTGTGGGCTAACAGACGAGAAAACGCGCGGAAAATTCTTACTCCACAAGGAGGTTTATTACTATAGGATCAATATAGCAATTCATATAGTACGAGCGGCAGTCACTTTGGTCGATCAATGGTCATTTCGAACTGGCTGGCAGGTCTAGCACATCCACGGGCGCGTCTCGGTCTGTCATGAATCTCTCCTGGCTTTCCAAGGCTTTTGGAGATACCCCGTTCACGCTCTATATGTTGTTCATTCCAAGGTTCACTGCGAATCTGTGGACATCACTGAGGCTGTCTGCAGTGGACCGTTAAAAAGACAACGGCAGTGCAACGTCAAATCGGTTTGTTCAAGAAGGGTCACGTGGTCACACCAAAGAGTCATTCAGAACCAAGAAATCGATCGAAAACGATTAGACAATTCTCTGTACAACAAAGTCTATCATTAATGAGCCCCAATCTTTGTGCACAAACATGATTTGTTCTGGCCATCGCTCGATCACTTAGGCATAAGGGACGCTCATGCGAAGTGACCTGGCTGTCCCGATGTCAGTCACTGCCCCGTGTTGCCTAAGTGTATTCGCTCGCTCGTCCTGGAGACGGCAGGGAGATTTCGAAGTTTTAAACTCGGGACTCATCTTTCATATGAAACCATTACTTGATGGAAAACCGAAATGTACAGTACATCTGTTTCCTCATTGGGCAGCTAGGGAGTTTCGATCAAAAATGAACTCCAGATAGCTCAATGGTGAAGGCGCAAACTTACACACCGGAAGGTTTTGGGTTCCAACCAAACCTCTACATCTGGGCTGCTCTCGTCTAGGTTTGAGCAACCTAAGAGTATCTCAGCTGTCGTACTTGCTTCGATTTCAGCTGTAAGAGCCGAGTACTTGCCGTACAGTGGTTGTAGCTGCCACAGTTTGGGGAGGGGGGGTGAGGTAGGTAGCTGCGCATTGGAGGCGGGAGCTGATAATTTCGTGCGTAAATGCTTACTATTTTTAGTATCGTGAACTAAAAGTTCGGTGCATGAGTTTGTATGCCACCAGTCAATTTCGGAAGACGGCCACGTAGACAGGATAAACTGCCATCAATCCTTCAGCCACGCAGATCACTTCGCGAATTCATTATCTGCACGCGTATTTACTGCCTGTATCGTTGTCTCAGCTGCATTTAAGGCTGGGACGGAACTCTGCGAGTTGTCCACCTGAACATGTACTCATCCCTAACTTGGTTCGTCTGATTAGTCACAATCCACAGTTACATTCCGCTGTCCAAATTTTATCCGCTTGACCGCCAAATGCTATGCGGACCAGCCACCTAACAAAATGATTACATCGGTCAACCGTGACAGTTCCTGTCCTGGTAGTCTGGGAGTATCCTAAAACAAATAATCGTTCAGCTGTAGCACCGTTTCGGTGCCTAACTGCCATGCTACCCGCAGGAAGCACGAGGGCTGGGATACTGCCAGGATGCCCAAGCCCAAACAGGGGAAGTCGAAAAGCAGAGATCGGGAACTTCTGGGGCATACCCTGTTGAGCAAGTGTAGCTAACAACACTGACCGATCGACAGAATCAAAGGCAGCTTTCAAATCCAGAAAAACGACCAACGTGGGACGTCTGAAGGAGTGGCGCTGTTCAAGAATTTGTCTCAAGGTGAAGATATGGTCGATGCATCCTCGACCGGGGCGAAACCCAGCTTGATTCTCATGAGTCTGTCTCTCGCGATAATCCATCAACCTGCGCAAAATAATGCCAGAGAGTACCTTAGATGCGACGGATACTGGACTGATACCACGATGTTTTTCACATGACGTTCTTGTTGTGTTCGACGAGAGATGGAGTGCAGAGACAATCAGAATGAGAGTGGAAAAGACTGAAGGCCCAGAAGCTAGGCTTTATTCATCCAAAACTTTGACACTGAGAGCTGAAACGGAAAAAGGTGATTTGGCAATAAACGATGAAACGTTTGAAAAACAGAGCAACTATACAACACGGGTTCGAACCATGGACATTCCGGTCAGTAAATTGGCGCTCCAACCACTTGGGTCATCTGGGAGTATCCTACTTCCCAGGCATGGACAATGGTAACCTCAATTCCAAAGGTAGAGTCGAACGACATGCTATTCTGTCGGAAGGTGTTCAGGTTCAAATCCAATCTTATTTATTGGATGGTGGGTAGTGCGTTTGATTAACTTTAAAACGATGGAAGAGGACCACCGGATTTTCGGGTTTTCGCAGTTCTCGTAGTACGTGGTATTTGCTACAGAACGTGGTGGAATTTGTCCCATGAAAACCATGGAAACCGCTTTTTGAGGAAGCGCTAGGTAATTTATGGCATCCTCGTTTTTATCATTTGATGAATTTAGCATCCAACAGCCTTAGACCTCAACCAACACTTTTATATCCGCTCATGTTTGCTGTTTTCATTATAGTATCCAAATTCCCACAGATCTTTCGGAGTGTTACACCCAGCTGCAAGCACTGAACTCGGCGATTGCTTCTAAGCTGCACCCAAAAGACGGACGAAAAGTACGAAGGGCCTTACGTGAAGCATTGCTACACCAGTCTGATTCTGTGAACGACTTCCGTGGTCAGCCGTTGGAGCAAAACCATCCTGACTATCCTCCAAATCGTTCTTACCAACCTCGTTATCCGAATCAGTCTCTCTTCCTCTGGCTCGATTGTGATCCGAGGGTGTTGAATGAACGGTTGGATGCACGGGTAGATCAAATGGTACGCAGTGGACTTGTTGCAGAGTTGGACAGGTTCTTGACGGATTACTTTCGGGAAGTTGACTTGCGTGACAAAGAAGCCCAATCACCTATGGGTATGTTCTGTTCTGGTGTATCGTATTCACCTTGCCTCATTCTTGATTTTATCTACTATTGATTGCGAGGCTTTCATCTTTGGCTTAGCTGGCACACATTCCCCGTTCAGAATTTCCGAGGCACCTTCTCCGGGAGGTTCACTCTGCTTCACGGATTGCAGTGCTTCAGGAATGGTGGCCCGGAGCTAGGTCTAGACCTATTTCCGGTAAATTTCTGGTCCCTATACAGAATGCCGTAGACCGGCTGCACATCCCAGCGTCCTCCTTCCCTTATGATTATTGATCGGTGCGTTTGGTGAACCACCGGGATGTCAGCTCCATTCAGAGCTGGGTGACGATGCCCACTTGTAATTGGTCATTAGGGTCGAACTACGAATTGGCGTTGTTGATCACGGTTAGAAATCCTTCAGACATTAAGGAACCGTGATCGGACTTCCCCATCTGAATTCCTCTTCCCTTACTTTGAGGAAGCACTAAATCCCTACCCATCGGAACGTTCGACTTTCTGAGCATTGTCAGTTCGTGCTTGCTAGGATTCACACCCGTAGATACGTTTATCTCTCTTCTAATCCACAACGTTATTTTAACAACGGCGTGAATTTTCAGAAATATGGTCGATACCAGGCACCTAAAAATGGTCACGAGCCGAGAGCTCCACTGGCAGTTGGACTTCTTTTCACCAGCATCGACTTATAGCTCAGTGGAGCTAGTATGAAAATCGATTCGATCCAGCCCTGTTTTGTAACTGATGTGGTCTTCTGTTTTCATAGTACAGTCCTTCTGCCCAAAAACTGTTTGTTTAAGTGGACGTTCATTTGAGAGTTTCTGATGAGTCGTCCGTTCTATAACAGAATCAATGACAACGCCGTATTGAACCAGTTGGCGTAGCGAATATTTTCTATTGCTGGCTTTCCACGCATCATCGAGGGCATTTCAGCTAATTTCATCTACGCGTCTAACCTCGGTTGGGACTCCTCTAGTGGATGTCGTGCGATTGGTCGCAGATTGCTGGGACTATCAGATTTTCAGTGTAATAGCACTGATCTCATCATCATCATCATCGGCAGCATGACATCAGTGTTCAACACCGATACTTCGCTGCCGTACAACCATGATTTATTTGAAAGCCTTATTGTGAAGAAAAGAATAAAGGTGGATGGGGGAAGGGACTTGGTGCTAGCTTACTACAATCATCCTGAGGTGCCTACACCTCCAAAAACTCATTCAGGTAATCTGGATAGAAACTGACAACAAGATCGCCACTGACATCGGTTGGCAGCCATATCTTGCAGCGTCTCCAACCAGGCGCACTGGGGATCACGCGGTCCCCATCCTGGAAGGCGAGTAGCACCGACAGCACCCAAGCGTTTCGTAATTTCGTTCATACCCTTCTGCCAGGTCAAGGGTTGGCCACCTCTCTGCTTACGCCACTCTGAATTGGGCATGGAAAACAGCACTCTCTTCGGCAAACGATGGTTAGGCATGCGCAACACATGTCCCAACCAGCGCAGCTTCTGGTGCTGGACACATTCTCCAATGGAAGTACTCGTTGCACCACCCAAAACTCGCTTCCTAACTGCCTCGTTACGGATTCGCCGACACCAACCCACACGAGCTATAGTTCTGTGACGACGATTGTCGAACACCTGAAGACGTCTCAGTTCCGCTGCTCGAACAGACCAAGTCTCACAGCCATACAACAAAACAACCCGCACTGTAGCTTGATACACACGTCCCTTGAGACTCAGGGATACACCACTCTGACGCCATAGGTCTCTCAACTTAGCAAACGCGACCCGACTCTTGCGGATTCGTGCATTGACCTCATTTGTCATACTACAGTCAGAACTAATACAACTTCCAAGATATGTAAAACGCTCCACAACTTCGAGTGCCTCTCCCTGGATTGTAAGTGGCGTGTTCAGTGACTGGATGTCCAGGAGCATGACCTTACAATTTTTGGGTGCAAAGTGCATACTAAAGGACAGGATGACTTTGGTCAGTTCATCTAAAAACACCTGCGTCTTCTCCTACTCTTCAAAGATGAGAACGATGTCATCTGCATATTCCAGATCGACAAGGTTTTCGTCACAGGTCATTTGAACACCGGGGTTTTGGAGACCTTCCAGCGTTCGTCTCACTATTTCGTCGATCACGAAGTTGAACAGGAATGGGGAGAGTGGGCATCCCTGACGGACACCACTTTGTGTACGGAAGCTTTTGGAAAGCTCGCCGTATACCAGCCTTATAAAACTTAGTTTTCAATGGCCATTTCATTGTCCCCTAGCTCTGTTTTTCGCTTGTGTACTAGCAGCTGTTATTACTTGTAAAACCAGAGCGATCAGAACCGACATCATGGCGGTTTAGCTCGTGACCTTGGGCACATTTTCACATTCCACCTTCGTTCACCATCCTGGCTACCTTCGCCCAGTTTAGTCTGTCTGAAAAAGCAATGTACAGGCGATCAAATGCATAAAGTCACAAGACAGTAGGAAGGGTCAGGTGGACTCTGAATCGAGGCCAGCTACCCCAGCGGCTAGGACGCTACCGATCAGCTTCATTCTCTCCCGTACTACCTAATGTGCCCCCTTTGGCGCAGTGATCGCTTTCACAGCAGGTGATTGGTTATTCAGCCTAGAATTAACGCATTGAAAACCAGGCCTCTAGAAGATAACCCAATCAACCAGCCGCGCTTCGACTCAGTGTTTGTATAGACTGGCCTATGGTGCCCCCCCTATTTACCTGATGGACGTCAAGATTCTTACTTCACTGTGATTAGTCCAGGGTCCAGAGAACAGGCTGCTTGTGCTCCAGGTTTCCAGATTCAACCCATATCCACGATAAAAATGTACTCACCTAACAGTTATCACCTCACATTCGTGTGGATTGCTCAAGAACCACAGCTGCAGTGTCGCAAAGAAGGCTGAATAGAACAAGAGACTGTAATCGACTGGACCCTCCCCCCGACTGTCTTACGCAACGCGATGTACGAGGGGGTATCTCATTCTCACTTGCAGTGGCGAAAGTGACGCAGCGACTCCGATTTCCGTAAAGATGCTCCGACCAGTGCTTATGATCCACTTGAACCTTAAGGCTATCAGTAGTTTGAGGAGATTTGGGAATTTTTCGATGGAGTTTTCATCCCATGCCGAAAAGCCGAGAATGGATGTCGCGGATTGAAAACTTCCTGGAGTTTCTTGAAATCCGCTCTGTTGAGGGATCTCAGTAAGCGTGAAACAGCTGTACAGTGCTCCTTGGCTCTTTAGCCCAGATTTGCTCCACTTGTAATATGCGAGAAAACTTGTGCCCTGCATTCTTACGCCTCATTAATAAGTTATTTTCTTCACGAACTACACTCATTTGCACACCAACTTGGTTTGGACGGAGATCGCTCAAGTGGTTGGAGCGCGAATTTACTAACCGGAAGGTCCGGATCCCTAGTACTTTCTCCCTCCGTCGCTGTGTGACAGTTAAGCGCCAGTTTCCACTGCTTTTATACCTCTTCCCGTTACCGTGATGATGCTGATGATTTTTTCATGGGTCCTATTCTTTTCCTACTTCAGCGGTAGTCTCTAATGTAGTCTCTAATGTATTCCCCCACCTAGTAATGTTACCGCAAGTCGAAAAACCTGACAGCGTTTATCTAGGCTTCTCGCTTTTTGAAACTGGTGCTGTGTAGCATTACGAATTCCGGAGGGAAAGTTTATCTCCAGTTAAGTGCTATCCCTATTCTGACAACTCTGATTTCGACTTTCACCGACAGATCGGGGTCACAAACTTCACCGCCTCTTCAACGAAACACACTCGTCCACTCAGGATCCTCTCGCTCGGCGTGGAATCCTGCAGAGCATAGGCTTCAAGGAATTCGCGGACTATTTAGCACTTTCACCAAACTCGGGTGATCGAGATACGACCGGAGGACAGAGGCTGCTTGCGGAAGCCATCGAGCAAGTCAAAGTGGCCACCAGACAGTATGCTCGCAGGCAGGTATGACGAGACGTTGTTTGTATTAGGCAATCTGCCTCAAACTTGTTTCATCCGGCCTAGTTACTTTACGTCCTTTATAAAGCGATTCCTTCCCGGGTTAGATCCATGCTTGAACTTGTGTCCGTGATGCTGCAGTGGTCATACATGTTTGTTCCTTCACAGTGTACTGTTTAATACTCGTACAGTTTTATGCGCCTGATCACAAAAGTTCGGATGTCGTTACAAACTTTCCCAGCTCGGACAAGTTCGTTTCAGTCAGGAGACAGGAATAAATTGAAGTAAGGGATGACCTTGGTGGCTTCATCCGCTCGATACTTGGTGACTGCCGTGACTGACTTTTGTGTTTGTCCTCTGGCGTTCCTTCCGAGTTTGCCACGGTCATACGTCATCGGTAAAACGTTGAAATTGCGTTTTGGTGAAAATACCTAGTTAGACAGGAACCAGCGCCCGATTTCAAGGCTCCTATCAGGAAAGGTCGTTCAGCTGCCTAGCTACCATGCCACCAGAAGGAAGCATGAGGGCTGGGATACTACCAAGTTGAAGTCTAGACAGGGGAAGTCGAGAGGCAGAGGTTGGGTTCGAACCACGGACCTCCAGGTCAATAATTCGCGCTCTCACCACTGAGCCGTCTCGCGCCCAGGTCATCTAAATATAGGTCTTTTAGGTTGTCCACCGAGTAGCCCTGGGGCAGTCCTGCTGTAGATTTGTTACTCTTGATTGCCCGATCTGTCGAATTCACGTTCACATCACTCTCGTCTGAACAGTCTTCCTGGCACAATTGTACGGTTGAGGGAAGGAACTGAAATCGAGTTCCGTCTTTATTGGAGATATTCAGCCTTTTTCAGGTTTCAAGCGTCCTTGGCGCTATCTGACAGGCGTGTCAATCGATCGAGGCAACTAGGATGGTCACTGGGTCGTCGTTCGAGCCTTCAGGTGAACTAACCACATCGATCGTTAAGCTGTAGCACCCCTCTGACGCCTACTTGCAATGCCACCCGAGGGAAGCACGAGGGCTGGGCAACTGGCAGGTTGCCCAATCCTAGACAGGGGAAGTCGAGAAGCAGAGGTTGGGTTCGAACCACGGACCTCCCGGTCAGTAAATTCGCGCTCTAACCACTCAGCTATCTCTAATCACATCGTTCAAGAGTGGACACGTTTGCCTGTTCAGATGGGATAATTCTTGTGTGCAGTAGTGGTAACGCGGTCGTTTCGCATGTCAGATGTCCGGAGTTTAGACCCCCGACTGCTCATGAGCTCCACTCAGATTGAAACTGGATTCCATTCCTTCCGCCACCCTGATGTGGACAGATGCCTTTTCCAACAAGATTGATGTGAATGTGAACTCCGAATATGGTTTAGCTGGGTAGCGTGCTGATGAGGCATACCCAATGTGAGAACCAATTGAGGCTACTAAATATAGTGGTTGAAAAGTCGATATCTGGTCTTTTTGAACGGCTGTTTGATGTGATGAGAGAGAGAAAGAGTTTCTGTGTGATCATCGATGCTACTCCACTAGCTTTTGTGTAAACGTGCACCCAGGTTTCATACAGAGGACAAACTTAGTAGCTGAAGCTTTGTTGTGGATGTTTGGACTGCTCACAGAACTTGACAGTTTTATTGCAAACGTTTTGTAGCCAATCTTTCAGCTGTAGCACTCTTTCGGTGCCTAACTGCCATGCCACCTGAAGGTTGCACGAGGGCTGAGATACTGCCAGGTTACCCAAGCCTAGGCCGAGGTCGGGTTCGAACCACGGACCTTTTGGTCAGTAAATTCGCGCTCTAACCACTTTGGCCACGTCACCCCATCATCTTCATCAGTCAGTAACTGGTGCTGGTGGTGGTGTGGCGGTGCGTTTTCTGCTCGAAGTAAGGCTGCAACGTTTCTGGTTCGCAGTTCTTGTCCCATAACTGTCTTATCTGTACGGTTTGAACGAGATGATTCAAGTGGTTAGAGCGCGAATTTACTGACCGGGAGGTCCGTGGTTCGAACCCAACCTCTGCTTCTCGACTTCCCCTGTCTAGGATTGGGCAACCTGGCGGTTGTCCCAGCCCTCGTGCTTCCTTCGGGTGGCATGACAGCTAGGCACCGGAAGGGTGTTGCAGCTGAACGATTTTTACGGTTTGAACAACTCTACTCGGGTTTTGCCATCCAATAGCTAGTTGCACCTTGATGGTTAGGATATAGCCTACCTGCAATGAAATCTATCAGAGCTGGTACTCAGAACCAGTGACCGTCGGCATTCCCTTGAACAAACAGCACGCTGATGATATAAGTGACGTGAAATCTGTTGAACTTTTTGAAACGGGACTTTGTGCAGCTTGCTTCCGTCTTCTGTGAGCCGTACAACAAGATAGTCTTACAGCGCAGCGGCTTCCCGTAACAGATTTTCCGTTCCCTCATCCTATTTTGTGTTTCCCTTGGTTACACACCCACTTAATTTCCGTCTCCGCTAGGTGAAATGGATTGTCAATCGTTTTTTGAAACGCCCACAATTTGGAAGCATACCCGTGTATCGTCTCGATTGTACGCCAACTCTGCACTCGACGAGCCCGGATTCAGTTGCTCCTTGGGATCGTCACATCCTGGCCCCGGCATGCCGTATTTTGTACGAACACATGGTCAAATTTGGCAATTGGACAGACCAATTTGTATCCGATTCGGAGCGTTTTCGAACGCTGCTAGACTACTGCCCTTCCTCCGACTGTCCCAAGCCGTGTGACTTCAAACCAGTACTACCGCAGGAAGAATTGGCTTCCCCGTTGGTTTGCACCGCCTGTGATAACAGGATGTTTGTGCGACTTGCTGATTTCGAGGCTCACCGTCGGAGTCGTTCCCATCAAAAACGTATCTCCAAGTTACGTAGGCGGGAACAGGAGCAGTCGGTTGAAACCGACTGCACCTAACCAGTTGGTCACAAGGGTTTTAGTAGGTTGGATGCTGGAGTCTAACGACAACAAGAACACGAAGAAGTGCTTAACGTTACTGTGATGGATACTTTCAGGTGGAAGCATGGTTATTCACCAGTGGATCTATGACTTCTGCATGGCCGTCGCATAGTCAGTGAAGGACAGAAGCGCTGGAATCAGTGGGATGGAGAATAACACGATTTGGCGTTGCCTTCAGAGGTATGCAAAGATGAAGTTAACCAGGGAAAAGAGATGGTGTGATAAGGTAACACAGTGTACATGTCCCTAGGGTAACGGACGCTGGCGTTTGGCTTTCGGCAATCGGCCCTGTCCATCCTCACATGCGTACGTTCAACTGATCAATCCTGTACAATGTCCGCTTACCAGACTCGTTTAAATACCCAACGTCACCACAATCGTTTCGACTAAAGCATCCGGGGAATTAGATTGAAATATCGTTGGCAAAACGGCAGCGCCTCAAGTCATCTTAGTAGGAACTCAGGAGAACTTTGTTCTTGGGATCGGGGGGGGGGATGTTTTGTTTTATTTTATTGATACTGGACAACAGTAGAGTTATTGACAATTTGGCGAGCAAGGAAGGCTTCGCTGAATTGGGAGCTGCAAGGGCAGATGGTAATTGTCGGTTGTCCAGGTCCAAGGGGGGTTGAGTGAGGCATCCCACCAAGGGGATACAGGGAACTGGCTTTGACCTGGTGCGCTGGGAGTAAGGCATACGCGCGTCGTTTCTGATACAGCGGATGTTTTCGGATTTGCATCGGGCTCATGGAAAGATTTACTGGTTTCTCGACCGACGATCACGGTGCTAGCCAATAGGTGTCCTTCGGAGAAATGCTGCATTGCGGGTACCATAAATTTGGAAATGACTGTCGACATAACTTTACCTCCAGACCATCTTGTGATACGAATTCTAGCCTGCGTAACGACCTGCTGTTCCTCCTGAGACTGCTCCAAGTAGGCTTTGCGGAACTGTGTTCCAGCTAGCGCGACCCGCATGGCGATCGCAGCACTGAATTCCGATCCCGACGGCAAGGTTGGAATTACAGAACTCAACTCCAAATGATGGTGAATCTAGGTATTTAGGTGAAGGACCGATGGATCATGTAGGCTGTATTGTTTTGTTGCTGGACTCTAGTCGTACGCTGGAAGTTGCCACTTGTTTCGGCATGAATTTTACCCGTAGACAGTCTGAACGGGCCCGAGTTGGTATCCTAGCATGAGCCGGCCCTCGTCGTGAAATGCGGTTAACATGCAATGGTTGCTGGGTCACCGGGGGCGCGCAAACAGAAGCGGTGGAAAGCGACGTAGATGTCAATTTAACATCCCTACTTGGATATTGAATTCTCGTTTCAGACAGACACAACGCATATCAATCGAAAGCGAGTCCAACGTAGACGCGAGAATAATCTGCTGTCCGACTTGTTTCAAAGTGCGAACGTTAAATGCTGTCCCATGAACTTAGCGTCGGGTTTTGAAGACTGGCCGATTTAACCGAAGGTGTTACAGCTAACGGCAGCAGGCAGAGGTGGGATCTGTCATTCCCAAAGAATGGACCACGGAGCTGCCGCCGGCAACTGTGTGAAGAGAGGAACAGGAACGAATGTGTGAAAGAGAAAGAAGGGAGGCGTCGACAGTAGTTTGTTTTCGCCTGCCAGCTCTGCTGTATGCAGCGTGGTTGATGGCCCCATGCGACGGCCGTTGGGGCATAAGATTTATGTTTGGGGGGCGAGATGGCTCAAGTGGTTAGAGCGCGAATTTACTGACCAGAAGGTCCGTGGTTCGAACCCGACCTCTGCATCTCGACTTCTCCTGTCAAGGCTTGGGCAACCTGGAGTGGCATGGCAGCTGGGCACCGAAAGGGTGTTACAGCTGAGGAGTTTTTTAGGAGGACCAGATGATTGGGTTAGTCGGATTTCTATCCATTAACCAACGTGGTATGATGGTCTCTACGAGTGTCACACATACACTCCCTCGTATAGATCAATGAGTTGTGGTTTGCAAACCGTCACAGCGTTCAGTCTCCTCCGCTGACCATCGTCTGCAAAATCTTACGTGATGAATTGAGGTTAGAACGCGAATTTACTGACCAAAAGGTCCGTGGTTCGAACCCGGCCTCTGCCTCTCGACTTCCCCTGTCTAGGCTTGGGCAACCTGGCAGTGTCCCAGCCCTCGTACTTCCTTCGAGTGGCATGGCAGCTGGGCACCGAAGGGGTGGCACAGTTGAACGACTAGTAACAAATCGTGTGTTGCTAAACTACAGTCAACCTTACAACACTCAAGTGGGTTTTGCGGTTGCCTCGGTGAACTGCGCGACACGTGAGTTTTGACGTCAGGAACCTAGGATTTCTCCCAACTCGTGTGAACCTGGCTGTGCGCTAACTATTCAGTTGGTTGTAAATTGCGATTGAATTTACATCCTGAACATTCATCCGTTGGTTTTAGCTGCATCGCAATCAGCCAGACGACTGATTTCTTAGTCTGATATAGTCTAGACACTACTGTGTTTGAACAACCCGCTTTCTTGTTCCAGGGTAAAACATCCATTCGTCCAAAAAATGCCCAGAAAGCTTGTGACAAAGCTAATCACGGTGGCCATTGAATCTTACCACAGGTTGATCGTTCGCCTGGAAAACAAATGGGCCCACCACCATCCATCCAGTTTTCGGAATTACACCACTTTTAAAACGGGTAAGTTCATTTTGGGACGTCTTCTTTACAATTGGAAGTCGCAGTGAAGTTTGATTGTTTTTTTTTCAAAAGCTGTTCATAATTTTTAAGACCAATTAAACTTATTATACTTTATTGTAGGTAAAGGTACCTGCGCGGGGCGGGGGGGGGGGTGGTTCGTGATCGACCACCTGCAGGCATCGATTTAATCACACGGGAGTGAGCTTGTTGGGTAGAAAATGAAATAACCACTTATATACTCGACTGCTGAACCACGGTAACCTGGCAGGACTTAGGAATTCTGAGTGAAGCTGTCGGTTGCTACGAGGTTCGAATCCTGGCCCACATCGTGCCTACAATCCTTAGGAAACGTGGTAACAACAGACCAGAATAAGCTCGGCTTATACCAGCTTGTAAATACATATGAATGATCGACTGTTCACCTGTGGGAAATTCTTGTCCAGGTATGTCGTGAACGTATAGTAAAGTACGGGTCCGTAGCTTACGCATTTGATCAGGTAGAAGACGGCGTGCGAGCCTGACCAAGTCAATCGAAGGTGTGTATATGCAGCCAACAGTGCCAGACACAAACCGATAGCCAACAAAAAAGCAGGTAACAAACAAATGGCCGGTGAGCTATAAAACGGTGACGTCACAACCGATCCTCAAGCCCAGCTTACCTATCAATCAATTCCCGCTGAATCCGAGGTGTCAACTGCATAGGACTCGAACCTGTGTGCCCCGCAAATGGTTCTCAGTTATCAATGTCTGGAACTGTGTATCTGCACTGAATTTCCCGGTGCGAAGAGCTTTCAGTTTAGTGTTATACTTTGCGGATTTTTGTAATCTCAGTCCGGAATTACTGGCGGTCATTTTGTTTGACACATCGAATAACTCATTTCGGATGGTTTTATGTACCCTTCAATTCGCTGATTTTACACCGGCACGAAATTTACGATGAGTAGCCTTAGTTTTTTGCAAATTCGAACTTGGGTATCCGGAGGCGAGGCGCTCCAGATAACGGAACATCATGTCGATTGGATGGGTGTGTTGCGAGCCGGGTTCGGAGCCAATGATTCGTCAGTATGCCAGCCAATCAGGACCGTGTATTTATAGCTCGGCCGTTCTCGCCCAATCAGGTGCGAACCTTTGGAAAATTATGTGAAAACCCCATAAATGCAGTTGTAGTAATTTTTTATTGTCTCGATAATAGGCAATCCAAAGCTAACATGTTTTTTAATGTCATACTGGGTGGAACAGAGACTCAAAGACCAACATAGCAACTACAACACCACCCGCAAGGCGCAACAATGGCACACCCGGATACCTTGTCGACTTCGGTTTGCGCCTGTATCTGACAAGGTGAATCCATTTTTTTCGTCTTCCAAAGTTTCACGTTCATTCCATTCTATACCCCGCAGGGCTTCACTCTACCTTGTTGGATATAAATGATCTCTTACGATTGTGGACGAAGTTATCCTTTGATAACCGGTCAATCATACAATACCTTCCTGTTATGACGCAGCGAGAACTTTACGTCCTACGTCAGGTCAGTGATAAATCTGATCCGCGCACCCTTCGTTGCTGCGATTAATTGAGTAATAATAATAATAATAATAATTGAATATTGAATAATTTTAGCGAAATACACTCATTTGTATACCAATTTGGTTTTCAGGGGAGACTCAGCTGAATCTCTCGTTTTTGGTATTCTTATGAGTAGTATGTTACGTCTAGGCCGTGTATTGCGATACTGGTGTATCCTGTCAACTGAAACATGAGGCGGCCTGGTGCAGTACGTTCAGTTGCTTAGAAACATCATAACCGAGTTTTTTATGTGGGTCTTCAGTGGAAAGCAAATTGGTATGAGTGTGGTCCATCAATTCCCTGCTATTTGGGTTCAAGTAGAACAGAAAGTTGACGGAAACCCGGGGACTGCTCCTACTTGATGAGCCCCAAGATGGGCGAAAGCGGCTGTGGGGTGTCGAAGAGTTTTCAGCAACCTTTTCAGTAGTTTCCCTCACGAAAATATACTGCGATACCTCGAATATTGTACCAACTGAAACATGTGGCGGCCTGTGTGCAGCACATTCAGTTGAAGAACATCCTAAACGAGAAATTCCCTTGAGTCTCCCGTGAAAACCAAATTGATTTGTAAATGAGAGTGTATTTGTCGCAATCAGTCCAATTTGGGTTCAAGTAGAACATAAGGTTGACGGAAACCCGGGGAGTGCGCCTACCTGATGATCCCCAAGAAGAGCGAAACAGGTCATGGGCTGTCGAAGAGTTTTCAGCAACCCTGTGAAAAGTGTGTTTCACTCACTTGTGAGTAGTTACGGTTTCTTTTACATTTGTTCTGACAGGTAAGTCAATGCTCGGTACTGCCAAGATCAATACTGGGCCCCAGTTCGAACTGTTAGACAAACTAAGTACAATGTACAAATAGGTTCTTCTCGTTTGTGCGGCACTCCATGTTTAACACCTGGTACTCCGCGCTTCTCGCTTGTCAGGAGTCCACGGTTCAACTCTTCGCGTTGCCAAAACTAGGCGTCGTTGATGAGGATCGTTTCGGTATGCGGACTAGCCTGAACGATCGCACCAGGACATGAGCAGATTGCATCCAAGACATCATAGAGATACGCATGAGGGTTTGCCTATCGTTTCACCGGTACTCTTCTGCTCTCCTTTGTCCCATCAGGTCCCCCGAGACCTTTTGCGTTTGTCCCCAGTCCTCCTACTGGCTCCGTTACCGGGTACGGTTTTTCTACTCCCTTTCTTGTAAGTCTGTCCAACGTTCGCCTGTGCTCCACATTTCTGTTGCTAGTTTTCACCTCGCTTGTTTTGAATTCTTGTTTGTCAACACGGATTTTGTTATCGGGGGGTCCAGTCACACGGTGTGCTGGGACATTCAACTGACTATGTTACTTCGGACTGAATTCAAGCAACAATTATTTCTTCTGTCTGGCTTTTTTTACTTCAGACCTATTGCCCGTGTCTCTTCCAAAAGTTCATCACCACAAACGTTGGATGTAGGCTCAGGGAGCAAACCAGTCAACTCTTTTGTAGACAACCTCACTCATGGACGCTTGCTCTTAGCGATCGTCACCTGCCTACCATAAATCACACACGAAGAACGAACCCGTACTTTATGTGAAACGACTGATTGACAGTCGTTAGTAAACGGTGGTGGACGTCACCATGGATCTTTTGAAAATAACGTGGAAAACTGCAATTTAGGAACATGAGAATACCAGTGTAACGGTGGATACTACTGACGAGGCATGTGAGTAGTACATCTTCTCGTAAATCCGCTTTGCGTCTCTTGAAAAGTGAGATCTGTTACGGAATTGGTGGAGTCTCTTTGTAGCATTTGCCCGGATTTGAGTAACAGTCAATGAATATCCAGGAAAGTTCAGGAGGACGCGTTCAAGGAGAAGATGGATATTCAGTTTTGTAAACAAGATGCGTATGAGAGTTTTGCTCCCCTGTTCAATAGTCTGTACCTGTTAAGTTGGTGTTTCTCAAATAGACAACTCCGCAGCGAAGGCCTTCTTCCTTTCACCAGTAGTTGCACACTCTTATAGGACCACCATCCGAAATAAACGGAAGAATTTACTGATGCGAGAGAGGGAGCCCAGACGATATCCATCATGTGGAGCCAAACACGCACCGCTGCCTAAAATCGAAGGTCACCAATCGGGATGTTGAAACCCTGTTGTTCATCTTAGACCTGGCTAGTGAGAAACAAGCCGCTACTCAAATACGAGTTATTTACCTTGGTTTATTTACCCCACGGTTTACCCGTTCATTCGCCGCGGTTGTTTCATATCTAGGAGGGTAAAGGTCAATTTTCAGCATTGTTTCGTCTGATCTGAGTTCCAAGTTTTATTTGTACACACCGTGTAAATCCGTTTCTCCATCGCCCCTCCTTGCTGTGTAACTTGACGGTGGTTTGTACACGCCATTTGATTTCCTCAGCTTCGCCCACCCTTATGTCTTTCTCAACCGGGCGTTTTGGACCGAAAAACAACGAAGTGAATACGACTCAAAACAGCTGCGCTACCGACTCAGTGTCCCTCGCGACGAACTGATTCGGAGTCTGCATCAAACTACTGAGAATGTGAAGAAGTCCCCCGGTGTCTCACTCGCCACTGTTCAAAGGTTTTCTGCACTTGATGAGTTGCTAGACAAGGTGAGTTCTGATGATGTTGTCTTCGTACGTCTCGAATTTGTAAGGCATACAATCGCTGTCTTTATAAAAATAAATAATCGTTCAACTGTAGCACCCTTTTTCGTGGCCCAGCTGCCATGCCAATCGAGGAAAGAGCACGCGTACTGAGTACTGGACTGCAAGTTTGTTCAGCAGTGGTTAGGTTCCAACCACCGACCTATCGGTCGCTAAGCTCGCTCGAGTTCACTTGCTCTCCTAACCGTATCCTGTTTGATTTCGTTTGTAGCTTCGATGTTCTGGGACTCCGTTGCACCGAGAACTCATCGCTGTATCTTCCGTTTTCGACGATCAACTGAATTTGGACAATCTTAGTAAAGTTCATGTGGTGAGTCGCTTGTCCAATGTTTTTTCATCCGTTTTTTTGCGTTTCTTGCTCTCTTGTTCAATATGGAGCGATTAACGCGGTAAGCAATGGGACAACGTCCGCCACATGCTCGCCGGTAATCATAATGAGTTGTGCTATTTGAGAAGACGTTGTTTGCTCAGGGTCAGGTCGACAAAGGGCACAAAGGGGAACCCAAAGGAGTCAAGGACAGAGGTTATTCCAACAATGACGAGAGGAAAAGAGCAGAGGAGACCAAACCCACAGGTCAAATCAATAAATCACTCAGCTGTATCATCCTTTCGGTGCCTAACTGCCATGCCGCCCGAAGGAAGCACGAGGGCTGGGATACTGCCAGGTTGCCTAAGCCTAGACAGGAGAATTCGAGATGCAGAGACCGGGTTCGAACCACAGACCTTCCGCTCTAACCACTGACCCATCTCAGCCCACAGGTCACGTGGTCAACAACCAATCAGGGAAAAGGATAACAAACTAACCAACAAACCATCTGACCGAACAACCAATCGCGACCAAAAGTCAGTCCCGGCTAGCAGGGTGTGTATTAAAACACGTGCACCACTACTCAAAGCGTGAACACCGACGCATCGCTATGCTCCCTAATAACGCACCGATGATGTCACCTCGATTGGTGATGAAACTTTTGCAATCGAATTGCCGCAAACAAACCAACGACAATGAGGTGCCACGGCGGTCCCTATATTTTTGTCGGATTCTTTATCACTCTGCTCTTAATCTTTCCACTTGTGATCGATTTTCGATATCAGCACAAGGGTTGGAAGTAGTATTAATTGGACAGATGTTTTTCTGTCCTACTGATCTGAAGTTTTGCCCAATTTTGACCTCCTGAAACTGTTCTGTGACAGGGATGTTATTTATAGATGGCCTCATCCATTTTCTGATTACGTCTGGCTTTTATACGACGTTATCAGCTGTCGCCCCTTAATTTTCCTTTTTGATTTTACTTTTTGTTTCGTTCGCATAAATACGTTTTTGTCTTAAAAGCACGCCGCCCGAACGACACGGCCGGAGATCGAAGTAACCCGTTCTTTTACATTCCTTCGATCAGCTTTGTTGATTTGCGTGGTGTCCAGTCCATCCATCTATCAATCAATCAATCCATCAATAAGTCAATCGATAAATCAGTCAGTCATTCATGCAGCCAATCAATCGTTTAATCGATCGATCGATTGACAAATCAATAAGTCAACCAGTCAGTCACTCCTAGAAGCTCTACCGAATGTTCTAGATGGAGGATATACCGTAAATGCATTCGCTTTGATTACGGAAGATAGCTGTATAATTTCAATGGTCCTTACCGAACATATCGCTAGTTTATTGTTCCAGTTCAGTCAACCTTTATCGCTTTCCCTGTTTCCTCTTCAGTTCAATCTATGTCGGCTGCACGGTCTGCCTGTTCGCATTCGTCTCTCCATGTTTACGCGTTGGCCTTGCACGCGAATCTACCTGGAGCCGAAGTACTTCCATTTCCGGCGTTTGCGTCTTCTCAGATTTCGGGCTGCCTTGCTGTCATGCGAAGACCGCCTTGTTCATCGTACGATGATCCAGTATTCTGGTACAGTCGCACCTCCTCTGGCCGAACTACGCGATGTAAGACATTTGATTCCATTTAGCCAGAAATTTCCTTTGATTTTTTCCTCATGCGGGGTGTGATTGTTTCGACAGTAAAATGCAGAAAATCGCAGATTTCTACCGTAATCTCAAGATCTGTACACAGCTAGCCAAAACAGAAGTTCGTGTAACGAAATAGAAAGTCGAACGCTATAGAGTCTTCAAATTGGTACCGAGGGGGATCTTGTTGGTCCGGATTAGGCAGACAACATCGTCAAATAAACTGGCAAACACCTTGCACCTTCGAAGCGGAGTCATGCTTCAGAACGTGCGCTCTCTGAGCATTCCTCTTGCTAATCAGGGAACGTCTAATACCTCGTTATCAGCTTACATTCTCTCTGAAAGAATTGTGTCTGATGAAGTCGGTCCCAATTAGTCTCACTTCGGCGCCAAAAACACCACCGGGTCTCAAGAATCGTGCCTACCGGGCTACAACAAGAGCTATGTGAATTTGTCGTCTCGCGACACGGCCTCTACCGGCAAATGATCTGAAGTGTCCCCGGGCCTTTGATTACGGATGTTTCAAAGATGCTTGCGCTCTCAAATGACGTCAATGTAACGAAGTGATCAGATAACGTGCGTTCGGTTGTGTGGTAGGTGTATCGGTCGCACCATCAACTGTGGTAGAACGGTCCACCGACACGAATGTTGTTCCCTGTGCCTCCCTCAGAACGGCTCAAACTGCTGCGGGGTTGACAACGTGCGACTTGGCAAATAGAAGATCACGAAGAGTCTGAGAACTGTTTTTGTACTGTCCACCTTCTAGGATTGGATCTGCGTGACCCCCCCCCCGTGCTAGGCTGGAGTCGCTGCAAGAAATAGCCAGTAAATTATATCAGTAACGTTCGTGGCGTCAGTTTCGTTTCAGGTTTTCTCGTTTTTTTTTCAGTTTAGTGAAGCATCAGTGTCAGCACAACTGTTGCTGTCTCTGACGATGATGATGAGTATAAATAGATCCTCAAATGCTGTTGAGACTGCGTTGCAACCGTGTCTACTCGAGGACGTCGTATTTCTTGCTACAGTAACCACGTCACCAAGGCACGTGACCGACTGACTGACTGCCGGGTGCCTCTTCATTGCCTTTTTAAGTTTTGAAAACTTCATCTTCGACTTCTTATCGCTCCAGATTTACTACACCTTGTCTTGGCCAAAATGTTGCAGATGAGTTGTACTCAACCGGCTGTTTTTCTATGACGATCGATGTCTGGTTTGTTGTTGGGCGGGAGACGAGGTGGCTCAAGTGGTTAGAGCGCGAACTTACTGACCGGAAGGTCCGTGGTTCGAACCCAACCTCTGCCTCTCGACTTCCCCTGTCTAGGCTTGGGCAATCTGGCAATATCCCAGCCCTCGTGCTTCCTTCAGATGGCGCGGCAGCTGGGCACCGGAAGGGTGCTACAGCTGAACGCTGGTTCATCAATATCTGCTCAATATTATTTGCCTAGGTTGCCGCTTGCTAACCGAATTCCAAGGCGAAAGGTGAGAAGTAAATAGGAATGGAGTTCCGAGACTTGAGGGCCTGTGTCTACATCAGCCAATGTGGAAACTAGGAACAATCTTCGCCACGATCAGTAGATTCAGTTTTGAATATTCGTGTTCCATTTCCCTCCAGTCACTTTCTCGGTTATGGTCACTCGTGGATTTTACACGCTATTTTCTGGCTGAATGACTCGTGGAGTGTTCTGTGATTGCCTTTTAGTTATGCCATTTGAGAGGCATCGAAGTCAACTCGGATAACATTGACCAAGCCTGGGATCTATTGAAACAATGGACTTATTTGAGCCTGTCCGCTTCAGGTATGTTTACTTTTCAGAGACCCGTGTTCAATTTGACGCTCCCCTGATCCTGTTCCGTTTTTCGGATTCCTCTATTTTCTGTTTGACTGCAGTTCAGACGGTCAAGTCCAATTAACCAGTGTACTTTGCTGACACAACACGTCCGCACGTACGACTGATAAGTAACCTGAGGGATCGATTTTAGGACTGTTACGAAACGGACTGGAACAGAACATCAAACATTATGTAAATGTGGAGGACACGGTGCTTCGCGGCTTCTAAATTGAACCCAGACTTAGAAAAAATAGATCCCGTGGATTTTTTGTTGCTACCACCCTGAACTGTCACAAGTGTTTCGGTAATTTCTACAAGCTTCACCTAGTTAAACGTCGCCAGTGAGTAGATGACGTAATTTGAGCGTACCAGAAGCCGATTTTTGAGTTTCTTGGTTCCTGAAGAAAAGGATTGTATGAGACTACGGAAGTGAAGCATCTTTGTTGAACATTGATGTTATGCCATCAATGAGGATGACGATGACTGACAAAAGTTCCAACCAAACCACCCCTCCAGCCACACATGTTTCGTTTTATGATAGAAATCGCCAATTGTCAAATCTGTTTTTAAATCCCAACTTTTATTTTCAGAACAGGAGCTTTTTGTACCAAGGATGACAAAGGAATTTCGTTTTATTGTTAGTGTTTTTCGTTACAAAGCGCGACGCGATAAAATGAACTGTGAAAATCGGCCAAATGATTTCGGTCAGGATCATTTCACAATAATTAATTTCCTAAATAATTTGACTGCCAGGATCACTTGGCTGAAAGTGTGGAGTTGGAGGACTTTTTTGGTTTTTTGATGCTTGGGTTTCGATAGCCACTTTTCTACTCGTGTTGTATTTTATTTGTATGTGATATTCGATCGTGTCCATTTGATTTTGAATTTAGCCAGCGTAAATATTCACTGACTTGCACTACTTATAAGTAGTTAAAAGTTTACGCTAAAACTCAAGGGTACAGCAGGCTTTAGCAAAGTGTAAAACAGAGTTGATTGGGGAAATACCTTCATTTGCAAACGAATTTGGTTTTGCGTGGGATTCACCTGGAACCCAGATGAATCTCTCGTCAATAGAGTTGATTGGGATTTACTGCGTGATCCCAACGGCTGTCACATGGTGCTATCGAGGTTGTTTCCGCATCAAGGGTTTGAGACCTAGCACTCACTGTCAGTTCTTTTGGATGATCATGCAGCGTAAAACTGCCTTATATCGTTGGCACACTAAGCAATCCAGTGCTCCGTCAAGATAACTGGGCTGAAGGTGTGACTACGAACATCACCACAGAATCGTGCAAAGAAATTTTGCTTGCGCCCCTGAACGTTGAGGGATATCGGCGTCATCGTGTCACACATTGGACCTTTTTCAACTTCCAGTAAACTGAGTATCTAGCAGCACGACGGGAAAACTGAACGCGGTAGATTTTCAGACTTCGTTTTAATCTGTTGGAACCAAACTGTCAGAATACAGTCCGGAATAACTGTTTGTTTGACCTTGGAAATATAACTCGTGGCCCGCAAAGTTCAATAATATCTTATTGTCGCGGTGATCAATATATCATGTAGAATATTCTTGAATATTTCACTATCGTTCCGTTTTCTCCCAGATTCCAACCACTCTTTCCGCCTTCACTTGCCAGTATTCCTTGCGCAACCGCCGTTTACTGCACCAACGTAGAAGTCGGCAATTTCGTAGGATGGAACGTGCCTTCACCCTCCGTTCGGCTATAGGCACCTCAGGAAATCCGAGCCTTACCCATGCATTGCTTTCACGTCACCCACCCTATTTTCAACTTGCCATTACAGTCGTCCCATCCCAGATTGTTTCTTTATAGACGAGCGTTTTCATTCCAATCTGCCTAGTTTCGTCTAGTACTTGTTAACCCAACAAGCGATGTTTTTCTTACCCGTCAAAAACATAGCTTATCACTCGGCCGAAGCTCTCATTAAAGCGTCATATGATTATAGGTACACTTTTAACTTTTAACGTGTCCTGAAGCATGACGGATTACTTTGGATTAAGTTGGACCTGTCTGTCAGTTGTGTTTTCGAATAAAACGTACCATGTGTGTTTAGTACTTTGGAGATTTACCTGATTGTTTCGTATGCTTATGCGTGAGGCGTGTATGCAAAATTGCACAACGGGGGTGGGTTGCTACTCTGTAGCTACAGGTGGGATCCGTTCTAATGCGAATCCATTAGCCTAGCCGATGGAGACTGGAGTTGGATGGTATTCCGAGGAGATTTGGTGATTCTCAACTGAGCTGTCACCCTGTAGGTGTAGCCAGCAAAGCTGAGAAGCACTGTAGGGCTGTCTGATCATTATAGCTAGTGCGCTTCTGACGAAATCCCAGATTGTTTTGGTCCCGCGACTTCTTCGCTAGTTGTCGGAACACTTAACTCGTTCAGCTGTAACACCCTCTCGGTGCCTAGCCGCCCTGCCACTCGAAGGAAGCACGAGGATTGGGATACTGCTAGGTTGCCCTAGGCAGGGGAAGTCGAGAAGTAGAGGTCGGTTCTCGAACCACGGCATTCCGGTCAGTAAATTCGCGCTATAAACACTTAGCCATCTCGCCCCCGGAACAATTAACTACATATGAGAAGTCGTCACCCGAGAAGCCAGTCAATACGCGACCAGGTGATGTGGTTTCTGAGATTGAAGGATGAGCAGCGCTGTATTCTATCTAAGTGAGGGTGGATCACACTGCTGAGCGGCTGCTCAAGGCCGAACAATCTAGCGTTCATCAGCTGGGCGGAAGGTTGCGGGTTCGAAACTCTGTGCGTTTCATGAGGTACGCAATGCTGATGGTTCCCAAAATGGACGAAACAGCTGTGCCGTGCTTCTCGGCTTTTCCGCATAGATTGACTCCACTTACGGGAAGAAATCTCACTGGAAAGCCACGGAATTCGTTTGGCGGACGGACCAAAATGAGTAGGAGGGAATCTGGTAGAAGCGTAATTCGCTCAAGTGGATGGAACTAGTTCTTTAGGCGATTGTTCGAAAACCACGTAAACGCTTGTTTCTTCAGAATAACCGTATTTATCGATATTTTGCACGTGACTACGGGCGCTTTCGAAGAATGCTTACAACTACCGCACATATGCCAAAACACCATGGAGAAGAAGGTCCAGCGTAGTTATATTCGATCTATTTAGTAACAGGTCTCCACAAACGTCTAACTTATTCATTCCGCAGTGTAACATTCCGATTCATATTTAGTTGAATGACTGTCTGATTGGGATGCCTTTATCCTCATTGGCTCATCGGCTGCCCCGATTCTCATTGGTGTTTTCAAACTGGAACGCTACCATTCAATCGATGATGATTCATATCCATAGTGCAGTCGCTTGAATTTCACTCAAACCGGAACTCAAAATTTGATTTTACTGTCCAATTGGTATAAAATTCCATAGTATACTCTGAGCTAACAGTGTCCAGTTAGTTAATAGATTCTCAGCTTGTGGAATCAAGTCGACGGCAGCGTATCTGCTTGGTGACTGGCGACGGGTGGTCAAATTGATGCCGAGCTACATCTACCACATGTCTGTCGTGTGACGCACCCACACGGAAAAGGTGCGGAACTTAAAACGTGCAAGCTGAGGGTTTGCATCCTTACGGCACTTCTGTAAGTCGCATGGATTTGACTGACATCTAGCTGTGTGATACAACCACAAAAAAGCTGAGGCAGGCGGTTAAACGAGCTCACCCTAAAAAATGTAGGGCGCTACGCGTTCAGTGGCGTATCGTATTAATTAAAAAAATGAGGTGGCCTGGTGCAGCACATTCAGTTAATTAATAACATCATAAACGAGAGATCAAGCCGGGGTTCAGGTGAATCTCCTGCGAAAACCAAAATGGTGTCCAAGTGAATCTATTTCGCTAGTGACAATGTTGTTTGGTTCGGTTCAGTCAGACAGGTTGTCTTGACTATCTTGAAAACAAAGATATCGATTTCCAACAGGTTCAGCTCAATAGCTGTGAGATACAGAAGCATTTCCAAGGTGATGACTTGGGTGATCTTGCATCTGTCTGCATGACCTTGATGGGTACACAGTCCATACAGTGGTATAATTGGGCTTTAGTTGAGCACCTCAAACTGGCGACGGGTCTGACTGGAATGTCATCCGGTAATTGGTGCACATGATCCAACCAAGCCCATGACTGGTTTGTAGTCGGTCGCATGAAGTTGGTAAAGTGTGGACGTGTGTCCTGAGTTTTACCGACCATGAACAGGCTGAGGAGTTAACGCTCAACTAAACTTCCCTTTTAACCTACTCATCTTACCTGCATTCGCCCATCAAGGCAACGTAACTTTCTTGCTCGTCGAAGTAATCGTGACAGTCCCTCATAGAAACCATGTTTCACATTTTTAGATGCGCAATTTGTTGATGCATGTACTAATAAGACCTCGTCAAGCTGCATTGCTTTTGATTTGGTCCATCTGAAACGCACGGAGTTTCGTGGCGTCGACACCAGGGGCCACTGCTTCAGGGTTATCAAACGAGTCTCACGTTGGGTTGGGAATTCGCTCACAAACATTTCGTCACCAGTCCTGGCAGTATCTTCAGTGCGCGGTTTGGTGGTTTCCTCCTTCTCACTTGCTTCCGTTTGTATGGTTTTAAAAGAAAGGAATTTGATCTCTGTTGATGTGATTGGCCGATTGACAAACTATTTCGTTGGTCCACAACGCAGTACGGATCGCAAACGGACCAATGAAGTTAGAATACGGCTGTCCCTCAATCAGCCAATCACTTCAAGAGATAAAAACTAAACGGAAGCAGGTAAAGAAAAAATACCCACCCAACGGCGCATGACTGGCGTTGAGCAGTTTTGCAGGTGATTTGTTAATCACGGCGAACAGATATTCACCTGATCTACACCAATGGTGTGCAAGTACTCTGCAAAATAGTGTATTGTTTGTGGTTCAGCCTGGCGGCTTAATGCACGCACGTGCGGACTTCCTATTCAATATTTGTTTCGGATTTCGGTTGAGCCCACCACTGTCTAGTTCCCTACAGGAATGGAGATGATACTCTCTTGCATAATCCACATAACCCCATCAGTTAGCCTTAACAGCAAAGTACAGATTGTATCAACAGTTACCTGCCACATTCGCCTTACTGGCTTACTCACACGTACACAAGCTTCGACTATGTTTGCGTTCACAATCCAGTACAAACTGAACACACAAGCGCGCCAGTTTAGGTGACCAACCGACTCGGGATTTGTAGACCCGCGCGAGATGTGTCATTTGGATGCTGGTTCAATTATTTCAAACACGCGTAGATTTGCGCAAGAGTAAGCCGATGTTTGTCGCTCTACGTGACGGAAGCTACGGGTGTTTGGGGTGCCCATGACGTGCGTGAATTTGTTCAAGGGTTATTCTGGTTTATTTCAAGTCGCAGGATATAAAACACGAATGGTTAGATAGCTGATAGCCGAGGGAATCGGTCCGGACTGATTGAATGGTGTACAGGGTTTGCCAGGAGGGTCTGTGAACAAGCTATTGGGATAACTAACGATATTTGCCAGGACTTTTGGTTGAAACGTCTGAACGGCGAGGTGGTTGAAGAAGCGGGGGTGGCTAGGATAGGCTAGGCGGTGGCGAGGATATCTTGGAGGACACCGCCTAAAACCAAGAGCTTAGTGGTCTAACACGCCTCACTGTCTGTAATTGCCTTAACCGAGGGCGCAGTGAGTAAGACGTAGAAGCCAGGCTCCTGATGGTGACATGCACAATAGATGCGTTTGAAGCTGCAGTTAGCTGTAAGTGAAGTTTAACTTTTTGACCGTATTGGGTAGGTCACCAGTGATCACGGCCGGTATAAAGAAGGTAATATCATCGTTCACTTAACTATGAGTGGATGGGTTGCTTTTCGTATACAGGATACGAAATGCAGGAACTCGGGTCCCGATTGTATGCATGGTTTGATGGACCAGAACAGACATGGGTGAAAGTAACCGACGACAAAGGTAACTACGTCAGTGCGGATTACGTGTTCACCTTAAGGTTTACGAATTCCGCAATGCGCAAATTACATGTTGCCTTATGTTTTTATATAGTTCGAACTTGGAGTTTAGAAGTATTCGCGGGAACACCGTCGATTTGACGGCATTTCGTCGTTTTACTTTGAGCAAGATTCGTCTAATGCGACATAGGATAACTACTTGAACGAATCTCGTGGATATCGGCTCAGTGGATTAAGACCGACCATTTGGTGGATCACTTTTTACCGCAAGCAATTAAATGCCAGGGTAGACGCTCCGGCAAATGGAATGGTGGGAAAACTGACAGGTATCCAGAACGTGAGTATTCTGCAGATGGTGCACAGGTGGACATCTTCTTGGTAGCTAAACTGGATGGATAACACAACTAACTAGCTTGCACAGACAGAAAAAAGAGGTTAAACCAACTGGTTCGCTAACTTCTCCCCTAATGCATGCGGAACGCGCGTAATGATCCGATGGGACGGAATGAGAGAGCGATCAATTCGTCCACAGCTCCGATGTTTCATAAACCCACAGAATTGAAGGTAAACGATTTTGTGACCGCACTGTGTTGTACGAAGTTATCGTAGTGTGTGCAGTCGTGTTCCACCGAAGCGAGGTAGAGATTAGAGAACCATTTGATGAAAACGATGGTCGACAGTATTCCGGTGTGATCATGCATACGTTAGCCCAATTTCGGCCCCTCTGACAGGAAGAATGCACGAGAACCCGTGCTGACCGACGTGGAGGCAAATGAACTGGTTTATTTAACATGATTGAGGCTTCAGGTAGAATACGAAAAAGCGGCGGGCAATATTGTAATGCCATGAAACTCCGGTAATGGAAAAACTGCCTCCACCAATCCTCATTGAAACAGGAATCTCAAACGGAAGCAGGTTTTGGGAGTAGTTTTGGTTCGAAAAAGGAGTCTGCAATTGTTTCGGGGGGTATGACCAACCTGGCTATGCAACGAGGCCTCTGGGTAAGCATCAGCGGCGGGTGCATTTGGAAAACGCAGTGTGTGCTTCAGAGTACCAATACACGTCATTTAAGACTGCGAGGTATGTAAACGGACATGGCGTTTGCTACACACTCACTTGTTAAGTAACGACAAACTTTATGGAAACAGCTTGACCTCTCACAGTGTTTCGAGATTGCTCGAAAGGCATGACTCTGCCGACAGGAAGCTCTGTGGTCCCACCCAACTTCGGTATCTTGACTGCCCCTGTCTAGGCTTCGGCAGCATCTGAATCCATTGGGTTAGGGTGTCCACTTTGAGTGGAGTAGTTAGCCAAACACCGCAAAGTTGGACGGGTCGATGAATAAACAAACAGGCGAGTGCCTTCCGTCCTGCGTGACCATCACTCACGTTCCGCTGGGAGTAAAAGAGAAGGTACAAAACCATTTTGAACTATTTTTACGTTTGTCTGTCCAGATGGTCGGCCGACTCAGTCATCCGGTAGAAGACAAGCCCCAAAGTGTGTTATATTTCGCATGACCCAAGAAAAAACTGCGACGTAATAATTTGCATCCTTTCAGTAGTCTTGTAAGTAGCGTGAAGGCAGTTAAAATTTTACTGCGAAACTTAGCCAGAGAAATTTTCAACCACACGGCTGAACTAGGTCGTGAAAGTCTATTTTTGCCAAGGAAACCGGTATTTAATCAACCCAACCACAGAAAAAACATTATGCATTCTGAATCCTTGAAACGAGATTTCTGCGGCAAACTGACCTATTCATCTGATAGGTGACGGACGTCACTTGTTTGCTCTTTTACTCGTGGCTTACTCGACCTTTTTAGGGTGTAAGGAGTTTGTCCATCGGCGGATGTTTGTGTGCACTTCGCCATTAAACAGGGCGACTGAAAGACAGTGAAAATGCTAACTTTTTGCAGTATTGTTTATCGCCATCAGTGATGATACGATTATACAAAGCTATGTCACGTCCACTGACCATCAGCCTCCCCTCCTGACAACTTGACTCGAGTGGACCGCATTTGCCAGAGCACGTGACATGATTGGATTCGGGAATTTTTTACCGAGCACTGTTCACTCAGGCCCATCATCCACCAATTCGTTTTGATTTGGCTCACGGTTACTAGTAACGCCAGAGTGGAAAATCGATGCCCGATTCCATCCGAATACCGTTCAAGTATCATTCCCTTAGCCCCTTTAGATGGACAACATAGTCAACTCTTCATAACTTCCACAAGTATGCTTAGTCGGCTAATACACACTGGACTTGAATGAAACCTAACTTTGGAATGTCAACGCAAAACCCACAGAAATATCCAAGCAATTTCAGATTCTGTTGCTTAATTCCATCAGATGGCCAAAAGTTTCGTCGCTTCTTTCTGATGACCGGGTGAATACTTTAAACTGATTGTAAAGATGTTAATCAGCTGGCTAAATGATTCGAGAACGCCTTCCTAGGAAAAACAGTTAGGTCGAGGAAATTTTCACTGATGTTGCTCATGAGGAGGGGAACGCAGCTTTGAGGGATCAGCGAGTTGGAGGATTTAATCAGTCGACGATCCGGACAACTTCAAGAGTGAATCGGATCGCAGCACATTTGAACGCTTCTTGATTGTGTATCAAATTCCACGGTTGTCTAGTCAGTCAATCAGTTTTATGTTTAATTTTTCCATTTTCATTGAAAGCATGGTGTCATCCGGTCCGATAAAGAAGTGTTTGACGGCTGCCCAGAAACCTGAGTAAAGTTATCCCATCCAGATACCGCTCAGTGATCTGTGGTGTGATCTTCAAACGTATATCAGAAGAACCATTCGTGAGAATAACTAGATAGTTCTTTCGACGGAGACGAGTCGCCCAGCTTTAGCACCCGTTCGGTGCCTAACCGCGTTGCTAACAGATGGAGGCACGAGGGCTGGGATACTGCCGGGTTGCCCAAGCCTAGACAGGAAAAGTCGAGAGGCATACGTCGGGTTCGAACCACGGAGCTTCCGGTCAGTAAATTCACGCTCTAATCACTGAGCCATCTCGCCCCTTTGTGAACTTTAGATAGGCGTCATCTCTCCTAACTACTTATTTATACGGTGTCCTATTTGGATTAGGATTAATAAGCCCTGCGTGTAGAAACCGACATTACGAATATACATGTACTGCGATCTCTCGAATATTGCAGCAACTGAAATATGAGGCAGCCTGGTACAGCACATTCAGTTGGCTGGAAACCTCACAAACGAGAGATTCAACTGGGTTTCAGGTGAGTATCTCGCAAAACCGAATTTGTTTGCAAATGAGTGTGCTTCGCACATTTCGTGCAATTTGGTTTCAAGTAGAACATAAGGTTGACGGAAACTCGGGGAATGCGCCTACCTGATGAGCCACAAGAAGTCAAAACCAGTCATGGGCTGTCGAAAAATTTTCAACAACCTTCATCTCCACATTCGTTTTGCTCCGATGTTTGACTTGATTTTCTTCAGTTAAACTGCTCACACGTCAACAGTTCTTCTCTGCTTATTAGCGTGTCGCCACAGGCGGCAGTATTTGTTTTCTACTTCAGCCGTTTTACTCAAAACCTGCCCGTGCAAAACGAGCGTATCAGTTGTTTTTAGAAAATATTTATAGCAATCGACCGGAAGAATGAGTTCTTTGTGTTTGAAACCTTCTCACTCTCTTGTGCCGCTAAGCCTTGCGGAATAGGAAAGTAGGGTGTGTCGTTTTGATAACCAGTCCCGTCCGCATGTTTGTATTGATTTCGTTAGCCCTATGTACAATCAAACTTTCAACTCATTTCCGTTCTACAGATCATCAGTCTTTGTAGCAACGAATGGCAAGTTGTATTTTTTTAAATCAATTGTGGTCTTGCATACCAACAATTTCGGTGGTAGTGTGCCTAATGTTAGTAGCTTTGGTGTATTGATTGGCTGTTGATTAAGTGGAAACTGATGTGTCTGCCGAGGTTTGCAAATATTTCGTTACTAGACGCGGAGTCATCGTCGGTGCGCGGTTTGGTGGGTGATTCCTCCACTTCCACTTGCATTTGTGTGGTATCTAGACAGTGATTAATACCCGAAACGTGATTGGTTGTTTGAAGGTTGTATGCCAAATAATTTGATTGGCCATCTCAGGATTTGTGTTGCGCTGTGATAAGATTATCTTGCATTTGTTTGGTTCGTCAAGTGGAAGTCAAGGGGCCATCCATTAAACCCCGCGATCTTCTCGTATGGTGGCAAAACGTTTGCCGAACTCGGTGAAACCACCTAGAGACACCTGATCAACAGCCAATCAACAACCGCAGTGGTCAAAATAAGGCTGATATCTTATCCCAAATGCTAGGCAGGCCCATATCGGTCGAACGGTGTGTCTCGTATGTGTCTATTCAATCTAGATTCGCTCTTGCTCCTAGACCTCAACACCTTTAGAGTTGCGGCATTCAGACCGTGCTGCTTCTGCGTTCAAGGTTACATTTTGTGGCTAATCTTCAACAAGTCCATTTGTGCTGATAAAATTGTGGCATTTTAAATAGCCGTTTCTCTGACCAGCTATGATATCATAACATGTAATTTTTTTAAAAATCCGCGGAAAAATTAATAAAGTTCCATGATTTCAAGGTTAATTGAGATGAAGCCCCCCAAAACTTTATGTGGTGCACCTGAAACAGTCGTCAACGCGCCAGGCTGTTATCGACCGCAGAGGATACTAGAATCCGACTGAAAAGCCCAGTCTTATCCGGAACTCTTTAGGACTCTTGAATTCAGGTTGTTGATTGAGCTATTCCAGTCAACCGAATTAGTTTGAAAGTGACGTTGTTAGTTTGATCCAGTGGCCCAGGTTGTCTCAGTGACCGACTGACCGGTTTAGACACCTAACTTGTGAGCTATTAACCAAGATGGCCAACGACAGATAGCATATTTTGATCGCTTTCCCTGCTCTCATCATGATATCACGATGGTTTAACTAGCTTCTCCACAATACAACAAGTTCTTTGGAAGGAATACTCCAAACCGAAATTAAAATCCTCTCTCCTTTCTGTCTCTCTGTAGGGTGCACAAGCAGAAAGTGAGAGTGGAAAAACCCATTGCGCTGGTGTTGCGCACGGTCCATTGGTTGGTTCTCGTCTGGTAAAACAAACCACTGAGATGAGGTTCAAGTAGGACCCATACATGGTAGTTGTTGAACCAACCGTTTTTCCGAATGACACCAGTATTACAATTAGTCTGGGGTAAACTCACTTCGATAACGCGTACCAATCTGCTCATTTTGTTTTCGGCTGCTTCGGACGTCCGCATAAGGGGTTATTTACAGTTACACTCCCCCTATCGAACATCACTGAGGTAGTCCTCACAAAATGGACCGTGTTTTGTTCAGTTTGTCCGCTGGACTTAAATGGCACGATCAATCAGACACAAACCGACATGCATATCTTGAAGGTGTTGAGGTTCCCGTTACGGAACTTTGAGTGACGCGTAGGTTCGACGATCCCGAATATCAAAAGGAAGAATTGGGTTCGTAATTCTACGGTACTATTTACATAAGGGTAAGCAAATGTGTACAACAAACCTCAATTGTTCACGTTCGTGGTGTCAACAAGTTCACAGACGGCGGGCGGAATGATGGCTCAGTAGCGTGGGTTGCGGTCGTCCCTTCCGACGGGCTCAGCAAACGGGACATGAACGAGTATGAGTAAGTAGGTCACACACACAGACACACAAGCCAATACACAAGTGTCGGACGAGACGACCTCTGCGGCAAGGTGAGTGACGGGCACGAATAAGCAAAGCAGCTGGAGATCAAAAGCACATAGGCGGAGTAGGCAAATGAATGGGGGTATTATCATGAGGTTAAGTTGGATTCAACAGGTGTGAATACTGGTTCAACATTTTCGAAATCCAGTCTGAGAACGCTGGATATGTTTTTCCTTCAAAACGACAAATGAAAATCCTCACCCAACTTGTCTGAGGAGTCCAACAATCTCGCGGCATGTTCGACTGAATGTTGGTGGCACCGTGTCCTGCTTAAATGCGAGCCAATCACCCGAGAGATAACCTTCCTCGTGGCCGATATCAGCTACTAACCGACAAGTGTTGTTACATGGAATTCAGTGCTATTTTGAGAGGAAAAAACACTCGAGAAAGGGGAATCGAGCCCTCTCCCCGGGTTTTCTACATCATAGCGGTTAACTGAACAGTTTGTGGTCACTCCAGGGAAGGAGCCTGTAAAAACCACAGCAAGGAAAAACACAGGAAAGTAAGATTGTAATGTTCGCAACCCCAGAAACGTATCTCAAGGAGAATGTATTCCTCCGAATATTAAACGAAGGTGCCTTTCGAAATCCATGACCTGCACCGTTTCAAAATAAAATGAAGAAATCGTAACTTCCAGAGCGGGCACAACCACTTCAAGAGCAGACAGGTCAATCACGCTGCTGTTACGCATCGCCCACCAATTGATTCTCATCATATAAACCAGACACCTCGGATGAGGGATTTGGCAAATCAAGATCGAACTGCTTCAACTCAAAGTGGATCGATTGTAATTTAAATCCTTCAGGCGGTTATCCTAAGCAGAACCAAACAACAAATCACGTGATCAGCGGATCGATCTCTTGCTGACCTCTACTCACAGCCACTACGAATGTACGTCCATATTGGTGCAGTGGGTCTACCCGTATTGAATGAGGCGGAGACACAACTTGCATGCTTGATGGAGACCGAATAGCTTGATCAGCGTGCTTACCATGAACCAGATGCGTACTCTGCTGTGTCAGCGTTGTTGCCATTCGGCTTACTCTGAATGTATGACTGGGTAACCACGTGACTACTCCAGATTCCCGTTTGGGGAAAAAACAGGCTGTTTAGTCGAGCCTGATCCTGAAAGAGATAAGTACGTATTCACTCGTTTGCACATCAACTTGGTTTTTCCGAGAGACTCACCTGGAACCCAGCTGAATCTCCCGTTTGTGATGTTTCCAGGTGTGAGACGACTAATGTTTCTAACCAAGTCGAGCAAATTTGGGCTGAGGAAAAGCGTACCCGAATCCGCATGATTGAGCGCCTACAAAACGTCAGGGTGTAGAATTGTGCCAGTTCTTTGTCACAAATGACTCTTGATTTTGACGTTAGTACCTAAAATCAGGTCAAAAATCACCATTTGCATTCGGATACGGACGTTTGTGTGGCATGGTGACACACTACTCATCAGGTTGCTGAACACACCATTTGTCCGTTCTGGAGTTTACCATTCTGTCATTTTGAGTTGTCATGGTATCGATCATGACCCTCGAATGATAGGTTCACTTACTATCCAGTCTGGATCATCGTTCACATATCCTGATTCTAGGACTTGGGAAGCGTATACTTCTTGCACCCTCCACTCATGTATTCTAAATTGTGTTACCACACCCTAGCTGACAAACGTGCCGCACCTCAGAAGCACGATGCTTTTACCTGCAAGACCTTTGCGAGTGGAATAAAACGTTTTGCGCCAAAATGTTGCATTTTGTTGCGCACGCGCGTAAGCCAAAAGTGAATCAAATCTACGTCCATTTTTCGCAATTTGTTTTAAACGATCTCCTTCCTAAATTTTTGGCGCGCCCTCGAATTTGAACTTGCTGTGCGATGGTTTCATGTATGTTTGCCGAGAAATTGGGATCTGTCCTTTATATCCTTCACGGCAGGCGTTAGATGGATACATGTAGGATAACTACGTGGTATTTGTGGGTTCATCGAACTACCAACACTGTTTTGCGTTACGAATGCAGCAGGCGGCCTGCAAGGCAAACGGGAAGTCGAGGAATCCGAAGGAGCTGGTAAGCTTAGCGTGTTTCCTAATTTAAAAAACCAGTGCGCGAAGCGCCGGCTCTCCAGTGCGTTTTTGTCTAAGGAGGCAGGGGAATCATCTCGCAGTCACCTCGTTTTACCTTGAACACAACCATAAGGTTTCTGAGTTTTTGTACGATCGGCTTCCGGCGAATCGAGAGCTAACTGAAGAGGAGTTGGGAACCTACATGACCCTGCCTAAGTGTGGAACGCCGTCATGTGGAATGCGACAGTTTGTGACCGATGAATTCGGCAAGATCCTTACCACTCAAGACATATACAGCTACCGCCGGAAGTGCCGACCATCCCTGTTAAGTTGGGTTTTCTTGTGGAAGATGATATGCCTTCGGTCCTGGCAAAACTTTGGTAGACAGGAGGCATACTTGTAGTGAAGTCATGGGAAGGATACTTTACGGGTGTGCTCGTTCAGCTATCCGCTATGATCAACGGCAAGTTAAAATGGAGCACTCCGCTGTTTAACCACAAACTTGCATAGGACGTCAACATCGGTGACATTGCATCCACAAGGGCCATGTAGCTTTTAGGATGTTCAGCGAATTAGTTCAGCTATAAAACTGTCCGTCCATTCTACTTGATTCACGTTTTTCCGCAATGCGCGATATCTGATTACATTAGGGAACGTATTCACAGTCGGCGGTGATTGATGACCTTGAAGTTTCACACAATTAAACAACTCGCCCATGCAAATAATTTACACAATAATTCATTATGCATAGATGTTCAACAACATGAAGTGGTAAACCTGAAAATGTTGAGGCTTTTGAGAAATGAATTCCATTGTGGGAATACTGAGCGCCGACAAACGCCTTGCCGTATGGCAATATATGATGCCCGACATGAGCATGCGAATGAGCGCAGTCTGGAAAAAAAGAGACGCAGGCAAACTTCTATAGCCTCCTGGTAATTAGGTCCGTGTGGGGAATTGATACAAACAGGTTTTTCCCCAGCTCAGTTCTTTCTTTCCCTTGTATCGTCTGCATATGTTTGGCAAACTTTTAGTTTAAACCTTAGACGATTTTGTCGACCTGTCAGCCAGGGTTTGTATTGCGTAGACTCTTGTCCGTATTTGACGTGAACGAATGAAAAGGAAAAAAGGAATCTAGCTGGACACATGCAGCGTGTAATTATCAGACTTGGACATCCTGGAAAAAGAAGGGTTTTCGGCAACATCACAATTTCGACGCATTCTTCAATACAGAACGTTCTAGACGGAATAATTAGGTTAGAAAACTTTCGCATCGTGAAAAAGCACGTTAGTCTAACAGTCACGGTCTGCGGCGTTGGAAAAACCGTGCATAGGCCTGTCGTTTGCAGGGTGCAGCCAGAATTAGGCTGACCAACGTCTTCCACAAATTATTGGGCTGTGTTTTCTGGCGGTATTTACAACCAAAGTATCCTTGATACTTCGTTGTTTTGGCGGGATGTCCGTTCAGTCATGTTACAGAAGGGATCCTTGGCCTGCCAGTTTAAGAAAGACTGCCTTGGCATGTGGATTTTCCATCAGCCAACACGAACTATGCATTTACGATCCATCAGGCACGGAAGAAAAAACCTTAACTGTACAGTTTTTGAAAATCAAACATCCTCAAGCGTCCTTTTTGGTTCTGCTGGACACTGTTTGAACACTGAAAAATAATGAAAAAAACTGCAAAGCGGTTCAATAAGTTCCATAACAACCTTCCGTCAGATGTAGGGACGGCTCTTTGGCGTCTGACCAAACACTACTCGCATATCTATCAGTAGCCTGCACAGTTACGCCAGTGGTCAAAACATCTTCCCGTCAGCTGCATTTGTTGGGAATCACAATTCCGTCAAATCGTTAAAAAAAAGCACCACTGCGAAGCCAGAAAACCAAAAACTTTGAGTTGACTATGTTACACAAACCCTGGGTGTTTTTGCCTACCCGGATTTTCATCCATGAGTCGGTGATTCATCATGCATTTGCTCTCTTGGTGGGTATCGCGGCAAAGTTGAACAAGTTCGCTTACTGTCTAAATACGACTTTTGCGGAGACCGACCGAAGCGGTTGGTTTGGTGTAAATATATAGCACCTCATGTGGTGTGGTTATCCCATCGGAAGTATCCTTCCTACATGGAAGCTGATTGCTCGCTGGAATAGCGAACACTGTTCAACAGCCTACTGCAGGTTTCGTCCTTCTTGGAGGTCTTCAGGTAGGCGCAGTATCCAAGTTTTCTTTAACCTCTACTTGAGCCCGAATTGTGCGAAGTTCTCCAAATGCACAACAATTAGGTTGTGACGGAGAAAATCCGGTGTGCTCCTGAAAACCGAACTAACCTGACACGACAGGTTCCTTTGAGGGCATTGGTCAATTTGATGGCCAATCATCGGCACTAATGTTTTGAAGTTCCCCCCCCCCCCGAATAGTAGCTTCCGAGATCCGGTTGAAAACTGAGCGAAGCATGTAGATTACCCGTAAAATATTCATTATTCGGCTTTCAGTTACAGAAACAAGGAGTGTTCATTCCAGAAACTTGACTGTCGTTTATCCAGCTTATTGAAATCTCTCTGTGGAACGAGATACGGACACTACGATTAGTCTTCAACGGCCGTACGTTGAATTCTCTCGAGCAATGCCACAAATCGAAAGGGACATGAATCTCCGTTAGGATTACTGAAATCGTAGAAATCCTAATGTATCCAACGTCTACTGTCAATCAAATCACAAACAATATCAGACAAAAACGGAAATCTGCCGAGCTTGCGCGTGTTTCCTACAACCAGGTAAGTGGTGTTGCACTCTAAGTCGAGACCTACGTCTGTCTACCATGCCGATGCTAGAACCGGCCGATATCCTTCTCAACGTATATATGTACTATTCTGGAAAAGAGTTGGCACAATCCAATCGATGAGTCGGGCACACCAATCACAGCGCTCAAGTGTGAACACGTTCGCCTGTTCAGACGTGAAAATTCAGATGCGTCCAACGTGCGTTGGTGGTGCGTAGTGGTAACACGCTCGCCTCGCATGTCAGGTGTCCGGGGTTCGAATCCCGGCACGACCACTGGATATGCACTGCTGATTCGCTCTAATAAGAGCGAAACTCGAGTCCACTGCTTCCCTTTGTTGTGGACTCACCGGAATAATTACGCCGGAACAGGACGACGACCGTTCAAACGAGAGTGGTGTGAGTATAAACAATCCATTCAGTTTGCAGAGCGGTTGGGTAACTAGGGCAAGCCGATTGTGCGATATATCTCTAAAGTGGGTTGAACGTCCTTAGAGGTTCGCAACTCCGACGTGCAACCAAGAAATCCAAAACAAGGTTTTCTTGAAGGCCATCAGACCACGTTGTTTTGTCGTTCGTCTGGAACCATGCAGTCACCAAGAATGACAGAGAACTTTTGCGGATCGGCGTTTTGCGTCGTGGAAGACGGTCTAGTTAAATCGCGAATGATTACACCGCAGTTTCAGCAACGGTCCCACTGTTTCCTTGTCGGTTACAGCGCATTATGGAGCACCAAACGTTTTAAAAATGACAGCGTTTCTACTCCCACGCCCTTACCATCCCTATCGATGTTTGGGCCTTCACTACTCCAGACGGACTTTGGCTCACAAAGATTTCGTGCAAAATTACAGACGGCATAGTTGACAGTTCCGGTCGATTGACGTGTTATTTGAGTTAGCATATAAACGTGGACTGTGAAACAAAGTTTTCTACTCTGGTAAATACCCTAACCATAACCGATTGTGGATGGTTCCGACCAGTAGTTACCTGTCAGAGAAGCTCGTCGGAAGACAGACGTTGTAATCAGGCGTTCTGCTCACGACTAAACGCTAACCGAGAGCAAGGCAAAGGAATCGACGAAGTTTGGGCCTCAATTCTGTGGATGGAGTTCATTATTCTCCGCTGCTAGTTTTTCTGCCGTTTGGGACGTTTGTACCCAAGTGCACCAACTATGCACCATCCTGACGCGTTGCGTTTATTCGGTATTTGTCTATCCGCACATACATGTGTGTCCTAGGTCGAAGGGGAAACGCCGGCGTTACCCTCAGATGGTAGACTTTGTAAAACGGGGGCCTATCTGTCGGATTGGCTCACACTCCAGTGATCGAACTTTGTTTACTCGCGTCTTTCACTCAGCCGAACATCCAACCAAGTACCCATTCAAAGCAAGAACTGTCGGCATTACATTCCGATGGTAGACTTGGTACTGAAGTGTTGACTGGTCGGAGTTTAGGCTTCCTGTTGACCTAAGCACATTCTGGTGCAAAAGTTCCCGTCACACCGATGACAGTAGATGACGAGAATAACTTCACAGAACAGATTTCTCGGGAGAAGCAGAATAATCCTAACACGAGAGGGAAATTCTGAGTTTAACCTCAGTGTATCGTCCATTACGTTGATACTTGAAATTCCCCACGTTTATTCTGTCCCTATTTGTAACCCCCGCCCTACTTTTGTGTTTAGTGCGTATATATAAACTAGCGTTTGTTTGTCCTTACCACTTCACCTATTTGGCCTTGAGGTCATCCGGCCATTTGTGGCCGAGTTTGTGTACGTGTGACTGTCCCACGTGGGAGCCTGTTTGCTCCTTTGGTTTGTACCTTTGTAGTCCAAGTGGACCATTTGTTGTGGACGAGTATCTACTGTCGAGGTTTGTATAATTTGTGAATTTGTCTTATATTAATAGTACCGTATAGAAACCCAGCTCCGACTTTGTTTTGCCTTCCCGGAGGTTCTGGTATTACGCATCACTCGAAGATACCGTTCGCCCGTTACACTCAGTTTGCAGTGAACATGAGATGTTGCTGTTGCCTATCAGATTGCGCTGCTCACCTTCACTCAGCGGACCGCTTAAATGGATGAATTCGTCCAAGTGTAAGGACGTGAGGTATGTACTTTCCCCGTCTGCTGGCTGCATCATACTCAACGAGGGGAAATCAAATTTCTTCTCGGGTGACCCTGTCGGTTCAGTTCCGTTGATAAAAAGTGCTTTCCTCGCCTACTGTCAGTAATATCTGTGTTTGTGGAGGAAAAATGCCCAGACGTCACGTCGGTAAAATTGAGTTTGTGCAAGGCTTCGGTGAAGAGTAAAGTCACTTGAAGTCACCTATTTGTTTCCAATCTATGTGTAACCGGAACTCTCTTTTGCGGTGTCCTTCAACCGGATGCGAAATGCCAACCCTGCTTCCGGCCTCAATCTGGTCCATATTCAAGAAATTTTTATTTGAATTCCTTTTGGGAAACATTGCACCAGGATTGTTGCTAGCTGTCTGCGGGTACACGGAACTCAACGTTCTCCAAAAAACACTTGAACATGTTGTATGGCGGCAGTTTTAAAGGATGTAACGAAAACGATTTGTGCAGATTGCAGCAACCCCGCGTCATGCGCAACCGTGACGAACGTCGCTTGCTGATAGGTGGATTTTTCATTGTCAAATCCCTTCTTAAGCCCTTTCTTTCCAAAAAGAGACGAGTAAACCTAGTTTTCGAATTTGTTTGGAACGTAGACAGGTGCTAGAAGTTACTTCTCGAGCGCCTCACGCAGTTTCAGCAAACAAGTGGACTTGGAGGTTTAGCGGATCAATGAGAACTGACAAATCCCTGAAAAGCGAAACTCTATGGAATCAACTGCGGTGCTAACCGTCCAGTTGGCCGCATTTTCAGCTGTTTCTCTTACCTGGTTCGTGTCCGTCTGTTTTTATTCCAGCTTGCCTAAAAAGTCATGAACGTTCGGCAAATTTACTTAAGTGGTTTGTCTAAAAACGAGGTAATCGATTTGCAAACTGATTGTATCCAAGACTGAATAACCTGCGTTGTTGGACGCGCGGAGAAGATATTCAATGCATGGAAACGTTAATTGCAGGACGAAATGGCTCAAACAATCAAACAAACTGTCAGTGTCTACGGAATCACCGAAACCGGTGTGTGCAATGGGTGCGCCAGAAAGATTTCCGGGTCACCAGGAGGGGTTCATAAAAAAAACCAAATTGTTAAACCGTAGAATCCTTTCGGTGCCCAGTAGCCCCTCCACCCGAAGGATGAGATACTGTCAGTTTGACTTAGCCTAGACAGGAGTAGTCGACATGCGGGGATTGGGTTCGAACCTTGGACCTTCTGACTTCGTGCCTTAACCACTGAGCCACGTCGGACACTGGAAGTGGCATTTCAAAGTGTACAACAACGGGATCCCCAACGGAAGAGTGATAGGCGAACCATCCTTCAAACCTTGGGTATTTATTCTTTTCATGGCGTACTGGCTAGATACATCTGGAAGAGAGAGGGTGAGACAGTTACCTAATGTATTGTGTAAAATACGCGTGACAGTGAGGCTTTGATATATTCCGAAGGCAGTATGTTCAACTACCTGAGCGAACAGTTCTGTCAGCGCTTAAGGTGAAATTCGCTGACATCCTCCGCATCCTAAAAATACATTTCTGACCAGGTCAAGTAACTTGTTGATTCCTTCTACTTTGGTCAGTTTCATATCAGTTAAGTACGCTTACTCGGGGACCTCGAAACACGGCATGTAGTAACCAGGGCCTGTTTTTTTCAGCTGGCCATCTTGACAACTTACGAACAAGTTCCAAAGGAGAAAAACACCTCAAGGGTCAAATGTGAGAGAAGAGTACGGCCAGTTTCAGAAACAAGCTGGTGTTGTGAACGGACTGTGGTCCAGCCCTTGCATGCAACGGTCAGAACCACATAAGCGGATTTCGAACGCCCCAGAATCAAGTTTCACATGTTTCGTTTTGTCTTTCAAGTGCGATCTGAGGAAAACCTGAGAGTCGAACGAAATTGTAACGCCACAATTGTGAACACTACACCGTTCTTCAGGAAATCTTTCCAGTGACTGTTTCCTTTTGATATGAGGGAAATCGCTCCCTCTGTGTTATGGTGATCCTTTCCCAGAAAGTGGTCCTCCAGGGGAGGAGAAGAACAGAACCCTAACCCCAAAAGAAACCTGAATTTTTACCGACCAATGGTTTTTTTTACTGGCTTGTCTGATTTTTTGAATTTTGATTATTAACAGTTGGCCGAATAAACGCGAAAGGAAAAATAAACCTGCCCGGCCAAACTTTATACGTACGAAGCATGTAGGCAGGGGCACACACGGCCAGGAAAAAAACTGTGCAAACCGCGATAATTGATGCGTACTTCTCACAACCTCAGCGCCTCAGTCGCGTGCAAGACGGGACCTCGTGTGTATTCCTCCACGTGCCGTGTTTGCAAATACCGTCTGGGCTTTTGTCTCATGTTTGCCCCTGCCCTGAGTAGTACTCATGGGTTAAATTTGTGGTTAACCATGTGATTGATACTCACAGCCATACAAAGTAAGACGCCATAACGTTGCGTCAAATTGATCAGCAACAAGGCTTCGGTTATCAACGTAACGGAGTGAAATCCTCATGAGCGATATTCACTATCCGTGACCAAATCCCATGTCCTTTGTAGCTCACGTTGTGTTCTTGCCATGGATTGTGGTCTGAATTTGGTTTCACGGAAAAAGAGAACGTTTATTTCAGAACCAAACCAAAGCAAAAGACGGTGCACTAACGACTGCGAAAACGTCTGCTGCCAAGAAGAACATGTTCCATTCATTGGGGAAACAAAAAAAACATTATGGAACACGAAAGAGAGTTACCCGGACAAAAAGAAAGGACGAGAGTGGATTCGGGACATTTTAACGCCGACGAACAGGAGCCGTTCTGCAGGACACACTCCTCGCCAAGAACAACTTGGTTCCTGTAAATCTGGGACTCATACCTTTGTCGCGTTGGCCGAAACAATGAACAAATCATCCAATCATGATGAGGACTGAGAGTCCAGTCTGATCAGGAAACTGTCTTCGATTGGAGTGGAAGACAGTCATTGCTACACGAAAGCCACTTACCATAGGATATGTCTATTGTCTAGATAACAGTGCTCTGATGCAGACCTCTCGTGCCGAAGGAAGCTGCCGCACCTGGTGCTCGACTTTCAACGATTTGTGTTCTAACGCTGACCGGACAGCAGCCGAAAGCATTGGGGAATCGACCTGCCAAGACAGTCTGGACTGGACAGGGAGCCCAGATGGCATCACAATCGTTCACCGCAGATTTCGTTCTGTAACCGAAGGCAGTCTGTTCCGCAAGGCCGAGAATGACCTCACCAAACAGGTCGAAATCTCCAATGGAAACCCCGAAAAGTAGCTCAGACGAGAGATAGATCTTCCCCACGAAAAAAACGTTGTTCAAAGAGCTAGTCAACACGTTATACGGATCCCGTTCTTGAAGACGGAAGGGCGCTATATCCTGCCCAACTGCGAGTTAATTACATTGCTGTTGAGCGCGCTGTAGCCGAACGGCTAGGAATTCAACTACTAGACGGAAGGTTGCCCAAATTAACTTCGTCTACTACTTGGGGGCTAGATCTTGACGAATACAAGACCCATTCTTCCTTGAAGTTGCTCAACATCAAGAGGTTCTTCCCCCGACCAATACCACAGAAGAGTTGTATCTCTATACAACAGATATCAGTTGAACTATGAGACTCAGCATCCCCACTAGAGATGAGGAATCCAGCAAACTGTTGCGACCGAAAAAAGCAGAGGCTAGACTTCTACGATCAATAAATGCCACGTTGAATGAGGTTCGGTGTATTCGAGAAATACACTCATTTGCATATCAGTTTGGTTTTTGCGAGAGACTCACCTGGAATCCAGCTGAATCTCCCGTTTGTGATGTTTTCAGGCAACTGAATGTGCTGCACCAGGCCGCCTCATGTTCCAGTTGCTACGATATTCGAGATATCGCGATACATGTATATACGTAATGCACTACTCATAAGGTTGCTGAAAACACTTCGACAGCCCACGACCGGTTTCACCCTTCTTGGGGCTCATCAGGTAGGCGCAGTCCCCGAGTTTCCGTCAACCTTATGTTCTACTCGAAGCCAAACTGCACGAAAGTAGCGAACTACACTCATTTGCAAACAAACTTGGTTTTAGAGGAAATTCGCAAAAATTTGCAAATTTGTTTGCAAATGAGTGTATTTCGCTAGATTTCAACGGTAGCTGGGGCAGTAGATTCTGCTGCTAACGACTTTGAGAAGGGATAGATACTACGAGCGTAACTTAAAACATTTTTTTCATCTGGAAAGCTAACCACCACAGCGACGTGAACCAGCATTCAGATTCTACAATGATTTTGAACTTTTGAATCGGCTTGCTGCTTGTACCGAATGTGCTGTATAGTTCCTCGTTTCAGTTCGAAATACACGCCTGTGGACAGATCATGGACAGTTGCGCACATGGTTTACTTCCGTAACTCGCAGAAACCGGCGGAACACCACTCACCAGTTTATTGAGGGCATTTAATGGGTGGACATTTATCAGCAATTGGACAACCTATAATCCCAATGCGTTCAACTCGGTGCTATAGGAAATTTCTAGATGAATACGTATGTTTCCTTATTAACCACGCATGAAAGGAAGAAGGCCTTCGCTGCGGAGTTGTCCATTTGAGGACACTTAACAGTTACAGACTATTGGACAGGGGAGCAAAACTCTCATATGCATCTCGTTTACAAAACGGAATATCCATCTTCTCCTTGGACGCGTCCTCCTGAACTTTCCTGGATATTCAATGACTGTTACTCAACGGCAAGCAAATGCTACAAAGAGACTCCACAAATTCCGTAACAGATCTCACTTTTCAAGAGACGCGAAGCGGATTTACGAGAGGACATACTACTCACATGCTTCATCAGTAGTATCCACCGTTACAAGCATATCCACGTGCACACAGTTGTGAGTTGTACGCTCAAGATACAGAATTTCACACGCTTGTCATCAAAATTCAGCTCTTTGTCACCGCATTATTAGAACAGAATTTGATCGCCTTTTTTGAAACGCTCCAGAACAGGAAGAATCCCAACACACAATACTGCCTGATTCGTCTACTCGAAGCAATCTGGTTGTAATGTGGTGGTCAGGCGGGTCAGTCGAGCTTATCAGAACTGAGATGAAAGAGCGTCAAATCACCCAGGGACGATATTGGCCTTTATTGGGGTTGGCTGCTCTTCGGAGTTTGCACTTTAGGCCGTGGCTTACGAAATTCAGTAGCACAGACTCTCCAGGAGAAGATCCTTCTTGAGGGATCGATATCAAATCGCGGTTATGGGATGGCCGTGAAAAAAGTTAAATCGATTATGCAGTTTTCATCTTCCCACCCTTCAACCACACAAGTCTTATTGTTCCTCCCGTGGGCCATCTCGATTTCGAAGTCTTGCGGTTATTGAACGTTCACTGTTGATCCCCCATTCCAATTTGGCGCTTTGAGTGATCAGTAATCACCTTAGATTTATTCCCGTGGACAGTTTGTGCCATTTGATTGGGACGTTTCAATCCAAACCACGTGTTTGTGGGACAGTAAGCAGTCGTAATTTGTACAGCAATGTGTGAATACCAGTCAGATGCAGGTGCGATCATTTTCATCTGCACGTATCAAAGAACACGTAGTGCGACGTGACGTATTTTATGCCTGAGGCGAAAGGCCTCGTTGACATGTTATCTCAACCCTTCCCAACTAGGAAGTACAGTATGTTGGAGGCAAATTTTGTCGGATAACCTTGCGTGGTCGTCAGGATTTCTGTGAAATTTGAAAGATTGATGGCAGGTCTATCTTTTGTAAACGAGGGGTTGCCTGATTACCTGTGAACAACCTAAAGTTCACTGGACAAATAATCCTTCTGGCTACGCATTCTCCCATCGTCTATTTTTGAATAGCGTGATCATGGAGATCAAAAGTGCTGGCAATCGATGTGAAAAGGACACATTAAAAATGGAAAACCTTCCATTCTTGAAGACGTATCACTAATGGTTTTTCTGTCAGACGAAATGATCTCCAAGAATTCTTTGGCATGGAAACGCCCGCCCAACAACTTCAGAGGGACTGGCACGTCAGGCACCAGATGCCCATCATACAGGGTTAGGCGTAGGAGTCCTTGATAGAGAAGGACACTCAATGCCATGTACCACGCATAAAATTGTCCTAAGTGCCCAGAGAGTACAAAGTGCCGGGCAGACACAATTCACCTTAGGACCCTCCAGTCCAACACCAGCCCTGGCGGATTGAGAAATGATCACTGGTTCATGAATCCGAAAACAAGCTTCGATAATTGCTGGCAAGCGCGAATGAGATGATAGCAAGTAAACAATCTCCAGCACCGTACATTTTTCCTTTTTCATGTCCCTTCGGGCCCATCCGGGACTCTGCTTGATAAAAAATGTCAAAGCCGGTGCTTTAAACGCCTCGGACACCCGAGAAACAAAGGTGTTTCTCAAGTTCCTTTGAAAACCGATCGTGGTGAGTAATCCGACCGGGCCGCAGAGTGTGGGCCATACTTTCCGGTTGATCAGAGATCCGGCGACAGAAAATCACCTTGTCAACATTATGTGGCCACGCGTTTCTAGTAGGCTGTACAGGCGTTGGACACCGCGGCTAAATAACCGTGGAAACAGAGCCGTAAATTGGGAACAGGTAAATCGAAAAACTTTGCAGTCGCGACCTCCATGCTGTTGTGCAGACTATCGCGCCAACATTTGTCCCTTCGTGTTCACGCACGTACCTGGGAAGGTTGAGGTCCCGAGTTACCTTGCCAAAACTAGGATCATTAGATACGGAGTAGTACTCTACAATTATAGTTTATTTTTGAAGAGCACGGTCACAGACATAAAAAGTGAATGTAAGCGATGAATGCGAGAGGGTTACAGGAGAATATGAGATAGAAGAGAGAAATGTCTCATTCGAAGACATGCAACCAACAGTTCCAGTCAGATAAGATGAATCCCAACGTACGTAGGAATTTTGGTATGGAAACATGCGTGTAAAGTCTAACAACTGAAGAAAGGACAAACAATGCTGAATGCTCTTCAAGGCGCGGTAAGCGCTAGCACAGTCAAGACTCGCACATCAGGCACAAAGTGTCTGTCATACTGGGTCTAGCGTGAGATTCAATGGCAAGAATGTACATTCAACGCCATGTGCCACGCATAAAAGTGTCGTACGTACGCAGAGAACCCACAATGGCGAGCAAACACAAGTCACTGACTGTGACTTTAGAAAGTCCCAGTCCAATAACAGCTTTGGCGGATTGAGGAAAGCAGATCCCTCGATAAGAGATGATCATCGGTTGGTGGACCAAAAAGTCCACATCACAACCAATAGCACGTAGAGCTGAGATTATGGCGAGGGAAAATTCAAGGTCAACACTAGCAAGTGAACTGTCAGCATGGGATTCTAAGAGTGACACGGCGCAATCCACGGTTTGTTTAAACCAGACGCTATAGTCTCCCGAACAGCGGTGAGGTCAGGCTTGATGAAGGACGTCGAAGTAGACGCTCTCAGCTCCTGGAAGATGGTGTACCCCAGGCGACGGAGACGTTTTGCGTGTTTCCTTGCAACCCGATTATGACGAGCACATCTGGCGTCATGCGTGATCCAGCAGGACTGCAAAATATGCACCAAACTCTCTGGTTGGCCACAGTTTCCACGACATAAGATCGTCTAACCACCGTGACCATGTCGAGCGCTTCTAACTCTCGTCCTGAGCAGGTTGCATCGGAGCTGGATACCGCGGATAAATATCCGAGGAAACACTCTTTCTGGAAATACAAGTCATCGATTAGAAAGAGGCGAACCGACCAACTCTCGTAAACCGCGACCGTATAGATAGCCTCGATTAGGTGGTCTACAAAAATATAATTATATACCATATATATGATGTATAATATAATATTCTTCTCGGTATTAGACAGTTCTTTGTGATCTCATCCTTTGGGGCGGCTTCAGTAGGACTTACGTCACCTCATCAAACTGTTTTAGCAGTTAGCGTTGACTGTTCTAGACTCCTTTCTCTCTGAAATTAAGGGAACTTCTAAATAGGTCATGGTGTGCGCGTGTCGATGATTTCCTCGGCAAAGCGAAAGGGCTCGATTGAAGCCCTGGTCACCCGATGTTTACTGTCCCAGAAATCAGCATTACCTTCGTAGTTCGAAGCGTTTATTGTCCTACCGGTACTTTCCAGCCCGACATCAGCCGCTTTGGACCTCAGCCTAGGGCAAGCATGGCTTTCAGCACAAACAACCCGGTCATCATCGAAAAAGTCCTCTTGGAACTGGCATCCCATTTGTGGCATCGGGAACCTCAACTATCAGCGTGATGAAGCATATTGACGACTCACTTCTCTACGGGGTGAACCTCCTTATAAGAGAAGACCACTAAAACTCTCTGATAAAACTGTGTGGTTTATCGAGTTAGAGGTCTCCTAAACGCTTCGGACAATCCGACAACCCTGTTTTGAAATGTCACAAACGCCAGGCCAAGGTTAGAAGCAGTTGCTGAAGTGTGGCGACGCAAAGCACGTGACACCAAAAAACCACCTCGATTTAGGAATGCAAACTGTATTTTCCGTTGTCGAGAGGTGTAGGTTGGAAACATTCATGGTGGTCAGGTTCGTCTGTGGTTGCTGATGCTGAAGCTAAAATTTCATAATGGACAGTTTGGGGGGGGGGGGATGATCCAGCCCGCCAGCCCTCTTATGGTTCTCAGAGTTTTCGGCTTTTGCCACGCCTTCAACATGATTGACGGGTAAAAGTAGGATTTCTTGAAAAAAGGGTAATCAAAATTTGAATTTGGTGCCACCCGACTCCATTCTCATTCAAACCATTAGAGAATACTAGGAAGAAAATCGCTCAAAAAGACAGTTGAAGAGTCACTGTTTCACAGAACAGAAGCGGCAGTCACAATCAGAAACAAGGGGGATCTTTTCCAGATAAGCCCCGCCACATTTTGCCAGCTCCAATTTAATGTACGCACACAACCTTGACCTAGTTTTGATGAAAACAATTCCTTGGCCACATCTAAGCTCATTTTGTGCAAAAATCTTCTCCGTTCGGACGTAAAACCTCAAATGAACTTTCTGAGGATTTCAACTCTCGTTCATGAAAAGGAGACGCGACAATACGTCTTTCGCGAAGTCACGGAGTGACCCATCGACAACGTTTACGCAAAACTGACCACCAAATGACACTTTCAACTGTTTCTGACAGGTGGAGGTGTAATGCCCGACTGTGTCGGCAAGAAATCAATCTTCGAAAGGGAACTTGGCTGGAGCGGTCTAGGATAGAGTTCAGGACAGTAATTCCATTCATCTGTTGCTGGTCCAAAAATATGGCGCCTTTTGCAGACCCCAGCAGTTCTCGGCGGCCCAGGTCTACACGTCGAGATCGATGAATATCTCGCCGTAAAAACCACGCAGGGTGAGTCCTTCCCCAGCAGTGAATTTTCGGACGCATATCCCAGGAAACTAAAGAGGTGTTCATGTATGCAGTGCCAGATCGAAGTGCGGCCACTTTGATGGACACAATCCAGGCCTGCATCACTCCCGGATCAATCATCATCTCCGATATGTGGGCATCATGCCGAGGAATTAAAACGATGATTGACATGAATTATACTCATGAAACGGTTATTCATACCGAAGACTTTGTGGATCCAACGACTGGAGCTCACACACAAACCATCGAATCTCTTTCTTGGCTCGTCTACAAGATGCAGAATAAACGCCAGTGTGGTACACACGCCGATCTTTAGTGGAAGCTACTTGTGTGAGTTCGTTTGGAGGCAAAGGTACCGAAAAACGGACCTCTTCATGCAAATTATTAATGACATGTTCCGATTTCGCCCTCTTCAATAAAAACTAAAAGTACAAATTTCATATCCTCTTTTTTCTAATCTTTTTTGGGTGTCGGGGGTTAATTTTTTGGCGGGGCTTATCTGGAAAAGATCCAAAAAAGGCAGCCAGTCTGTGCGAGAAAATTTTTACTACAAATCGGATGAGACACATTTGATCATTTGAGAATCCTTGTTGGTTTTGCGTACAGGACAGTTTATTCCTCAGGTGTAATCGATAAAACTTGTACTAATTCGCGATTTTAGTTAGAGTTAGGCTCTTGGAGGGTCGAAAATTCACTGAACGTTGAAAAGGAATTTGGCGAACTGTTTGCCTGCTTCATATCCAGTTCTCTGACACAGAGGAGTGGTCAGCTGAACAACATGTGTAACAAGCCTGTATGACCTTGAAAGTCTGATCACGTGGTAGGCATCATTCAACCCTGTGTGCATGTGCATGATTTCGTGTTTTTTTACGACGTTGCCGGCTGACTAGATCGGCAAACAGGTGCCATCTTAACCGATGAAATGAAGAGCAGGTGAGACTGAGAGGCTGAAAAAGCATCAGTGGGAAAAGGCAAACAAATCCTTTAAAGTACACTTGTTCTAACAGGGTTTTTTTGTCACACGGACATTTGGCAATGCTTTTTTGCAACTTCCGGATAAACTGTTTTCCCCTGAAGATAATCCCAAAATCCTTTCTGATTAGTCAGTCAAAAACGGAAATGAGGACTATTCACGTCCCACCTACATCACGTTCACTCGGTTTGTTTCACTGCTCAACACGCGCACACACATACACACCCTTGCGGAAGCGTACTGTTTGAAAGCCATGTCCGCTTTGTAACACACTCATGTGAGCACATCCCAACGGAAGCGACAGGGAGAATCCGAGAGGCAACCTTCATCCCGAGACTGATTTGCATAGGGTGAGATAAACAGAAATCTGCTCATATGCGAGCATATTCATTTCTATAGATTGACGAATCCAGCTAAGGTCATTGGAAAGGTATTTAAACCGCTAGTTGAATAGCCAGGGATGAACAGCACTCAAACAACGGGGACATCCATGTGAGGCATGGATATTTACGAAGGCAGGTGACTAAAAGCTTGTCAGTTTTAACTACCGGTAAAAATAAAATGGTTGTATATTTATAGACGTAATGCACTACTCATAAGGTTGCTGAAAGCACTTCGACAGCCCACGACTGGTTTCGCCCTTCTTGGGGCTCATTAGGTAGGCGCAGTCCCCGAGTTTCCGTCAAACTTATGTTCTACTTGAAATCAAATTGGACTGATTTCGATAAATACACTCATTTGCATATCGATTTGGTTTTGCGAGAGGCTCACCTGGAACCCAGCTGAATCTCCCGTTTGTGATGTTTCCAGGCAACTGAATGTGCTGCACCAGGCCGCCTCATGTTCCAGTTGCTACGTTATTCGAGATATCGCGATACATGTATAGACGTTATGCACTACTCATAAGGTTGCTGAAATTCTTCGACAAGCTCTACCAAGCTCTTTGTGGGAGGGGAGGCACAAGCAAGTACTTAGCATTAGGTGAGATAGGTGGTCGTTGGTTTGCTTGCTGAGCTGGGCAATGTGATTGCAAACTTTTAACCCCCAATCGAGGTGACGTCATCAGCGCGTTGTTAGGGAGCGTAATGGTGCGTAGCGATGGGTCGGTGGTTGTGGTCGGCACAGCTGTTTCATCCATCAATAGTGCGCATTTCAGCAAACTCCAGGGAGTCTAGAAAGCGCGATTTCTCAGTTGTTAGTTCGAAAACTTGACGGTTTGACACCGAGCCGCTGAACAGCGGTTTGCACCTAGGTTATGGCGCAGCTCCTTCTTCAGTCAATGGATTGAAATCACGTAGTCCCACGTGTTGACTGGCTACTCGAGCACGTACTTTTCATGTGGAAACTCTACTCATCGGGTGAATTTTATGAGCGGCTGAGTGGCCCTCTGCCTCGTCTACCTGCGAGCTAACCACGCTGCTGATCAGCCGCCCATGGTCAAGCGGTCCAACCACTGACCGCCAGGTGACGGATTCGAAACCTCCCTACAAGAGTTTATTGAGATGCACACTACTGAGGATTCCCAATAAAGGTGACGTGGCTGTTCACTGACGGACTTCAAATTAAAATCGTCATTAAATGCAAATGCATTTCAACTGCTCAGACTATATCGTCGGCAGTGAGAAGCTGTTGCTTCTAAACCAGACCAAGTACAATGTTTTTTTGGTGAGGATTATCAATGGGATCAGCCCGCTGTCGATACCAGTAAACTACTGACTACTCATGAGTAGAGAGTCCCCCTGGGGGGAAAGATTCGGCTGAATCACAAATACCAGTTGCGAAACCATTCTGTCACGTGTTCCATATTGATACCTACGGCTTATTTTTGTACCACTCACCCACACCTACATCTACTTGCAGGGAACACCACGCTTCTTGTTGCTGAGGGTTTCGGACGAGCGTGAACAACTTTCCTAATAAGAAAACGTTTTACACCGAAATGGGTGCAACTATATTGTATTTGCTTGTCTTTCCCTAAAATGCCCATAGTATTATACCTAATCCATCGTTACCTCGTCTTCCTAGAAAAAAACACAATCGAAATTACCTCTAACCATAAACCAGATCGGACAAATTGTCGACCGACTAATGCTCTCCCCTGCATAGAATCCTAAGGGTATCAAATCTGTACTGATTGTATGAAATATCGCGCAGTTGTGAAGTTACGTCTCTAAAGAGACAGACAAAATGGGGCCACAGGATTTATTAACAAGTGCACATATAATGAGCGCAACTGGGTTCAGATCATAGTAACTGAGTTCCGAAACGGAGCTCATTAAAATCGATGGAAGAAAATTACAGGAAATCGAGATCTAAGGGCACAATTCTCCAAGTATCCCGACTGGAAGAAACGTTTTTACTACTACTTATGATTTCATTATCATTATTAGTAGTATAACACTTTGGGTGTCTGGGTGCCGTGCCTCCGTAACGCAGCAGGAGGGTTGAGATTTTGACAAGCATAGACGGGATGCTGCGGTTGGGTTCGAACTAGGGATCTTGCGATCAATAAGTCTGATCCCTAAACCACCAAGCTATTCGCAGTGAACGTAAAAGCGACAAGGCGTCTTCAGTGAACAAAAATACGTACAGCTTTTTTCGGTATATTCATCTCAAGCCATATACTTCTGAAGGCCTAAAGTTTTTAATGCATCGATCAAACAGTGTAAACCAATGACCAATGTGCACAAAACTACCCTGCTGGTTGGCAAAGCCGAGCAAATTACGCGTGCGATGAACTTGGGATGTAGTTCGCACAGGAAAACCTGTGATCTAGATGCTCAGCGGTGGGGTTCATAATCGATTTGGTTGAGGACAGATGACATTGAAAAGAGATATTTGAGGTGTATGAAAAAAAAAACAGAAACGGTAGCCGTTCCGGCAGCCGAGATACTCTGTGCCTGGTCTGATTTAGACTGACGCAGCTACCTTTTTCTTCGTTTCCGACTGTAATCTTGGAGTCTTAGCCTTCAACATTGTTGAAAGACATGCAACCTCGATTGTCTCCTCACACCGAAAGTGAGTTAAGTGAATTCCGCACGAGACGCGCGCCGTTGCACGCTGCATCACCGGAGCGAACTGACGTAGGTCTAGATGCAATGCGTTTTGGGCACAGTTGCACGACGGTGAAGAACACTAAATGATCGATATTCTAGTGCTTAAATCTATCGTAAAAACAGTTATGTAACTCTGCACACGAAAGGTGTAGCAGTAATTCTTACAACTTTGTTGAACTAGGAGGTGTGGATCATATCCTCAGTAACCAAGGGGTATTACATGTGTAAGCCACGTGACCGAGACCATCAGTGACCTCAAAATCGATCAAGAACGTGATCAGCACGTTCTAACTCAGTTTCCTGCAAGTCCAGGCTTTGTGCATTGTCGAAACTCGTCTAACCTCATTTGTCCTTTGCACTGCGTTTTAACGTAGAATAAATCCTGTTTAAAAAAAGCCTGGACTGGTTAGATCCCTCAGCAACAAGAAAGGTAGTTTTAAGGTGAGCGTTCAAGCTGTGAACGGGCGATGATCTGAGAGAAAACTAAAACAGTACCGAATACGCAAACGTAGTGAACGTGTGGACTACTGGTCTAGGGAAAACCCGGTGAGATTTTGTTCAACTTGAGTGTGGAAACTCTTTTCATCAGATGTGATCGATGATAAACCTACACTTTGGCATCTTGGCAAAAATGCTCAAAATAACCTAATGAACACCTATCGATCACTTTGGTGTGAGCTTACTGTCCGCGGAAAGCATGCAATTTGGTGGAACAGACGTTTCTCCAGTGTTTTGGTTTCCGGTAAAAACAGGTGATTTTCAAGAAAGCACCTCAGTTGGTGCGCCAGAAAAAATATTGCCGTATGAAGCACAGTCATGCGCATCGGATGACCCCAAAAGCATCTGTAAAAGGCTAGCGTCTGCCTGTTATCTCCAAAGATGAATGCATCAGGCCTCCTCATGTTCCAATTGACACGATACGCAACAATTGCATAGACGTAACATACTACTCATAAGGCTGCTGTGGGAGAGTTCTCAGCAATGAGTAGTATGTTTCCACGAATCCACTCTAGCTTACTTGCAGCCTATGAGGAGTTTTAAATGTGCGTATTGCAATAAATCATCTGGCTGTCCCAACCTGACCCATACACCACTGGAGAATGACGATGAGCAACAACGCTGCTGCGGTCACTGCCACAAGCGGGGTTACGTCTACCGTATCCCTTGAACTATATACAGACTTATACATAGAATAACTTGTGCCCCCACTGGACATCCCAAATTTCGACATGTGCACAAATATTAACGATTCAGAATCCTTTGGTTTTTGAAAACTACAGAGCACGTCTTTCCGAATTCCACAGAAACCAATTTCCCCAAACGAAGTTTGCACTGAACATATTTAATCCCGAGATCAACCAGTTTCTTTAGTGATTATTGATTATTTATTGATTTATTGATTTATTTAGTTTTAAGGGAGGTTACCTTTTATTTATTTCTTCGAATGTTGAGGAGCCTTCGACAATCTTATACAAACCATTTTCCTCTCGAAGTTGACGAGATCGTTAGGAATTCGTAGGCATCCATCCTGAATCCGATGAACCGGAACGAAATGTTCTTTTTCGATTTGTCGCGCATGAACTTTCATCAGCTTCAAAAATTAGTGCGTAACAGACTAGTGATTGGCCTTTAATTACTTAATTCTTTCTTAAAAAGAAAAGAGAACAATTGCCATCATTGCTTGTATTCCCCGGGCAATGAAAACTATTCGAAAAAAAGCACGGGTACCTTACCTGTACTCATCAGACAAGACAGTTTAATCACCTTGTTTAAATGCACTGAAAAAATGAAAAAAAGCTCTTCCCGTCTTGCTGATGAGTTCAAAAAATTCAGGGAAACTAGAATTCAGGAATTTCGATTAGAGTTGGATGCATTTATTCCAACCTGTAATTATGCTAAACGAAACGTCGCTTTTCTTACCCCCTCAGGTGCATTCGGTACATGAAAATTCCGGAAATGAGACGTGTGACGGGATATGCTTGTACAAGAAGGGCAACAGTTGGCTAGATAAGAGCGTGTTTGGATTGTTTACTTGGTCACGACGCGAAGCTTTGAACACGTGCTGACATGTCACGGGAGAAGTTATCTTACGGCTAAATGATTGATTCCGGCTGACAAACAAAATCACAAAATTCTTCCCAGAAATGCTACCTGAAGAATGTGACACACCCAGATGCTGCATGCAATGCTCAACATGACCAGGTACAATGTTGTATCGCACCAGTGTTTGTGTAAAAGCTGTGGAGATGTCCATTTGTCCAATGTTTGTCTGTCCATCTAGTTACCTAGTTTATTTGTTTTTACAGCGAAGATTTATTGGAAATTTCCCGGTGATAAGTCACTGAACATCTGTGCTACTGTCATGGACAGGTATGACTTGGTTCCCGTGATGGTCCTCGGATTTTTGAACAGTATGTTATATGTCCCTCGAATTTTCCGGTCAACTTTGTGATGTGAATCGGTCAATTAAGGCACTCAACCTCACGACGGACTCCGTGATGTGGAGTTTACCCGAAGGTTTTTTTCGAGGACATCCTCTAGGTCACACTGAGTATCGAACTGTGTCTCGCAGAATGATCTATATAGAGGACAAACGAAACAAAAATTCAAGGTTTTCTCTACGGTCTCATTCATACCTTACTTTGGTTTTCTTCCCAAATTAGGCTAGAATACACATGCTCCACCTAGCTAGCTGGCAGCTGCATGAGGAACCGTTAACATTATGTGGGGCCGTATACTACTGATGGAAGCTGTAAGTAACAAACGTCTGCGATCCACCGAAGTCATCTGACCATTTCAGTTGACATTTGGCGAGGGTCAGCACTTTGTGTTGGTGACAGGATGCACTCCATAGTGGACTGAGGCGAAAGCCGTATCAAATCAACAAACAGCCAAGACGCCATGAGCGCGAGTTTCCCAACGTCCTACATAGTTCTCGCTTAACATAAGCCCAGCAAGCGTCAGCTTGCCAGTTCGACTAGGAAGTGAAAAGATGCTTGGTTCTGGGACCGGTTACATATCACGTCTTGTAAGGTTTTTAACCAAGTGCGGCAAAATTTACGTGAATACCAGCCCCCGGAAGGCACGAAGGTCTCACAAATCTCCTGTTTAGATTCCACGAAGATCTAACCTGGCAGTAGCCGGGTTCATTTCGCGGTGCCGCGTGATAACCTGTCCTCATATAAGTCCTCACACATTAGTAATTAGGTATCTGGAGACTTTTGAGGTCTTCATATTGGAGAGGTAATGTTTCACAACCATACACTGAGTCAACTCCTCTGGTCGTTTTGTGAGCACGCCCTTTAACTTCAAGGATATTCGTTTCCCACGTCAAAGATGATACAAGCGGGCAAATATTTCCACACTGGCTTCATCTGTCAACTAACAAGATATGTAAATCGATTGACTGACGGACGAAAGTTCTTTATTCTTAAGTTCTCAAAGGAGCACATTGCGTCGAGAAATCCCGAAGTAATTCCCTGCAGTTTGACGGTGCACTGTTGCTTAAACAACCTAGTTAGGGTTTGAAAAACCGCTGTCTTTGAATAACACTGGTGAAAACTCATCCAACGCTGTGCCAGATGACGCCTGAAGGCAGAAACACTTACCTATACATCAGATACTAACGGGGGTCTCAACTCACAGACCAAGCATCGAGTTGAACTAGAGAGGTTCAAATAAACTTCGCCCAAAATGTTCAATCGAATGCTCACGACGATGGTTCCTATTGCGTGTGTGTGTGTGCGGAATTTCCGAGGTTATTCTGGATTACCTCATGAACAGTCGGTTTTTGGTTCTGTTCTGTTTATCAAGTGTAGAAAATTTCCAGACCACCTTAGCCTCTCCACAAGTAGGCAAACTGTGCTTGAGCGGATATCGAACTGCCTTTCAGGATGACGTATTCTAAGCGTTCGAGGGAATACAAAGTCATAGGGTGGGGTGCGACGGTGCCAGTTAGGAAATCAACTGCCGGAATGTCACGTAAAACCGAAATTCCTGACCTGCGAATGGTGATTCTCACTTCGCGTGTATTACGTCCGACATCCCCTAAGACTGTGGTGTCTGTTGATTCGCAGAAACTTGTTTGCCTACATATCGTTCAGCTGTAGCACCCTTTCGGTGCCTAGCTGCCATGCCACCCGAAGGAAGCACGAGGGCTGGGATACTGCCAGGTTGCCCAAGCCTAGACAGAGGAAGTCGAGAGGCAGATGCAGGGTTCGAACCACGGACATTCCGGTCAGTACGCTCGCTGAGCTATCTCGCCCCCTACATAACCCGTGTTTCAAAGGGTTTCTTTTGCCTAAAAGCGGAACTGGTTTCTTACGCTTCCCAGGAAGTCCGGCTCCATGGTTGTTCATCGGCGTAGGCACACGCAACCTCTCAAACGAGTGCTACTGGAGAGTGAGTGTTGCTCAGTACTGTTACGACTGGTATTGTGGTCTGAGACCATACTAAACAGACCAGTGAACCTTGCCTCTGATGAAGTGCGACACCTTGCTTAGGCGCCAGTGAGTACAACAACCCCCGAAACTCCATTTGACGGACACGGGAGTATGCAGTTCCCCCCTAAAAAGCGACAACTGACTGACTAACACACAGCGACCAGTGGATATCTTTTTGACCAGTGTGGATTATCCTCAATACATCTAGCTTCAGACCCAGTGAATGAGCAGTGCAAGGAGGTCCCTAGCTGAGAGCCATACAACGCGCCTCAGCAAATACATAAAGATCTGGACGGTAGGGTCTGAATAACGAAGGTACAGTACCATACATGATCTTGTATTCGAGTTTCATAGACTCAGTAATTCCCGAACGATTCAATGTTGAGGGTCCATGCTAAAGAACATTTTTTACCGACTTGTTTAAGAGGTTACACGCTGAAGTCTTTGATTCAAACAGGGGAACGGAGTATGAAAAGCGGGCGAGAAGCGATCGATACGCGCGGTTGAATTCTATTGGTCAATCCTACGGATGACAGACTCACGTGCTCATGGCTGGGATATGTCAACTGTAGTCTGTTTTTGGCTCTCCGTCCAGCTGTATGCAGCGGCTGGTGGTACTGAGCCACATTCTCTGTGGAACGGAATAATTGGCGTCAGTACAATTCACGTTTGCAAGTGGACTGGAACGCTAAAAGAGCGCTAGAGCGGAGGACGGTTGTGGCCCTCAACTAAAGCCTTCGGCTGGTCGCCGCCGTGCAGTGGAGGACTCTAATACAAATTCCAAGGTTCGTTTCGCCGCTCACGTTCCAACCGCAAAAGGGGAGGCCAGGAGACTGTCTTAGCCTGACTTACACCCATTGGTCACATGATATCCACTATAGCTCATCAGGTCACGAATGCGCATAAACCGTCATTTCACCATGGGGTCCAGTCTCCGCGTAATGATCTTTCGGCTGGAAATCAGTAGTTTGTTCTAACATGTATATTTGTTGATGGAAAACGCTTGAAAAAACCCTTAACAAATTTTGTAAACACGTCTAAGAAAATGCGAACTATTCTTTTGCTCTCATGTCAGATTTTTGTACCCGCTTTGTTTGCCTTTCGGTGCCGACGACTCCACGTCAGACTGGCCGCTCTCCCGTACCTGTAAGTGCGTCGGAATGTCCTGTAACCCCACAAATAACAAGCCCCTTTCAGAAAACAAAATGAGTAATGTTCTACAGATGTAAACTTTACATATGAAATTTCCAATAACGGTCATTTCCCAGGGGACAATGTTCGAACGGCCGGTCACGAAGCAACTTGGAAGACATCTGAACAATTGGACGCGGTGGTGACCACGACAGCCCATAGCCACGTGACTATCATCACACACGGACGGATCATTTTGTAGACACTAGGACATCCGATGAACAGACGTTCAAATTTCTTTGGCTACTTTGCTTGGCTGATTCAGCAGGTCGTGACCTGCGGACTATAGAAACTCCGAGCTGTTTAGCGCTTTGCGGCATGTCAGCCAAGACAATGGCTGTTTTACGACCCATTTCTCGAAAACCATCGGATCAGTTGAAGATCCAACCTCGTTGCCAATGGCAACGCAAGCGAACCCTGACCGTGATCAACTCGAGGGTTCCGTGTGGTCATCCCAGTCCAGGTGTGCTTCAGCAACCGAAGATTCATGTAGATCATGAAAGTTGAAAAGAGAAAACATGCGATAAAAACCGGTATATGTGCACAACATAATATGCCTTCAATAAGTTTATTGTTCTCCTCAAGTGATGGAATTTCGAGGGTCACAAATCCTCACAAACTGGCTGAGAAATGGCCTAAACGTTGAGTTGACCGGAAGAGTTAACTGGTCTGTCACTGGAGATCCAGCAACTACCGTCTAAGGTTTTAGGAGCTTCACTTCGGTTTTACCAAAGAAAACAAAGAACACCAATGTACAACAGGTTGGAATGACTCATTTTTGACTTCTGATTGGAAGACTTTAACCACCTCCGATTGGACGTTTTGCAAGGTGGAGCCAATATCACATTGGCAAGATAGTGTTAAGGCATTTGACTGAAAATTATGTCCTGTAGGTGAAGTCAATTTATGCTGGACAGTCGAGAAACACTGTACGTCTGTTTCATCCGTATCAGGACTCACATGACTGGATGTTGCGGACCCAAACAGTGACTTTTTGGCTAGTCGTTTGGATACCTAACCGTTTCGCAGTTGTTCAGCAGTGCGGTTATCTGGCGCTAAGAATCGCTCATCCGTCAACCGCGGAATCCCCGTCAGCTGCTCCCCACCAGTGAAGACCTTTCAGATGAAATTTTAAGCCTTCAAACTATTAGACGGGTGGTTCGAGACTGTGAGATTTCGTGAGAGGCGCACTGCCGACGATGCCCAATAAGAATTAAACAGCTTCACAGTGGTTTTCGGTTTCGCAGCTCCACATTAAATCACAAGAATCCATCATGGTTTTGACTAGAAGAGCCACATCTTATTTAATTGATTGAATGACAAACGAGATCGCATGAGCATCACTCAGATAGCAGATGTGTGCTGTCATCTGGTTTCTCAGCATAGCAAAACGCACGCAAAATACGGTAAAAATCTTACTGTTTGGTTACTCTATATTACTGCGTTTCAGTTCTTAGCAAATCGCCGGTAGGGAGGTTTCAGAATTCCTGTTAATTTTGCACAGTACATGAAAACGTAGTGCGAGTTATCAGGAACAAAGTGGGTAGGTCGAAATACACCCGCCTCGCGGAAAGAACAACACGTTAGCTGGCCAAGCGGAAAGTAAGAATGGCACCTTGTGAAGAGGATGACTTGATACAGCCGCCATCATCCACTTGAGAGCATTTGTAATAACTCCTTTCAGATGACAAAAATAACCCAAAATGAACAATATTTCCAACCAAAAAAAATAAACATCTTTCAGCTGTAGTACCCTTCTGGTGTCTAGCTGCCATGCCACCCGAAGGAAGCACGAGGGCTGGAATACTGCCAGGTTGCCCAAGCCTAGACAGGAGAAGTCGAGACAGAGGTCGGGTTCGAACCAAGGACCTTCCGGTCAGAAGATTCGCGCCTTAACCACTTGAGGCATCTCGCCCATATTTCCAACTACTTGTCAGTAACCACAGGTACACTCACAGGTGGGAGTGTGCGCCTTTCCCAGTTTCCTTTCGACTTACCGGTGTTCCCGCGTTTACATGGATATCGGCACTTGTCAGCTCAAAGTTTATGCGCTTGATATGTTCTGCTTGAACATCATAAACGAGTAACTCAGCTGGATTCCAGGTAAGTCTCCCGCAAAACCAAACTGTTTCGCAACTGAGTGTATTTCGCCAGTTTCGTACAATTTGTGTTCAAGTAGAACATAAGGTTGACGGAAACTCGGGGACTGTGCCTACCTGATGAGCCCCAAGATGGACAAAACCGGTCATGGACTGTCGAAGTGCTCTCAGCAACCTTATGAGTTGTGCATTATGCGTGTAAATGTATCGCGATATCTCGAGAATCGTACTGAAATATGAGGTGGCCTGGTGCAGCACATTCAGTTGCCTGAAATCATCACAAACGAGAGATTCAGCTGGCTTCCAGGTGGGCCGTCCGTCAAAACCAATAAGTGTGTTTCACCAGTTCCGAAGTTATTCTCCAACTCACAGTCGCATCCCGCCTAAACTCCGAAGCAAGCTAAGTCCGTAAATCTATATTCTCGAATCCACCTTCTTGAGAAAGAACCTCAAGTAGTGCACTTAGTGGTCATAAAAAAACAAATATTTTTCACAAGACTGTGTTTCTGGAGTGGTTTGTCTACGACCTTCTCAAGATTAGGTTGTATTAAACATTGGTGTTTAAAATGTTTTTTTGTTCATTTTTTCACGTCCATTTAAATTTGATACCTCGTGATCACTAAAAACTTTTGAGGTAGAGAACAATGGGAAAGTATACAATAGTTGTTAGGACTGCCTAAATTTCTCAAGACGGTTTTTTTTCACCGGGACTTTTCACATGACAGTTTGTCTACGAAAACTTTTGGTCTACCAGCAATGGTTTTTTGTGACTTCCAACTCTGCGAAATAACCACAAATGCCCCAGGAACACTGTATTTTTTCAGTGTTACATGGCTCATTTAAAGTTTTATTGTTTGTTTATCGAAATGTCTCCTGAAAAATTGTGCAGTTTGATGGGAGCTTTTCGCGGTGCGCCTTCAGACTTCTAGGATTATCCTCAATACATCTAGCTGCTGGCCCAGCGAACACAGAAAGCAACATCGTCCTCAAACTGGTACAAAGAAGGTAAGCTGAACAAACCATGTTCACGATACAGATTTTGCCCACAAAAACAGGCACAATGTGAAGGTTACAGAATGAACTAAGAGGGCAAGGATAACCATGGAAAGTTGTTGCGTTGCCAAACCTACATAGGACGTCAGGCCACTTTTCAACTCACGTGTGAGCAATTTGAGCAATCAGGCAAGTTTAGGACCCATAACAAACAAAAATGTAAAAAGGCGACGAACACTCATGTGTGCTAGGGCGAGACAAATGGTTTAATCACTCAAGGGTGTCGGTAAAAGTTTCTGAAACGTGAACATGTGTACCTGTTCAGACACAAAATCTCGGATGAGTCCATCGTGCGCTGGTGGAGTACTGGCAAGACGCTCGCCCCGCATGCACGGGGTTCAAACCCCGACACGGCCATTGGATACGCACTGCTGACGAGCTCTAATAAGAGCGAAACTTGAGTCCAGTGCTTCCCTGGCTTTGGCCTGGACTCGCCAGAATGATTGCACCAGGACAGGATGACTATTGTTCAACCGAGACTAATGTGAGTATGTATTCTTAGAAATCCCGCAGTCCCCGTTTCCTTTCGAGATGCTGACAACGATTGTATAAACTGTGCAGAACAAACCGGTAACAGGGACTAGGTTCCCGCAATAATCTTGCTTTGGTGCTGAGTTTTTGGGTTACATGAATCTCTTCCTCCTCAACAGAGAGATTTCCATGTCAGACTACTGATGATAGACTACTGATAGAGACATTTTCCGGCTATCAACGTAGAGTCAGCATGTTGACGATATTTTGCAGCAGTATAGATGAGAAAACTAGGCAGGCTGCAGGTCAGACAGTAAACGTTAACTTCCGACAATTAAAATCATTACAGACATAACTGAAAATGGTTTGTCACATTCACAACATAAATCGATACTTCTAAGAGATCTTGTCCCGGAAGGGAATTCAGTGTGTGTGTGTGTGTGTGTGTTGAAAGCCAAGAAGTACCGTACAGCTGTTTCGAATTCACTGAAATTCATCAGTAGTGCATATCTCACGAAACTCCAGAGGGTATCGATCTTGTAACTTCCCTTAACACTTAACTGTTAGTCTAGGGGCGCCTGATCAGCAACGTGATTGGCTGACACTTATCTTTCAATCACAGAAACCCCATCACGCGATCACATACTGACTGGCTGCTTGAGCCACGTCAACATATGTTGACCATCTCATGAATCAATAAAACTTCCCAATGTAGAACTTTGTGAATAAAATTAGAAACGGTCCCGCCCTGAACACTATTCAAGCTAGAGCACTGCTGAGACTGCGGACTGTTGTATTCTATTCTTCAGATCCGATCTTCATGTGTCTTCCACATAAACAGGTCAAATGTGTACATCTCACGAAAAAAAACAGAGGGTCCAGGACTCGTAACTTCGCGGCTGGTAGTTTGAGTGCTTCGGCCAGGAGCGTCTGATCAGCAGTGAGATCTTCTCATATTTAGGATAGATGGCCACTCATCCTTCACCACATCACGTGATAAAATATTGATTGGCTGTTTAAGTGACGAGTGAATCAATGAAACCTCGCAACATGGACCTTCGTGGACTGAAAAACAGACACTGTTCCGCTTTGAACACTATTCAGGCCACAGCACTGCTAACCTTAGTGAAGTGTGTGAGACCTTTTTTCATTTGTCGGATTAGATCTTCATGACCTACACAGACTGATCGAACGTAGAACGTGCATGTCGGTCGCCATGTGTGCATAACTCAGAAGGGGTTCAGCGATAAATTTTCGAAACAAAAAAATCACTGTTGTTCCAGCTGAGATCGGGCGAAGACGTTCTATTCACCGCTGGAATGGTCCATCTTCCCTAATGCCTTTCTTCGCTTGGAGGGTGTTTGATCTAAATAGCCTGGGGGAACACCAATGTGAATGCATTGGTTCCCAGAAGATATCATTTGCCAAAATGGGTCAATTTCGTCTGCTATTTGAAGGTTGAAATAAATTTTTTGGAACGCCATGAACGCTATTCGATCAAAGATGTATTTGTGGCACTCTCGTTTAGACTGGACTGAAGAGTTCATCAGCTTCATTTGTCTAACCTTCAAGCCGATGTCCACATTTCCCTGAAGCCAGATGTTGCTCATGGAACGCATTACAAGCACGGGTTTTATGCGGATAGTTGAGCAATCGTATCCGTCTACGCCACATGTGAATTAAACGGACGAGGTATTGTATATACCCACGTTTACCCTATTTCCGTTACCTACTGAAGGGGGTCTCTTCATCGTCAGCATTTCTTGTGTCTTAAAATCGTAATATTCCTCAATGACATGACGAATGTTTTTGCCCCAACATGTTTTTTTTCCGATTTGTCCACCAGGTCGCTTGGTCCGATACCGTACCAAGCTCTCTGGTACTGAAAGCAAGAGAGATGGGGAACTACTCACAAGGTTGTGGAAAACTTTTCAGCAGTACACGATCGGTTTTGGACCCGAAACCGGCATGCAAATGAGTGCAGCTTACGAAATTTTTGGTTGAAATAGAACAGGAAATGGACGGAAACTCAGGGACTGCGCCTAACTGATGAACCCCTAAACTGACTGTGGACTGTTGAAGATTTCTCACCAACCACTGGGTCGTCTTCTCGAACATGAAACCAACTGAGGTGGCCTTTGTGCAGTCCATTCAGTTACTTGACCTCATGATAATTCCCCTCCCCCAGTCGTTTGCTTATTCCGGCCACTCGTTTTGGTTATCTGCATCTGCCATCCGTTTTTCCGCAAAGGCCGTCCCATCCGACACTCGGATATTAGCATGTGTCTGGGTGTGAATGTGTGCAGCTGACCTACTTACCTATGACGTTCCGCGTGAACCCTAGCGCCAATGAGAATCCCGAGACTGTCGTCGGAAGCAACGACCGCGACCCACCACTCCGGACGTTCACACTACATTGTGCCGGTCAGTGGCAGACTTGTGAACTTGTTGACGCTACAAATGTGGACAAACGATGTTTGTTTTATCGATTTGCTGACCCTTGTGTAAATAGTACCTACCGTAGAAGCTCGAACCCAGTTCTTCCATTTGAGATTCAGGATTGTCGATCCTGCACGTCACTCGAAGTTCCTCGGATCTTTTCCAGATGAGCCCCGTCAAAAAATTAACCCCCAACACTTGGGACATGTCATTAATAATTTGCATGGAAAGCTCCGTTTTTCGGTACCTTCGCTTCCAAACGAACTCACACAAATAGCTGTCCACTAAAGCTCGTTGTGTGTATGCCACAAACCCGCACATTATAAGACCGTTAGCTGCTGGTGCCTAAGCACAGGCTTAGACTGAATTTTTGCTGACCGAATAAAGATATCGAAAAAAAGATAACACAAGGTCAAACGCCGTCAACTAGGGGTCACTCCCCACTCCATCGACGAGCTGTTCCAGGGTTCATACGTCCCATCTTTATGTCTGAGAATGGCAGCGGTATTCCTTTTTCGGCGACTGGGTATATGGATGAACAAAAAGCCGTGATAAACTGGTGTTCGAACAACTGTTAGTTGTGCTTGAGAAGAGTAACCTGGAATACGTTTGAACCAGCTGTTGCTTCTCCACAGTTTAAGGTTTTTACAGTGAGATATTAGCGTTTCAGCGATCTCGACTTGTAGACCTGGGTCGCTGATAATTACTGGAGTCCGCAAAAGCCGCCAGGCGCAAACTTCCCGAAGAGAGTTCTTACAGTCAACAGCGGTCATGTGGCTAATAGATAATTCCTCTGAGGAGGATTTGATTTTTGCCAAATTTTTGGACCAGCAATAAATGAATAGAATTACTGTTATAAACTCCATCCCAGACCGCTTAAACCAAGTTCCCTTTCGAACACCGATTTCTTGCCGACACTGTCGGGCATTACACCTCCACCTGTCAGAAACAGTTGAAAGTGTCATTTGGTGGTCAGTTTTGCGTAAACGTTGTCGATGGGTCACTCCGTGACTTCGCGAAAGACGTATTGTCGCGTCTCCTTGTCATGAACGAGAGTTGAAATCGTCAGAAAGTTCATTTGAGGTTTTACCTCCGGACAGAGAAACATGTTGCACAAAATCAGCCTAGATGCGGGATAAGGAATTGTTTTCATCAAAAATAGGTCAAGCATGTGTGCGTACATTAAATTGGAGCTGGCAAAATGTGGCGAGGCTTAACTTTTCGCACATGCACTTTTTGCATTAGTGGCGGGGCTTATCTGGAAAAGATCCTCCAGTTCCTCAACACAGAATACAATAAACGAGGGATATAGCAGAGATTGAGTTGAGTTTCACCCATTAAAACCAAGCTGTCAGAGGCTGTCTTCCAAGGCCATTCGATCGCCTCACTTGTTTTCTCTCCAACACGGATCATGCCGTTTGTTGACAAGATAGGCAAACAGCAACACAGCAAAACAACGCATAGCATTTTTCATTATTTCTGAGGGCAATGATATATCGTGGTATAATTTTGCCTAATAAGGTTTTCCGGTAATCCCATGGATTGTGTCAGTATCACGCACAACTTGTTAGTTAGATTGCGTTTGTTCTTGTGGACGGGAACTAGGAAAAACCTCGGGTGAACATGGATAAACAGCGGGTGGTGATTAGGTAATCAACAAGCTGAATTTATTTGCTTTTGGAAGAACGAGGCAGTGAACGAGGGCTCCCTCAGTCATGTGCAAAAATGCCTGTGTTTTCTTCCAGAAATTAGAAAAACGATAAACGAGAGATTCAGCGGGATTTCATGTGAGTCTCCTGTCAAAACCAAATTAGTTTTCTAAGTCCGTGCGATTTGGATTCAAGCAGAACATAATGTTGACGGAAACTCGGGGACTGCGCCTACCTGATGAACCCCAGGAAGGGCGAAACCGGTCGTGGGTTGTCGAAGAGTTTTCAGCAACCTTATGAGTAGTGTATCACGTGTATACATGGATCGCGATATCTCGAATATCGTACCAACTGAATCATGAGTCGGCCTGGTGCAGCCCATTCAGTTGCCTGGGAACATCACAAACGAGAGATGCAGCCTGGTTCCAGGTGAGTCTCTCGCAAAACCAAATTGGTATGCGAATGAGTGCAGTTCGCTAACTTCGTGCAATTTGGGTTCAAGTAGAACATGAGGTTGACGGAAATTTGGGGACTTCGAAACCGGTCGTGGAAGAGATTTCCGAAACACTATGAGTAGTATATTACCTCAGTGTCTGTGTTTTCTTCCCCAGGTTGACTAAATCGATCCGCTCATCACCCGAGCATGTCATCCCCAGCAACGAAACTACTATGAAGTTACATGTGGTAAGATTGCAAAGCAGGGGTGGCAACTACAAAGAACCCTAATGGATTTTGTCTTGAAAGAAATACACAAAAATCCAGTTTGTATCGTTTGGTCAGCGGGAACTCCCCACCAAAACTACAAACTATAAACGGAAGATGTTTTACCGTCACCATTGCTACGAACATCTATCGTAGACTAAACTGGTTGACGAAAGGTGCAAGACAGTGTGGTCAAGCTGACGGAAGTTTCTCAGGTAGTTTATGCTTGCACAACAATTTATTCGGATTTGTTTTTATCTTGTTATAGCCTATCTGATCAAAAGTACACGCGCATATAGTTTTAGCTATTTTGTGACGACTTTTGCTTAATACTGAGGAAGCAGATGGTCGTTTGTTTGCTTAGCTGGTTACGAACTTCATTGGAAACCAAGGTGCGGTCGTCATGCGGCCTTGGTCAGGCAAACCAAACCAACATGTTATTGGTTGTGAGCTGGGTAGTGGTGTGCGTGCATCCATACGCGTGTCGGCAGCCGTGACTCACCTCCTACTGTGATTGGACAGTTTTATTGGCTGATGTAGCCGGTCTGGTTGTCGACTGGTTGTGACCACTGTAGCCGTTCTTTCGCCGAGAAACTCCAGGATAGGTGCAAAAACACCACAGAAATAGGAAAGAAAGAATATTCATTCAAAGTATACAGTAAGACAATGGAGGTTGAAAATGAAGACAGTAAGGTGGCAAGAACACTTAAAATACGAGATGACAGAACGAAAAGTCCTGGTCACATCAAGAATTTATCCGAGATCACAGGGGGATTAAGAAAGCGTGAAGAAATCTCGGGAGCGAACACACCAAGCGCCTCTGTATGGAAGTTGTGAACAGGTTAGATGGAAAACCTTCCAAAATGTCATCTGTAACAGCTTTAACAAGTCAGGCTGGATGAATAAGGGAGACTTGTATGCTTGAACACGATAATTAGAACAACGATATTGCGGGATAAGTTCACGTGATACAACCCCGTCTGTGGCAATGCGTAGAAGACTAAATAAACAAAATGCGGGGCTTGTTGCCGGTTTGGCAACCCTTGCTAGAATTGATCAGGCACACCAGCTGGACTTCTACGTGTCTTCCTCCATGGAGCCGTTAGATTCAAGCCGAATGAAGTTGGCCCCGTTGAATATTTCCGTTTGAATGTTCAATTCTGCAGACATGTCCCATAAAATCAAACGATAAGCCTTATTGCAGGAGTACAACATTTTACTAATTTCCTTGAAGGCCTCATACACACCGTTTCGTCGTTCAACGAAACGAAGACCATCGTGAATGCCGCAAGTTCTGATGCCTGAGGATGACTGATAGCCCACATGAACATATCTCAAACACGGTACTTAGCTATGTGACACATACTGTATATAACATATATATATATGTATAAAAAAGAACACAACGGCTAAGTAACACGACAGACCAATCGTATGCCCAAAACAAACTACTTCGACGTCGAGCGAGCAAATTTCACTTCGTTTGTATTTCTTCTCTCAGTTGATTACATTCGACTTCCGACTGACAGTTGAGCAGTACTCAAAACGAGCCTTGCATACAGTGAATTTTTTTACAAGATTTTGTGAGCTGTTGAACGGCCAGTAAATTGCTATTAATGCTCTCAAGGCTGTCGAACAGTACTCAGCAACCTTGTGAGTAGTATATTTTAGGAAAATATGCTGCGATATATAAAAAAATATCGTACCTACCGAAACATTAGGCAGCCTTTGTGTAGCGCATTCAGTTGGAGAACATCATAAACGAGAGATTCACCGGAGTCTTCCGTGAAAACCAAATTGATTTGCAAATGAGTGTATTTATCGAAATCAGACCAATTTGGGTTCAAGTAGAACATCAGGTTGATCAGGTTGATGGAAACTCGGGGACTGCGCCTACCTGATGAGCCCCGAGAAGGGCGACACCGGTCGTGGGCTGTCGAAGAATTTTCAGCAACCTTGTGAGTAGTTTCCTTTATGAAAACAATATCCTGCGATATCTCGAATATCGTACCAACTGGAACATAAGAGGGCCTTTGTGCAGCACGTTCAGTGGAAGAATATCATGAACGAGAGACCCGGTTGAGTCTCCAGCAAATTGATATACGAATGAGTGCATTTGTCAGAGCTCTAAAATACCCTTTACGAAGGCGGTGGTCCACGTAGGACAAGAGTTACTTATCGTGTTTCATTCAACATTTGATTTCAGTGAGTTAGCATTCCGTGATATAGCACCCTGAAGTTCCAAATATTTTGAAGGTCTTGGACACTTGAGGCACTCCATCGACAGCCACTTTCTTCTGTTTGACTGTGGTCGGAGATGACGCCATAGGGCACAAATTTTGATGCATGGACAGGTCTTGGAACCTCTGAAAAACATGTTAGATCCACTTAATAGTTGTGCAACGCCTGGCTTAGTTTTCGGCGTTCAACTATGTTCGGACACTTCAGTATCCAGTAAGGAGCTGTTCTCTTGCGTTTGTACTAGCACTGGGGTGGCAGAGACATGGGATGGTCAGAATGCCGTGCTAATGGATCACTCCATCGTTACTGTGGAGGTCGGCAACTCATCCCGGCCAGCTCGATGGCAGGATGCACCTTGCAGTTGTGGTCGGAACACAGTGTTGAAATTCTCCTCCGGGTCACATTTGTCGTGATGCGGTCCCTTAATGTTCAACCATGTCATCGCGGCTGACAAACAGTAATGAGTCTCCTTAGGACAGGCAACCGTGACAAGGCTGGTCTGAAGGTACAATTGTACTATTTGATGGGATACGAAAGTGGGAACGGTCAAGTGTTTCCACTTCGGTTACCATTGTCTGCATATACATCAAGGTGGCTATACCGTGTTCTTCCCGAGAAGAGAGGTTAAACGCATTTGGCACTCACTTCGCTCAGTGACTAATAATTCATTACATAATACAATGAAACAAACTCCAACACTAGTCACTCACTTCCCAGTCCAGTCTCTTCTGTCGTCGTCTCCTCTGTTTTCGACCGTTTCATTTCAGCAACAGCCGGTTGCTAACAGCCGAAGAAACTAGAGACTGAACACGTACTTCTGCCGTCAAGGAACTTGACAACTGCTGATTTTTACACCCCAAGACTTGTAAGTCTTCTCAAGACATTCCGTTTGTTAAGCACAGAAGTATGTTTTACTCCCGAAAGACGCACACTAGATGTCACTAGTGAGGAACGACTGCCCCACTCTGTATCAACCGTAGGAGCAACTGAAAACGCAGACTTCCGGAATTCTCATGACAGGAAAGAGACGCACAAAAGATGATCACCACTATTGTGATCTTCACTTATTGCATTCAAGTTGCAACGTATATTTTATGAGCACCATCCCTTGAAAACCGCTACCAAGTCAAAGTGCGATCGGACTGTTTCAACTTTCAAAAAGCAATTCACTGTGCTGGCGCAGCACTAATGCGACAGTCCTGATGCGTCAGAATGCAGAACGATAAAAACGTTGAAGCACTGTCCAAAAGGCCATTTGCTTCTTTCAAGGCATACTATGTCATTTCCATTGACTTGTTCCTCAAATCCAAAGCTCAGAGAAGACCAGTTTGTACTTGAAGAGGCCTTGGATTGGTCCTCCGAAATGGTCTCCATGGCAGACACAAATTTATAACAGTGTCTCTTCAAAGTGACCAGCCTTGGAAATCGAGTAAAAAGGTGGAAAAAAGGCTGTTCTATCTCGAGAGATCACCTGGAGCATATCAATAAATACAGTTTCCTTAAGAAGTGGGAGCTGTTAATCAATTGTCTTTTCTTGGAGTGGTCTTTACGGAGGCGGCCTCATCGACCTATAGCTGATCAGCATCCTGTGGAACCTCCAATCCCCAGGGGAACAATTTCATGATCTGCCAACCGGCTAGTGTCAGAATATGCGAAAACTGAGTGCACGAATTCCGAAACCCGCTTTCCGTTTGAAGGGGATGTCCGATTTCCTATTGGTCCAGATCTTGGAAACAGCTGTTGTTATTGGGTTATTTGTTCTCTGAGTTCTACTCACCATTCATCATCCCGCGCGAACATTCACTGAGATTGGTTAGTTTGGTTTACCCTTAGGCGAGTGATGTTCAATGGTCTTTCGATGTCTGCTCGAAACGAACGAAACCTCGGAGGCATCATTGTCAAGTTGATCCTTTCGAACTGATTACCCTTTGCTCGTTATCTCCGGCGCGGCTTCACGCAAAAGTCTTCACTAAATTCCACCGCTCGCTCCCTTGTCATCATAGAGTTGGTCCTAACGGTCTGTTGGACAGCATTTTTTCGTCACATTTTTGAAGTCTCAGTTTTCTAACGTCCAGTTTCACAGATTGTCGTTTCATTTCAAGCTAAAAACGCATATCTCCGTGTCTCCCGAAGAAGATTCCGCGTCCCAACGGCAATATGGAGAGTCTCACCGCACTCTCTCTTTGTAAGACAGTTACACAATGCGTACGACACCTGTGCTGACTACTCAACCGAGTCCATGTGGATCTTGAGGTTTCCCATGATTATTCCATGTGTTAGCAATGGCGTACGTCCTAGTTACACGCTTATCCAAAATGTGACTGAAAAACGCTGGACAGCTGATTGTAAAAATGACTTTTTTACTGCGGAGCAAGATTTTGCAGAGTAGCAAACCACCCCTTCCGAGATGAGTTCAAACTTCTGTCACTCTCAGACTGTCGGAACTGGGCGCACCACCGACTTGGGCTAGCAAGTTTGTGAATATGCGAATTCCAACTGCATGTTCCAGATGACCGTCTTTTCAGACGCCTGTCTAGTTCCAGAGCCGCAATTGTGCCATTATTCTGTCCGAGGTTCTTGCCGGGGAGTGCGACAAGTCGTCAAGTCTGTCAGTGTTCTCGTTTATTCCAGGTCTGCCCAGGCTGAGGATCTCGAGTAACTTTAGATAAGATATCTTCAATATGGGTTTTTTCAGAAAGGCGGCGAATGACTGGAGTTTATTCAGGAGAACTGTTAAAGGCCTAGTTTTGTGGCACATGGCATGCACAGTTCACACCTGACACAGCTGTGCATCGTAGGTGTGTTTTGAACCAAAAATATTTCACCTTATTTCAGTGGTGCTGATTAATACGCTGGTGGTCACGGTCAACCCCGTGGACCACAGGTGTGTTCGGTTTTCACGGTCCATCTTTTCCAACCTGTTTTTCGGATACAACTGTTTACTCCACGAAGGTAAGAGTTTAGAAGTCCTGTAAACCTGACGCAAGCAATGTCCACGAATGGGTACCGGTTTTCGCGAGAAATTCAAACTGGTATAAATCAATATGTGATTGACATGTGAATGGAATGAGGGTGGTCTCGCAAAGCCTGGCCCTGTCTACGTGAGTGCTGTTCACAATCGTTCGTAATCAGTCGTTCTTGGCCAAATGGTTAAATGTTCAACCACTGCTAAGATGGTCACGGGTTCAAAGCTCCCTATTAGAGTTTGGTGAGATACCCACTGCTGATGATTCCCGATAAGAATAAAACAGAAGTACATTTTTCTCGGTTCTTCACGCTAGATTGGCTTCCAGTGATTCATCCTATGCCGGCGCGGCAAAGTGCTCTACGAGATTCAAGTTGGCCCCGCAAGGTGGATCCGCCACACAAACCAAATCCCGCCGACAAATGCGCAGATCCTGCCCACGGGACCAAGTGAGTTGAGTCTAGAAATGCTTCTGGATACCCTTGATCTCGGCACCATTCCAGAAAATCCATCAGCTGCTTCGTCGGAGGCCCGGCCTGAGTACGGATTACAACCGTGACGCTGGACAGACAGAATCCGCAAGCCAGTGAGGCCACTGCAAGTGAACCCTCGGCTTCGGAACTACGTCAACAAGCTTCCACACAGATCCCGCTTTACCGCCCGCAATCGGGTGCTGCTTCGACCGAAAAGCCTATCCCACGCAAGATTGGCCAGGAATTCGGAACGCTTGCCGGTCCGGCATCAAGCCCAGATCTGATTGGTCGAAAATCTGGACCCAACAGCCAATCATGACCCAGTATTGGCCGATTGCCGGTTGCCAATGGTGCATCCAGAACGCGTCAGAATTTCCAGAATGTTATTGCCGCCTACGCTATATATATGAAACGCTGTACAAATGCTATTGACTTCGTTTGGGGCGTTAATATATCTTGTACACCTCTGGTGGTTGTTTTGACACGCACGCTAGCTTGGTAGGCTCAGACCGAGAATTAAGCTGAGAAAATACCATTACTACAATACTGTGACAGCTTGGAACGCACCACTCAGCTGCCGAAACCCCGTCTATTTCATTTGACAGGACAGGGAGACCATCAAGAGGACGCCTCTTACTTAAGTGAAGATTCACATCACACTGCGGCAGTGGAAACCAGCTACTTAGGCGTGAAGATGATCGATCGCAACTGCACTTTACCACCTCATATATTCATGAAAACCTCGGAGGAAATGCCAGCGTGAGGTTGGCGTCTTACAGCGGAAGCAGCATGCATAACGAGGACTAACGTTAACCATTTTATGTGCAATGTAGGTGATCTCCAGTGTGTATATACCAAATCCGGAGAGGAGTTCAAACTTTGCTCAGAGAGAAAAAGTGTTGAACTCCTCAAACATCAGTCATGGATTACGGAACAACAGTGTTCTATTTGTCTCGGTGAGGTCAACCACAAGCCTGTTGCGTGGATCAGCACCGCCAGCGATCTCCTGGGAAATTTTGCGCACTGGGCTCTATAAATACGGGAGTAGGATTTCACGATCCAACACTTGCCGGGGAACGAAATCGATGTCGCGGGTTGGCTTTCAGCAGGCTGAGGGAGATCATGATTGTTCCCAATGGCCTTATAGTCGAAAAGTTTCTTGGGCGTTTGCTTAGACCTGTATGAAAAGCAGAAGCCGCATTGCTGGACTGGGAAGCTACTGCGAATGTGGAGGGAGAAAGAACTGGAGACATCAGGAAGCAACTCAGTATACTGAACATGAATGAGGCTGGTACACCCTCCTTGAAGAATGTTCATCCTTTCGTTTGGTTGACGCGCACTTGACTCACCAATCTGAAAACAACCTAGCTTTGGACGACTGTTCGCTGCCGTCTGGCATTTAGTAAGAGAAAGGGATGAACCGGCGATCTTCTATGTTGTGAGGAATCTACATATTCCCTTTTGGAAAGGAGTACGATGTAGACCACACCGTTAAGGATGAACCTTCAATGCTGGTTGTTTTAATTGACCGAGGCAAGCATTTGCATTTCCGGTAGTAAGGTATTGTCACCTCAACCAGACAAGAAATTGATTCGCTCGGGGATATCAACTGGACTTGACCGATCACCATCGCACACCTACTCGGACTGACTCCGTAAAAAGCCTTACCAAAACCAATTTGGTTTCGCGCGAGACTCACCTGGAACTCAGCTGAATCTTTCGTTTATGATGTTTTTAAGCACCAAATTCAGTTTCTTTGGGTTTGAGTCCAAGTAGAACATAATGTTGACGGAAACTCGGAGACTGAATCTACTTGATGAGCCCCAAGAAGGGCACTACTCATAAGGTTGCTGAAAATCCCTCGACAGCAGCCTTATGAGTGGTGCATTACGTATATACATGTATCGCGATATCTCGAATATCGTAGCAACTGGAACGTGAGGGGGCCTGGTGCATTACATTCAGTTGCCTGGAAACATCACAAACGGGAGATTCAGCTGGATTCCAGGTGAGTCTCTCATAAAACCGAATTCGCTTGCAAATGAGTGTATTTATCGAAATCAGTCCAATTTGGGTTCAAGTATAACATAAGCTTGACGGAAACTCGAGGACTGCGCCTACCCGATAAGCCCCAAGAAGGGCAAAACCGGTCGTGGGCTGTCGAAGACTTTTAAGCAACCCTATGAGTAGTGTATTACGTCCATACATATATCGCCACATCTTGAAACACGAGGCGGCCTGGTGTAACATATTCAGTTGCTGAACGGTTACCAATGAATTTTCGATGGTCAATGGGTGATTGACTGGTTGAGTTCTCCACTTGGAATGATCCTTGCACTTACGGTAACCAGCCTAGAAATTGCGGGGTTCGAATCACCGGACTAGGGACTGGGTACCGATTGTAGAGTTATCATAACTGAATCGATCATCTATACGTCACTGACGTTGTTTACCCAAATGAATGCGTCCCAACGACAGTCCAGGACGTGTCCGCTGCCTGGAGGTCCCAATCAAATGACACCCCAGATTCACAAAAATCAATTCTGTACTTCTTCGGATTTCGAGCAAAGGTTCTGGATTTATTTTCAGAATGTTCCAACTCGATGCGATACATAGTAAGGAAGCAAGTAAGTAAGTAAGATTTTTCCTAGCCCAGGTTTCCATTCCAATGTCTCAACAGAAATAACGACGAAAATGCGTGCTGAGCCGTAGGAAAAAGACAGCGGAATAATTGATGGCCAGCTCTTCTGGGTTAAACATCAGTCACTAATCGTCAAACTTTGTTTAGATCCCCACAAAATGAAACCAGAACCAAACCAGAATTGCACACAATTGCGTGTGGATGTGCGCGTGAAACCCTCTCGTCTGCGGATGAACCACCGCTCAGGCATTGAATCACCGAGTGAATTACGTCAGTTTGTCTGTGACATATGGCAGTTCAAATTCAACTTTAGATAAGCAGCAATCGCTGATAATAAAATTGACTAATGACAGAACAGGCAATAAATGTTCACTGAAGTAGTCCGGGGGGGGGGTAAAACTCCCCTTCAGTGCAACACGTCTATTTTCCAACGATTTTCGTAATTCGTCTTCATTTTCTGTCTAACAACTTTCATGGTGGTGTTTTCGGTCGCTGATTGTAAAAATTTGAGAATTACGGGGAAACTTTGCACGTTTTTTGTATGGGAACCTGGTGTAAGCAGGCACTCATTCGCGCAGTAAAATTTTTGCGTGACCAGAGAATGCCCCTTAAACTGAAACAAGCGCTCACGCGTTCTTGGTAAAGTTTAATCACCTATCTCAAAAAGCAGCGTTGTTTCTACTCTTGCGCTGAGAAAACTCCAAGACGCAAAGCGGACTTTCTATTAGGTTTATGGTATTCTCATCGGCCTGAAAGAGAAACGTTTCAACTATCAGCGTTTTAAACTTATATATTGTAGGCCTTGGTAACGGTAACACAAGGTTAGTCACCGTACTGTTACCGAAAAGACAAACCAATGTGAAATTCAGTCATTTACAAACGAATTCGGTCATGTGAGAGACTCACCTGGAACCCAGCTGAATCTCCCGTTTGTGATGTTTCCAGGCAACTGAATGTGCTGCACCAGACCGCCTCATGTTTCAGTTGCTACGATATTTGAGATATCGCGAGACATGTATACACGTAATGCACTACTCATAAGGTTGCTGAAAGCTCATCGACAGCCCACGACCAAATTGCTATGCAAATGAGTGTATTTCTCGAAAACAGTCCAATTCGGGTTCAAGTAGAACAGACGGTTGACGGGGACTGCGCCTACCTGATGAGCCCCGAGAAGGGCGAAACCGGTCGTGGGGCGTCGAAGATACTTCAGCAACCTTATGAGTAATGTATTAAACCAGTGTGACTTGCAAGTTCGGTTTTATGGAAGTTTTAATGTGCTACCGACAGGAACAACTTTTCGGTTTAGAAAAGACGGTTTCCTAGTGAAAACTACATTAACGCACTCTCTGGCCATTTCGTCTGGTGGTATTTGAAAGTACAACCCCTCTTTGTACGAGTAATTACCTGAATTTTGATTGACAGTGTGGGGAGATTTGAGGACTATTAGGGTAAGATTTCATTCGATAATTGATGTAAATCTGCGCTGAGATGCCAAGAAGTGCTGTTTAACACTTGGCGGTAATCGTGCGCACTGAGCACCCCACAAAATTCCAAGGGGTCGTTTCGGATCCGTGACGTCCCGCCTTGCAGTTCCAACATTTGACCATTTGGCGGATGATCAGCAGCGTGATGTTAGCCTACCCTGCATTTTCTAATCGACGAATCTGGAAGATTTCAGGACCAAATTAGTGACAAGCACTTGCTAAGATTTCCTCATGTCAGGACATGGTAACCAGCGAGGCAAAAATAACATTTGTTTGAACGTAACACACTACCCATGTGGCTGCTGAAATCCCTCAATAGTCCACTGCCGGTTTTGCCCCAGGTCCCCGACGTTTATTATGTCCTGCGTTTTACTGGAACCCAAATTGGACGGAATTCACCAAATGCACCCACCCGCACACCAAACTGGTTTTAGTTTGGGACACAACTGAGACAACACAACTGTCTTGTTTACGATATTGTTGTTGTTTGACCGAATGCGCGACGCAATGACGCCTCAAGTCACAGTTGGCACGATATTCGAGAAAGTGCATTACGTTGTCTAAACGTAACAACCGAAACACGAGGTGAAGCACTTTAGGTTGAATCGGACCGTCATAAACGAGAGATTCACCCGCGGGATTTGGTTGGGTCTCAAGGGAAAACCATTTGAAAAAAACGTAGTTTGCAAAGTTCGCACAACTGGAGTCCAAGTAGGAAACCACTAGGACGGAAACTGCGGAAAGTTGCCCTCGTATGCCATTTGAAAAGCGAGACACGTCATGGGCTGGGGAAGAGTTTTCAAGAACCCTGCGAGTAATGTGTTACGTCTAGACAACAGCGTGTTGCGATGTCTCCTATATCGTACCAACTCAAACATGAGGCGGCCTGCTGCTGGAGCATACCCAGTTGAAATGGATCACCACAAACGAATGATTCAGCTGGATTCACATGAGTGACCTGTCAAAACCAGGTTCGTATGCAGACGTGAGTATTGGTCTGACATTTGTTCATGTTTAACGTTCATCGTATAGCATGTCTGATTCGAATGCAAGCGAAAAACTGGGCCGGTTGGAAGCGCGCGTTTTTTTAAACATTTCCCTTTATTCTTCACAAAAATCGGAAATGATCTCACTGAAACGATCTCACTGACAATCTGCAGTCACTGAGCTCCCTTTTTACCTCCGTATGAATAAATGACGGAATAATTTTACTATTAGCATGGTCCAGAAACGGTGGAGCAAGCCTCTACCGGAACTGCCTTAATTCTTAACTGGTCGGAACACGGTTTAATTCCACGACACGAGCGCTCCACAGACTTAACTAAGTAGGACCATGCTTAGTGTAGAGGGTCTTTGAAGGTGGCAGCGCATTTATTCATTGACTGATTCCTTTGAAACCGGCTTATCCAACAAAACGTGAGTTTTGTCGTTTTCAACACCAGTTGCTGTACCTTCAGTGTTCTGTCGCAGCTTTTAAGTTTACTCTTTATCTATATTTCCTGTCTTTTCAGCGAAGACCATTTCAAAAAACAATGATGACAAATTCACTGGACTTCAGCTTTTTTTGGTTGGGCTGATTTCCTTCATAATGACATCCGTAATTACTGGACTGTCTCTGCTAATTTACCATTGTTTATGGGCCAAACAAATGAAAACGAAACACAAAACACCCAGGACGGGTTATTACTTCAATGTGACTTCTGAGGGCAATGAATTGGATGAGCAGACAGACCCACTTGTGCCAAATCCAAACCTAATTGGTGTCACCGCTAAATATGTGCCAAGAGAACCCTCAGCGATGCCGTTCACGGGACCCCCGAAACCAATTCTCTCTTTACCACCCAGTGTGAAATCGGACATTCTGGCCACTGGAATCAAACGACCGCATTCAAAACGTGGACATGCTAGTAATGTTATCTACGACTCAGTAGCATCTCAAGACTTACCAACATTCTTCAGTTATCCAGACGGAACGTATCTAACGGAAAACTACCCTGAAAACACGTTGGACCAAGGTATGTCATACCTTCAGGATCAGTCTCAACCAGGTGACCGTAGCTACTGGAGCTTGCCAAAAGCGAAAAAAAGAATACCGCCAGTTGTGGCGGAACAAGATGAGCAGGCAGATGAGTCGGATGAGTCAACCGATCAAAACCACACGAACTCTCAATCTTTGGACGCTCGAAGATGGCCGAATCCAGTAAAAGGCGGACAACCATTCTGCATGCGAAAAGATTCAATGAGCAGGCAAACCAGTGGTGAACACGTAGAGCATTCACCGGCCATTCCTTATGTGGACTACCACAAACAAAAATTGCCTTCTGTTCGGCCTGATTACGATGGAAATACGATTGGCTCGGAAGTGGACCAGTTTACGAAACGTCCGGAAACCGTTAATGGAGAAGATCATTTCTCACGTCTTTCCAATTCCAGTTCAAGGTTCACGATGAATTCGCGACTTGAGGACATCAACCGTTTGAGTCGTAGTTCTACTTTTACCGACGGCGCCGCAAGGAAGCGAACTTCGAGTCCCCCAAGTGTGATCCCACCAGAGATGCCTGTATTATCTCTTCGGTATGCTGATGCCTCATGCAACAGAAGGCAAAACCATCCATCCAATGATTCCTCTATTGACTGGAACCTTGGAAACGGATCCACACGAAGTGAGTTATATTCCGTATGCCTCGAGCGACCGTCGAACCCACATTTGCGTGAACCCTCCATACATAGCTCAACTCCGTCTGATAGAGAGCTTAACACTAACCATCGTTGATACCTCCGTGCTTACGTTTGACAGCACTAGCTACGCTGTCTCTCATAAACAGACAACTCCTCATTCCCTGTATCTGCCTGACCATACCCGTTTTGTTTCCTTTGTTGGCTCAACTTGGACGATTCCACCATTCTATTGCTATTTGGGATGGACTCACCAAGCTCGGTATGTCTCAAACAGAGATACTCAGACATTCCTGACAAAATACGCCCGTCCATTATCACCCTGACTTCGGTTTCCGAATGTCTGCATTCAGCCAAACGCTAAAACTGTTTCTAAAGTAACATGCTTACATTCTGTCTTCAGTCAAACGAAAAACGAAATGAGTGGAAATCGGAATACAAATTCATTGGAAATCGTCACCTGATCAGTCCGTTCTTTCTAACAAAAATCGATAAACGCCTAAACGTCAGTCTTGGAACTGGGCAACCCGGCTGACTGATCAGAGTGGTCGCATACCAGTTTTTTCAGGAGAAAATCCCAGAAAACGTTGAACCTCTCTCACATCAGCAAAACCCTGTGGGAGGGTTAAAATTGCCTGGTTGTGATAATTCTATACATGTGCTTTTTTACACCATAAACCGCTATGCGTCGGAAGCAATCGATTTGGTTTTGAAATCACTTTGAGCAAGTTCTTTCAGTCTTTGTAGATAAGCTAAAATTTGCAATAATCCCCGTCCTTGGTAACCTTGTGGAAGAGAGGACTTTAATAATCACTGTTTACCAGGCAGATTAAACATTTTCTGCATCGTTCACACACGCATTTAACTAGGTCCGTGTGCGTGAGCGTCGCCGCCAGCAAAGCGATGAACTCTCTTGTTCTTTTGAATTCCTCACACCTGGCTTAATTCCGTTTGAAGTCGCAGATAAATTTCACTGTTGCATGAATCCTCCGTTGACACCCTGCCTTTGAAAAGCTTCAAATCCCCATAAACGTTACCCATTTGGGACCTATAAAAGCTTTTGGATGCTTCCGAGGTCCAGATGGTTCCTCGTTCTACAAACACCCACAACAACGGCAGTTTCTGTCCTGTTGTTTACAAGAACAACAAACAACGCACTTGTGATGTATGTTTACCGCCAGGAATAACAGTCCATTTGTCTTTTGGACACAAACACGCGTAAGTGCATGCCCATCAGCAGTGTGAACGTGGCTTTCTATGTGTTCTGCCTGACATGGTGCCGCCTGGTGTGGAATCAGTCTTTTACCCCCTGACTTTTGGTCTTTCGTTATTGGTCGGTGTCATTCTACTACTGCCGTTTGTTCATCTGTCACGAACAAAACGGACCCTTTCGTGGTTTGACCGTTGGTCAGCGGGCAGAGTTCTGGCGAATACAATTTCGTACTGTTTGGGGTTCGTGAGCGGAACAAGTAATCGCTGGTTAGCAGCGAAGGTTTTTTGTGAACCACCGCTGTCCTGTGGTCAGGCTTTTCAAGGTCGAGGTCCCCTAATCATCTTTCTGTCTTGATATGGGCGCCTGGTTGGGTCCCAGCTATCATGCCACCCGAAAGAAGCACAAGGTCTGGCATACTGCCAGGCTGCCAAAGTCTAGACAGGGGAAGTCGAGAGGCAGAGCCCGGGTTCGAACCCTGGACCTTCCGGTCACTAAATTCGCGCTCGAACCACTTGGGCCGTCTCGCCCACAGTGGACAATAGCCCGAAAGTCATGTCATTAGCTACAGGTTCCATCAGCAAAATAACATCCCTGGTTTCATTTGTTGGGTGTTTCTATGCGCTTACAAAATTTCATTCGTCGTTTGTGTTGTTCACTCCCGCTAATAGCCGCAGTGCAAGAGGAAAACCACATGCCAAGTGACACTTCCGGTTGTGTGAAAGAGCTTGGCACCGTTTTTACGCTGAGCGAGAGTGCTCTGTTCATGGACTGAGAGAAAACAACAAACTGTCCATTATTCCATCGGTGAACACCAATCAAGAGACAACAACTGAAACACAGTCACGCTCTATCCAGGTACGGTGCACGCAAGCATAATGACACGGTGAGAGAGCTCGAACAGCAATCATAGGAGCGCTCTGTTTCCCATGGACAGATTGTAACTGAGAGCAATTAATTAGCCGTCAGGGAATTCCACCATGCCTCATCTAGTGGAAGGATGATATCACATGGTTTTTTTTACTGCCATACTCTCCAGACTTAAACAGAAGCACCTGAGATGCCAAGGTTGTATTCGAAACAAAACCCTCCGACCAGTCTGTTCTCTCCGTAAACTCTGAGCTATCTTGATTTCCAATGTCCTAAAATTTATAATTCCGAAAATCCTGATTCCAAAATTTTAACAGTTCCTGTCAAGTATATTTGACTTGCGTTGTTTTTATTCTAGATTACTGCAAACCTTATTTCCAGGAACGTTAAGACACCACTAAGACTAACAATGCCTAAATAGTCTCGAAAGCAAAGTTTACATCGACCCACAAAAAACCCATCTTTGTGAAAAGGCCAAATGGAATTTTACAAAAAGGAAGAAAAACGTCACGTAGCGCAAATTGTTCAAGTTGCATTTGAACGATGCTTGATAGCCTTGAGTCTACAGAAAGTTGTTAAACGTTACATTGAATCCAAAACCATCTATCGTCCTTAGCTTATAATTCTTCTATTCCGCTTTACAACTACATTCGACTCCTAATCCACGTTCTTCCCAATGACGGACAAGAAGTTTGACCTGCACGAATCAAAGGCCTAATTTGAAAACGGGTTATTATTGCTCAGCCTAAAAACTTCTGAAAAAACAACCATGGACCTACTTATCGGTCTGATGCTCTTGAAAATCCGGCAGGACCTGTTGACTATGAAGGTTACTCAACTGAATCTTAGCGAACATGGTTTGTTTTGTTCAAATGTTAGGCGGTTGAATTTACATTAGCTTCTCTGAAGAACGGTTCACCGACCACACCAACGCGATTCCTACAGGCGCCGTTTGTCCCCAATATGAGCGTCACATGTGTTTGCATCGCTTGCTGGTCACATTTGCTTGCTATTCACACTTCTCCGCGCTACATACTACTTTAATTCCAGTTTATGTGTGTTTGGCTAACTGTCCGAAAAAATTTCGGTAGCGAATTACCGAAAAGTAGTATTTCAGTAATAGTCTAAGTGTCACCACGATGGATACAGGTGTCTCCAAACGGGACCACCTACAAATGTGGTGTGCGTAGGATAGAGATGAGGGTAAAGGAACAAGCCTTTCTGTCTTTGAAACGTTGTGATCTTTGTATGCATGTTGTAAGCTAAATTATATTATATATTTTACGCTGTCGTCCACATGTTGCGGCGGCGGAGAGAGTGCACGAACTGAATCCATCCCTCATCCTTGTTCTCACTGCGTTGTTCAAATCTTCCGTCTTGGTTACACTGTTTCAAAACTCCATTTGATCACGACGATGTGAAAACTAATCTGACATAAGCCCATTGGAAAACAACAAAGGCTAGACCGACAGTCCGACTGGGAAATAGCGGTGCTTTCTTCACGGGGATCATTTCCTGCATCGCAAGAGAAAAACCACAAAGACTCCACACCGCTCAGTTTGACAGTAGACGGTTCCATTTTGTGTTGCCGATTCACGGCTTGTCCCCGTGAGCACTGTTCAACACGATATCGGATTTGAAAGCGGTAAACTGAACTGTTCAGCTGTAGCACCCGTTCGGTACCTAGCTGCCATGCCACCCAAAGGAAGCACGAGGGCTGGGATACTGCCAGGTTGCCCGAGCCTAGACAGGGGAAGTCGAGGGGCAGAGGTCGGGTTCGAACCACGGACCTTTCGGTCAGTAAATCCGCGCTTTAACCACTTGAGCCACTTTGGTAGACCGTATTTGGAGAGGTACACTGCCAACCACAATACCTTGATGAGTTTCGCCTTCTGCTTCATCACCAGGTACTCGCTTCGCGCCGCTTCACGGAAGACTTCAAAACAACTGCTGGTTTGCTGAAAATGCACCAGACCATATCCTAGTACCGATCTAGCAGTCACCCCGATTATCTAGCTCCAGTCAGATTCGTCTCTCGTGCCATAAATCACGCAAGATGGTAAACACTGCTGACCCGCCTTGTCTTCTTCCATCAGGGGAGAGGGGATGCGCTGGCACTGTCGTGGAATATAGGAAGCTCGGGTGCGCTGATTGGTTGTTGGTCTGTCCGCCGAGCTTGGCAGTTGGATTGCAAACGTTTCATCACCAATCGAGGTGACATCGTCAGTGACCCACTCAACCCCGCACTGACGATGTCACCTCGATGGGGATGAAACGTTTTTCCAATCCAAGTACCGAGCTCGGCGAACAGACCAACAGACGGTGCACTGATGTAAAACATCTAGACTGTCCGTTTTAAACTCTCAGAAGCCCGGGCGTTTGCGAAATGACCATATGATGTGTAACTTAAAAACTTCGGCCCAGAATGCATAGATGGAAGTGTGTAAACCACGAAGTCAAAGGCCTCCTTGAATCCGGGAAAAACCGTAGTTGTTGGCTGGCGATATGCACGGCGGCTCACAAACTCCTGCAGTGACATTAGATGTGATTGATGTACGTCTACTGGGACAAAATCTTTTTCAATGCTTTTGGGTTCGCGTAGCGCAGGCTGACAAAGCTATGGTTGGCATATTCGTTTTTTGTGCTTTCTTGAATCGAGGTGTGAAGACAAATTAGCCCAACTGTTCGGAAGGTTTTTGTCTCCTTGCAGGCGGGGCCTAAAACAACGATACGTCCACAGTTTTTTAGTCGCGCTTGGGGTACTTTGCCTGGCTGCATGCCAAAACAGAATTGCGTGTCGGCAATAAATTGACGGACAGACAACGTCTCAAGTTGAGCTGGCCAAATAAAAGATATAACTATACTGTCCGAAGGAAAGCCATACTGTATTTTTGAACATATTCTACCCGACTTCTATTATATATTGGACTTCCATTGTTATCCTCGTCAGCTGACGGTGTTCCTAGGTCCTGCTTCGCTGACTAGCTGGAACAGTTTCCCGCAGCATCTACAAGACGCTGAGGCTGAGGAGCTCAGCTTTCGTTTATGGCACCAGATGCAAATCTGAAAGTGCACACTGAGGCCCGGTGGCGGTGGAAGTCAGTTGGTTTTTGACCAATCAGATGTGGCAAAAGAACGGAACCAACAAAGTGACAAGTCTACTCAGTAGCTGCTCAGATTGAACAACATTCAGAGTTCCCCTATCCGGCATCGACTTTACTCTATACACAAATATCTAGTATAGTGTGTTTTTTGCGGATGCAAATGAAGATAGTCTGTGTAGTTCACGGTTAGACATTGCACAACACGTGGCGCTTCAGGTGGGTACATGAGAAACACAAAGGGTTGGTTAGTTGGATGAAGGAAACAAAGTTGGTGGAACGATAAGTTTTTGGTGTACAGACAGAAGTCAGGTGACAGTGTGTCGGACAGTCCGATAGAGCAGAGCTCGGAGACGACTTCGATTGAGGGTATTTTCCGGGGGCGAGATTGCTCAAGTGGTTAGAGCGCGAATTTACTGGTCGGAAGGTCCGTGGTTCGAACCCGACCTCGGCCTCTCGACTTCCCCCCTGTCTAGGCTTGGGCAACCTGACAGTATCCCAGCCCTCGTGCTTCCTTCGGGCGGCATGGCAGCTAGGCACCGGAAGGGTGTTACAGCTGAACGTTTTTTTGTTTTCCCGTATGGAAAGATAACGAAACAGAATACTTTTGAGCTTTTGTACAAGTGTTTTGTGCAGGGAGATGATGGATGGTAGGACGACTGCAGGACTGAAAGAGCGGTGCCTAAACAGTTGGGAAAGAGGACACAGGATCAAGTCGTCGTCGGCCTAACAACAGCAGGTCAACTTCCAGCATGCTACGTCCCTTGCGATGTGTAACAGAAGGATACACCAGTTGCGTAGCCTAACGCACATGTATCAAAATATCATAGACCGGACAAGGTATTGAAACAAAACGGAACGCGTAGAGTTCAGCAAGTACGCGTTTAAAAGGCAGAAACTGCTTCTCGTTGATGGAATAATGAGAGGGCGGCTGTGCGACTTTGTGGCACAAATCCCTTTAATATAAGCTATGAAACGCAAAATATCTGCCCTACCTTTTGACGTGAAAGGTCGTAGAAATTCATTGAGCCGTGGCAACTTTTGTTCACTGAATATTCATCCAAGTGTTCTACATTTTCACTGCAATGGATACAGAGGAACGGTGCAATGTTTCAACTCTACTATCACTATGCCGTTTTTTGGGTTTTGGAAGTCGCTCGTAGTGCGAGCTTATTTCGTCCTGCTAAGGATGACTCAGTAATCAAGATGTCCCCGTTCAACTAAGGTAATACCAGTGCTCTCCTGTACTGCAAGTCGTGGCTGCGGAGTTGTCTATTTGAGAACACCAACTTAACAGGTACAGACTAGTGAACAGGGGAGCGAAACTCTCATATACATCTCGTTTACAAAACTGAATATCCATCTTCTCCTTGAACGCGTCTTCCTGAACTTTTCTGGATATTCATTGACTGTTACTCAAATGCAGGCAAATGCTACAAAGAGACTCCACCAATTCCGTAACAGATCTCACTTTTCAAGAGACGCAAAGCGGATTTACGAGAAGACGTACTACTCACATGCCTCGTCAGTAGTATCCACCGTTACATGAGTAGCCCTGTGACACGATGATTTACACGAAAAAGAACCAGCAGTAGTGATCACGGATGTCCAACCGGCTCCCCAATCTGTATATCAGCTTATTATATATATTTATATACATAGCTTATGTTTTGCTCGGCAAGTCTGAGGCCAATATTTTTCCGGTAATCCGCAAAGATGATGGATGCCAGATGACCTTGAACCAAAAGACCTGATTCCGTCCAAGGCTGAGGACTGCAGCATTTCTTGTTTCCCACTGAAGGTTTCATGGACCGAGAGTTATGACAGTCTCTGCACAGAATGACTGAGTAAAAAGCCGTGTGTTTATGCAATCGTTTTCCGTGCAGCAGTGCTAAACAAACGGTCACCGGACCACCCATCGGAGAAAAGCGCTTTGCAGTGACCCTGTTACATAGAAACTATTCTTCTTCAAACGTACAGAGCTCCAACGACATATTTCACTGTTACGACAACCGCTTAACGATGTCACACTAACGCCGAAGAATTCAAGGCCGTTCAAACCCCGCGGAATTTGAAATATTGACTTTCTTTTATCTGGTTCGTTATGGTAACGACCGGCCTGTCAACACTATCTCATGTAGCCCTGTCAGTTAACCACGTTTATTGCCCGATATTTATTGTACCGTAACAGAACAACAAACATTAAAAAACCGTGAGATGCCTTTGGTACGCGCACAACTTATCCGCTTGTTGTTTCCTCTGGCAATGGACGGGACTTTCTGAAATTCCTCGTGGGTTGGTTGTTGGAAATTGTATCCTTCGTCCACAGGGAATGACCTTTCCTGTCAGCGTTTCTTTCTATTTTATTGACCAAAGATTCGTCGAGGGCCAAGAATTCGCACGTATTTATCTAAAAACGATAGTGCAACAACCGAAGTTGCTCGAAAAAGGGATTTGAGTGAAGCAAACATTATCTATCTATCTATCTATCTATCTATCTATCTATCTATCTATCTATCTATCTATCTATCTATCTATCTATCTATCTATCTATCTATCTATCTATCTATCTATCTATCTATCTATCTATCTATCTATCTATCTATCTATCTATCTATCTATCTATCTATCTATCTATCTATCTATCTATCTATCTATCTATCTATCTATCTATCTATCTATCTATCTATCTATCTATCTATCTATCTATCTATCTATCTATCTATCTATCTATCTATCTATCTATCTATCTATCTATCTATCTATCTATCTATCTATCTATCTATCTATCTATCTATCTATCTATCTATCTATCTATCTATCTATCTATCTATCTATCTATCTATCTATCTATCTATCTATCTAGCTCTGGTCACATTTGTGTTGTCATGATAATGGATTTGACAGAATCCCTTGCATTCTGAGAAAGCGTCCTATCGGTAGGCACGCATTTCCGGTATGACACTTTTCAAGCAGCGTTCTTTGAATGGCTGTAGACAGGAATAAGCAGGTTTTAAACCTGTTTCGGGGGGTTTTCTATACCAAAATGCATGCTTATGTCACCCAAATGGACAAACCCATTTCGCGATGAATGACGTCAACCGACGAGTTTACTTGTGAGAGAAACTTGCACATTTTTGGATCCAAGCATTATTTTATGGACACCGCTGCAAAAGAACCGTTGGAGTTTGGGTTCGTCAGCCACCACCGTGTGTCTTTTATGCTGACGCGGTGTCGGCCGCTCGATCCTTTCATGTTCATTGCGGGTGGGCTTGCGTGAATTGAGAGACTGGTTTGATTGAACACATGCAGTGAGCAAATTCTTTCGGTGTGGGTTGAATAATTTCCGTAAAACCAAAAACTAGACGTGTTTGTGTGAGAAATGGTCAATGTCGGAAAAAATTTATTCGAAAGACGTTTCTGCTTTGCCCAATAAAAACGAATTTAGCGGATTCGTATCGGTTTTCTCACTTTCTTGAAAACGGCGTTCAAAATCCAAACTAGTTTGAACAATAATTTTATCCAGTGTACATTAGCGAGCAAGCGACAAGGTCACCAGGTTACAAGATTTGAATAGTTTTCAGCAACCTTATGAGTAGTGTGTCACGTGTACACACTGACGTATCGTACCAACTGAAACATGTGGCGGCATGGTGTAGCATATTCAGTTGAGTAAGAACATTATAAACGAAAAATTTATCCGGGACTCAGGTTTTTATTCTTGAATTGTATGAGAAAATCCTACCTCTTGAAACCAACAAGATGGAAGAAACTTGGATCGAAATCCTATCACGTGCGTCACAACATCAATCAGAGTTTTCACAGTGAGGAGACAAGAAACGAGAAGAGAAAAACAGGGAAAGGCAAAAATGGTTAAAAAATATTTTGATCACCGGTAAAACGCTTCTGATTGTCGCAGAAGCCTCGATAAAGGGCATACTTCATACGTACTATTTGGGTAAAGGGAAGTCGTGGAACACGCAGAGTAGCCTTTTGCCGCTTTGCTCAAGTCCACACGACCCTACTCCTCAACATCTCGTAGATGGGAGTTCTTGCAGATGCAGACGGGTTTAAGGTCAGATGACTTCACCGCATAACCACGACGAACAGCTGTTCTGAGAGGATAAGTTGTCGTTATGGACATCCCGTACGATCGTTACTCATTAGCGGAGATAAAACGTTAGGTGGGCATTTGGTGGAATACTGTTTCCATTCTAGAAGCGGACACCTCATAACTGTGACCTGACAGTGACGATGCAGGCTCTGATCTGCCAGCCAAGACGCCAGCGCCTAGCAACAGAGCCACTGCAATTTCTCAATGCTGGCTACCGCCGCAGTAAGTTCTTGAAATGTGAGATGATAAATCCGTCCTCTCGAACCAGCAAGCAGTATATTCGACCCAGCCGTTGGGGCTTCAAGATGTGACATAAACACCAGTGTTCAAACATCCAGATTTTGTGGGTATCTTTTAGGAAATGGTCACGTTTTTTCTCCATGAATACACAAACTTTTGTACGCCAACAGACATCACTTCGCTCCTAAACAGTCCTCTCGAGCTACGTAAAAGTGCACTTCGCTGCATCAGTACGAAAGTCACCCTAGAGCTTGCAAGCTGTGTATCAGACTGACAGGACAATTGTCATTTGTAATTCATCAAATGTCTTGTATATCATGAGTTGAGGCGAAAAGGACGTATACATAAGCCGGGAGTCTAGCAGCCAAAATTGTAGTTTTGCCTCGTTACTCCCGATGCCGTTTAGCATCGGGGATGCTCTCCTGGTACCATACGAAGGAATCCAAAATCAATAAAACCACATGAAGCTACAGCCGCTACAGCCTTACGAACAGCGACGTACCCTGCAGTTTCTCACGGAGATGACTGACCCATAGGCAGGCCGCGGTTATCAGCAGCTCGCATCGGTTGCTCACACGTCCGTACTCTGTCGGGTCATGTTGTTTCAGAGCGTAGTCTCCACGATCAATATGCTTTACACAAGCTCCACAGCTGTGCTAAATTCGAACTGCTACCAAGCATGGAATCCATGACTGCGATTTGTGACTGGTTTTTCAACAAACACGTGTATCCCTCTTGCTCAGATGACCGATCAAACAGGATTATCGGATTATGTTAGGAGGGGGCACCTTGTATAATTCGGCGTGTGACGGTAAGTACTTGCTCTCAGAAAAAAAGATATCATATTTCAAACTTGGCTTCATGGCCAAAAACAGGACCAGTTATGGGCTACGTTTTACGAACGCAGTTGTTGGTTAAGTGGTTGAGAGCTGGAAACAGTGTAAAATGAACTACTGACGTAACACGATATACTACTGATTAAGCATGTAAGTAGCATCCGGTCCGATGTAACAGCTCCGTCTACGCATCTGTTGAAAGATGAGGGTTACTACGGAAATTATGAAGTTGACTTGCAGTTTTCGTTCAATATTGTTTAATATGGTCAAAGCACGTCTACGAAAGTCCCGCAGAACGCTTGAGAATGTTCACGTTTCAAGTACTCTGTGCAGATGAGCTATTTACTTTTGCGTCTACTTGTGCCTGTAACTACTCGGTTCGTGTTTGCAAATAAGCAACTCCACACCAAAGGGTGCTCACCGGGGCTAACACTGCTGATGGTCACGTACGGGTCCATCTAGGGCAACTGACTTGTGCATGCCAAACTGGTTTGTCTCGACCGAATGAGGTATTCGACCTTGTCTTGATGATTAACTCATGTATTAAATTTTCAAATTTTGCTTTAGTTTCATACCAAATTGTGGCTACTAAGGTCCCAAAATTGAACAGTTTGGGCATTTCCTTGTGATTATTTCGTATCCCGTACATCTGATTGCCTAGTAGTCATTTTTCGCTACAGTAACTACCAAGATGAGTACGCACAACCTATCTTCAGCAGGAGCCAGGCTTTTCCAGGTTACTCAGGGGTAACTTGCTGAAACCTGTCTTGTTTGTTGTACTATTGTTTGAGACGGCAGAGATGTCTTCTCGGAAACTGACTCGCAGTATCCCGTACCGCCCAGAACCAACTTAGGAAAGCGGTGAGCCTGTTAGAACTCCAAAACAGTGTTTCCTGTCATCCCCTGCTTACGGTCCAAGTGAAAGCTGCACTTAGAAAGCAGTCCGCCGTTCCCTCATAGGATGGTGCCCTTGGGAAGAAGGCTCTGGTTAATAGGTCTCCATCGATGAGATCGATTTACCGTTGTTTCGCTTCGCATACTGACCTCAAACATGACGAACGATGCAAGTGCAAATGACCTGGACAGGTACATCAGTAATGACGTCGAATTCTCGTAAAAAAACTAAACAAAAAGTGTAGTTACCGAAATCTCCCGATTGCCTCAACTTAGTAAGTTCGTAGTTTTAACAAAATGTTGCCTTTGAATTTTGAAATGCAACATTCTTCAACGTTGGATAATATGCTCAGCTCCAAAGCATTTATTGCACACGCGGAGGTGAGAAAACTCCGTCGGCAGACAGAATGATGCGTAAAATGAAACAGTTGCTGACGGATGACGACATACTAGATGAGGGGTTTTCGAGCCCAGTGGCCAACGAATAAGTTTCCCTCACCCACTCATCTGTCAGACGAGAATTATTGACCCAAGGGGAATTTCTTGTCACTTGAATACCAGTGGAAACTAGGCCGCGCCATTCGGTGGGTACCAAATGACTTATGGCTCGTTCTATTTCTCATGTGCTGCAATATATGCTTATATAAAATGTTAGTAGTATACTCTGCTAAATATCAACAACTGGAACACAGAAGACTGAATAATGACATTCGTTCTCCAAGGCAAAATCCGTCAGCTGTGTGAACCTTTTTTGTGCAAAGTTATTGGCAAAAACTAAAAATCCAGCGGAATAAACTTTTTCGAACAATCGCCAAGCGATTCCATTTTGATCAAATGGGGTTTCACTTTTCAGCGAAAACTTTCAATTCTATTGCGTAAAAGTCACAGATATTTTCGCGGGCCACACAGTCATTTTTGTGTCCGGTACGTGGATTCTTGGGTAACTTGGTTACTAACATAATAAAGTCCCAATTTTATCGATCAGTAGTTTCATCTCGCTTGAGGCAGGTTTAAAAAAGTACAAATCTGATCTGAGGACCTTAGATATAGAGCTGGTCATGCATAAGTTACGCAGAGAAAACCACGAAAAACGGCTGTGAACTCTGCCCATAGCAGGGGAATGTCAGCGAGTACAACGTGTCTTTTGTTTTGGGGTTTTTTGTGCGCAGATGTTCCTAATTACTGCCGAGTCGAAATCAGTATTTAAGTCACCTCTGGCGACAGTTTATCCCAAAGTGTTTTTTTGCGAGGGCAAAACGTGACACAAATGAGATTGTAACGGACGCTATGGCGCCCGGACAACAGTTCTTGCGCAACTGCTGATCAAACAGTTTGCAAGTAGAGGGTGGACGGTCGAGGACATGTCCTTAAGATCACTAAGTGTACATGACATTATGTAAAGACCATATCACACAGGAAAACACTAATCGGCTTTCCACACTCACGATGGTTGATGGTGAACCGAACGGCACAGTTTTCTTTCAAGTTGATTAGTGAACAAGGCGGCGAAACAACCGTGCCTATTAGCGATTCTTGTATACCAGAACCTTCTTGTTTACAAAAAAACCCTCTATTAAACAACGATTTACGACAAGTACTCGGGTTCTATGAAAACCATCGGCTGGGATGATTTAACGGGATAATTTTTAGAAAAGAACATCGATGGGGGACCGTTTTATGTTTGACTTTTACTCTGCAAATTTACCGATGGCTTGGAAATTTTAGCAGGCGTTCTTGTTTTCCGGAAGCGAACCTCGGATCTCCCGATTTAAACAAACCATGAAATCGTGTTCACATCATTCTCGTGAGTCCACACTGAAACGGGACTCGTTTTTATCAAAACGTATCAGCAATACATATCCTCGGCCGTCCCAGGGTTTAAACTCGAGACGTCTGACGTTTTGGGCACGCTTGAGTGATGCCTGACTATCTAGTAACTGCCCTGGTTGTGTCGATCGATTGCTTGGCCTAGCAGGACTCCTCAGTCAGGTAGCACTGCGGACGGCTGCTGGATAATCTCTCGGTTGGTTGCTGATGGCTGCGTGATCTGTTTGAGCAGTACTCCTCCTATCCTGACTTAGTTGTTCTTGTGAGTTTACACTCACCTCACCTGTCATATATCCGAAGCAGAAACCCTGGCGTGGCTAAGGACGATGGGGACACCGGCGTACACTAGAGGAGTACTGGTAACACGCTGAACTCGCATGTGCAGAGTTCAAACTCCGACCAGGTCATGGACATGCACTGTCAATGAGTTCTAATAACGGCGAACCTCGAGTCCAATGCTGCCATTTTTTGGTGTGAACTCACCAGGTGAATTGCGCCGGTCACGTGTGAAAATGGACGTGAGTAATCACCTACAACCGCATTGTAAAAATCCTACCGCGAACTTTGTACTGTTTCTCCCAAAATGCGCCGTTTCAACGCAGACGTGTTCGCCTGTACATGGCCGAAAAGAACAAACCTACCTACCGAAAACTCCAAGTTTTTCGGCATTAGATTTCCGAACTACACTGAAAGCAAGTCACGGAGCCATGAGAAAAACTCACTGCCTGTTTTACCGCGTTCAAAAATAGCAAAATGTAGCGCGCGTCGTTTGTTCTAATTCTACAAGGCTCGGTTTGCATGTCACTGAAGATACCGCAGCTGGGGTTTGTCTGCGCTGTGGAACACTCGACTTCCAATCGATACAAATATTTCGAAACGTTTCCTTCTGTTCAGATACACATTTGGTTGAAATACGGTCAGAAATTTTAACAGAAGACTTCGCAAAACCTCACAGGTGAAGCTGAAAAAGAGATAAATGAAATGGTTTGTTCTTACGTCAACCGCTATCCGTTTTCAAAGGTTGAGCTTGCAAAGCAAGATGATGTTTCCAAGGATTTCATCGATTTTTGCCTGCAACCTGGCGTTGAAAATCTAGAATGAATATGCAAAGAAAAGAGGTGTACACATTTGCCTGTCAATTTGCTGATCAAAGCAGCGACATAAAAATGATTTATTTTGCTCTGGCGGTACTTAAATGTGAATGGAGATCAAAAATAGGTTTTTTTAAATTCGTTCTAGAAGCTGGTAAAAATGGTTGTACTCGGTGGAAAGAGCATCAGGAGAACATATGTACGTTCTGTTGCTTAAATAGTCAACATGCCTTGAAGGTTGTTTTTCGAGAATAGGTATATAATGATGTATACAATACAATAATATTCCAAATATAATATATAGAATCTTTATATAATATAATATTATTATTAAAAATATAAAAAAAACTAAATAAATTAATGAATAAATAATAACTAATAAAATAATATGCCATATAATATACTATAATATTATAATATAATATAATATTATGATTAATTATTAATTAATTATTAATTATTAATAATTATATATAATAACATAATGACAGAGAAGTTTAGTCATTACTTCTTTAATCGCTAAGCTGAACTTTTTGTGTGACAATTCAGTGGACTTAGCAGAGGATGCCTCAAATCAGGTCCCACAGTCTGGAAAAATTATTTCAGTATGTGTGCGACTGACCTTAGTGTGACGTCACGAATAGACTGGACCTTGCTGTGGTGTGAAGGTTTGCGCGCCTCAGCGACCCATTGAGCTATACTGGAGGGTGTCCCCGCGACACTCACAGAGTCTCTCATACGAGGTTGGTCAATGGTTAGAAATCTGACAAACACGGTCTCCTGGCCCTCCAAGTTGGGGATTGGAACATATGGCGACTTGCTTCGTAAAATGGTAATGCATTTGCATTTCCCGCCAAACACCGCTGTCTTGCGGTTAGGCTTTTGAGCCAAAGGATTTGGTTGAGGACCCTAATCGTCCTCCTGTCTAGGTGTGGGCGCTCTGACAGTATCCTAGCCCACGTACAACCACGAACTTACAGCAATGAAGCATCGGTTTTGAACACTGATGTCATGCTGTCGATGATGATGATGATGACGATGATGATGATGATGATGATGATGATGATGATGATGATGATGATGATGATGATGATGATGATGATGATGATGATGATGATGATGATGATGATGATGATGATGATGATGATGATGATGATGATGATGATGATGATGATGATGATGATGATGATGATGATGATGATGATGATGATGATGATGATGATGATGATGATGATGATGATGATGATGATGATGATGATGATGATGATGATGATGATGATGATGATGATGATGATGATGATGATGATGATGATGATGATGATGATGATGATGATGATGATGATGATGATGATGATGATGATGATGGATGATGATGATGATGATGATGATGATGATGATGATGATGATGATGATGATAAGGTGTCATCCAATAATCTCAAACGGCAGCCGCGAGAGAGAACTCAGCGTAGACTGTCAGAAACGTTTGGTTAATCGATGACTCTCGTACTATTTTGCTGTCCCGCGACGCACATCCCTAGGACTAGCTTCCTGTGAGGGTTGTGAGCAATATTTTTAAACCTCTTTAGAAAATTTTGTCAAATAGATATGAGATGATCGACAAACCGGCAGCACTTTGTGGCTGTAACAGAACAAGACATTTCAACCAAGTGCTTGAGATTGAATGTATGTCCTAAAATAGGTTGTTTGTGATCTCAAGCCATATTTTCTGCATATTAGACCACGCAAAATTGGACTGAAAATATGGAAGCTTTCTTGGTCGTACACGATTTTTCAAATTGGAGCATGTTCGACGCTTGACAGAATCCCCAACCCCTCACGACATCTCTTATTACGTAATCGATACCTCTACGCTAAAAATGCAGCATTTTGCTCTGATTAAATTTCATTTTATTGATAAATTTTTCAATTAATTAATTAAATAATTAATTATTTTTTTCAATTAATTAATTTTCTTACGTAACAAAACAGTCCTTAAAGTGGTTATTAATATGCAGTGAGTTTTTATTGATTTTAATTAAATTAGAATTAAACACAACTTAACCAATTAAATTACTTTAATCAATTGAATTAAATTGACGTAGTTCTACGTTGGTTAAAATCACACACATTTGGGGCAGCACAAACCTTTGGTAGTGTGTCTGTGCAGGTTCGCATTGATCCAACCCCCCGCTGATCCATTTTACCGGCTGGCCAAACATGTACGCAAATATAAGATGTACGATCCGGTGAAAACTTGGAACGACGCATTTGGAATTGACCTGGTCCCTCAGATTTGGGGTCAACCAAGTCAGCCGATCACACACTGCCTGATAACTGTTAGTCAGGCAGGTCCTAAACTACAAGGACGTAGGTCAGAGCCTGCACACGTGTCCGAAAAACCGACCGGCCTGGCACGCAATGTTATTGCTTTCATTGTGACTGATTACAGTAGTTTGTTTTTGTGTTGTTTTCAACTATCCCACCGAATCGCACGCAAGTTCATCGACTGGTTGGTATTGGCCGAACAAATGTGTTTAAAAAGCCCCCTTCAAACCAGAGGAAATGTTCTGCACTAAAGTTGAAATCTTTCGGTGCAAAACACGCTTTCGGACCAACACAGTTATGATACTAATCGAGAAGAAAACAGAATGTTTGATACGGTTCAGTTGGGGATTCGCAAGAAGCGAGCCGTATTGATCACACTGCAGCATGATGTCTGCGGTCTTACATTAATGCGATCCACAGGGGGAAAGATTTCTGCATCCGTGAGGTCTTTCGGTCTCGGCTGACAAGCGAAGCTTACCCTAAGCACAAGAAAGCCTAATTGGGCGGCCAAACTGCCGGCCAAACTTCGAACCGGGAACCACCTCTTGGGACTTCAGCTACGTTAATTTGGACATATTTTAAGCGCTTTCTCCAACTGGATAACTCGTACAAAAAACCCTTCTGCGACCCCATCACGAAATGTACAGCACATCAGATCGATCACTCCAACCCGGGTTAAGGGTTGTTATCCATCTAGCATCTCGAAATCAAATCACTCAGGGCTCAGCAAAACGCAGCGACTTGTTTTATCACGTGTGAAGGTCATATTAACCCATCTTGTGTAGATACGATCGAAACGATTTAGCGAACCGGCACAACGCATTTGATCGGTAACAAGTCGGTATTCACGCATGAATCGGGGAGTAAGAACCTAAGACGACAGGAAATCTAAGACATTCAACGTTTATTTAGGACATTTAACCTTGGATCAACTAAATTAACCGCGAGACTGGCTCGCACTATTACTCGGAGGACATGCGAACACAGTTCTCTTGCTTGGCAACACAAATGATGTTACGTGATAAGCAAAATGGTCTGACAACCTGGGTTAAATGAATCAACTGAAGAATATAAGGGAACTAATTGCGTAATTAAGTGATTATGCAATTATGTCAACGTTGGAATTCAAGAATTCAGTGACTATAAATAACCTGAAGTCGACTTCCAATTTGGCAGGATGGGGGTATTTTTCCACACGCTATCTAATTATGTTAGAGTTTCATCTGGAAAGCATCCAAAACTGTTGAGTATCCCATAATTTACATACATAAATAAATTCTACAAAATGGCGAGCTTTCTAAGATATCCACATGAAGAAGGTCGTTTGTCGCTTTGGTCATTCATGGTCTAAGCGGTCACATGGCGTAGTCCTGGGAAATATGAGTTTGTCGCTTTGGTCATTCATGGTCTAAGCAGTCACATGACATAGTCCTGGGAAATATGTAAAACGGGTTTGAATCTGTCCCGTAAGCGTCTTGTAGTTGGTAACCAGGAGGTGGAGTTCTCGAAAACACCGTTGACACCTGACTCGCCTCTACCTGTGCTGTTCGGCGATGCCAAAACTTCAGCGCCGATGACCTTGAGGTGCGTGTGGCGGATAAGCCATTACGGATGGCTGAAAGTTGCTCAACTTCATGGAGAACGATATAGACGGCTTGGGTGTGGTTTGTAACGCATAGATGCACTGTTTTTGGGGGGAATGGAAACCTCAGTTCAAAGTGTAGTAAGCCAAGAATATTGCATGGGACCTTTTGCAGCATCCGTGGTCCTGAAACAATCCTGAAAATAGGGTGTGCGTGTTTCTCACATCGAATCACTTTATGTAATGCCCTAAACACGTATAAAATTTCATGTTGTACCACAGTTTTGCCTACATGGTCCTTGCGAGGTGTCGTTTTCATGCCTAGTCCGCACGAAAGACCACAGCCCCCTCTTGGCGGGTTCCCAAATGTCGTCATTGTAGGACAGCCGAGGTTCAGGACCGCGTCTGCCAGGTCGAATGTATTTCACAGACTTATTGAATAACCTATATGGTTTGTGAATTTGGCGAAACGAGACCGAATGTTGCTTGCAAAGATGGGATGGTGTAGACAAAATTGCACATTACACGTGATCAAGCCCTTTAGAATAACCCGTTCCCACCTGAAAGCCTCAACAACTGTACATGGATTTGTCACTGATGTCCGCGGTAATTACAGGAAGTGCACTTTCTAGCGAGTACTGCGAAACTGCACAACGTTACCTTGATGATACGCATAGAGTATGAAAGTGCAGTCGTCATGGCAAATTAGCAGCACTGTTTTTAATGGTTGGGAATTTTTGTTCCGTAAATGAACCTGAAAATAGCGATTTCATCCTTAATGGAAAACATGGAGAGTTTAAATCTCACGAAACACAAGAAACTCACGAACTCGGGACCATCTGGCGAGCAGCTGGAACACTCGGCCGTTTGACCAGCAGCGGCTGATTAGCAGTGCGGTTAACTTGCCTTGTTTTACGGTATTTCTAGACTTTTCAACGTAGAGCAGCTTCACTTACAGGGCAACAGTCCCCCCGCGCAGTTCTGAATGCTGGGAATTATTGATTTTTCCATAAATTGAATTTAGATGAAGGTTTCTTGCGATGGTCATGCTTATCACTGGTCAGTTGACCTAGATTTACTAAGGATCTGACAAAATTCAGACATTTTTGCACGCTGTCAGCACTGTACTCCAAAAAATATTTCCCTCAAGATCCTAGCTTCTTTGTTCGATGGAGCCTTCGTCCCCAGCTTTCCAGAAGGTTTACACTTAGGCCGCAGTGTTGGAGGTAAAGTTCTCCAATTTGGGGAAGTGGAGTTGATCTCATGATAGCCTGAAACGAGTGCTGTTCGCCCATTCATTCCTAGATGACAGTGAAGTTTCTAGCTTCTCTCCGACAGCCTGCTTCCGGTTTCGCCCTTCTTGGGGCTCGTCAGGTAGGCGCAGTGGTAGACGCAGTTCCAGAATTTTCGTCAACCTTTTGTTCCACTTGAACCCAAATTGGACAGATTTCGAAAATTGCGCTCACTTCCATATTAATTTGGTTTTCACGGGAGACAGCTGAATCGGTCGTTTATGCTATTCTTCAACTGAATTTGCTGAACAAACCGCCTCATGCTTCAGTTGCTACGATGTTTGAGATATCGTCATACATGTATATACGTAATGCACTACTCATAAGGTTGCTGAAAATGTTTCGACTGCCCACGACCGGTTTCGCCCTTCTTGGGGTTCATCAAGTCCCACTGAAAAGATTGCTGAAAATTCTTCGGCAGCCTGGGGACATCAGAAACGAGAGGCTCAGTTGGGTTCCAGATGAGTCTCTCGCAAAACCGCATTTGTTTGCAAATGAGTGTATTTCGCTAATTCCGTGTAATTTGGGTTCAAGTAGAACATAAGGTTGACGGAAACTCAGGGACTGCCCCAACTGAGGAGCCCCAAGAAGGACGAAACCGCTCGTGGGCTGTCGAAGGGTTTTCAGCAATCTTGTGAGTAGTTTCCTTTATGAAAATCTACTGCGATGTCTCGAATATTGTACCAACTGAAACATGAGGCAGCCTGTGTGCAGCACATTCAGTTGAAAAACATCATAAACGAGAGATTCACTTGAGTCTCCCGTGAAAACTAAATCGAGTTGCAAATCAGTGTGTTTCAAGCTGTTCGTTTACTGACCCAAGGGTCAGGCGAGATAAGTGTGCATTATTCTCTAAGCGTCGGGCACCGCTTGTGTCCCAGTCATTTCACGTTCTTCCTGGTATTTCGACTGCTCACACAGAACACACAAAACAGTTTGTTCGATGAACGTGAAAGTTTTTGTCCAGTAAAACTTTTGAATGTGCACTTGTTTGAACAAAACAGAAGAAGATTTTGCAAGCTTTTATCTCATAGTAGGAGACAGTTTTTTAACAAATAAATCGATACATAAGTCTGCATGAGTAAGAACAATCGGGTAACTAAAGAAAACACAGCAGTACCACTGAATTGAGATGGTCTAGGAATAACTGGATATTTCCTAAGTCGATTGAGCGATTTTTCTTGGCTGAATTCGTTATTTCGTGCAACGGCAGGACCACGTGATCCAGGCTGGTCTAAGGGAACTGATAAACCCGAACGGTAGACGTGGACGTAGCCATGCAGCAATGCGTCAGGATGTTGCAACTGTGCGTGAAACGTTCGACAGTATTTAACAGGCAACGGTCCAACAGTCCGCCCTGTGGTCTGCCACGACGACGCCTGAATACAGCTCAAAGTGGGCTCCCGTTGGAGGGCCACTCAATGAGTTACTAGTGGGAGAGGGCGCTTTTTTGACACACCATTAGTACTTTCATCTATCGATCACACTGCCGCTCATCCTGTCTGCTCGTCCTGCCCCTAAATGCAATCTATGCTGCAAGCCAACAAGCACTGTACAAATGTTTCATCCTCATTGGGAATCGTCAGCGGTGCGCATCTCTCCCGAAACTCCAGCTTGTTGCAAACCCGCGACCTTCCGGATAGTGGTTAAACACTTAAAAGTCTGGTCACGAGCGGTTGAATAGCTATCGCTTAGAGAGGAACCGCATTGCAGTCACATTCGGTCCCGTCTTAAAGTTCAGTTCCCGGATAAGGAACTTTTAATCACGCGTATGTTTGACGATCTCAACTTTGAAAAGCAAGAATTGTGATCGAAAGTCCATGAACAATGGTGACCTCAACTGTCTACATTTGTGACGTCAGAAAATGCGTAAGACTATCACTGACCTGCGCAGTGCAGTGACAAGGTCCGCAAACCAAAGAGCGGTGGGCTGAATGTTGGCTCGGTAGTGCGGGTTGCGGCCGCGGCGGTCAGCTACACCCGTTCACGCACACATACACACAGGCCAGTGTCGGACGGGGAGGCCTCTGTGTCAAAAGGAATGAAGGAGGTGCTAAGGGGGGGGGTGAAGACCAAAAGTACACGAGTGGCGTAAGCAAGTTAATCACGGGATTGTCTTCTGGATTCAGCAGACAATGGGTAGTTTGCGACTACTGCCGATGGAACTAGTAGGGCAGGCAACAGAGCGACCTTTTTAAGACAGCCAGCACAAGGAGTCAGTCACTGCCTAATAAACCAGGACTCCATCTCAAAACCACAAGGCTGACGTTCCAAATTCGGCATGCCGATCTTCAGGTTCCACAGTTTCCGGAAATTTCGATGCTAGATTAGCTACCAATCACATTAGGTTGAACAGATAAAATTTGCCACTGCAGACAACATTTTATTGGCCAGTTTCTCTGCTCCATACAGTTTTCCTCATATGTTTCTTTTTTCGGTTATGAGGAAGGGGGATATGGAAAGTTGTAGTTAATTTATCGACGATTTGTAACACAAAAACGTTCGTTTACCTGAATCCGTTTTCAATCTTTTCAAAAAGTTTGTATTGTGTAAAATACAGATGTCACTGATTGCACAATCCTGTCGAAACTAAATGGACCACACTCTTGGCTAAGTGGACAGATATCTCATATGAAGCTTTCAAAAAGGGTTGAATTGTATTCACGTCATTCCACATGATTTGAGCAGTTGGAGAGGAACTTCTTTCCAAATGGCAATACTAGCCAACCGTAATTTGTGTGGGGAATATGAGCAGAGCAGAATTCCAAAAACAGAAAGCTCTTAGAGGGCTTGTTGGGGAAATCCAAGCACACAAAACCTCCGACCACTATTCAAGAGACAGTGTCATCCTAATCAATCGATTACTCAATCGATCACTTGGTCAATCGATCATCCAATCAGTGCGCCCGCCAAGCAGTCGACCGACCAGCGTTGCTTCCATGTGATCATTTCAAATGTGTTGTACGCAGTGGCTTTATGGGAGGATTTTGCCCAACTGTCGTAAGACAATTTACCATCTCCTGATGTGACCGAAAACACTGCATGCAATGGGCTTTGAGTCATGGTGGCCTGATGTTCTTCCAGGGTTCTTTCACCACATTTCTCCTACCAAATAGAGAGGACTAGAAGAAGGACGACGCCACCATCCAGGACACTGGTACAGCCGAATTTCACAGCTAGACACAAGAATGTAACGGTTAGTACGTGTCAAGGACATTGGTGAGTTTTTTGTAAGACTTTCATAGTTGACCGGAACTTGCGTTGATAATTTTCTTTAGAATTTGGAAAGCGATCTGACAGATCTCGAACCAAGAACACCAGATGAATTTTATCTGCATTAGACTGACGATAAGCAAGCACCCTCAGTCAGGTTGCTTTGGCAGACCTGAGTAAATTCTGGCAGCCTCGGCCCCAAGTAAGAACGGGTCGTCATCAGTATGTGGTCTAACTAGGGGGTTTCAGCTTAGCGTTATTCTGGAGTTCGCATAGTTACTATTTATTTGTATAAACCAAGTTGCCAAACACATCTCCATAACGAGTTTACGGATTTCCTCAAGTTCAGTGTTGTAACATACGTTGCTCAGAAGACGACGACTGTCACTAGACTATCATCGCACAGTTTACAAGAACAGGAGCAAGACTGGAAGCGACGGGGGTATAAATCGGGTAAAACCGAATTTTTAGGTCTACCTTTGATCCAGTAATCGAACTGTTTAATACAGCCTCAAACTTTGTTTGAGTTGCTTTTCTGCACTTTTAATAAGAGTGCGTTGCAAACAACCCACCGAGTTGTTTCGATTTTCTGTTTTAAGATACCGTACATTCAGTGCTAAACACCTTAGCTTTGAAAACGTTTCAGTTTGCGGTTTTTTTAATGAGCCCGTTTTAAGTTCTCCTACAGATACATGTCGCCAGTCGTGTTTCAACTGCGTGTGTTCCCATCTTGGTCATGCCAGATGATCTCGGTCGCGGTATTTGAACCTCGATATCTTTTGCCATCATTTTGAAGGTGATGGCAGGCGATGAGCTGGACTGAGGCGGTACATTTATCGAACGGTTGCTTAGATGTCCCAAGGTCACCTCAGTCAGGACGGAAACCTGGAGTGGAATAAAAGGGCAAAAGTCGACTATTTAATTTGGTTTCCAGAACATCTACCCTTTTGACCTTGGTATTCGGAGTTTAAAGTGCGCCTATCGAACTCAGTCAAATTTGGTTTCACGTAGAACATAAGGTTGACGGAAACTCGGGGACTGCGGCTACCTGATGAGCCCCAAGAAAGGCGGAACCGGTTGTGGGTTGTCAAAGTGTTTTCAGCAACCATATGAGTAGTAGTATATACATGTATCGCGAAATCTCGAATACTGTAACAACTGAAACAGAAGGCGGCCTGGTGCAGCACACTCAGTTGCCTGGAGACATCACAAACGAGAGATTCAGCTGGGTCCCAGGTGAGTCTCTCGCAAAACCAAATTGATTTGCAAATGAGTGCGCCTATCGAACTCAGTCAAATTTGGTTTCACGTAGAACATAAGGTTGACGGAAACTCGGGGACTGCGGCTACCTGATGAGCCCCAAGAAAGGCGGAACCGGTTGTGGGTTGTCAAAGTGTTTTCAGCAACCATATGAGTAGTAGTTTATACATGTATCGCGAAATCTCGAATACTGTAACAACTGAAACAGAAGGCGGCCTGGTGCAGCACACTCAGTTGCCTGGAGACATCACAAACGAGAGATTCAGCTGGGTTTTACGTAAGTCTCTCGCAAAACCAAATTGACTTGCACATAAGTGTATTTATCGAAAGCTAATTACTATGTTAAGTATCGACCAGGCAGCGAATCGCTTACCTATAAATCCGAATGGTCCCAGCAACGGTGATAGCAAGGACAATGGTTCGTTTCCTTGGAATTTTGCGCTTTGCGCAAAAGCGCACTTTGTGCTTTATGGACGATCGCCACGGATTCTTAAAAACCACGCATTTTCGCACACCCACCACAGAAATTCTTGTCTCTTGCTTAGTTTACAAAGCATACTTGAATGGAGAGAATGCTAAATCCGCGAATGCTAGAGGAGGCTGCTCCTCCGAAATCGAGAAAACTCAGCGTAGGACTGCAAACCCTCTGCCGATCAAAGCTGACCTTGAAGAAAGCTCTCTCCTTCGAGGACTAGATTGATGACAGATGTGTTGACGCTTGCTCATATGGTGAAACGCATAGAAGGAAAACGGAAAACAGAGTAAAGATTTCATACTCCGGCAGGAATATCGTCGTACTGACAAAGTAAACAGCCAAGTAAAGAGTACTTCTTGTTGGTCAACAAATCGATCGGAGCGTACTGTGTGTCCTCTGTGCCTGCAGTCTACAGTAAAAGTGTAGACGCAATGCGCTTTCGTAGAAGTACTGTTGTATAAACCACAGAAAAATCACATTCGAAAAGCACTGGTCTCACCGGTGAAGACGCTACCCTTCCAAGAGGGACCACCTTGACTGGAGGGCTTGAAAACTGACGGAACATCAAGAATGTGTCCCCAACGAACAGAAATTGATTTTGGGACGGGAAAAATAAAGTTTTTTGAGTTAGAAAAGAAAAATAGTCGGTGAGTGTCCACTGGAGCGCGAAATTATTAAACAGCTGTTCCTTAAACAGCTGTTCCTTATTAAACAGCTGTTTTCCTTAACAAAGGAAAACCCCGCCGATGCATGGCGTCCACTGAGTGGCGTAGAACCCGTAGCAATAGAATCGTCTAGCTGTCGCACCCTTTCGGTGCCTAGCTGCCAACATATATATATATATATATGAACCTTCACAACACGGACATGCCCCGTGCCAATATGTTGCGCTTTCACATTCGGGTAGAGATGCTGAGGTTGGGTTCGAACCACTGGCCTTCCGGTCAGTAGGAAATCGCGATCTAACCACTGAGCCAACTCTCTAGCAAACAGAGGTTATTCAAATACCAATCAAAAGAGTTGTAGCGTGAACAAAAACAACCTCACCGGTAACTTATCTGTTACCGCATACTCTGATTTCCACTGTTATCTTGCGTCTTTTCCCAGGTAACCGTCTACTTTACTCTCCCCATGGACCGTGAACTATCGATGAGTTGTTAGGCCAGTCTATCTTTGTTTTGGATAACTCAGGAATACGGTCTTTCCGTATGAAAAAAAACTACTTTGGCTGACCTGAATAAAACCAAGCCTCCTAAGGAATTCTTCGGAAGGTGCGCCTTGTTATATTTATGTTCCTTGAACCGATGGTGACGTTCGCGGTGGTGGCTGCGAAATCTCATCGATGCAATCTCTTGGTTTGCATTTCCTAGTCGTGATCACTACTCACGTCCTAATTAAACTATCGGACATTTCAATCGTTCATCTCACGGTCCAAATAAAACGCGGACAAATACTGTTTAAGAAAATCGATTTCGCCCAAAACACATTGGTTCACATGAATCAGTCGATTCGATAAAATACAAAATGCTGATTGGTCCAGTTAGTCCGGTCAATTGTCGCCCTATTGGTTACACTGCCTTCGGTAAACACGATTAAGGCGATTCGAAATGTCTCACCTGGTGAACCAAATCATGCATTACAGCATGATTTGGGACAGTGATGCGATGTTAAGTTATTTCCACCTAATTTGTGGAAATGTGTACCGTTCACAGGGAGTTTGTATTTGTCGATAGCTGTTTGGCAAAACGATGCAACCAATCAACAGCGCAGATGGACATTTGTAAACAGTTACGCATCGGTCCTGCACACCAATCGAAAGAGTTTTTACCTAATGACCCTTGGAGAGCGGTTGGCCTGGACGAAGTCAATGGATGGACTGAGAAAAAGCCACCCAGGACGGTGGCCACGACGGAATTGCCTAATCGTCTAATGCCACGGTCGAAGACGGATATTTTGTTTGATTTTGACAGTGCAGAAATGGATGGTTATGAGGGGAAATCATGTGACACCCTATCCACACGTCGAACGTCTTTACATGGAAAAACCATCACCGTACGAATCAGTCGAAACGAGACAAAATATCGGAAACTGCAGGCTCAAGTGTACAACTTTTTGGAAAGACCAAAAACTTGGCGTTCTTTTACCTATCATGGACTTGTGTAAGTTCCTCCGTTTGTTTAGCTTGCGTCATTCGCGAGTACCGGTTACCTTGAGCACGAGCAGTCAGAAAGCGAAATTTTGCCATATATGGATGTAATTCAGCCCATTTGATTACTGGTGACGGTTGATGAGAGGTGCGGAAATCGTTAGCCTATTTACAGTTTGAATAGACCTTTTGAGTTTGACAGGAGCGTTGCAAAAGATGTTCTGATCGAAATATAATCATTTTAAAAAGCATAGCTGACATTGTCCGACAGATATGAAAAAATCGATCTGCATCGCAAGCCACCCTCTACAAGAGACCGTTCTACTTGAACCCGAAAGGTCAAGAAATATTCCAAGCTATTTAGAACTCGTCTCAATTTGAGCTACTCAGGTTTGTTGTCGTTGTGTTGTTTGCTGAACAGCAATCATATTGCCCAGCTCAGCGAACAGGTCATCTACGCTAGCTGAGTTACCAACATGTTCCTCTGTTCAGGTTTGTTTAGTCGACCATCCAGTATTTCCTTAGATGTAGGTAAACTACGGAGTAACCGGAAAGCATCTACGTGCAGTACACGGAGAGTTCTCAGGTTTGATTCGGCCATCAAACATTTTGAGAGTGCGTGTTATTTAACCTTGGTTGTTCAAAACTGGAAAAACAGATAATTACCTAATTACCTACATTTGATCGAAAGAAACATGTATTAGATTAGTTTGTAAGCAACCCAGTACGTTACTCGTTGTTTCGAAATGCATTAGAACGAAATAACCGGATGCAGCTTAGTTTCTTTCGAAACGACGCGAGTTCATAATGTGGACTGTCAGCTTTCATGCGCTTTTCAGAGCATCGCGGGTTTTCTCATTTGTGGTTTTAGAATTCCTCGGAAAAACCAAAAGCTGACAGCCAATATTTTGCAAATGTTTTAACAGCAATTTCATATACAGTATTTTACGGTGGCTACCGAATTTTATAAGTAGTATGTTGAGTGCACTTCCACGATGGAAAAAGCAAGTATCTGGCACATTTGGGGGGTTTTCGCTCTTTTAGACAGATTGTACACAGAGTATACTCCATGGGAATTACGCATCCTTTGTCCTAAACCCAGCACTAGAATGTAAGGAAATGTTAATGTGACCGACTTTTCCGCATGACATCCGCAAGATTTTTTTGTCCCGCGACCTGACCAATTAGTTCAAATTATCCTGTAAAGCATTGCAGTTCGTCTCCGGTTTTTAGTTCAGAATCTCAGAAAAAATTATCGGATAAATTGGAAATCTTTGGTTCTGGGAGATGACCTCAACTCTCTAAGATCATTCGTTTTTGCCACAGCTGGGGGTGAAGGATTATTCCACACGGAAAGTACAAAATTAATCACCTGGTTGGTAAACTGTTGCTTGGAAATGTCCGATTTTTAATTTCTTTTGAAATGAAGTGTACTGACTGTAGTTTATTGACTGTCTAAAGACCACGTCTTTTTGTTACAGACATTTTTAAAACCACTAAATGCGGACGAAATTGTAGTGTTTGAAACTTTGTTATACTCTCCGACATCTGTTGGTATTCTCTGCTCTCATTCACTTTGAAAATGGGAGATTTTCAAAACTTACCGGGTAGTATGGCTGCTCTCAAATCTGAGAATGATGTCCTTGACGGGTGAGGAATGCTAGCAAAGTGTCATCATTCCATAACTAATTGTTGTTCTGCATGAGGAGTGCTCACACTCTCCACCAATGTCGTTCCAGATTTATCGATCCTCTACCAGAATCCAATGATGAGTAATCCAGGCTTTACTCAACTAAAGTGGAACATGTAGTACCCGGTTGATACGAAAATCTACGTGTGCACATCAACAGAATGAGCAACTTTCCCTCGTCAAACGCTGTAGAAAACATTTTATAAGTCAGTTTTCCCAACTATTGTGCGAGAATTTTTAATGCGATTTGAACAGCATTAGAGTGTTTGAGTAAAACTCAAATGAGCTACACACTCAGGTCACGTGAAAACTCAGACGAAAAGAAGCGCAGGCGCGCATTCAGTTAGACCGGTCCAGGTCACATGAATAGTTATCAGGATACAGTCGGAAAAGAATAACTTTGCAGTAACCGAATCAAAAAATTGTCGAACACACTCAAACAAGTAGCCCGCATTATGAAACCTAATCGAAAAAAAATAAAATTTAACCATCCCACCACCTTTCTCCTTGACAAAGTCATCCTCATTTTATCACTGGTAGATTTTTCTTGGTCTTCCTGGGCTTGTGACGATTTGGTTGGGGGAGGGGAGGTGGGTGAGGTTAAGTGGAATCCAGATGATGACTATTCTGAGATAATCGCACACCAACACGTGTTAGCTCGATTGACCCAAGACCGTCTTCCACACGCTCGCCAGTATTGCCTCATCAATGTTTAAGCGTGTAAGGGCCCTGTGCACAGAAGAAGTTGATCGAACAGCGGCCCAGATTGAAGTAAAGAACAAATTTCCGGATAGTGGACATCCAGCTAGCTTGATTTGGTGTCACTTGCGAAGGGTGTTGGTACCGGTGGCGAAACCAGCAGGGAATGCATCGGGACGCTGTTATTCCATACAAACCAGGGACATCGGAGATCATTCGAAGGATTTTAAACACGGCCAACATAAGAGTAGGTTTCCAGAGGAGAAACACTCTGCGCTCCACACTGGTGTAATTGAAGGACCGCCTCGCGGCAAACAGAACCAGGGGCTGTGTCTACACAATTAAGTGTAACGACTGCATTAAGGTCTATATAGGACAGACAGCCAGGGAACTCCACATCAGAATCGGAGAGGAAAATAAACAGGCCGCCGAGAAACGCCGATGAATATCAAGAGCCGATCGGAACTAATTTGAAACTCCTCCAATCATCCATCAATTCAAGATTTTGGCAACCACACTAGCCGACAAGAGACGTTAATTGACACTCAGCACTGATCTAGTGTAATAATCTGAACAGGACCTACTGATTGGTTCTCCGTCTGCCTTAAAACCTGGCCGGCATTCCTTTTACATTAGTAATCTATGACACCCCGTGCTGGGTGTTTGAAGCAACCTAACTGGGCACACTCGTTTGCAACTGAATGGAACTCAGACGATGCGCGTATGTGATATCCCAGGGAAAGGGCGAAACGGGTACTGAGTAAATCACCAGTACACAGCGGTCACCGCCCTGATTAGGGTAAGGTCCTTTCATACTTGTTATCCTAGGATAATCTAGACATTTGACCTAGGATTTAAGGCCACGCCCAAGTTGATCGATCGCCGCCTGTGGGAGATCAAATCGGAAGAATATCCGAAACGCCAATGGCCGAAGGTGGTGTGTGCTACAGTGATTTGTACTGGAAACGCCATGGTTGAACTTACCGGGTCAGTGTCTAATGCACACCCCTACCAGTACCAACAGACGTGCGAAATGACTGATCGTGCCATCACAAGGTGAGGTAGCAAAATGCCAGCATTCTTTTGGCGCTCGGAACAGTCTAGCTGATGTCACTGCATTCTTGAACTAAAATCGATCGAGGATTCAAATCCCCAGGCTCAGCAAACTTACGACTTATGCAAGAAATCACTTGGCAAATAGTCACCTCATTTCAGACTATTTTGCTCACCAAGCGACAGTTTTGTAATGTTCCCACTACAACCAACAGGACAGACTTTCAAACAAGCTTCCTCATGCATTCTAATCGTTTTATTCTCATCTGACAAAAGGGTGTGGCCGCAATTTGAGCTGTTTGTTTTCTCTGGCGACGAACATCGTTGCCTGTATAATGAGATCTTACTACGATATCCATGTCCATTGGCAAGTAAACTGCAAATAATTGGATGCGAAAATGCAAGCCACTGAGCATCACTCAACTATTCAGTCAGTGATGAATATTTGTCAATACTGCAGTCGGGGATTTGAACAACTTGCTAGTGAACAAAAATCACGTCGAATCCTATACAAAGATGTGTCTTTCCCCGCTCGCTGGACATGTACAAACGAATCTGTCTGCTTCTTTCTGGTATGGCCTACCACGATGAGCATGAACTGTAATTGAAAACAGGCTTCCATGAAGAAGGTGAACGTGTGCCGCGGAAATCGATAACCTTCCGCATCTAGCTCGCTCCTCAAGCCATCAATCAGAAAAACATCGGGGGAAAGGAAGATTTTCGACGTTTGCCATTTTTTTGCTAACATCTGTCAGGGCCATTCTGCCGATTTTTAAAGCTATAGTTGTCAAACCAAGTGGTTTTTGCAAGTGGAAACAAGCGTATTTAACAGAAAGCTATAGTTGTCAAACCAAGTGGTTTTCGCAAGTGGAAACAAGCGTATTTAACAAAAACAAAACTGCTGGAAAATCCAAAGCGGATTCGCAGTTTTTCAAAAGCTCTTTGCAATTGAAGGGTATGAAAGGCAACACACAATCTTATCACCCGACTCGAAGGTCAGTTTATCCTCAGTTGTTTTTGCAAGGGTTACATCACTGCGGAGACCAGATCGGTTTCATCGACTTCAGCTGTATCCTCAGACAAAACCGTAGAAAAAATTGGAAATCCGTGGTGACGTGCGTACGATTCTTCCGCAGTGACCCCACTATCATGATTTTAAAAGGTCAAAAACATCACAGGTGGGGCCATGACCGGGAAGCTACTGTGCCGGCTCTTGTCAGACACGATTGGTTCAACCTAGTATTCCCCGAGGTAACCCAGTCATGTATCTATTCCGGTCTCGTACCTTAATACTGAGTCACCTTACGAGGTTGTACGTTCTTGTTAACCAACTGCCATCCATTCTGTGGGGGTTTTAGCAAACAAACTGTTTCCATATGTACACGAAATTTCGTGAGGGGATATGGCTAGGCGAAATCAAAGTAGATAAAAATTATTTCGGTGACAAACACTCATGTGCAAACAAATGTGGTTTTGCGAGAGACTCACCTGGAATCCAGCGGAATCTCTCGTTTGTGAGGTTCTCGAGGTACCTGAATGTGCTGCATCTGGGCCACCTCATGTTTTAGTTGCTACGATATTCGAGATATCGCCATACATGTATATACGTGATGTACTACTAATAAGGTTGCTGAATATTCTTTGATAGCCCACGAGCGGTTTTGCTTTTCTTGGGGCTCATCAGGTAGCCGCAGTCCCCGAGTTTCCGTCAAAATTATGTTCTACTTGAACCCAAATTGCACTGATTGCGAAAAATACACTGATTTGCAAATCAATTTGGTTTTCGTTGGAGACTCAAGTGAATCTCTCGTTTATAATGTTCTTCAACTGAATGTGCTGCACCAGGCCGCCTGATGTTTCAATTGGTACGATATTCGAGACGTCGCAGTATATTTTCATAAAAGAAACTACTCACAAGGTTGCTGAAAACCCTTCGACAGCCCACGACCGGTTTCGCCCTTCTTGGGGCTCATCAGGTAGGCGCAGTTCCCGAGTTTCCGTCAACCTTATGTTCCACTTGAACCGAAATTACACGAAATTAGCGGAATACTTTCATTTGCAAACAAGTTTGGTTTTGCGAGAGACTCACCTGGAACCCAGCTGATGCTCTCGTTTCTGATAGTTCCAGGCTGCCGAAGAATTTTCAGCAACCTTATGAGTAGTGCTTTAGGAATATAAATTATTTCGCTTTTCTCAAGGTCTCAATGTCTCATACCTAACTGTGATTGGCTGAGCTTGACCAGTTAGTCACGTGCCTCAGTGATTTTCATTGCAGCACGCACTAAACTGTGCTCCTACGCACAGCTTGAAAAAAACGGGAATTTATCAGCCGACACACCGAATCCATGTAATTCTCACACATGTTCCCCTGGGTTAGAAGCCACATGTCACTCGCACGATGCTTGAGTGACTTTCCCGGTTGCATATGTAAACATCCCGAAGCAGTTCACCAGTCATCGAATCATACAAAAACACCACCTGTCTTCGTGAATTGACAAGGACTCGCACTGCCGTTGACCGTAAAGGTATTCCACGGAAATCCTACTCACACACCGACGTCCGTTGATTGGTTCACCAGCCCACCAACCACCCTTTAATGATCGTACAATTTAGCTACATTTTTGTGGTTTTGCAACCCATGATTTCCGCTAAGTCCCGTAGCTTGTTGGCCAACAAGGTCAGACACGTCTTTTCTAATTTGTTAGGTGGTCGTTCATATCTCCCCAATGCACGAGGTTTACACACAAATTTGGGTGAATAAATTGTCTCTTGGTTGGATCCTTAAGAATTTATCGTAAATTCTCATTACCGGAACACTGGGAACGCATCTGTAGCTGTCAGTCCTGTAATGTAGTTGGCTAACACAGCAGATTTCCAGTTTAAATCTGCCCAGGAACTCTGTTTACCGAATACCGTCAGAGATGACGCGTTGGCCAATTTTCCGTTCAAGACACTAGCAATGAGCGGACAAATGCCCCTCTGTGTGAATGTGTTTATTAGCGAACATGAACCAGGCGGTTGCAACCTATTAGGACACGAAAGTGTGCAGCCCATCTGCACACAGTGAACATCCTCGTTGCCAGGTACAAACGTCAGGGTAGTACTCGCGTGCTGACCAAGAGTAGTAATAGTTTTTAAGTAGAATTGCATTGGTTCCAAACGTTGTCATGCCCAATACCAGCCGTAAAATTCATGCCACATGCAACTTGTACCAGACCGTGTGAGCAACTGACTGAAGACTGAAATTGAGGGTCGCGCTAATCTGACACACCGTGCTAGAAAATGAATGATTTCGTTCCCAGTTATTTGATATCAATCACCTGTGTATACTTGCTGTTCAGGAGCTACATGCTAAACATGAAAAAAATTCTCAGACTGGTAGCTACTAAACAACTTCAATAATAAAACTGTTGTCCCAAATACTAGAACTTCGGGTAGCATGACAGCTAGGCACGGAAGGGTGTTACAGTTGAACAATTTTTTTTACACTGCTGTGCTCTTGTAATAACTTATTAGTGAGCATATCTCCTACACGAAGATAAGCGTGATTCGCTCATGTCCTAAGAGATTCGTTAACTTTGATGTTTTCGAAACTATCTAACTTAGTGTCTCACATCAGCTGAACGATGAACGCACAGGTCCAAATGATTGGTTTTCGACATGTAAACCCGTGTGTATGTGGATGGCAGATAGTCCTCGTCGTCCTCCAGGGAACTGCCACCACACAAGCCTATTGACAATTTGTGTGGTCCGCCACTCGTTTGGGTTGCTAGGTTGTCCCTCTGTGTTCATCGCTGTCACGTTGTGTGTGTTCTATTGACTGTCTTAATTATACATTAATCTTATCGGTTTTTATGCGTTTCATATATATATATATATATATATATATATAATATGTAGATGACCCGCCTTAACACTTTGACTATCCCGGGATGTTAAGCTTATATTTGCTAGAACTAACTTCCCGTAACCACCGCTGCAAAGAACACACCGATCCTTGACCAGTACTCAACACCCATATGGGTGCGTCTCATGAGTGGTATGTGCCTCCAGGTCACCGTGAGCATACATTGTGAGTCTAAACTGATCAGTTGTCTTCCACTTGACTTGACCACTGTAGACCACTAAAGGGGCATGCTGATTGGTTTAGAGTTGCCCCCTTCTGTTCATCCTCCGGTCTACACCGGTTGCAGAGGGTTCACTTGTTGCACATGCGGCTCAGCGCCAACTGAGTGCGGTACACCACCTAATATGCGCTAGGGTTCATCGGAACATTCCAGTGTGACAGACAAGTCCCGAAAACGGAGGACATCCTTGGTTGCTGCTGCCATACATGCCCAATGCTTTCCGCTTATGCGCTTTCCATTAAAGCGAGTGAATGGATGTTTTGGGTACCGCTTGTTAGGGAAAAAACCTCAGCGATCGACATTTTCAGCAGATAAAAAGTGTCCAAAGTTTTTTGAGACGATTGGCGAGAATCTTGTCACATTGAACCAACTTTACGAAAAAATGCTTTCCAGTTAATTCCCTGAAACGAAACGTGAAAATAACGACTTGAAGGAAGGTCACAACCGAGGCTGCTGAAAAGTCTTTAACAGCAAGCGACTGGTTTTGTCGGACGGGCAGGGTCCCGAAGATTTCGACGATAATCGCGTGCTCCATTTTGAATCGAATTTTACGCAGTCACATTCATTCGCGAACCCGATTTCACCGGAAGATTCATCGAAAATCGAGCTGCATCTCCCGTTCATTAGACTCGTCTGATAAAGCGGAACTAGTTTGAAGATGAGCGTAGTTTGTGCATAAATATAGCTAGTTTTTAAATAATCTAGGATCATGCGAAGCTAGAAATCAATGTATCGATTGAGAGTCGTTTAGTGGCTTGCTGGGCCCCTGAGATGCCCCAATTCCTTTCACAGTGAGGATCCTTTTTACTAGAAAAAGTTCGCTGATTTCTAAAGTGAGTGATTTCTGAAGGTTGTCCTCTACACACGCATTGTCACGTGAGAAAAAATTCTGTTGTGATCTATAGGCCTATACCACAGAAAATATTTGTCTACCCAAAGGGCTTTAGCAGAAAAGGCGTATGAATTCTGATAAACATGGAAAGTGTACTTCTGCCCACGGGACCCAGGTGTAAAAAGGTGGATCCCCCCGCCATAATTGTCAATCTTTTTGGGAACAACGTGCTTTGCCGAAGAATTATTGGTGGCGCAACATTTGAAAATTTAAAAAAATGTAACCTGAGGAATAATCGATAATACACGATATCACTACGTAGTGAGATTCACAATATGTGTGAAAAATGATTAGTCACGTGACACAGAAGGTCGACTTTAGATAATTCGAAACGCGGGCCCAAGTTCTGGGCTGAGCAGCGCCCGAGTTGGGAATTACGTGTGATTGCCAGCCATCAGTTATCTGCCCGGCTTGGATTGTTTCATAATGACCAAGACACTGAGTCGCAAGAATGAGTTGACAATTGCCCGGTCTTGTACCATGTATTACAGCAAACGTTATTGAAGCTGTGAAGCTCAGGCAGATTTAAGCTAGTTGTTTTTACCGGGACTCAGCATCGACTGGTATAAACGTGGTTGAGAGAGCTCATTTGAGGCTAAACTTTGCAGGATGTAGGACCTCGGTTACAATAAGTGATGAGGTAAGTTACGGCAGCGTCAAATGACCTCAGTTCATCTATCAGTGGGGATATCCTAAAGTCCGAATAACCAAAGAGACAAGATGGAACCTCATTTAAAAAATACCAAATTTTTTCACACTACCATTGAAAGGAAGAAGGCCTTCGCTGCGGAGCTGTCCATTTGAGAACACCAACTTAACAGTTACAGACTATTGAACAGGGGAACAAAACTCTCATATGAATCTCGTTTACAAAACTGAACAAACCTTCTCCTTAAACGCGTCTTCCTGTCTTCCTGAAATTTTCTGGATATTCATTAACTGTTACTCAAATGCAGGCAAATGCTACAGAGAGACTCCGCCAATTCCGTAATAGATATCACTTTTCAAGAGACGCAAAGCAGATTTACGAGAAGACGTGCTACTCACATGCCTCATCAGTAGTATCCACCGTTAGACCATCAGTCAATAAGTAGCCAAGAGAGGGAGAAGAAGTTCACAAGATGAGTGAAGGTTCCATTTGTGAAGTCATCATCCCTGCGTGACCACGTGATGCGAACTTTGTGATTGAAGGATAGGTGACGGCATCTCCTGTCTACTTGGGAGCTACTCACACTGTTGAACATCCGTTCGTGGCAAAACGGTTCCAAGCTTCCAAGCACTGGCCGAAAGGTCATGGGTTCGAATCTCTCCGAGTCTCGTGAATCGCGCCTTGCTGAGGGTTCCCAAAACGGGCGAAGCAGCCGTTCAGTGATACTCGGCTTTTCAGCACAGCTTTTGTGCACTTACAAGACGAAAATAGTTCTGGAATGAACTTTTGCACGCGTTGTATGAAAACTCAGCAAGTTTTCTTTGAAATACCTGGTCCTGTGTGGAGATATTCGTATAGAAAAAATAGACACTTAACGATAGAAGTGAGCGTGCATTTGGCATTAGTTGCCACCAAGGGTTACACATGCTTTCCGTTCGTTTGTCAACTGGTTGTGTTCCGGATATCGATCAACAAACACTCTTTTCAGGTAGACAACAAAGCATCAGGGTCCGATTTTCTTTTCCCTCACCAAGTATTGTGTGCTGTCTGGCGAACCACGCAAAGTACCAGTGTTGATTAATGACAAGCGAACAATTCCTGTGGCATAGTTTTCGAACACAAGTGGACCACACGCACTTGTTACTCACTAGCCGCCTTAGTTTCTTTGCCCGCTACTTGCAGGTGGGTGGGCTAATTGGCCACCAAATCAAAACTGAAATGTACGCCTGTCCGACTAAACAAGTTACACTTAGTTACTGGCTTGTTCAGGAATTTTCGGAATCGTCATTTGCCTCTACAAATTATGTCTGGACTGTTTTCGAGAAATACACTAATTTGCAAATCAGTTTGGTTTTGCGAGAGACTCACCTAGAACCCAGCTGAATCTCCCGTTTGTGATGTTTCCAGGCAACGGAATGTGCTGCATCAGGCCGCCTCATGTTCCAGTTGCTACGATATCGCTACGAGATATCGCGATACATGTATATACGTGGGCTGTGAAAGAATTTTCAACAACCTTATGAGTAGTGCATTACGTATATATATGTCTGGACTGTGTTTTGGATGCCCAGACTTGGATAACTTAAATGGTCTCTCTGCAACCACGGGAAAGATTTTCTTCCTGGTTTTGGGTATCTTCCAGGACATCTTGACTTCACCATCTAAATCTTTTGTATGCTGTTTTCAGATGGTGCGTAGCGTGTGAAAATAGCAAAACTTGTTTTGGTTTTCCGTGTTCTAGCAAGGTGTCCTTCTTCGGTCGCTTAGTAACTGCGTCTTGTCCTCATGCAGTGAGTTTGAAAAACGTGCGCTATAATAAACCGCCCTCTGCCAATTATGTTTAAGTGTGCTCAGGACATTTAGCTCCATGCAGCGCGAACACTGTAAAACCACCAATCACTGGTACGGCATTTATTTCGTTTCTGCTTGAGGCCTATTGCTAAAGTGTCTCGTGCTTGAGTAATGGAGTCAATTGCCGTCACGAATGATTCGCTTTACAAAAAAACACTCCCAAATGTCTTTGTTGAACTAAGGCTTCCCTTTACATTCGAAATCCACAACGTTATCTGAACTTGTCAAATCCGGCTTCTGTCCTCAAATGTTTCGATTTCGCGGAATAAAACACTGATTTCCAACATTTTGGTGAGGTGCACGTTATCAGGAATGCTAGACAGTTCAACCAATTGTGTAGTTTCATTTGTAAACCGACACATCCTATGATTTCAGCGGTCAATATACTATATTTTTAAATGCTATACTGTACTATGCATTCATTACACTACACTATACACAATGTATACATAATGATTATACAAATTATACAAAAAGTGACCCCATCCCTATCATTCTGGTTATATGGAATACAATGATTGGTTAAAACACACCAAAAATTGCTTGTGATTATCACCTGCGTTTGGTTTTGTTCATCTGCTACTCTGCACGTGAGACGTTGGTCGCCACAATAAAGTGCCCAAGGCGAATTCGGGGACTCCAGATGAACATATGCACCTATACATTTACTGTCTGTGAGTAGTCTACCGGAAAGCATAGACTAATTTAATTGCGCCCATGTTACCTTTCAGTGGGCGCGGACAATTTCCGATGCCCTGTGGATAAATGCGAGAGGTTAGGTGGGCTGACGAGAAACATAAGGAATTTGTCCCATTCACTGTTCGATTCAAAGACAAGAACCAACAAGGTCTTGCTCAAAAGTGAGCAAACTGTGTACGAGGCAAGCACATGTAGGTTTCGGACACATTTGGTTCACAATTCCGAGTGAGCCCCGATTTGTTGTGTCTTTTTGTGATAATTCTTTATTGGGGTAAATTAATGATCCGTGGATTTTCAATGAGACCATTGATTCCCAGAATAAGGCACTGAAAGGGTCATGGATATTTGGGTGAGAAGCCAATTTGTCGTTTGCTCCGACCTGAGACATTTTGTATCAAAATTCTCAACCTATAGGAAAAAATCGATGCCACCAGACCCAAGAAATCCTCCTTGGGACAGGCTGGAAATTTATCTGTGCTTCGCTCCTTGGCCAAATGTGCTCAGAATTTTTCTACAGATTTTCCAGTCTACTTGTGTGATTCTGCTAACTACATTGTAAGTTTAAACATCTACAGGACAGTCGATATTGTGGTTTGAGTGCGATTTGTGAGCTGATCACATTCAGGGGCCCGCTAAACTCATATTGTGAAAGGAATGCTAGTAAGTGAATGAAATTCTATGCCCTGTTTTGTACTTTAGCGATTTTCTATGGGTGTCTTAGCTGAGGATAAAAAGTCCTTCCTGTTCAGGCGTTTGCAACTGGAGAACGAACGGCACCACATGGTGGCCTTCGACGGTTTTGTCGGTCAATTGATGGACCAAACCAATTACAAAATCATCATCATCGACATCATGACACCAGTGTTCAACACCGATGCTTCGCTACCGTAAAATGGCACCACGCGACGGCCGATGTGGCATGACTTTATTTGTATGTGTGCAGTTCATGGTAAGGCAGCGGTGTTGGGCTGGAAATGCAAGTACATTACCGAAAAACAGTCCAATTTGGGTTCAAGTAGAACATAAGGTTGACGAAAACTCGGGGACTGCACCTACCTGATGAGCCCCAAGAAGGGCGAAACCGGTCGTCGGCTGTCGAAGCGTTTTCAGCAACCTTATGAGTAGTGCATTACGAATATACAAGTACATTACCATTTTTAGGGAACAAGTCGCCAGATGTTCCAACCCCCAACCTGGAGGACCAGGAGACTGTGTTCGTCAGACCTCTAGCCATTGACCAACCTGGTATGAGAGGCTCTGTGAGTGTCGCGGGGACACCTTCCCCCCGTATAGCTCAATGGGTCGCTGAGGTGCGCAAACCGTCACACCACGGTAAGGTCCAGTCTCTTCGTGACGGAAATTACAAAATTACAAATTACAATTACAAAATACCTGAAGACAATCAAATGGAAATTGAGGTAGTCATAGTAACATTTTTTTCAAAAAGTTCGTGTGGGGCAGATGGGCGGTATGAAACTCGTCCAAATATACCTCGCCTGTATGATGGGGTCAGATGAGCTGCATGGCACGCTTGGATTCACGGGTAACTTCATAACCAGTGAATCGCGTAACGCTATTAAATGCCGCTGAATTGCACAAACGAAATGGTTGCAAGTTGCTAGACATGGAAAAAATTGTACGGAGTACTTGAAAAGTAAACATTCTGAAGCATTCCCTCAAACTTTCCTGAACAGTCTTTGAATACTGACCAATAATGAACAAGCCCTGCAAAGACACTCCATGCTCAACACACCGACGTTTTACCAGGTGCCGAGACTGCGTCTTGACACTTGATCAGACACTACTCAAATGTTTCATCAGTAGCATACATTGTTAAGTCAGTAGCAGTGATTGGGCAATGGCAGTGGCTATCCATCAACTTGCACAAACAAGTGCACACATTTTTCGACATGTCAAGACTCCGTCGTTTTATTCAGCGAACTTGTATGGCTTCCTTTAATTTTCAGTTTCGATGGATGTTCTCTCGGGGATTTGCGTCGCTCTGAGTAGTTGATGGCTTTGGGATTGCCAATCTGGAAGTAGACTGTGGACATCACCAAAAGAAAACTGGAATTAATGTAGAACAAATGATTAATACTCATGCAGTTGTTAGCCAGGCTTGTATGGTTCCTGTCTGTCCGGCGGATAAAACGGTATTTGGCCTAGGCGTGAGACTCGTTCAAATCACGTGAACAGTCACAGTTTTCGCTCAGAAAGTGCTCGAACATTTGGCATACTGGACCATTCGAAAAAATGGACAAATTTACAAAATCACAACAAGAGTGTTTGTGTTTTCCAATGCATCCCAAGGGGCACAGAGGTGGAAAGTATCCCAGTGTAAGTTATAACCACAAATTCGTCCGAAGTTCCATGTGTACCCTTCCACCAGATGGGTGCATCGCCCGCAGACAATGAAAACGGGAAAAAAGTGGCGGTTCTAATACTTGTTACCCCCGGACCTGCATTTAACCTGAATGAAAACGGGAAAAAAGTGGCGGTTCTAAGACTTGTTACCCCCGCACCTGCGTTTAACCTGGTCGAGCTGGTCAAGGAATAAAGAGCTTTATTGGAGGTGATTTCGTTTTAACATCTTAGGAAATCACCCGATGTTTAATAGTGCCCAATTGGTATGACAATAAACCAGCGACCGATGAATCGGCTTCAGGTGGTGCCGTCCAAAAGAGTTCATGATCCATGTTCCGACGATCAACTTGCATGCTCAAATTGGCAGAGAAAAAGACAAACATCGGAAGGTTCGCACCAACTGGTTGATTTCCGAAAAACAGGACCTTGAACATTAGATCGAGATGTCAACCGGGTTAAATTTGCCCTGTTTGCCAGCAACTTCGGACTCCGCAATGTTGATTAGACGTGAAAAAACAGGGGACTGTACCATTCTATCTTGCCACGCACAAACTGCAGAGTGAATTTGTGCCATCTCATCAGCAATGAAAACGTCACCAGGACTTATTTGGTGCATACGAGGATCTCCATCAACTCAAGTGATCAAATTGACTGCACACACGAAGCCAGTCCTGCGGGCTGCCGTGCAGGCGTATCACAGTGTTTGCTGCAGGCTTTCTGCTGCAGAATTCCCCTCCCTCGATTCCTTAAATCGGAAAAAGACCGCCACTGCACGGAAAACCGCAGTAGGTGCTTGACCAGTCACTACTCATAGGATTACTGAAAACTCTTTAACAGCTCATAACCGGTTCTGTTCCTCATGAAGCTCACCAGGTAGGCACAATCCCCGAGTTTTCGTCTACCCCAGGTTCTCCGGGAACCAAAATGTTACGCAGTTTTTGAAATACGCCCGGAAGAGCTGACTAGATCCCACACGAATCGCTCTTTTATGAGGTTCTTTAACTGAATATGTTGCACACAGGCCGCCTCATGTTTCTGTTGGTACGACATTCGAGTTATCACAGTATATTTCCATGAAGGAAACTACTCACAAGGTTGCTGAAAACTCTTCGCTAGTGGCGAAGCTTGTATGAATGCGTGTCAGATGCGGCGTGAACAAGCCGGCTGCCTTTTAGGAAAATCACGTGATAAAAGAGCAAACCCTTACTCAATCAAGCGAATTAAGCAAATAGTCTGGATGTAACAGGTTTGCTCGTTAAAATTTGAAATTCTAGTGAGCTAACCGTTCACGAATTGAAGGGCACTAACAAGGTCACCTGTCCGAGGTTCAAATCTTGACGCTGGTAAACCGAATCCAGTGCTTCGGTTTAGACTGATCGATATAACCATTTCCACACAAAAAGACAACTGGGTGTAACCGAGACTGCTATGAATGAGGAAATTAAAGAAATCACACAATCCATCATCGTCATCATCCGCGACAGCATGACATCAGTGTTCAACACCGATGCTTCGCTGCCGTACAACCATGATTTAGTTGAAAGACTTCTGGGTGAAGAAAGAATAAAGGTGGATGGGAAAGGGACTTGGTGCTAGCTTACCGTAGTCGTTCAGAGGTGCCTACACCTCCAAACACTCATTCAAGCAATCGATAGAAACTGACAACAAGAACGCCACTGGCATCGGTTGGTAGCCATACCTTGCAGCATCTCCAACCAGGCGCAGTGGGGATCACGCGGTCCCCATCCTGGAAGACGAATGGCACCGACAGCACCCAAGCGTTTCGTGATTTCTTTCATACCCTTCTGCCAGGTTGGCCGCCTCTTTGCTTCCGCCACTCTGAATTGGGCATGGAAAACAGCACTCTCTTCGGCAAACGATGGTTAGGCATGCGCAACACATGTCCCAACCAGCGCAGCTTCTGGTGCTGGACACATTCTCCAATGGAAGTACTCGTTGCACACCACCCAAAACTCGCTTCCTAACTGCCTCGTTACGGATTCGCCGACACCAACCCACACGAGCTATAGTTCTGTGACGACGATTGTCGAACACCTGAAGACGTCTCAGTTCCGCTGCTCGAACAGACCAAGGCTCACAGCCATACAACAAAACAGCCCGCACTGTAGCTTGATACACACGTCCTTGAGATTCAGGGATACACCACTCTGACACCATAGGTGTCTCAACTTAGCAAACGCGACCCGAGTCTTGCGGATTCATGCATTGACCTCATCTGTCACACTACAATCAGAACTAATACAACTTCCAAGATATGTAAAACGCTCCACAACTTCCAGTACCTCTCCTGGATTGTAAGTGGCGTGTTCAGTGTGCATGTCCAGGAGCATGACCTTACACTTTTTGGGTGCAAAGTGCATACCAAAGGACGGGATGACTTTGGTCAGTTCATCTAAAAACACCTGCGCCTTCTCCTGCTCTTCGAAGATGAGGACGATATCATCTGCATATTCCAGATCGACAATGCTTTCGTCAGAGGCTATTTGAACACCGGGGATTTGGAGACCTTCCAGCGTTCGTCTCATTATTTCATCGATCACGAAGTTACACGGAATGGGGAGAGTGGGCGTCCCTGAAGGACACCACTTTGTGTACAGAAGCTTTTGGAAAGCTCGCCTTATACTCTCACACTGGACACCAGACTATCAGACGCTGCAAACTATGAAAGATTGAAAAGACTTGACATCAATTTAAGGAGAAATTTTGTGTAAAAATGACTTGTAACTTCTCTCTGTTAGAACAACCTATGCACATTTCTCCGGCTAAAAACTACCACATAGAACAGTTTAAATTTTCCTAATTACGAATGGGTTTTCCCTGATTGATCACACCAGTAAAGACATCCACATTTCGGATCAGAAGGGTATTATTGGCCAAAACCCCACCAGGAAGCTCCACGATTTGCGGGGAAACTTCCAGACTGTAAATACAATAGAATTGATTGTATGTAGGACAGCAAGTATCACGCTGAACAATGTTTTTTCACGGTTGTTCGAAGTCTGAATAAATCAATAACTAATTTCTTCGGGTCAAACAACATAAGTCGTACAACACAAATGTCCCAACAGCGACTAGGATTGAAAATTCCCTCGCGTCCACCTCACTTTGGGCAGTCAATACAGACTTCCCTCTTTTTACAGTTCACCGCTTCCGTAACAACCCACTCACTTGTAGCGTTGTTCTACTGTTCACCTGGACACACATGAGCTAAACCGATATATATATATATATATGTAGTATCACCACAAAACACGTCCGTCCCAGGGACAAAAAAACTTCCCTATTCGAACAGCGTGGCCGATGTTTTATTGATGCTATTACACAAGTGGAACAGATTTGTCCTTAACCGTTCACCTGTGCATCCACTCCTGCTCCCCGGTTTCCATTACGGTGAATTTATTGGGGACTGATGTGCCGGGTGCGGCAAAGCGCGTGGTTGGTTTAGACAAGTCGTCTTCATTCAATAAATCTTTAAAAAAAAGCACAAGAAACACCATCATTAGTTTGTACTTTGGTCATCAAATTAGTACTCATCATTAGCGTAAATACAGGAAAGTCGTGGTTGTTTTTTCGTTTCGTGCGATTGTACAGCTGGAATTAATGAAGACTTAAAAATCTCCTACTTTTTCAAATGGCAGCAAACTAATGTGTCCTACTTTCTCCACTCCGTCCACCCTTTTCACGTTCATCATCGGATTTCAAGTCATTGTTTGTGAGATTTTTCGCGATCCAACGTACGCGGATAACATCATGTTTATCAGTTAAGACCCAACACGAGTTCTATTGAATAAAACAATGACCACCATTCGATAGATGACATGCACTTACGCCTACAAAGTGTAGATTCACGCTCCAGAGGGTCGAGCCTCTGAAAATATCCCTTGTAATTCACGGAGAAGCAATGCAGTTTGCTCTTACAGAAGTGTATCTGAGGAAGTCAGCGCAAGACGCTTAAATGCTCACCCTCACCGTCAAAAAGACAGAGCTACAGGCCGCAAAAGTCCCAGGCTACCGTAGGCACCGTATTGTTGTATGGCTGCGAGACATGGCCCACGCGAACACACAATGTGAGGCATCCTCTGGTTTTTTTGTACCACTGATGTTTCATATGTGTTGCTGGTGTTGACCGGCAGCAATGAATTCGTAAAGAGGTCATTGGAAAACGGGTATTTGGAAACATCCAGCGCCAGCGCCCACGGTGGCTGTGCGACGCATGCCAAAAGACGGTCAACCGAGACAAATGTTGTTCCCTGTATCTCATTTAGAATGACGCAGGTGGTGACTTGATATAGGGGATTTAGAACAGATTAGGAAGTATTTGGATGTGGAGGATGCAGTCAGCCTTCCAGGATGGAGTCCACGTAGACCCTTTTGCACGTGGCTGGAGACATTACGACTGAGCGCTTGAAAGTGTAGATATCTCAGAATGATTTGGGTAGACTAGCACCACTTGGATTTCCGTTCTTCACTTTAAATCTCCAACTATAAGCAGGTAAACCTTTTGTGCCCTGCAGATATCACTGTCCTCGGCTGTCCTTAGACGGTATGCAATTGGCTGTGATGCTTTCGCCCCTTGTCAGAATGTGAGGCATCCTCTGGAGTTTGAAGCAACCACATCTAACTGGTCAGCTAAAACTTCCAACAGTGGGTTGGACAATCAATACCGAAGTACACTGAGGCTGCATGGGTTGCTTGGTCATCAGGTCATATTTCTTCTCAGTGTTAGCCGTTTGACATCATTCAGCAGGATTGCTGCCTGACCTTGTGCAATCTTGTGAAGCCTCTCCCTACTATGGACGAAATATATATTGACAATTTTACGGATGACAAAAAAACCATGTAGTAAAACATAAGGGACAACACTAAAGTTGATTTTTTTCGGAAAACCAATCGCCCAAAGGACAACGGTGCAAATGAGTATGCCCAAGTTGGATGGACAACCTCAACGAAGACAAACTTTAGAGTAGACAACAAGAGGGTATAAATTTGGGACTGCGGTTTTGAAGAATAAAGGGACAAGTGCGTCTACCAAGTTTCCACTGATGCACAACTCCGCTTTTGGTGGTCTGATGGTCCCAAATCCGGGGTAAAGTTCCTGGTTGTTCGTTAGACACGGCTGATGTCAGTTCTGAATAGCCAGTCCGATAGGTATACAAATGCACGCACGAATAACTCCGTCATTGACTCACTAGCAAGCATTCTATCTGTTTGAAATGCTACAATATGGCTGGTTGACCCAGTCGTTGTCTCAGCTAATCTGGTCAGCTAGTTACAACGTGCTTTGCTTCTTTTACCCTGCTTCATTTGATTGGTTTTCACATTCAAACATTTAGCTAGCTTGTAAGTTCTACAAACGCACCAGCTATGATCGATCTCATCAGATTCCCTTTAGAATTCTTATGAGAAAGTGACTACATTTCCGTTCAGAACAACTAAGCCAAATCCCCCTTTTCTAAGTTCCATCTGAGGTTATGTATTTTGTTCATATTCACACCACTCTCGTTTGGACGGTCGTCTTCCTGTTCCGGCGTAATTATTCTGGTGAGTTCACACTAACGGGAGGAAGCACTGGATTCGAGTTTCGCTCATCAGCAGTGCATATTCAGTGACCGTGCCGGGATTCGAACCCCGGACATCTGATATGCGAGGCGAGCGTGTTACCACTACTCCACCAACGCAAGTTGGACGCATCTGAATTTTCACGTGTGAACAAACGAACGCATTCACGCTCGAGCGATGTGATTGGTGTGCCCGACCGATCGAACGACGACCCATCAACTGTCCTGGTTGTGACGATCGATTGACCCGCCAGTCAGGATTTCCCAGTCAGGTAGCGTCACACAAGCTGGGCAACTTTTTTGGTTTTCAGTTGTGGGGCTTCGCGGGATATGTAGTTTGTTCATGATTTATTACGGTAAACTATGCGCTTTGCGCAGGTGTTCGTTTAAAACACTCTCAGAAGTGAACCGACTACACACGTCTTCAGTCAGTGTGCAGTTGTGGGGGGTGGGTGGAGAACTGTGGTAGGTTGATTATAAACCACAAAAAAAAACACTGATTGTAATTGGTTCACTAAATTTTGTTTTCGGCTTACCCAAAACTCGGCTGTTGTTTTTTGCCCACGATAACCCACGATGTGTTTTACCCTGATTGATGGAATCTGCAACTAAATCAATCACATTAACCTCTGTCATCCTTAAAATGTCAAGGATTCTTTTAAGCTGCGTTCCGGGTTAGGTAAAGAAAAAAATACGCTAGCAGGAAATCACAGGCACCCCCCCACTCTCTTTTATGTTTGTTGCGCTTGCATACACGCATACTGCGAGGTTTTTCAATTGGAGGAATTAATTGACACTACGCAAGAACGTGACGCTTTACAGCTTGGTGCACGTCTGATTTGTGACATCTGTCACAAAAATTTCAGGATCTAATCAAACATGAGGTCAGACAGCTAATATGCCTTGGTCGTAGAAAAAAACAAACAGTGAAAACTTCGGTTTCAGCTGAATTCAGCTGCGCTTTCCGTCAAAAGCAAGACAGTGTGTAAATCAGTGTAGTTCGTCATCTGCTTGCACTCCGGGTTCAAGTGGAACACAAGGCTGATCGGAACTCGCAAACTACGCCTGCTTGTGGAGTCAAACCTAAGAATGTCCGTCGAAGTGTTTTCAGCGACCGTGCGAGTAGTGTGTTCCGTCTAGACAACAGCGTATTGTGAGCAATATCCCGAAAATCGTTTGAAATATGAATCGACCTTTTGCAGTACATTCAGTTGGGCTGGATGATCGCGATCGATGAATTGAGATGAATTCGGTTGAGTTTTCCGTCAAAAACAAATTCGCGTGCAAATGGTTGTATTGTCGAAATCAGTCTAATTTGGGTTAAAGTAGAACATAAGGTTGACGGACTGCGGTCGGGGACTGCGCCTACCTGATGAACCCCAAGAAGGGCGAAACAGGTTGTGGGCTGTCGAAGGATTTTCAGCAACCTTATGAGTAGTGCATTAAGTATATCCATGTATCGCGATATCTCGAATATCGTAGCAACTGAAACATGAGGCGGCCTGGTGCAGCACATTCAGTTGCCTGGGGACATCACAAACGGGAGATTCAGCTGGGTTCCGGGTGAGTCTCTCGCAAAGCCAAATTTGTTTGCAAATGAATGTATTTCTCGAAAACAGTCCAATTTGGGTTCAAGTAGAACATAAGGTTGACGGACTGCGGTCGGGGACTGCGCCTACCTGATGACCCCAGAAAGGGCGAAACCGGTCGTGGGCTGTCGAAGAATTCCCAGCAACCTCAAGAGTATTGGGTCTCGTTTAGAAATTGAATATGTTACCTTTTGGTCTTTTTAACCGACGATGTATGAGAGGCCCCCAAGAAAACAGTATTTATTACGCAAAGTTATCTCTTTGGAAGCGGAAGCTTACTTGCAAACAACTTGAGAGGTCGTTTAGGGTAGTGAACGAGTTTGATCTTAACTTTTTCTGTCGAAAGTCTGGAGGAAAACTTCCGTACTCCGAAGGGACATACCCAAACAACGTTAGGGAAACTCGGCTTTGTTTATGTCCGGCCAAAACTGAGATCCCTGGTCATCACGGAATTCCAGTCACATTGCAAATGAACTAACGTCAGACTAAGTGAATCGGAAGAACAGGATCCAATTAGGCAGAAAAATTCCGTCAGGAAATCAGCGCTTTAAAAAGCTTGCAGATGTAACCTTCCGTGATGATAATCTGCTATAATATATAATGTATGACCTGATGTAATATCCTCCTATAATATCATGTGGTTTTCCAACGTAGAAATGACTGACAAAATGTACTTTAAACCGGGAACAAATGAAAGATAACTAACAAGCAAGCATTACAACTCCCTTGCACTGAACGTGTCTACGAGGATATCTGCGCGGTTCACTACTCATAGTTAGTCAGGAAATCAGTAGGAACGAGTAGGCAGTTTTGGACTGACATCCAGGAAATTTAATTTGCGTATAGATCACGAGAAATTCTCAGCAACAGATACTAACCATGAGAACGGCACAAATGCGCGCGTTTTATCTTTTAGGATAGCACCCATTATAAGAACGTGTTCAAATTTGGTGATTCTGATTGGCCTACTGTGTGTGATTGACCTTGCATTTGATTGGTTCGCAGTTGTGCAGACGAGTTCAACTTGCTTGGGCTGGAAGTTGCCAATCTGCAGAACTGTTCTACAGAAAGTTGGTCGCCTTTATCTAGGGAATCCATTCGCATGTTGATTAGTTTGCTACGTTACACTGGCCAACAGTAACGTAACGACTGTGGCTCGCGTAGAAAAATCATCCCCCTTGGAAATAGGATGGTGCCGGACGAATCCAGACTATGGAAGGAAGGTCAAAAATGTGAAAATTTTAATGAATTCATGAAAACATTTCAGTATCAGACTGAAAGACGATAAAAATACCCGCAACACCAGTCCATTTTGGCGAAAGTTTTGAAAAAGACGGGCCTTTTGCGCTTATCACAGTTTTCGGCGAATTTTTGTGCAAAATCGTTCGCGGCTGTTTGAGATGGCGGCTTCCGATTTGGTCTTACCATTGTTTGGACTGACGAAGCAAAGGCTTTTGTCGTAATCCATCACGGGTATTTGCGGCAATCTCTCTGGACTGGAACGCGTTCGAACAACCAAAAACACACACGTTAAAATGGCGTTAGGTTATTGTTGAAAACTTGACCATAAATGACCCAGCGTAGTCCTATGAGGATACATTTTGAGGTTGAGTTTTGTGATCGTCATGTATGTCTTAATAGGAGGCCATCAGCTCATCCGACAAACCAGCGATTTCAGTTTTTACCACCTCATTTACTCGAGGTGGAAGTTTCAAGACAGGTTTTCGCAATAACGAAAAACTCATTAGATGTTTGTTGCAAGGCAAGACGACGTCAGGTTAGACAGGGAGATACTTCTAGGACTGAGACAAAAGGGTTTCTCTTCATAATGCAAGTTGAACAACCATTACCCACAATCGAAACGACAGTTTCAAAGTACGTTCGTGTTTCCGATCATAGACCGAGTTCAGAAATAAGGATAACTTTATTTAGAAGACTCTGAGATTTACAAGATGTGGATTTCTTCACAAAAACTCGGTCCCCGTGGAACCGGTACCCCAGTCAGCTCTGAAATACGCCGCAAGCGCTAACAACTTATCCTGACATTGTCCACCAGTTTTCAAATCGTCCATGGCGCTGCCTGACTGGGAATTCCTGACAGGCGGGCCAATCGGTCGACACAACCAGAGCAGTGACTGGGACGTCGTTCGAGGCTTCGGGCTAGCTAATCACATAGCTCATGTGGGTCTGCTCAGACGTGAAAACTCATATGTCCGGCTTAAGCCGGTAGAGCAGGAGTGACACACTCGTCCCGCATGCCAGACGTCCGGAGTTCGAGCCCCGACACGACTAAGGATATTCACCTATGATGAGCTCTAAAAGGGCAGTGGAACTCCATTCCAATGCTTGCCCCTTTTGGTGTGAACGTCGCCAGGATGAGAAGGTGACCGCCTAAATAAGACTGACGTGAACAACAACTTATCAGAAAAGAAATCATCATGCCCTATATTCCAAACATAATCAAGAACTGCTAGCCCAAATGTGGTTATGAAGCCACTTTCCGTCCAAGGTCGCGGCCTTGTCCACTTACAGCCAATGTGACAATGAAAAGACGACGCCCTAATCCCAGATAGCTCTTATCCCGACAGGAGACACTTCAGGAATCTAAGCGGCTTTCCACTCTTCGAAATTGAGGCCAGAAGAAGTCGGGGGTTGACCCGGTGTAGGTGAGATTTTAAAATGGAGCCAGATGACTGGTCCAACGTGTGGTGTTGCATGGGTCGCGGACAGGATGAAAACTGGAGTAACACGGAGGATACCAAACTGAAAACGGTAATTTCTTGTTGTTCCTGATGGATCTGGGTAGTAACCGGCTTTTCGTTTCACGAGGAAGCTTACTTTACCCTATTTGCATACATAAATCTTTCTTGAGTTTGGAAACGCTTACTCAAGTGTTTGGTAGATAGCTTCCTGATCATGCAAGTTGACTTCCCTAGGGACCTCCACAATTCAAGCTTAGGCTCTGGAATGCCCTTTTGTCTATTACAAAGTCTTCGTTATCTGTCACAGAGCTGCCCACGGATTTCTTTGGGCTAGGCAAAAAAAGTGTCTACGTTTCTGCACAGCTTGCGCGAGGAATCAGGCGGCCGTCTAGAGTTTACAACTGTTTTGTAGAGGCTCATTTTATATCGTGTATTCAACCTGTAGTACAAACACCAAAATCCTTGTCCGAACCATGTACCGCAGAGTTGCGCCTGCCCCGTCCGGACAGTACAGGCTGCCATAACAGTGAAACACCATTGATTGTTGGTCTGTCACCGAGCTTGGCAGTTGGATTGCAAACCTTCACCAATCGAGGTGACATCGTCGGTGCAGTCAACCCCGCACTGACGATGCCACCTCGATTGGTGATGAAACGTTTGCAATCCAACTGCCAAGCTCGGTGAAACCAACAATCAATCAGCGCACCCGAACTACCTATATTCCACAACATTGCCAGTGAAACACCATCTCAGCATGATTTTTACGGTTTCCCGTGTTCCTAAGTTCATTTTGTGGAGAGGTTGGGAGTCTTGCTGGAGGTCTCGTCCGGTGAGTGGAACCAATATGCGCTGAAAAGCCGAGAACTAATGTACAACTCATTTCTTCCTATTGGGAATCACCAGCAATACGAATCTCAAGTGCTCAAACCACTCCCCGGAAGGTTGTGGGATCGAGACCCCCTGGAATTTTGTGGGTTGAGCACTCCCGACATTCCCAGTAGGAATGAAACAGATGTAAAATGCTTCTCGGCATTTCAACATCGACTAACTTCATTTGTCGAATGAAATCTTCATCAAAATTATCGAGGTTTACATTTCCTTGTTCCGGAGCCATCCTCGCTTTCAGAAGGACACTACAGGGTTTCAAGCATATCCGTGGCGGTGTAAGTATTTGGAAGCAATATATGGTCGAGAAATACGCGTACACGTTAGTCGTGGCGGTCTGAAATTTATGGTTCAAAATACCTTTCGAAAATTACCGACAGAAAGTCGGTAAAAGGTCGTACTGCACTTTAAAGGTTAGAGCAGGAAGAGAACACCTGTGATACAGGCGTAACCCCTTTCTGAGTTACTAAAAATAACAGTATGATCGTTAAGGTTTGAGTGATCCTCAAGGAATACAGCTGCCACAGAAAATAAGCTAGTTATGATCGGTCCTTAACGAGTGGTTTACTGAGCAATACCCGTCTAAAACGACCGTAGAAGATGGGGGTTGAGAGCGGCGTAGTATAATGCCCTTCCAAAAATCAAATGGACACCTAACTTTGTCCTTGCTGTGCGCAGAAACAGCACGCTTTTGGAATTCTTTCACAAAAGATGATAACTTGCCGGTGCTGTGTGACTGAGGAGAGAGAGCCGTTTCATCGTCTGCCCTGCATGGATTGATCATGTGGCACTGGTTCGCGCTTTTAATGCCTACACCTCATTATCAAAACTGTTCCACAGAAATGTCACGGACATAGTTGGATGGATGGAGGGATGGATGGATGGATACAACTAGCTGTTGGGCAACAACGATGTCGGAATTGATTTGCAATAGACCATAACAAACTCCCGCCCAAAAATGGTCGCTGTTTACCTACCCTTGTTTCCGCCAAACGTGACTTGTGAACTTCGTATTGTTTTGCCGCACGCATGTGCCAGTTCGATCACACAAAGTCAGATACATAGAAACAGGCCGGGAAAATCCCGGTCGGTTTTGCGCTTCTGGCCACCTGGACACTGTCAGCCCAGAAGATGGCCAGCAAATAAAATGCTTCTGGAAATTGGGGTACAGTTGTGTCGCTAAGTACATATAGTGACCTCGGATGTGGCAGAGTTTGTCCCCTGTGAATTACCATCAGTATTACTCAGTATCTTATTATTATTAATAATAATAATTAATTAACAATCATTAATAATAATTAATTAATGATTAATTATTATTCAGTATTTACTCAGAAACAGACTGTATTTCGCACGAATAAAACTCAAAACAAAGATGTGTAAACAAATGTCATCAAGAACGATGTAATTTAAGGCGTCTCTTGATAAAGTGCGTTCATTCCGAATACAAACGGTGTTACATCTAACTGCGTGTTACCCGTCAATAACCCAACTGGGAACGTACAGAGAACACTATCTGTTTCACAAAGATAATCGTTCTAAAGTAATAACATGCTACTTATAAGGTTGCTGAAAGCCGTCCGACAGTCAACTACCAGTTTTTCACTTCTTGGGGCCCATTTGAGTCCACTTTTCATCAACCTGGTGTTTTACTTCAACCCATTTATCTCTGTCTCTCATTTGTGCACAAATTTGGTTCTAGAAGCGACTCAACTGAATGCAGTTCAAACTCCAGTTTATGCTGGCCCGCTTCAACTGAGAGTTTTGCTCCAGACCACCTCGTGTTTCAGTTGACACGATATTCGAGGTATCGCAATACGATGTTGGCTAGCGGTAACATACTACTCATAAGGTTGCTGAAAACACTTCGAGAGCCCGTAACCTGTTCCGACCTCGTTTTTGGCTCATCAGCTATGCCCAGTCAGCGAATTCCTTCTCAGTCAGCCTTCTGTTCTAGTTGAATCCAAATTGAACAGCTTCCGACAGATATTGAATCCAGCTCCATCCCTATTTTATCCTGGCGCGCTTCAACTGAATGTGCTGCTGGTCAGGAGGTTCTCCGTATTCTTTGTAACGAAAATCGTTCTCTGTTCGATTACAGATAGTGTAGCGTGCGCTCCAACTCGAGTTTTTTTCCGTAATAACTTTCAAACATCAAAATACAAAGCGGTGTTGTTGACCGACTATTGGTGTTTAATTGAGAAGCCAGAACCTGATTAGAACGAAAAAGTAGGCACGAAGCATATTTTCTATCAGGTAAAATTGGCCTAGGAAACACGAGTTACCGGTGTTCGCCGCAAACGTGTCTGGATTGTTTCGGACAATCAGCTTTGATCCATTTATGGAAATCTAGGGTGAACGATCAATTAAAAAAAATCTGTTTCAACAATATTGGCATACTAGCGCCACAGTAATGTAAGCTTCACTTGCTGAGCTGCCCAGTTACTATTTTTAGAAGGGATCGGCCAAACTGGTGGCCTGAGAACCATTTTTGGTTAGTCCGTTTTCAAGGTGAGCTACACGTGTTAGCCACAACCCAGCAGACCGATTCACGGATTTAGGTCGACCACTCGTCAAATAATATGTTTGTCGTGCAATATCATAGCTGGTTGTGAAACAAGGGTTTGTTTTAACTGACTACTCAAGCGTAAAAGTATTTTTCGGCTTTTTCGTCTTTCCCCGAGATTTTGGACAACTGTTTAGAGTCCGCCCAGAGATTGTGTAGAAAGATGTCCCGATCGTCACCAACGGGCCAGCTACTCGGTCTTTTTCAAAGCACATTTGAAAGGTCCGCTTATTTGTTCGCACGTGCTAGCTCGAGGGTGTCCATGGTATAGTTGCACAGTGTTTGATGGGTCTTTGTAGTTGAAGCTGTCCTAACAGTCGGCACATTCTGAGGAATTCGCTGGTATCATGCCCAAATGGATGACGAGAATTCAGTTGGGGAGATTTTAAAAAGAATAGCTGAAAATTGAATTGCACGTCGATATCCTGAAACTTTGTGGTACCGGTGGTATACCGGAGTAAAAACAGTGATGTGAAACGCAAAAGTCTCTCAGTGAATGCCAGAACGCCAACATGCCGATCATCAGCAGGAAAGCGGTACCACGCGCCAACAGCATTGTCCGGTACGAATCCAGCATTCCAGCATTTACTTGTAGACAGTTTCTCAATAAAAACAGACTTCTAAAAGAACTCACTTGTTAATGGCAAACATGAAATAACTGAAAAAATGCTGTTGGCGATCCCAAGGTCATAAGCCCTACTTCACTGAAAAATAATCGATCAGATTGGTGAACTACACTCATTTGCAAACAAATTTGGTTTTGCGAGAGACTCACCTGGAACCCAGCTGAATCCCTCGTTTGTGATGTCGTGGGCTGTCAAAGAACTTTCAGCAACCTTATGAGTAGTGCTTTGCGAATGTACATGTATCGCGATATCTCGAATATCGTAGCAACTGAAACATGAGTCGGCCTGGTGCGGCACATTCCGTTGCCTGGAAACATCACAAACGAGAGATTCAGCAGAGATCCAGGTGAATCTCTCGCAAAACCAAATTTGTTTGCAAATGAATGTATTTATCGAAATCAGTCCAATTTGGGTTCAAGTAGAACATAAGGTTGACGGAATCTCAGGTAGTGAGTAGAACATAAGGTTGACGGAATCTCGGGTAGTACGTCTACCTGATGAGTCCGAAGCAGAAGGGCGAAACCAGTCGTGGGCTGTTGAAGAATTTTCAGCAACCTTATGAGTAGTTCATTACGAATATTTGATAAGATATTTTTTATACACACCAGTTTTTTTCCCAGTGTAGCTCGTAGACCAATTGGTGTTGGCTGTGAGTTCTAAGTTACAGTGTGCCTGAGGCGATGTTTCA